>OY288248.1:33623959-34351459 GCA_958450325.1 Agrostemma githago
GGCAGCTAGAAGCCCTTTTCCGATATGTTGGAAATGGTGGGCAACGAGGGCGGCCAAAATCATGACGAATGGCCATTTGCTATCAATGTTGAGATAGCCTGCGGGGCTTTCCAACTCATCGCCATTAATATTGTTCGGCTCCGTACGCCCATAAATGGTGCATCCTAACAAACGAAGCCAGTATCGGATGGCCGGGTGGTGGACTTTCTTAACACGCTTCCAACCCGTACTACGGTCAGAAATACACGGCAAAATTTCGTTGGCTAGGTGGCAAGGGGGATTTATTGAATCCCCTTTGCTAGTGACACCCAAGAGTTACCCGAATTCGCGAATGGTCCTACAAAAACTTCGGTTAAAGAGTCTAAAATATATACAAGGCGTGCCCCAATCTATGTCGCTGAATAAATTGAAACTGTTAAAAAACTCTAATGTCAGACTCTTATAAGTAAACTGGAGCATGTGGATCAGTCCGCTCATACCTGTGCCATTCAATAAATCTACAATAGCAGGATAGATACCCAACATGTTCTAGACCTCACGTTCTAGAAACCGTGTCGGGGCTACCTTAGTGGCTGCCAAGCGTACGAAGCGCTCTAGCTGATCATCCGACGTGAACCAAATGTCGGTATACTCCGGTACATTTTGTGAAGAGTAGAGAACGACTGCCTGAGTAGGTGCGGAATCCCTACTGTTCTGGACCCGACGCCTCGTGCTTCCCTTACGTTGTCTTTTCCGTTCATCCATTCTGACCTAAGATAGTAGAAATCATATTTGTGTACTACTCAAACAAAAACCCTAAATTGATTAAAATCAAAGCCCTAATTTCAAATCATAAATTTGGGTAAAAACATCATAAGATGAGAGAAACTAATTAACTTGGGTGAAGAAAAAGCAAGAGCAGAAATTTGAAACACAACTAAACCACAATCTGAAACAACAATCCGAAATCGGTCTCGAAAAATTGTGTCAGAAACCCGAATGGTCGCGCGATTATTACGATAGTCGTCCATTTATAAGGATAGTCGACCAACTATTGCGATAGTCAGCGACTTCTCCGGTTGCCAAGAGGAAGTAAAGCCTGAAAAAATAGATCGAAAACTTACTTGATTGGCCGGAAAGCAGTAACAACTTCTATAAGGACAAGAAAGGAGCGAAAGTGAAAAGGTTAGAGAGAAGTGATGGAGAAAAAGAAGGGTGAAAGAGGTTGAAGATGAAGATTGGAGAGTAGAGGATGAAGATTGCGTATGGAGATAGGTGTGAGGAGTGAGAGAGAAAAAGAGTTTAAGGTTTTATTTTCAAAAACACAAACTGAAAAAAAATAGAGTAAGGGGAGAGAATGGGCCTTTGTCCTGGAAATTATCAGCCAAGGTGCCCGAATAGTCGACAGACCATTATAATAGTCGACCGACTATTATAATGGTCTGTCGACTATTTCGTACTTATTCCAGTTTTTCCGTAGATTAATAACCTGTTTCTCTGCACAAACTCAAAATTCAATTTTTAGACCCTCGTTCTCACCCACAAAAAATTTACAAGGCAGAAAAGTAAATATGCTCTATCTAACTAAATGCAGGTACAAATGTTTTACAACCCGGGTTGCCTTCCGGTTTACGCTGGTTTAGGGTCCCGCATGAACGTAGTCCTTGACTAGTTTGTCATGGCATCGAGGAACGAAACCTCAACCTCTCCCCCTATCTCACCTTTATCGTCGCAGTGCTTTACTTGATGACCATTAACCTTAAAGTGATTTCCCGTGATGGAGTTTTCAAGCTCTACCAACCCGAACTTAGAGACCTACTGTATAGGGGCCAGACCATCTGGATTTTAATTTTTGAGGAAAAAGACGAAGACAAGAATTAAATAATAATACCTTTTCGCCTGCTTTAAACTCCCGCGGGCTGATATGCTTATCGTGCCACCGTTTCGTTTTTTCCTTGTAGATACGGGCACTATTGTGGGCATTCATCCGGAACTCCTCGAGCTTGTAGACACCTGCATTTTGACTGCCAGGTGTCTATGGTAGTTTCCAAAAAACACCTGATGATGATCGGACGCTAACGTGTCTCTACGCGCTCGGACATGGGCTCAAAACCATTAGTTGTTCACTTAAGCACTTATGGAGTACAAATCTCACAAAACTGACCTCAAATTCAGGCCCAGTGGGTCGTTTCCAGTCAAACAAGACTAATTTGGGTCAAAACCAACACCGGAAATATAACCGACTTTTTAGCCATTGGGTCAACCCCGGTCAAAGTCGTTTCCGAAACACACAAACAACAGCCACACAAACATCAAAAAGTCCAACTCAAAAGCAAAACCCACAAAATATCCAATTTCAGGCCCAAAGCCCGGACCACTCGATCCAGCTGACCCACTCGATCGAGTGTCAGCTCCACTCGATCGAGTGGGCCCTCATTCAAGCCCGGCTGCAGGCGCTTGGGCCACTCGACCGAGTCGAGGGGCTACTCGGTCGAGTAATCCTAGCCGGGGTACATGGCCATGCCTATATAAACACCCCCATGCACTCACCTTTTCACAACTTTTCGACACATTGATTCAACCCTAATCAAACTCTAATCTCATACTTGCAAACCCTAACCCTAATACGTAGGAGACAAACCCTAAACCACCACAACTTAACCTACATCTCGATACTCCCGTGCTAGCCACAACTACGAGTCCCGTCCGAGCATAAGAAACATGTGGGTTGAGGGTGCCAAATCCCGTCTTTTCTCTCTTCTCCTTCTTTCTCGCGTCATTCGTCGTCGTAGTTGTCGTTTTTTTTATCTTTTTTATCGTCATTATCGCATTCTAATATCGCTAATATTTACTAGTATTAAAAGCATTAAAATAATTGTGGATTTGTGTCGAGTGCGAAGGATGTCGGAATAAGGAAACCCGAATATACAAGATTATTGCACTCAGCGTTGTCGGTCGCTTATCCTGACACCCCTAGCATTTGATTATTGAAACAAGTCAATTTAAACAATAATTTTTATTTCGTTCGCATCATTATTCAATCGCATATTCCATCAATTCTAAAAAATACTTTCAAAACAAGCATTTTTTTAAAGGGTCGAAACCCGTTGACGCAGATCTGACATCACATAATCCCTAGGGATTCATTACGATGTCGGAAAAGCCGGGGGAATCAAGTCCTTCAATTCAAGTAAAGCGTCGATCTGTTAGATTCGATACCAACTCAATAGTTGGATGTCGAATCTCAACGGTTTAGTCAAATAATTTAACTAACGCGATTTTCGTTCATGCTAAGATAATTGTCATACAATTCGTTAGAATTACGACATTATTAAACGCGGAGGAAATTTATTCATATCTTGCTAGTTAACTTAAAACGACTTAAAGCATTTTTTTAAGTTTTCACTCTAGTATTCCATATCGATTCAATAATCGAATATAAGATATGACGAGTATCGAAGTTAAGTATCGAGTATGAATTCCACAATATTTATGCCCGATTCAATAAACTCCTCGAATTATCAAAAATCAAAAAGCAATTTCGAAATCGAAAATAAATTGCAAAGCAAACCCTGGTTCGTACAGGGGGCACTCGATCGAGTGCCTAGCCCACTCGGTCGAGTAGCACCCCAAAAGCGAGACAGAATGCTTTTTCGACCTCCACTCGGTCGAGTCTCACAATGACTCGGTCGAGTGGCAGCGTACTCGGTCGAGTTCGTCAATAACTCGATCGTGTATGGTCTAAAATAAAGAACAAAAGCCTTTTCAGAGGTCTACTTACTCGGTCGAGTCCCTCAATGACTCGATCGAGTGGCCCTTTATCACGCCAAGCCGTGAGCCCTACAAGGCCATTCGAGTCTCGTTAACGTATTTTTATGACTTAGGTCAACACGTGTCTAATCAATCACGGGAAACATCACTTTTCAAAACTTTGCAACGTCCTTTTTTACGTCAGTCTATATCATTCCACAAACCGTTATTATCGTTATACCGTTACTAACAAGTTTGTTGCATTTCTTGTTGATTTATTGTTTATTTTACCGTACTAAAATGAACCTTCGCGTGCTAAATTTAACTTCGACGTTAGAATTAGTTGCATTAAATCGAGATAGAAACCCTTTCAATTTCTCACATGTTTAGGGAAAATAATGATTGCATATTCATTTTCCCGTTCAACTAACGCGCGTATTAGAAAGTCATTCGATATCCTAGTAGAGGCCGCTAATGTGCAGGCGGGGTTGGGTGCCCTTTGTGGGCTTCCCAACACGTACCCTCACCCCTTACTCAGAACCTTGGTTTCCGGATGCCCGAAACCGTTGGCGCACGAGAGTCATTCAATACACGGTATCCGATAATGTCGGTATCGGTATCAAATGCAAAGGGACGAGCCCAATAAACTCTGACATCGGAGATGGGCCGTATTTTGTATACGGCCCACTACGACATAGAGTGAGTTCGAATGGGCCCAAACTCCCACAAAGTTCGGTGGCGACTCCACTTCGATTTAAATTTCAATTCGATCCATTCTCATATGGAGATTCATTCGCCTCCCCAAACCCGCGCGTGGCCTCGTCGAAGTGGACCTATGTCATGTCCACAATTTGGCGACTCCGCTGGGGATTAACTGATGCGTGACTTACCATCGACATCCTCAAGGTGAGACTCGAATAGAAATCGTTTGACTCGTACAATACGCGTTTTAGTTTTACGGTTCATGCATAATCCCATATTTTCCCGGGCCGGTACTCGCGACCGACGTCCTACTATACCGTGATGTACTCCAATATGGATATGTCAAAGGTGTCCACAGTTGATTCGAGTGGGTTTCGCGGCATGTTCTAAGCTCAACTAGACTTAGAAAGTTCGTCCCAATCAACGTCTAGACTATGTGCACTGGTATAGACCCCTTATAGACCGACCGAGACTTAGTGTAAAGCATACATGGCGTCGTTATAATGCTTGCGTGACTATATGCTACTTGGTTTCCGTTTCGTTTTCAAAACCATCAACTTTTCAAAGTATACATCTTTTTTTTTCAAGATATTCAATTTCAAAACCCGGGACGTATACCGAACTTAGGACTTATGATTTTACTCAAAATATCCTATTTTTAGCCGGTATTCTACACATTTCAAAACTCGAAAATATTTTCAAACCTTCAAATTTGTGGCCCGATGCACTTTCCGTTTTTTTTCGAAAGATCGGGCCCTTTCCCGAGCTTGCTCGGATTTTCCAAAAACAATCCATTTTCAAAACCTTCCTCTTCTTAGGACTTCCCGTATTTAGCAGTGTCGGGTCATGTCATAAGTCTTAGAAGTCTTTAGCGTCGAAACTCTGTCGATCTTACATCACGGGTTTCTTCCCTATCCCAGTCCGCCTTATTAGACTAAGGCAAGGCCCACCCGCGTAGGACATACTCCTACAAAGGAGGGCCCGTTTACACAATCGAGTCTAAAAGTCTGGGGATGTCTCACATGGACCTTCTTTCGAACAGGACTTGGCCCACCCGCCGAATCCTAAAGAAGGCCCGCTTTTCACAAGTCACCGGTCTAAGTGTCTTTTCTGAGTCATTCCCTTTTCAGTCTTGTTCGGGATGTACTTTCTATTCCGGGATTCGGGCTAGTTTCTGATCACGCGGTGTTCTTACAGACAGGCCACCCGAGACCAGATATCAACGCAAGATGGATGAACTTAAGGACGCACTAGCCAAGATCGAAACCCAATTGAATGCCATCCAGACTGACCAGGCGACACTCGCCACTCGTGTGAGCGCCATGGAGAAGGGGACTCCTCCTGCTGGGTCTGAGCCCACTGGGCCCATAGCTGAACTAATCAGCGTTGTTCGCAGACTCTAAGAACAGGTTCATCTGTCAACGAACAACTCAATCCACACTGAAATTACTCGTTCCTATTCGCCTTTAAATGACGAGCTACCTGCTAACCTCAACCTTACGGGAATTCCAATGTTTGAGGGTACCGTAGACCCGGTCCACCACATCCGGGCTATCAAATATTTTATGGCGGTAAAAGGAGTGAAGTCCACCATGTTTACGCAGTTATTCCCTTCCTCCCTTGAAAAGCATCCCAAAGCCTGGTACTACAGGCTCGATTCCAAAAAATATAAGACTTGGGATGATGTGGCGACTGAATTTGCTCGGAATTACGCTGATAATACCGAGATCCAGACTACAATGCGTACTCTGGAGGTGATGGCCCTAGAGCCCAAAGAAGGGTTCACAAAATATCTTCAAAGATGGCGGGCCGAGAGTGTGAAGGTGGTTGATAAGCCCAGCGAAAAAGCGCTAGTGGAGGCCTTTGTCTAGAACCTCCTCCCATCCTACCGAGTCCATCTCAAGTACGCTGTCATCCCCAATTTTGCTACTCTAACTGAAATGGGTACAAGGATCGAGGACGACTTACGGTTAGAGAGCCTGACTAAGGCCTCTACCAAGGGCTATCAAGGGGCCAGTTCATCTGTGAGCAAGCCCACACCGGCAGCTGCAACTCGCAGCATTTTCGATGAGGTTAATCTGCTTGACACCTCGTCCAGAAAGAATACACCAACTCGGGTATTCACGGATATAGGGACTACCTATACCTACGCCTTACAAAGGCTATCTTCAAAAGGCCTTATCCAACCAATAGGCCCGACTCCCGAACTTCCAGTGGAGAAAAGGCCAAAGAGCTACAATATCCAAGCCTATTGCCAGTATCACCGTGGTAATGGGCATGACACAGAAAAATGTTGGAAACTGAAGCATCTGATCCAAGATCTGATTGAAAGCGGGAAAATACCGCTGCCCGGGGACAAGCCGAGCAACAAATAAAACCTATTCAGTGCCCATGCTATATTCACGGGAGAGGTAATCGACTGTTCTCACCTCATTTCCTCTTTTATCCCACAAATCAACGGGATATGGTTCGATGACGAGAACGATGTTTACCTGGCCAAAGGGGAAACTGTCCCCATCACAAGTGAAGAGATCCGAAAAGCTAAGTCCAAAGCCTTAGCCACTAACCACCTCGCCACCGTCGGGCGCTCTACTCCCACAACCGTCACTGAACTTGCCAGGATGGAATCCCCTCTTGAAGAACCAAGCAACGACACGGCTCTGGTCCAGCAATTGAAGAGGGTGCGAGCTGACTTAACCATATGGCAACTTCTGGTTAGCTCGCAAGCACATCGGGAAGCACTGACTAAGGCTCTCGATGAGATCACGGTCGACTCACAGGTTACCCCCGCTGAAATGGTAGCCACTATTATGCCTTATCTCAAGGGAAAATCCAAGAAGGAAGGCCCACTCATCACCTTCTCTGAGTCCGACCTGCCACCATTCGGGCCCAATCATAATCTGGCCCTATACATCACGGTCATCTGCCGAGGGAAGTACCTCCAGATGACCCTGATCGATGACAGATCTGCCGTGAATGTCCTTCTCCTATGGACCGCTAAAGCCCTCGACATCACAGATGCCGACTATCTCTCGACGGCACAAACTATCCAGGCTTTCGACGAAAGCCCAAAACCGGTTGCCGGGACCGTTAAATTGACAATCATAACGGGCCCAATCGAAAAAGAACTGGAGTTCCAGGTGATTGATGTCACCTCATCCTTCAACTTGCTACTCGGAAGGCCTTGGATCCACGCGGTCAAGGACGTATCCTCTACCCTCCACAGAAAAGTCAAGATGCCGCTTCAGGACGGTGTCATCACACTGGAGACGACCCCCATTACCATAGCAAGCTGCAATGCTACGGGCCGGGCCGACCCACGAGGATTTGATTTCGTGGGCACGATCGAGGAGAAATATCTCTTCAGGCCTTACTTCACCAGTAGCATCGACACGATGCTACAAAACTTGGGCTACTTACCGGGGGCTACCTCGAGACCATATCTTCCAGCTGGGAAGATTATCGAGGTCCTGAACGGTGGCGAATCGTAGTACGGGTTGGGGTATGCTATAACCCCAGAAAACGTGGTCCGGGCCTGTATTCACAAGGCGACCAACCTCATCAAGGGTACTTACTTAGGCCCTTATAGACCGAAGTTAACTGACTACTTCGTCACTTCTGTATTCAGGGCTATTCAAGTGGGCCTCTACCAACCCACCAGGCCACTATGTATCCCGAGACCAAAACGACTCGGGAATGCAATTTCATCCCTGATGATATATTCACCCTTGTTCAAGCAGAATCCAAAGAAGGTGAAAGCAACTCCGAGCCCGTGCTGGGGCTTCTATTCGGGAAAGATAAGGCCATCCCCGCTTCTAAAGAGGATCTGGTCAACCTCATCCTCCGCAGCAACCGGTTCGACCCAAAAAAGCTCATCTCCGAAGTGGGTGCAGACACCGGGAAAAGGGCCTGGAGGAAGACCATCAAGTGGACCGACAGCCAGAGACAGACCTACAAGCTGACCACCGGCGAGGGAGACATGCCGGATACAGAGTCTGAGTCCGAGTCTGAGTCAGAGTCAGAGTCGGAGTCTGAGTCCAAGTCTAGAGGGTCTGGTGCTAGAGTCGAGTCTGTAACCCTTCTTCCCTTATCCACTGGAGTCTCGGGGCCTGTCCCGAGAGCTCTCCCTATCCCGCCACTGACCAACGAGCAGATAGCCGCTCTATTCGAGCTTTTCTAAAAATTTACCATTAATAATAATAACGAAAACCGTTCTGCTTACGACTTGTCTTATTTCCAAAATTCTTTCAAAATAAAAAATTTTATATGCAATGACTATGAGAAACCCGACGGACAGGTACCTCTACCGCCGCATCTGATCGAACAGCTCGAACAAAGGGAGTCCCGAGATCCGATAATCGAAGAAACCGAGTCCATCAATGTGGGAACGACATTAGAGCCCCAGATGCTTAAGTTGGGCTTATCTTTAGATCCAGAGGAGAGAAAACAGTTCATAGACCTCCTCCAGGAATTCAAAGACGTTTTCACATGGTCCTACAAGGACATGCCGGGGATAGACCGAGAAATAGCTGAACACCGTATACCCATCAAAGATGGGTGTAAACCGGTAAAACAGAAACTCCGACGAATGAGGCCCGAATGGTCTCTCAAAGTCAAAGAAGAAGTCGACAAGCAATTCAAAGTGGGCTTTATACAACTGTCTGAATATCCAGACTGGGTCGCGAACATCGTGCCGGTACCCAAGAAGGACGGCAAGGTGCGGGTATGTGTAGATTTCCGGGACCTTAATAAGACCAGTCCAAAAGACGATTTTCCGTTACCACACATCGACATACTGGTGGATAGCACGGCCGATCATGCCCTTCTATCATTCATGGCGACGGGTATGCCGGATACAATCAAATCAAAATGGCAGAAGAGGATATGAGTAAGACCACCTTCATTACACCTTGGGGTACTTACTGTTACCCCGTCATGCCATTTGGGCTCATCAATGTCGGGGCCACTTATCAACGGACCGCCACTACTTTATTACATGATATGATGCACAAAGACGTGGAGGTCTATGTGGACGACATGATCGTCAAGTCCAAAGATCGAAGAGGGCACATCGTGGCCCTAAGAAAATTCTTCACCAGGTTGCGTAAATACAATATGAGACTGAACCCTCAAAAGTGCAGTTTCGGTGTAACATCAGGCAAATTACTGGGCCATATCGTCAGCCAACGCGGCATCGAGGTCGACCCAGCTAAAATTAAGGCCATTACCGAGATGCAGCCACCCAAAACCGAAAAGGAAATAAGGGGGTTTATCGGGAAAGTCCAGTACATCAGTCGGTTCATTTCAAAACTAACCATGGTATGTGAGCCCATTTTCAAGAAATTGAAGATCGGGGAACAGGTACTATGGGACGATAAATGTCAAATAGCTTTCGATAAAATCAAGGAGATCATGTCTGCACCGCCGGTATTAATGCCACCTCAACTCGGTTTGCCTTTGTCGTTATACCTAACAACGACCGAGACAGCCATGAGGGTTATGCTGGCCCAGACAGTCGATTCGGAAGAACGGGCTATTTACTACATTAGTAAGAAGTTCCTTGAATACGAATGCAAGTACACAATGCTCGAAAAGACGTGTCTAGCTCTGGTGTGGGCCACTAAAAAGCTCCGACACTACATGCTTAGCCACGAGGTACATGTTTTGTCCAAAATGAACCCTATCAAGTACCTATTCGAGAAACCCATCCTCAATGGAAGGATGTCCAGATGGACTTTGATGCTCGCAGAGTTTGACCTCAAGTTTGTACCATTAAAAGCCAACAAAGGCCTGGTAGTAGCCGAGTTCCTCGCCGATAGCCTGATATCCGAAGAAGGGTACACCGACACTTGGGCTTTTCCTGATGAAGACATATTCCATACCGACACCGAGACATGGGATTTGTATTTTGATGAAGCATCCAACTTCCGAGGATTTGGGGTCAGAATTTTGTTAATCTCATCACAAGGGGAGCACACCCCGTTATCCATCAAATTGGACTTTGACGTAACCAACAACGCAGCCGAATACGAAGCATGCATTCACGGGTTGCAAGCCGCCGCTGATTTAGGGGTAACAAACCTCCGGGTCCATGGTGACTCATCACTGGTCATCAATCAAGCGCTCCAAAAATAGAAAACTCGGAACGCCAATCTCGTGGCTTACCAAGCACGAGTAAGGGTTCTAGAGAAACAATTCCAGAAGGTGGAATATATCTATCTGCCTCGGGAAGAAAATCAATTCGCAGATGCACTTTCCAAATTAGCGTCCCTGCTAAATATCCCAGAGCATCTAACTAGCATGCCAATCTGCGTTGAAAGACGGTCCGAGCCGGCCTATATCCACGCCATCCAGGATATCGAGATAACTGATCCAGAACCTTGGTATCAGGCCGTCCTAACCTGCTTGGCAACGGGAGAATATCCCCCGGGAACTGAAAACCGGGCTAAGAAGGCCTTGCGAAGATTGGCGACCCAATTTGTTCGTACGGACGACGGGTAGCTATACAAAAAGACGGAACAGGGGGCTCTCCTCCTATGTATCGATAAAATACAGGCCGAAAAAGTTATGTCTGAGGCACACGATGGTGAAAATGGCCCACATATGAATGCCCATATGTTATCCCGGAAAATCAGGAGGCTCGGATATTACTGAAACACCATGGAAACAGACTGTCAATTATACGTCAAACACTGCCATAATTGTCAGATCTTTGCCAATGTACAACATATGCCATCTTCCCTATTATACACCATGACATCTCCATGGCCGTTTTCAACATGGGGCATTGACATAATTGGAAAGGTGCACCCTTCCGGGACGGGAGGTCATTGCTTCATCTTGGTGGCCATCGACTACTTCACCAAATGGGTCGAAGCCGAGTCATATCGTGTCTTGAATGCCAAGCACGTGGCCAAATTTATCCAAAATAAAATCATATGCCGATATGGGATCCCACACGAGTTTATCAGTGATCACGGGACCCACTTTCAAGCTGAAACTGCCGCCACTACTAGAAAATATGTCAAAGAAATCATGTAAAAAGACCCTAAGACACCATTATGGAGATGATCTCCAGGTCAAAGGTGTCTTAGGGTAAGAAACCATGTGAGTAAAATGGTTTCTTTGCTTATGCTTTAGAAATCAATTTTAAGGGATTAATGATTTCTTTGGTCCATGAGAAAAACACCATTTGGAAGAGATAAATGGTGTCTTATCTAAACTTAATAAATCATGTAATGTAATTAAATGGTTTCTTTGATTTCCCTTAATAAATCATTTAACACACTTAAATGATTTCTTTGCCTCCTAGTAAAATGATTTTTTGATATCCTCATTTTTCTTTTTTCTTTTTTTCTTTTAATATTTTCGATAACTCAAAATTAAATACGTGTACACAATATTCAAGAAAATATCATAAATATATATATTGATGCCAAAATGTATACAAATTTACATTGGGAGGAAAATTACATTGGAAACACACAATAATACCGTATAACATCAATATCCCCAAAAAGAAATATGTTTTCATTCATTCAGGTTTCCAAGGATCTTGTTTTATACAGCTATGCCATGGAAGGAGACGGCACTCCAATGAGTCAAGCCATACCAAAAATACCGCCTTGATTGATCAACTTTTTTTATGCAAAAATAGTAGCACCCAACAGCAAACCATGACAAAGCTCTGCAAGAAAAAGTTGTCAAAATTATTGATTAAAAAATAGGAAACTCAGAATTTTACAGGGGGTATTCACGTAGGAAGGCTCAAGAGTCGAGATTAGTGCAAGATGAAGTGAAGGAATAAACAGTCGTTCCCAAGTCCTGGTCAAATAGTGCATACAAATTCATCTTAAGTGTCTGGATCGAACAGAAGAACCTCAAAGGGTCAAAGGGAAACAAAACATAAATAAAGTAAGAGTTCTTTAAGGGCATGGTATCTTGACTAATTCAAAGACCATCCGTAATTTTGTCTCTGAAGATAGTCAACTCCCACCTTGAGTGTGTACCCAATTCTAAGATATAATGTGGAAGAAGAAAGCATCTTCTCAAGATAAAATTTAGAAAATGACATTGTTATCTAATAAAAGAAAACTATGATGAAGAGTGTTGCTTACTTTTGAGGAAAGTCCTTGACCAGATTGCATGCCATCATATAGAGTTCATTAGACAGGTTAAGTTCCATGACAGTAGCTAAATGTACCTGAGTGCACTTGAGATGAAAATTATCTCTCTCAAGCAACCTGAATGAATGGAGTACACAAGCCAAAAGTCAGGTCCTTGAAAAATAAACTTAAGAACAGCAACAATTGTCTGACATGCTACAAATTTCCGTCAAGCACAAAAAGAATGTGTTTAACACACAGCCGCACAGGTCCTTTCACTTCGCTCTTGATTTCCCATCTCTTCTCAAATTAACACTTGGATATCGGAACACGAGACGACGTCCTAGGAATCTAGGATAGTCGAGCAAGAACCTAAAAATAAAACACACAGTAAACTTACACAGTGCAGAGCTGTGAACTGCATTACTTTTAGTCTATTACATAGTGCACCATCAACAACCAACAGCCAGATGTTCAACCAAAATAGTAGGCAATGTATCACCCAAATGTTCTACCCTTCCCATAATTTAGGAAGCAGCAAAGTTTGTAAACGTTAGCTACTTCAAAATGGGCATATAAGAATATTAACTCTTTCGAATCTCGTATTAGCATGAGTCAATTAAATTTAACCACTATGTTGAGGAGCAATGGAGTCAGTAGAATGCAAGAAGACTCGTAATAGACGGTCTGTAGGGTAAAGGCCGATAACCGGCAAATGGCGATGCTAAACAATTTTGTGGTAGTATAACAAGGGAGTCTGACTCCTGGAGTATATAATGGGCTGTCAATTGACGGGGTTTCACTAGTTGACCGACTTGACCTTAAGTTGTTAACTAAAGTGTTAATGGTACCATCCTCCTCAACTCTCAAAGAATGCCGATTATAACCAGAAATTCTCGATAGGAGCACACAACATTGTACTGGTCTACTGGGTACTGGTGCCAAAATTGAAGCAACAGACTGAAGCTCATCACAACACTAGACAACGGAGAGTCCTCAAAAAGCATTAAGATTAACAGAAAGCAGGAAGGTGGTATGAGTGTCGGGTAGCCAACCTGAGCAGGAAAACGAGATTCACCGGAGTTCTTCTTGTCCTCCCAGGCCATTGGATCAATGTTTGTTCCACCAAAACGACATTCATGAATATCAATATGCATATTAGATACATAATATGCATATTAAATCGTAATAAGCTAGAAATTCTTTCACTACTTCTTAGGAAGTCCTCACACAAAATACAAGCAGAAATTAGATACATAATATGAATATTAAATCGTAATAAGCTAGTACTCCGTATAAGTATAAATACATGTTACTATGCCCTTAATCGTAACATATATGCACAATTCAATTCAATAATACTCCGTAATACATAATATACGAGACAACAGAAATTTCTTTGTTAGGGAAAATCAAAGATTGAAATAAGATGAAGGAAGTGTACCTAATCGACGAGGAATGAGAGAATACAAGACAGCAGCAACAACAATGACGGAACCAGCTCCGTCGACGGCACCAGTTCCTGCGTGTAACAACAAACCCCGCAACATCAACACAGAAAAAGAAAGAAAAGGAGAGCGAGGAGGCGCCGCGGCGCCGGTCGTGGAGGGTGGAACAAAGGGTGATACTAGACATTGATATCGATCAAGCTGATGTAAGTAAGCTGTTGATTTCGATCAAAACAAAACAAAACAAAAATCGATACGAAACACGAATTTCGATAAAATCGCGAGATGAGGAAAGTGAAGGAGAGGGAAAGGACCTTCTTACGGAGACCGTAAGTGCTGGGTTTCTGGCCATCAAAGGGCGTGGTTTGAACACGAGAAACCTTGAATGTCGCCATTAATGTCGTAGAATTTCACTGCAAAAGGCTTGAAAAATTAGAGATGAGATATTAGTGGAAAAGAAGAAAGAAAGAAAGAAAAGCGTAAACTTATGATTTATGATTTGAAGAATGTGGTGGTAGAATGAGAGAAAAGGAGAGCGAGGAGGCGCCGGTACAGTGGGTCATCGGCAGAGGTGGGTAGAAGATATAGGGTTAGGGGTGGGTCGATTTGGGGATAAGTTTGGGAGTTGATAGGTAAACAAATAATAAATGTATTTTTATAAGAAACTTTTGTTCTATATTTTTATCTAAGAAACCTTTTTTTATTAAAAAGATTTCTTTGGTCTATACTTCTATCTAAGAAACCTTTTTTTATTAGAATGATTTGTTTGTTCTTTCTAAGAAACCTTTGTTTATTAGAATGATTTCTTTGTTCTACTTAAGAAACCATCTATTTTTTATTAAAGGTTTCTTTGACTAAGGAAACCATTTTTGTGTTTACATGGTTTCTTATTAATGATTTCTTTTCCAATATTTGTAGTAGTGCGCGTTGCTGGCAAAATATAAAATTCAAAGGCATAGATCTTCACCTTACCGACCCCAAACAAACGGAGCAGTAGAGGTGGCCAATAAAACAATTGTCACCATACTTAAAAAGATGCCTGAGAATTACCGGGACTGGCCCGACAAAATACCTTTTGCTCTCTGGGGGTACCAGACGTCAATTCGCTCCGCAACCGGAGCAACTCCATATTATTTGACATATGGAATGGAAGCGGTCCAACCGGTCGAGCTAGAAGTGCCATCCCTCAGGATTTTACTTGAAAGCCAAGTACCGGAAGCAGATTGGGTCCAAGCCCGATAGGATTCGCTAGTCCTTTTGGATGAACGGCGATCCCGGGCCCTCAACAATATCTAAGTATATCAGAAGAGGATCCAACGGGCCTTCAATAAAAGGGTTAGGCCCAGAAACATCAAAGAAGGGGATTTAGTCCTAAAATTGGTTCGTGCCTTACTACCGGTTGACCCAAGAGGTAAAATCAAACCCAATTGGGCTGGGCCATACTTAGTCAAGAAGGTCCTATCAGGAGGAGCGGTGATGCTGACAGACCTGGACGGGAACAAGTTTGTCAACCCGACCAACTTGGACCAGTTGAAGCGCTACTACCCATAAACCCTATCTCAATGTCATTTGCAAAAAAATTATAAAAATTTGTCTTTTTATAAATTTTCAAAATTATAGACAAGTCAATAAGTTAGAATTAACAATTCTACTGCCGCACACCTCGAACTAATAGTCTTGATGTATTTCGAAAATTGCAAAAAAAAACCCCATGTTTGAACTACATTTGGTTTGATTCCGCTAATTCTGGATACGTAGGCAACCCCTCAAAAGGGTACAACCACTGCAATAAACGAAAAGATGGGAACGGTATTCACTAATATGTCTTTTATTAAAACCGATAAACACGGGAAATTCAAATTACAAAAAAAATGGCAAACACAAAAAAAACACACCACAAAAATAGTAATAATGCTCAAATAATAAAACAAAGGAGACTAATATTTGTGCATTTTGCCCTTTCCTTTGTCCTTTGGGTCGCGTGGAGCCCGAGGTCGCCGGGGTGGGGGCGAGCGTTCCCGAATCACGAGGGGAACCTCCTTAGCTCGAACCTGTTTCTTCGACAGCGGGTCCTCTGCTATCGTCTTCGGCCCAAGTCGTGCCCGCACGTGCTCAGGTAGTCTATCTCGTGGGCCAAGTCGGTCCTGCACTGCTAGTCTTGGGCCCAGTCTCCTTTCCAAGTCAGTCTCGGGGCTCACTTTCCCCCGTGCACCTCTAGCACTAGACCCTTCAGCTTGAGTCTTAGTCTTTTTTCCCTGACCTGACGTTAGACGGACCAGAATAGCTGGAGTGTCACCTTCGTCGAAGAAGCCCATATTGTCTTTAACTTGCTCCCTTCGCAGCAGATCAAAAGCTTCATCGACCTTCAGAGCAGCTCGGGCTTTGGCATCGCCTACTTTAGTCCACTTCACATACGAGTCTGAAATCCAGATCGAGTGACGAGATGTGGGAATAGGCCAAGTATGTTGGGTGTACAATCTTTGCATCCAGGTATCGCGCATCACATCGGTCAGTTGGGTAGGGTCACTCACAACTGCTTCAATCTCCGGTATTCTTTGGGTCCAACCATACTGCCTTAGTATGCGGTCCGGGTAAAGATGAATTGTCTGCCTGAAAGACAATATCACCTGATAGCGAGCCCTGTCCCTCGGGTCCAAGCCTGTCCAAATGTAGATGGGCCACCACGGCACTACCCATCGAATCAACGGACCACCATGGAATGATAACACCTCGTCCCAATACTTCTAGGTAATCTGGTGAGAAAAATCAATGGTCCGTCTCCTCGTCATCACCTGGTTATGACGGTAATTGCTCGCGTCAAGAGGGGGATCTATCACTGATAGCCTCTCGTATAGCCAAATCTGAAAAAGAAGGCAAAAATATGAGTTCCTAAGACGAAATAGGCGTCCGCCTAAGGGCACTCGATCGAGTGCCTAGGGGTCACTTGATCGAGTGGCATCCCCGAAAGCGAACAGGGGGATTTTTACGAGGACACTCGACCGAGTGCCAGGGTGACTCGATCGAGTGCCCCCTGCAGCAGGAAAGATCACGAAAAAAAATCAGTAAAAAAATCAAGAAAATAAAAATCAAGAAAAATCCAACATACTTGCAACAAACGGGTACTCCCGGTCAAGCGGGCTGATGAATCCCTCCTGCGGTTGTCCAGGCCTTGGATAATTTCGCCCGTGATAAGCCAAGCCGGACTGTGCTCCGTCTCCATCAGATCAACCACGGTCAAGAGGCGGGCATTACCCATGCAAGACAATAAATCCATGTGACCTTCAAAAGCATGAACATGGAGCATACAGAAAGAAAAAGCCCTACGGCTGTGAACCGGTCTGACCCGGACATCGATAGGATTCATAAATTTCTCCGCCAAGTCGATCAGAGAAATATTATCATCCTCCATCATACGGGATACTTCGTTGTGGGAAAGTCCTAAAAATTCCCGCAGCTTTCTCCTTGGGTCGTACACCGAATAGGGTATGGCAGGTCAGAGAATCGGGTTCCATCCTCCCACGGCAGCAATCTCCTCAGGTAAAGGACAAACTTCTCCCCGGGGAAAGGCGAAGACATGATATATGTTGTCCCAGTAAGACAAGCAGGCATCAAGGAAGTAACGATCGACCTACATCTGACGGAATGGATACAACTGGGTAATACCCGTCTGATTAAGAGCAACCCTATCCGTGTCCCTAAAGCGTCGACACCATTCTTGCAACATAACAGTCAACTGATCAATTCCCATGGTTAAAATTCTTGAAAGGAATAAAGAGACTTTCTTTTTGAGAATGGATGAATTATGAGGAGGTTGTGAAGAAAATCAAAGACAAGGGAGGGCTATATATAGCATCAACCTTACAACCCTCTTTCTATATCTTTTAGCATGAAAAGTTTCCCAATCCCAACCAGCTTAAACATACATGCCTCGTCTCGAGATTCCCTAAATTTCTTTGGAGTCAAAATTTTCAAAAAATTTCAAAAATCTCAAAATTTTCAAAAATCATTTTCCCCAGCGGGAGTCATATTTTCTACCTACGTGTTGCATGCAAAATTCTATGTAACTTATACAGGTACGACTCAAGCAGGGACATGCAACCCACTATATCTCCCCAGCGGAAAGCCCGAGGCGGCATTTTCTCGGAATGGTACGGGATGGGCCCACATATAGGCACACCCAGGACTTATGCGACAAGTCTGATTCCCCACGGAGGTATTATCATCAGCTCAGGTATGATTTCTATCTTGTGGCCGGCGGGCCCTTCACGCGAGTCTAATGGACTATAAACGACCCGATTGAAGTCTGCCAGTTTTCAACCCTCGATTGGCCTGGTAGCGACTCTGACTTTCGCCTTATCCAAGCCTCAGTCAGAGTGGGGGCTCTGTAGACACCCGCATTTTGACTGCCAGGTATCTATGGTAGTTTCCATAAAATACCCGATGATGTTCGAACGCTAACGTGTCTCTACGCGCTCGGACATGGGCTCAAACCATTAGTTGTTGACTTAAGCACTAATGGAGTACAAATCTCACAAAACTGACCTCAAATTCAGGCCCAGTGGGTCGTTTCCAGTCAAACAAGACTAATTTGGGTCAAAACCGACACCGGAAATAAAATCGACTTTTTAGCGATTGGGTCAACCTCGGTCAAAGTCGTTTCCGAGACACACAAAAAACAGCCACACAAACATCAAATGTCCAACTCAAAAGCAAAACCCACAAAATATCCAATTCCAGCCCCAAAGCCCGGACCACTCGATCCAGCTGACCCAATCAATCGAGTGGGCCCTCATTCAAGCCCAGCTGCAGGCGCTTGGGCCACTCGATCGAGTCAAGGGGCTACTCAGTCGAGTAACCCTAGCCGGGGTACATGGTCATGCCTATATAAACACCCTCATGCACTCACCTTTTCACAACTTTTCGACACATTGATTCAACCCTAATCTCATACTTGCAAACCCTAACCCTAATACTTAGGAGACAAACCCTAAACCAGCACAACTTAACCTACATCTCGATACTCCCATGCTAGCCACAACTACGAGTCCCGTCCGAGCATAAGAAACACGTAGGTTGAGGGTGCCAAATCCCGTCTTTTCTCTCTTCTCCTTCTTTCTCGCGTAATTCGTCGTCGTAGTTGTCGTTTTTTTTTTATCTTTTTTATCGTCATTATCGCATTCTAATATCGCTAATATTTACTAGTATTAAAAGCATTAAAATACTTGTGGATTTGTGTCGAGTGCGAAGGATGTCGGAATAAGGAAACCCAAATATACAAGATTATTGCACTCAGCGTTGCCGGTCGCTTATCCTGACACCCCTAGCATTTGATTATTGAAACAAGTCAATTTAAACAATAATTTTTATTTCGTTCGCATCATTATTCAATCGCATATTCCATCAATTCTAAAAACTACTTTCAAAAGAAGCATTTTTTTTAAGGGCCGAAACCCGTTGATGCGGATCTGACATCACAAAATCCCTAGGGATTCATTACGATGTCGGAAAAGCCGAAGGAATCAAGTCCTTCAATTCAAGTAAAGCGTCGATCCGTTAGATTCGATACCAACTCAATAGTTGGATGTCGAATCTCAACGGTTTAGTCAAATAATTTAACTAACGCGATTTTCGTTGATGCTAAGATAATTGTCATACAATTCGTTAGAATTACGACATTATTAAACGCGGAGGAAATCTATTCATATCGTGCTAGTTAACTTAAAACGACTTAAAGCATTTTTTTTAAGTTTTCACTCTAGTATTCCATATCGATTCAATAATCGAATATGGGATTTGACGAGTATCGAAGTTAAGTATCGAGTATGAATTCCACAATATTTATGCCCGATTTAACAAACTCCTCGAATTATCAAAAATCAAAAAGCAATTTCGAAATCGATAATAAATTGCAAAGCGAACCCTGGTTCGTACAGGAGGCACTCGATCGAGTGCCTAGCCCACTCGGTCGAGTGGCACCCCAAAAGCGAGACAGAATGCTTTTTCGACCTCCATTCGGTCGAGTCTCACAATGACTCGGTCGAGTGGCAGCGTACTCGGTTGAGTTCGTCAATAACTCGATCGAGTATGGTCTAAAATACGGGACAGAAGCCTTTTCAGAGGTCCACTCGATCGAGTCCCTCAATGACTCGATCGAGTGGCCCTTTATCACGCCAAGCCGTGAGCCCTACAAGGCCATTAGAGTCTCGTTAACCTTTTTTTATGACCTAGGTCAACACATGTCTAATCAATCACGTGAAACGTCACTTTTCAAAAATTTGCAACGTCCTATTTACGTCAGTCTATATTATTCTTCAAACCGTTATTATCGTTAGACCGTTACTAACAAGTTTGTTGCTTTTCTTGTTGATTTATTGTTTATTTTACCGTACTAAAATGAACCTTCGCATGCTAAATTTAACTTCGACGTTGGAATTAGTTGCATTAAATCGACATAGAAACCCTTTCAATTCCTCGCATGTTTAGGGAAAATAATGATTGCATATTCATTTTCCCGTTCAACTAACGCGCGTATTAGAAAGTCATTCGATATCCTAGTTGAGGCCGCTAATGTGCGGGCGGGGTTGGGTGTCCTTTGTGGGCTTCCCAACACGTACCCTCACCCCTTACTCAGAATCTCGGTTTTCGGATGCCCGAAACCGTTGGCGCACGAGAGTCATTCAATACACGGTATCCGATAATTTCGGTATCAGTATCAAATGCAAAGGGATGAGCCCAATAAACTCTGACATCGGAGATGGGCCGTATTTTGTATACGGCCCACTACGACATAGAGTGGGTTCGAATGGGCTCGAACTCCCACAAAGTCCGGTGGCGACTCCACTTCGATTTAAATTTCAATTCGATCCATTCTCATATAGAGATTCATTCGCCTCACCAAGCCCGGGCGTGGCCGCGTCGGGGTGGACCTATGTCATGTCCACAGAGCTCGTCTAGCTGCAGAAGATGATTTTTGCCACACAATTTTAGGTCAAAATTCATCTCTTTGACGGCCCACCAAGCTTTGTGCTCCAACTCTACGGGTAAGTGGCAGGACTTCCCATAAACCAACCAATAAGGCGATGTACCAATCGGTGTTTTATAGGCGGTCCTATATCCCCATAGAGTGTCATCTTGTTTCAGGCTCCAATCTTTTCTCAACTTCAAGACAACTTTTGCCAAAATGTCCTTAAGCTCCGGTTGGAAACTAGTTTCAGACTCCAATCTTTTCTCCACTAGTTTGGGAGTGATACGCCAACCTCTGCGATGCATAACACCATATTTAGACGATAAGGAAGCAGTAAGTTGTTTTTCTTTAAAGTGCATACCTCCATCACTAATGACGACTCGGGGGACGCCAAAATGTGGAAATATAATCTTCTTGAAAAATTGGATGACGGTTTTAGCGTCACAATAGACCAAGGCAACGACTTCTACCCACTTAGATACGTAGTCGACAGCTACTAAAATGTACCTACTACCTTGACTTGTCGGGACGGGACCTTGATAGTCGATGCCCCAAACATCGAAAATATCTACCTCCAAAATACCGACCTGAGGCATTTCATGCCTCTGGGAGATTTTTCCCGTCCTCTGACAAGCATCACAACCTTAAAAATTTGACTTAGCAGCAGAAAACAAAGATGGCCAATAAAATCCCGACTTAAGTACCTTGGTCACGGTCCTAGCGGGACCGTCGTGACCACCGTAAGATGAGGAATGACAAACTTCCAAGATAGCATGGGTTTCCCATTGCGGTATGCATTGCCTGAAAAGTCCATCGGCACACTCCATGAAAAGATATGGATCATCCCAGAAGTACTGTCGAACGTCATGTAGGAACCGCTTCTTCTGTTGATATGATAAATTAGGCCGCAGTTATTTACCTACAAACAAATTAGCATAGTCAGCATACTGTTTTGGTAAAAATTTTACCGGGTTACGGAATAATATGTGGGTAAAAGTGATCGGGCTAACGTTTCGCGAAACTATGAAATGAATCAAACGTACGAATGAGGAAACGGAAAAAGAAGCGAAAAGACACAAGAATTGGTGACGCGGAAACCCAATGTGGGAAAAACCGCGGGGGGAGTCGGAATCCCGCCAAATGTTCACTATGAATGAGAAAATGAACCAGGGTACAAGTGTTAATTTCAGTTTGTTGGAGGTGGTATTCTTCTTTTCGTGCTTTTGAGTAGTAGGGTTGAAGTGTGTTGATCGTGTCCTGCGTTTTCGGTGTTGCCGTGCTTTATATCTTCTCTTCTTTCCTTAACCGTTGCTGTTCCCTGATTTCTCTCCTGCTCTGGAGGCGATTCCTGGATTTCAGGGAGTAGTTGGGTTGACAGGGTCTTGCTTTAGGGTTGGTGGATTGTGAGCAGTTGGGCTGTCTTCGGTCCGCTTCGTATCTGCTGATTCCTTCGGCCCAATTCTGCTGTTGGGTTTCATTTTGTTGTCTTGTTGACTTTCCTCATCTCGATCTTAGGACTCATATGACTTCGGACTGTATGCCTCTTTTGACCCTTTGACTTTTTGACTTTGACCTTCTGACTTGGAGAGCTCCACGTCATTCCGAAGGGTGCGGATTTATCCCATACAATTGCCCCCAAATTTCCGACTAAGTTCATATTAGGCGGGAATTTCTGCTTGGTGACGATTTTCTCCCACAGAGTTTGTTCTGGAGTCTGCTACTTCTCGTTTTTCTAACTGACTCTTCTCCTCCCTCATGATGACTCTGACCTCTACCCTCATAATTGCTCACACTTCCCGGTGCCCCCTCTCTCTCCTTACTCCACTTACTCTACCTCCTTCCCATTTACTTCTATTTCCTTTACCCTTTTCATAACTCAAACTTCTCTCTTCTTTTCGAAATTCAAATCACCTTTCTTCCTTTGTCGTTCGCCGTCGTCATTCGCCGTACTCTCTGTCTCTCCAAGTGATTTTCTTCGTTTTCGCTTGTTATTTTAATTTCGATTATGGCTCCCAAATCAACTCGAGGTAAGTCATCCGCCCTCTCTCCATCGACGTCGCTGATGAATTTCTCCCCCTCTTCTATCCTGGGCAAGAAGCATTCTTGCGACTCTAGTTTCTCTGACGGGGATTTCCCCCTCGTTAGAGAAATTTTTGGTTTCGAGGATGGAGTCGTGGTTCATCTCCCTTCTCCGGGACAACAAGCCGACTATGTTTGCCCCGGATGGATCTGCATGTACGCATACCCCTTCCTCCTAGGTCTTAGCTTCCCCTTTCCTCCTCTAGTCCAGGAATTTCTAACCCTCTATAGATTGGCCCCTTGTCAACTAGTTCCCCACACCTGGAGAGTGCTCTTGTCTTTCTGTGTCCTAAATCTCCGTCATCAGAAGAGCTTCTCGTTGCTTGATGTCTGCTCCGTGTTCCAGGTACGACCCCTGGGATGCGGACAGGTGACCATGCGGGTAAAAGATAAGAATTTCCCCGGTATATTCTTTCCTCCTAATCCTCCTGATGCGGAGTGGTTTAGGGACTTTGTATTTGTGAAGGCCGACTCCCTTTCTCCTCCCTCCTGTGATTACTTGTTCTCTGAGTGGGGGACTGTCACAGGTATTTGTCGCGCTCTCAGCTTTGTATTTTTCTCGCCTTCTTATGGTTCTTATTGACTTCGTCTCGCAGGTCTCCAGCAACCGGATAAAGTAACGCCCCTCCTTAACTTTGCGGCTAAACTTTCCGATTTGACCTCCGAACAGCTCTCCTTCTCCAGTTTGTTTATCCCTTCTGCCAACGGTACCTGTCCTTCCTTTGCTGCCACCATGTCTTCTGGTGAGGATCGTTCTCACTGAGTAGATTCATGTTTAACTTTCCTCTCGTCGATTTCCATGAAACTTTTAACTGTGCATTTATTCCTCTTAGGTAGTGCCAAAGCTCCCTTGACCCTGGATCGGATTAGAAGGAGAAGCATGTCCACCCGCTCTTCCTCTAGAAAGGGCGCTGCTTCCTCCCCTGCTCCGTCGACCAGCTCGAAGAGGAAGCGCAGCTCTTCTCCTTCTGCACCAGTTGACTCTGAGGGGAATCCTCATGTGACTCACGTCACTGATTCTCCTTTGCCTTCGTCTCCTCACTCTGTTGGGGATGGTCCTGATGAAATTACCATGACCTTCCCTAGGGATTTTGGGACCATCAGGCACTTGGAGGACCTGTCCATCTTGGACCAGTTCCTTTTCCCTGGCTCTGAGGCCATAATGGCCAGAGAACCCTTGATTGAATCGACGGCCCATATTGCTGCTCATGGCTTCGAGGTAATTTCTGATTTTCTGGCTTCGAGTTATTTTCCATCTAAACTGTGCTGCTGATTGTTGCGGTGTTGCTCAGATTCTCCAGATGGCTATCTATGTGAAAACCGGCATATCTCATCTTAAGGATCTGGGGAGTCAGCTTCAGCTGGATAAGGCTCGACTGATGGAGGAAGCTGGTCAATCCAAGGAGAAGGTTATGAAGCTGGAGGAGGAGGCCAATGAGCTGAGGAGGGAACTGGAGCAGGTTAAGGGACAACTTGCTGAGGAGGAAAAGCGGAAGGCGGCTGCTGAGGGAATGAGGGTTGAGCTTGCTAAGGCTCAGAATGCCAACTCTGATCTCCAGGAGAAGGTGGCGGCACTTCAGGAGAATATGGTGGGAGCTCTCAGCTGGTCTGCTTTGAGCACTGAAATCCAAATGGTCACCACCTATACTAAGGGGAAGCACACGGGCTGGGACCTGGCTGCTCTGGAGAGGAGGATGCAGAAGGAGTTCCCCAATGGCTTCGACCTGGAGATGCTGGCTGTAGAGGGAGAGGAAGTGGTGGAGGAGTCGGTTTCTTCTCCTCCTGCTGCTCAAGAGATGCCTGGATCGGCGATGGTCATTGATGATGCAGCTGTGGTGGAGCCTCTCGCTTCCCTTCCTCCTGAGGACAAAGCTTAGGCTGTTCAGCCCATTATCTTTTGTTGTCTGTGGCCCTGTACGGTCAAAAATATTTCGTTAAAAAATTTGTTATGTTCCGAACCTTTTTCTCTGCTCAAGGGAGCAGAGTCATTCTGAACTTGTTTGTGGAACTTGTTTACCTTACTTCTGTGATGTTTGTTTCGCTTGTTTTGTTTGTTCTGTTTGTATGCATGCCTTTGTCCGTACGGTCGACCCACGATGATTGGTGGCCTGGGGTCTTGTTTTGCCCACTCAGTCAGAGGTGCCACACTTTGCGTGGGTGCTGAGTGACGCAGGGGACTTGTGATGCCCTGGTTGTAGGCAATCAGCACAAGACGCACGCCTTCTGTGGAAGTTATACGCTCCACCAGATCAGACATTAATTTGAAAGTGTTTTGGTAAAAGCTCGTCATATTCGCAAAAAATGCCGTAACAGAGAAAATCACATTTCAGAAAGAGTGTGGTAGATGAAAGAGATTCAATTTTAGTGACACAAAAAGAAGAACAGAATGAAAACATGTGAAAAGGAAGTTTAAGAAAATTGGATCCTAAGGGTTCATAAAAAGGTTTCACATTTCTGTTTTGAGAATGGCGAGAACCTAATTAGCTTTCTTTAGTTTCATAAAAGTTGTGTTAAATTTCAAGGTGCATATAAGAAAAATTATCTAAGTTTCAAAGGGTGGAGGAAATATTGCAATCTTTATAAACAGGGAGTGATTTTGAAAGATAGAGTAGATTAAAAGAATGAGAGGTGAGTTTGAACCTGGGTTCTGGTGGAGGTGTATCTGGCAGATTTGGATGCCTTTGCTCTGGCGACAATGGCCTTTGTTTCTGATGATTAATTTTAGAAAAAGTATTTTTTCAAGTGTATTATGTTCCAAGGTTTTTGGATGATCTCTCCCTCCATGGTCATAAGTCGATATGCTCCATTTCCGATTATCTTCTCTACTTGGTAGGGCCCTTCCCAATTATAAGCGAACTTCCCCGCCTGTTGATTTCTGGTGTTCTGGAATACCTTCCTGAGGACCAGATCTCCTTCTTGCAGGACTCTGATTTTAACATTCTTGTTGTAGCTTCTGGCGATTACCTGCCTGTAGGAGGCCATTCTGATCTGAGCATCGGTTCTGAGTTCATCTATGGTGTCTAAACTGCTTGCCATCTCGACCTGGTTCCCTTCTTCTGTTGTGCAACCATATCTGTAAGTGGGTACCCTCACCTCTGCAGGAATGACCGCCTCAGCACCAAAAACCAAGCTAAAAGGTGTCTGCCCAGTAGCTATCTTAGGTGTGGTTCTGTCGGACCACATTACCAAAGGGAGTTCTTCTGCCCATCTGCCCCCTGCTTCCTCCAACCTTCTTTTCAGGTTATCCATCACGATTTTGTTGCTGGATTCTGCTTGACCATTAGATTGCGGATTTCTGGGGGTGGATGTGTTGAGGGCGATGTTCCACCTGGCGCAATAGGTTTCCATCTTTTTGCCAATAAATTGGGACCCATTGTCGCAGATGATCTCTGAGGGAACTCCGAACCTGCAGATGATGTTACGTTTAATAAAGGATATTACCTGCTTCTCAGTCACCTGAGGGAATGCTTCTGCTTCTATCCACTTGGAGAAGTAGTCGGTCATTGCGAGCATGAAGACTTTGTTTCCTGGTGCTCTTGGTAATTTTCCCACAATATCCATTCCCCACTTCATGAAGGGCCAAGGAGATATAATTGGATGTAGTGGTTCTGCTGGCTGATGATTGACCGGTGCGTGTCTTTGGCAGGCGTCACATTTTTTAACATGCTCTCTGGCGTCCCTGCGCATTGTCGGCCAATAGTAACCTTGGCGAAGTGCTTTGTTGGACAGACTCTTGCCCCCTGCATGATTTCCACATTCCCCGCTATGGAGATCATGCATTACCACTTCTGCCTCTTCTTGGTTTAGACACCTCAGGTATGGCCCCGCTATGGACCTTTTAAATAATATACCGTCGATAAGGGTATATCGGGATGCTTTCATTCTGAAACTCCGAGCTTCTCTTTTGTTTGCTGGCAAGATATCATTTTGCAGCCAATCCTTGTAGGGTTTTCTCCAGTCGGAGATTTCTTCTTGCTCTGCCGTGGTGCTGTGGACCCTTGCTTCCTAAAACCACTGCAGACCTTGATCTGGTGGACTTCCTTCTGACGTTTCCTGCTCCTGTGCACCCCTCCGGATTGCTGGTTGTAGCACATGGACTATGGGTATGGAGGATACTTCTTCTGTTTTGAAGGTTGCCCCCAGAGTTGCTAAGGCGTCTGCTTCCACATTTTGCTCTCTCGGAACTTGGTTTATTGAGAACTTTGTGAACCTCAAGGAAAGGTCTTTCGCCACTTCAAGGTAAGCCATCATCTTTGCGTCTTTGGCTGCGTACGAACCGTTCATATGGTTGACTACCAGTTGGGAGTCACCATATACCTCTAGCTGCTTGATTTTAAGGTCTAGGGACAACTAGAGACCCAGGATCAAAGCTTCGTATTCTGCTTTATTGTTCGTTGTTCGGAACTCGCATCGAACTGCTTGAACTATGAGATCTCCTTGAGGTGACCTAAGCACCAAGCCTGCTCCGGATCCTCTCATGTTTGAAGCGCCATCTACGTTGAGTTTCCACACTTGCTCGTCCCTGTCTTCTTCCAGGAGGACGACATCTTTCTCAGCTTGCGTCTGCAGTGCTGGACTGAAGTCGGAAATGAAATCTACTAGCGCTTGGGATTCGATTGCTGTTCTGGGAACAAACTTCAAATCAAAGCCACTCAAGTGCATAGACCACTTCGCCATCCTTCCTGACAACTCAGGTTTTCTCTTAACAGCTTTTAACGGGTAATTTGTTATTACAGATATAACATGTGACTCAAAATATGGACGTAGTTTATATGATGCGATAACGAGTGCAAGTACGAGTTTTTCAAGGGACGTGTACCTGGTCTCTGCAGGGAGCAGAGACTTACTGACGTAATAGACAGGGTGTTGCGCTCCCTCATGCTCCCTTATCAGCACCGCACTGACCGCCACCTCGGTCACTGATAAATACAAAAAGAGCGGCTCCCCTGGTTCTGGTTTTGATAGGAGTGGTGGGGTGCTAAGGTAGTGTTTTAATTCTTTGAATGCCTTCTCGTGCTCTTCCGTCCAGTCGAATCTTTGGGCTTTCTTCAGGACATCATAGAATAGGCGGCATCTGTCTGATGACCTGGAGATGAACCGGCTCAGGGCGGCAATTCTTCCGGTTAGCCGCTGCACGTCTTTTGGTTTCTGTGGAGACTCCAGTTGTAGAATGGCTTTGATCTGCTCTGTGCTGGCTTCAATTCCCCTCTAGGTGACCATGTACCCTAGAAATTTTCCACTGGATACTCCGAATGTGCACTTTGAAGGATTCAACTTCATCTTGTACTCCCTCAGGGTATTGAAAGCGTCCTCCAGATGTGCCGTGTGCTGCGAGGCTTGCTTGGATTTGACAACCATATCATCGATATACACCTTTATGGTCTTGCCAATTTGCTTCTTGAACATCATGTTAACCAACCTTTGGTAGGTAGATCCTGCATTTTTCAGACCAAAGGGCATAACATTGTAACAATAGATACCTCTCTCAGACCTGAATGCGGTTTTCTCCTGATCTGACGGATGCATCCTGATTTGGTTGTATCCACTCCATGCATCTAGGAAGGTCAGCATCTCATGGCCTGCTGTGGCATCTACCATGGCATCTATGTGTGGCAGGGGGAATGGGTCTTTCGGACATGCCTTGTTCAGGTCGGTGAAGTCGACGCACACTCTCCATTTGCCGTTTTTCTTTGGGACTACTACCACGTTGGATAGCCATTCTGGGTACTTGACTTCTCTAATTTTTCCGGCTGTCAGCAGGTTATCTACCTCCTGGTTTATGACTTGGTTCCTCTCTGGAGCAAACTTCCTCCTCTTCTGCTGGATTGGTTTGTAGCTCGGGTCCACGCTTAACCTGTGGGTTATGATACTCGGATCTATTTATACCATATCATCATGAGACCACGCAAAACAATCCATGTTAGTTTTTAATAATTCAACCAGGTTTTGTCGGATATTACCTGTGCATTCTGAACCGATTAGCACTTTTCGCTCTGGGTGTTGCTTGTCTAAGTTGACTTCATCTATCTCCGCCTGAGGGGGCTCTAGATACTCTTGCAGAGGTAGATGAAGGCTCTGTAGTTGCTATGCTGGAGGGCTGGCCGTCTTCTTCAGCGCCACTCTATAGCAGTCTTTGGCTTCTCTCTGGTCACCACTGATCTTCTGCACTCCCCAGGGTGTGAGAAATTTCAAACATTGGTGGTAGGTGGAGGTGATGGCCTTCATTTCATGTATCCACGGTCTTCCCAGGATCACGTTGTAAGTAGAGGGACCATCAATAACCAGGTACCGCACTTGCTTGTTTACGCCTCCTGCGTAGGTAGGAATCGTGATCTCTCCCAGGGAGTATTTGGTTTCTCCACTGAAGCCTATGAGAGGGACTGCTTTATTGCTTAGATCCTCCTCACTGAATCCCATGTTCTGCAGGGTTTGTAGCATGATAAGGTTAACGGAGCTTCCGGTGTCCACCAGTATTTTCCTTACAGTGCAGTTTCCTATGGAGAGCGTGATGATCAGGGCATCATGGTGGGATTCTGGGGATGATTCTGCATCAGATTCATCAAAGGTGACGGCTGGGAGGTCTGGGCAGCTAATTCTGCAGGAATACTCTGGCTTGTCTCCTCTGGAGTGGGCAGCATGTCTTTTGGCTGCTGAATAGGTTAGACCGCTTAACTCTGATCCTCCTGTAATTACATTGACAATTCTGGTGCACAGGAGTGGAGGCGAAGGTAGCACTTGCTCTGCTGCATTTACCCTGCTGGAGCTTCTTGGCACCAAATGATCTAAGTTTCCCTAATCATACTGGTACTTCACTTCTTTCCTGAGGAGGACACATTCTTCGGTGTTGTGACCTATATCATCGTGGAATTCACACCTCTTGCTTGCGTCCCTACGGTCGTTGGTGTACTCTTGCCTCCTGGGCCTTCTGACTTTACGCCCCAACTCCTTTAGGGCTCTGAGCAGACCAGCTAGATTGGTGGAGAACCCGTACTCGCTTATCTTGGGTGGGAGTTCAGGGTTTTCTTTCCAATCCTTCTCTTCAGAGATCTTGTGAACACTTCTGTCGTAGGGCTTGGATCTTTCGCCCCTCCTCTCTGCTGGTGCCTTCCTAGAAACATGCTCGGAACCATAAGTGGCCCTTCTGGGTCCCGAATCCTCCTCTAGTCGGATGGCTGCCAATGCTTTGGTTTGCACATCCTCGAATGTAGCACAAGGATATTTGGTGAGATCTTTGTAAAGATCTGAATTCTGGAGGAGCCCTTGGCGGAAGGCTTCAATGGCGGTGGCCACGTCACACCTGGGGATAGTCACCTTCTCCTTATTGAACCTGTTGAGGAAATCTCGCGTTGACTCTTCGAATCTCAGCACCACCCGATACAAGTCGCTAGTCTGCTTTTCCGGCTTTCTGCTACTGGCGAACTGTTGGTTGAAAGCATTAACCAGATCAGCAAAGGAGGCGATGCTTCTGTTCGGCAGACCAACGAACCAATGGAGGGCTGCTCCGGAGAGGGTGGAACCGAACCCTTTACACATGCAAGCTTCCTTCAGAGACCCTGTGGCGGTTACCACCATCATTTTCTGCTTGTACTGGTTGACGTGGTCCATGGGATCTGCAGTGCCATCATAGAGCGTCATGGCGGGTGATACAAAGCCCTTGGGCACAGCAACACAGGCCAGGTCGTCTATGAAGGGTGAGTCTGCATAGCTGTCTCTGGCTGCTCTCTCCAGAGGGCGTGGCATTCCAGAAATTTTGTTGATCAGTTCCCTCAGCTCCTTTAGCTCTTGAGACTGCTGGTCTGCCGCGCTGTTGGTCCCTGCAAGAGGGTTGGGAGCAGGGGAAGAAAACTGAAAGGTGTACTTCCTGCCTGGGGTCCCCCATGGTGCAGACTGCTTGGAGGAGGTAGTGAAGGGAAGGCAACTGCCTCAGGCCTGGGTTGCCACTCCGGTGCCTGCTGGTTGAGAGTAGGCGCTGCACATGCTCCTCCAGAGGATTGGCTGCTGGACAGGGGATACACCTCTGGCGATTGCGTTGGTTGCCACCTCAGCATCTGATGGGCCGGGGTACCTGCAAGAGATAATACATTAGTCTCTCGGTTTTCAATGCCGGAGAAGAGATTACCTGAAACGCGCGATCTGTCGGGTGTGGGCCCGTGGGTCAGGTAGCCTAGCCCTTGTGGCACTACGGTTTGGACGGGTGGTGACAGCTCCAGATCCAGCCTAGTGACCACCTTCTGAGGAATCGCCCTTGATGCTTGCCCGTTGACGGCGTGTTCTCTGTGGAGGCTTGGTTCTTCTCCAGATGTCATGGGCATGATCTCTGGTGGTGACGGAATGGGAGCAGGTGGTGGCCTTGACACCGCTTTTATCTGAGCCCTGATGTCACGGTTATCCTTCTGTAAGGTCCTCACCGCTTGCTGCAGAGTGTTGATCCCCTGAAGTATTTCCATCACGGGATCTGGGGCTGACGGAACCCTGAGCGCATCTCCAAACGACCCTCCATGAGTCGGCGTCCTAGATGGCCCTCCCTCCTTACTGATTCTGAAGGGATCGAGCGTTCTCGATGTCGGGAGCCCCTGAGGTGGTCTGGAGGTTGACGGTATGGGTCCTGTTGCCAGACTGACAGGAGTAGCCTGAGTGAATGGTGTTATGGGCTGACTTGCTGCACCTGAGGATGGTGTCCCTCCAGCAGACTGGGTGGGGGCATCTTGGTTACCAGCAGGGTTTTGATCGGATCCAGACATGACGGTAGTTTGAATCTCTGCAGAATTTTGGCTAGCAAACGATCACTATGCCCCACGGTGGGCGCCAAATTGTTTTGGTAAAAATTTTACCGGGTTACGGAATAATATGTGGGTTAAAGTGATCGGGCTAACGTTTCGCGAAACTATGAAATGAATCAAACGTACGAATGAGCAAACGGAAAAAGAAGCGAAAAGACACAAGAATTGGTGACGCGGAAACCCAATGTGGGAAAAACCGCGGGGGGAGTCGGAATCCCGCCAAATGTTCACTATGAATGAGAAAATGAACCAGGGTACAAGTGTTAATTTCAGTTTGTTGGAGGTGGTATTATTCTTTTCGTGCTTTTGAGTAGTAGGGTTGAAGTGTGTTGATCGTGTCCTGCGTTTTTGGTGTTGCCGTGCTTTATATCTTCTCTTCTTTCCTTAACCGTTGCTGTTCCCTGATTTCTCTCCTGCTCTGGAGGCGATTCCTGGATTTCAGGGAGTAGTTGGGTTGACAGGGTCTTGCTTTAGGGTTGGTGGATTGTGAGCAGTTGAGCTGTCTTCGGCCCGCTTCGTATCTGCTGATTCCTTCGGCCCAATTCTGCTGTTGGGTTTCATTTTGTTGTCTTGTTGACTTTCCTCATCTCGATCTTAGGACTCATATGACTTCGGACTGTATGCCTCTTTTGACCCTTTGACTTTTTGACTTTGACCTTCTGACTTGGAGAGCTCCACGTCATTCCGAAGGGTGCGGATTTATCCCAAACACATACCACGGAGTGTTCATTACACCAATAGCCATCAGATTATCATCAGGAAAAGAACCATCTATTGGTAAAGTATCGCCTCCATCTTACACTGGGAATCGAGAAAGGTGGTCCACAACAAAATTTTCAGCGCCCTTCTTGTCTTTTATTTCCATTTCGAATTCCTGAAATATGAGGCCCCATCGCAGTAATCTAGGTTTGCCTTTCTGCTTCGCGAGAAGATACTTCAAAGCCGCATGGTCGGTATAAATTATCACTTTCGATCCTATTAAATAAGATCGAAACTTCTCTAATGCGTAGACCACGGCTAGAAGCTCCTTCTCCGTTGTAGTAGACTTCACCTGAGTCTCATCCAGAGTTCGGCTGGCATAATAGATGGCATTCACTTCCTTTTCCTTCCTTTGACCAAGCATCGCGCCGACCGTGTAGTCATTAGCGTCATACATATTTTCAAACGGTAACTCCAAATCTGGGGCCTGAATAATAGGTGCTATGACCAAAGCCCACTTTAACCTGTTAAAAGCAGATAAACATTCATCAGAAAAACTGAATGTGGCATCCTTAAGGAGCAGTTGTGTAAGTGGATTAGGAATTTTAGAGAAATATTTGATAAACCGGCGATAAAATCCGGCGTGTCCAAGAAAACTCCTAACCCCCTTCACATTAACGGGAGGAAGCAATTGCTCGACCACTTGCACCTTAGCTTGGTCTACTTGGATGCCTCTATCAAATATCAAGTGCCCAAGGATAACTCTCTCATTGACCATAAAATGGCATTTCTCCCAATTTAGCACTAGATTGACCTCAATACATCGCTGCATCACTTTATGAAGGTTAGTTAAACAATCAGTGAAACTACTACCGTAGACACTAAAACAATCCATGAGTACCTCCATAATAGACTCAATATAATCGGAGAATATCCCCATCATACACCTTTGAAAGGTGGTGGGCGCATTACACAACCCGAAAGGCATCTTGCGATAAGAAAAAACACCATGGGGACAAGTAAAGGTCGTATTTTCCTGATGATCAGGATGGATCGGGATCTGAAAGAACCCTGAATACCCATCTAAGTAACGGAAAAATTTATGTGAGGCTAACCTTTCTACCATTTGATCGATAAATGGAATAGGTAAGTGATCTTTTTTTGTGGCGGCATTTAACTGTCTGTAATCAATGCACATCTGCCATCCTATTACGATTCTAGTAGGTACTAATTCGTTTTTATCAATTTTGACCACGGTAGTCCCGCCTTTCCTTGGGACGACCTGGACAGGACTCACCCATTTAGAGTGACTGACATAAAAAATTATACCTGCATCTAACAATTTCATCACTTCTTTCATTACCACTTCCTGCATTTTCGGGTTCAACTAACGTTGACCCTATCTGACAGGTCGGTGATCCTCCTCAAGCTTAATTCGATGCATGTAAATATCAGGACTAATAACGATGCATCTAGATTGTATCCTAATGTCTTCTTGTTCTTCTTAAGAATGACCAACAAATCAGAAAGTTGGTTCTCATCCAATTTATTACTTACGATGATGGGATAAGACTTATAATCGTCTAGAAATACATACTTGAGATGGGACGGAAGAGGTTTCAGGTTGGGTTTGGTTACCTCTACAGCATAAGAAGTATCTACCAACCTATTTACCACTTCTCTATCGATGTTCGTCAGTTTTTGTGTATCTCCTAACATATCCGACACAGCATCACTGGTAGTCTCATCACCTGCACAACTGTCTAAGCACATCAAAGCATCGAGCGGGTCCATACTCAGAGAACCCGTACAAACATTAAAAAATGACATCATCAATTATATTGAGAGCATAGCACGTATCCTCGATCATAGGCTTAGCTAATGTGTTAACCAAGTTAAAGGTCACCTTATCATCCCCCACCTCTAAAGTCAAGCGTCTGTGCTTGACATCGATAATGGCCCCCGCAGTATGTAGAAATGGCCTACCCAAAATTATAGGAATCTAGGCATCCTCAGCCATATCTAGAATGAGAAAATCGACAGGTATAAAGAATTTACCTATCCTAACGGGGACATCCTCTAAGACTCCTAGCGGACATTTGACTGACTTGTTAGCCATCTGAAAAGTCACACTTGTCACTTTAAACTGACCCATATTCATTTTCTTGCAAATAGAATAGGGCATGACACTGACACTTGTACCCAAATCGCATAGAGCCTTATCGATCACATGGGTGCCTATGGTGCATGGTATGGAAAAACTACCCGGGTCTTTCAGTTTGGGTGGAGACTTACTTTGAATCAGAGCACTACACTCAGCAGTAAAAGCAAGGTCTCATGTTCATTAAAGTTCCTCTTACGGGTCAAAATATCTTTAATTAATTTCACATAAGAGGGTACCTAGTTAATTAACTCTGTGAAGGGAACGGTTACCTGGAGATTTTTTACGACCTCCATAAACTTACTGAACTGCTTCTCGATCTTCTTATTCTTCAACCGGCTAGGAAAAGGAACTTGAATTTCGATTGGCGGTTCAGCACTTTTGTCTTGTACTTAAGCACCTGTTCCCACTTCAGCAGTAGACGTCTTATCACCAACGAGCGTCTTAGTACCGGACTTTGTCTCTAGAATAGTCCATCGACTACTATTCATAGTCGGTCGACTATTAATTATAGTCGGTCGACCATTCCCAATAGTCGGTCTACCATTTTCCTCCTTTCCTGCGTTTTCTGGTTCTGCGTCAATAATAGTCGATCAAGTATTTATAATAGTTGGTCGACTAGTTTTGACAAACTCATCCCTTACAACAGTTTCAGCAGTTTCCAGTGATACATCATCAATTACATCCTCCACAATAACATTATAGTCATAACTGGGCATCTCAGGCACGTCATAAGTAAGGCCGCTACGTTACGAAGTTGTACCGCGTTGGCCATGTCATGCGGTTTTTCCGGCTGTGATGGTAGCGCGCCTAGTTTCCTAGTAGACTGATTTGTGGCAAGCTGTGCCACCTGCGTTTCCAATATCTTTATCTGTGTATCTTTATATTGATCGTTTTTCTGCATCTGAATCATAAGAGATTGCATCATACTCTTCAATTCCTGGCATGCACTAGGAATCGGAGTCGGAGTTACAGGTGGTGGAGGAATAGAAAGAGGTTTTGGAAGCCCTGTTGTTGCTGTCCGCAATCAGGCGGAATGTACAGTTGTTGCTTCGGCGGAATGATGGGGTTCATTACATTCTGACTCATCCAACTGAAGTTCAGATGTTCTCTAGTCCGCTCATTATACTAGTTGGAATAGGGATTACCTTGCTTTTAGTGTAGAAAAGCTAGAACTTGTTTTGTCCCGGTCATACATTCTCTCGTGTTGTGGCCTTCGGTACCACATCGCTCATACATGGCCTCGTGTTTGAACATGACATGGATAGTTTGCTGATTGGTCTCGTTTTTATGAGGGGGATTCTGAATTTTATCGACACAAGCATGAATATGATCAAAGTGAGCCATAATCTCACTAGTTTCAGCTGCGGCTACCCGGACAATACCCCTTGGATTTCCATAGTCGGCCCGATGTGTGGCCATCTCCTCGATCAATTTCCAACCCTTATCATCATCAATATTGTTTTGGAAACGTCTGTTAGCTGCACCATCAAGAATAGCTCGATTATCATCGAATAACCCGTTATAGAATTAATTGCATAAGAACCATGGCTCGAATCCGCGATGAGGAATAGAACGGACTAGATCCTTAAATCTAGTCCATGTTTAGTTTAGATCTTCCAATGGTCCTTGTTTGAAGCTGGTTATCTGGCTCCGTATTTTATTAGTGCGCTGATAAGGGTATTAATGCTTGTAAAAAGCAAGCGCTAGTGAGTTCCAATCATTAATACCGGCAGCTTCCTTATCAAGGTCTCGATACCATCGACGGGCTGGACCTGCTAGAGAAAATGGAAATAAGGATTCCATTACTTGTTCCTGCGTTACCCCAGGAGCAACTGGAATCGAACAACAGTAATCAGTGAATATCTCCATATGCTGTGCGGGGTCTTCGTCTTTCTTGCCAGGGAAAGTATTTCGTTTCACCAAATTAATATAAGCGGGACGAATCTCGAAAGAGCCGGTGGTAGGAGTCGGTAGCTTCCATCCTCTCGAGATGTTAGCCTGAGTCGGCTCAGAGTGAGTGGAAAGCTTCGGCGGCATGATTGGGAGATTGATAGCTGACTCGGCGTCTGACGTAGAGATAGACCCGTCCTCTTCATAGGACGAATATTCCACTTCCAGGTTAGTGGAAACTGGGTCAAGCGAATTAAAATTTTCCGCTTGACAAATTTCCCTCCAGAAATTCCGTCTAGCTCGTAAAGTCTTCTCGGGCTTGGGATCAAAGGGAAGAATCTCGGACCTGTTAGACCTGGGCATAAACGGAACTAAGAAGGAAAATATGAGAACCGTCTCAAGGAACGAAAGTTCCCTGAGACAAGAGATAAACTAAAACGACAAGTAAAATTACACCGTCTCCCCGGCAACGGCACCAAAATTTGATAAGTAAATCGTATCCCTATCAAAGATAACCAACTACGGTCCAACTAAAAATATAGCTAGAGAAGTCGGGATCGATTGTACAGGGAGACAACAAATTCTACTCGTATTAAAGTCTATTTATGTAATCAGTGGGGTTTTTTGTTTGTGTTTGACTAATCTAAGAGTAGTGAAGGAAAGAGAATTAAAGGAAAAAAATAACTAGAATAAATAGGACGAATTTATAAGGAAAGGATACTAGGATTGTTGGTTTACAATGAATTTCATATGCTCACGGTCCAGGTCACAGGTCTATCGCAGATATTGGTCTAAGGGGTAGTGAAAAGGTCCTTCCGGTCCGCTATTCTCCCTATCATGCATCTAAAAGCTTCCAATCTTATTAGGGCACCCTAATGTGTTGTAGCAGGTCTAACTCTTACCAGGCTTCCGATCTTAGGTTCGAGTTTACCAATTCAATTAATCAATGATGTCGACTTAATCAATCAATCTCAATTAAATGCTACAATTAACAACTCAGACGCGATATCATTGACGGACCTATAAACTATTTAGAAACCACATTCAATTCGCAGATCTCTTAAATCCTAGCGAGACAAATTAGCTACTCATAATTAAATCATGAACAACAATAGTGATAAACGATTTTACTAGATTAAACATAACGAACGATAATAAGATTGAAACAAGCATAAACAATCAAAGAAGATTAGGAATAATCAATAACAAAGAGGGAAGAAGGAAGAAGGATTAGATTAAATTACCAAAGGGAAAGAAGGAGATTCAAAAGTTGCAATCGTACGTAAACCGAGTTTTAGCAAAGAGAAAATTAAAAACCTAGAGGTTAAAAGTATTAGGAGAGTAATTGTCAGAGAGTGAAAAGTATCTGTAAACTAGTTTAAGCTCTCCTTAAATACATTTAGAAATTCTAAAACTAATTAAGGAAATAGCTTCATCAACACGGGAATTATCCTAGGCCTAGAAAATAACCGGCCAACTATTTTAATAGTCGGTCGACTATTATTGACTTATTTGACTTATGCGGCTTCCCAAATAGCCGGCTGACTATTGTAGTAGTCGGTCGACTATTCTCTTGGTCAGCCGACTATTATAATAATCAGTCGACTATTGTTGACCCATTTCTACGTTCTGCTCTTTCCCGCTTCGTTTTGGCTCGGTTTTGGTTCGTTTCAGCTCCTGTGTCTTCCGTTCCTGGAAAAAGACAAGGCACACCATAAAGTAGCCAATTCGGGGCGAAATGGTAGCTTAAACTACTCGATAAATTCGGGAATACGCGTATGAAAAGCATAATAAGTGTATATAAAATACACGCATCAATTTGTTTATGGTTGAGCCGCGATTTAAAGTATTTTAAATGCATTAAGTTTGAATCAAGAGCGCGAAAATGTTTTTTGAGGTGCTTAAAATTTATTAGTTTGAGCCGGGAATTGGATCAAGTAGAACGTCGATTAAACATTTATTATTGATCAATGATCATTCTCATACCTCTTTCGAACACATAATTTCACAAATACAAGGTAATGACATGTCGAAGATCTCCCGACCCAGCCTAAAAGGTATCTTCTTTTTGTCATAACGGGGTGGTTAAGATTTTGGCTGTAAAACTATGGGCTATTCTCACCGTAGGTTACCGCTCAAAGAGGATTATGCGTATGACAGACACTGATAACTTGACTTAATTAGGTCTCAAATCCTAAAAGTGTTCTAAGGTCGGCAAATGGTGAGGCAAAACAAAAATAGAAATTAGGTTAGCGACGCTTTAATCCAAGGTTCATACGACAATCTCGTAGGTCTTCTTTGATGATATGGTCCTTGATCAGGTTTTTGAACTCCAGGTTTCTTAGTGATTTCCTTCTGCATCAACTTTGTGTAAGTTCATCCTGTTAAGAGTTCTTCTTCTGTATGATCCTAGTGAAGTCGTTTCCTTGTTCTCAGTAGAACCAACTTTATATATACTCATGTTAGCACTAAATCATCAGGTCAAAGGTTATTAAAAATACTCTAATTGGTTGGGTTAACTCAATCGGAGATGCACTCAAATTTTATGGATCTAATTGGTTGGGTTAGGAAAGTTGGTTTGTCAAAGAAATAAGCATAGGTGATAATCGAAATAGATATGGATGTACCCTTCCACGAGAATAAATAGATGTATTATTGATTTTTCAAATAACATATAAGATTGAAGGTAGTAGGCGTAACAAAATTCAAGACCAAATTAAAAGAACAAGGTTGAAGATTTGCATAGGTTCTGTTATGGTACGAAATCGAGCTAAAAAGTGTTACCACGACTTTAGATAATAAATAGAACATATAGGATCATAATGGGAATATTAATGATCGATGAAAGACTTCGTTTAAGGAGTAACTGGAAAGAGTATTCCACATGAAAATTTGATGGATAATTGATATGGAGTGATTTAAGTGATAATGAAAACAACACATCTTTAATCAAGAACCAGGTTAGATTGGGTCACTCATATCTCTATCCTTAGTAATTTCGTCATTCTATATTCCTTTCTGGTTGATCCTCAATTTTATTTTGTTTTTTTTCCAATTATTTCTCTAACCTTTATATTCAGAATTTTGGTTCCTTAAACTCTCGGCATACTATTCCTCAAGTATTTCATAAGAGTATCTCTCGCATAGGTATATATCTCCAATAGTATATGAATGACCTTTATTTGCACAATTCTATTTGTCAACTTAATTCTGTCAGACAACTCTCTGATAACCAATAACGTAGGGTCCACCGATGTTTCCATTCATCGTGGATTTCCTCTAGATGTTATACTCATTCCTATCCATAGTTGGATCTACTCGATCCAAGGAGTCTTTATCAAGTATCGGCTATATCCTTGAATTTAAACATTATAATTAACAATCCTCTTTATAAGTTTACACAACTCAAGTTGCATGTCCTCAGATAATCAGGGTTCTCTTTTCAATCATTGGCTATTGACCTGGATTGACTATTTCCAAAGTTATTCATGATTCAACTAAGAGTTACATAAACTAGTGGACTCTGAACTATGTATCTTTATCATTAGTATACAAGTTTCACTCTTCAAGACTTTTCGTACAATTTTCCGAGTCCTTAACATTACTACTATAGGCATTGTTACGTTCTATCCCTTAGTGTTTTTTGGGTAAAATGTGAATATATTATAAGCTTAAGTCATAATGTACATCATTACATCACAAACGACCATCATTTAAACTAAGGACAAAGGTACTACTCCACTTATAGACCCCAAATTCTTCTCCACACCTCATCCGAGTTGCTATTCATGTTACTCAATACACTACTAACTCGTTTCTTAACTTGTGTCTTAATGATTTCAGATGTCTTTTGTGGCCTTATTAGGCTCGTTTTCACTCTTGCTTATTAGGCTCGTTGTCACTCTTGCTTCATTTTTTCTTAACCAGATGTAATAATAGCATGCAGTCCAAACCAACGTGTACATCTTGTGTTTTACAGATGCAAAAGACGCTTGGACATCCATTTGCACTAGCACTTTAAAACGACACCTGTCTTCTATAGCAGCAATCACCTTCCTAGTGAAATGGCATTCAAAGAAGAGGTGATCTATAGTTTCAAGTGCACTCTCACACAGGCAGCAGTTATTGTCTAAGCAGCAGCCAAGAAAGAGCCACAAGTGATTCGAGCCCCTGCCCTCTTATCCCTTAGTGTTCTTTATTGCAGCTTTTCCTCGATATCTTTTAATAAAAGTCAAAACTCTCTTGTTATCAGTAGTAGTTAACCATCCACAAAACTCGTATGTTGACTAACATAATCCACAAAAACATTGAAAATGAAAGGGTTCTAAATTCCACACAAATATGTATCACTTAATTTCTCAACTAGTACTCACTATGTATGTGAGTTGATTTCAATCAATTCCAATCTTGCTTTCTTATCTTTACTTAATTTACAATCTCTAAATCTCTGAATCGTTGGTCAGAATATATAATCCTCAAAATCTTTGAATACATGTTCAACACTAAACAACATTAGTTGGTTCTCAATTTTTGTCAACCTCTCGTCATACCAGAAAAATAATAGGCTCCTATGTCAAATAATTATAAGCTGACTAAAAGGTAAAGATTGGATGATCATATTTTTGTTGGTTTCGAAGAATATTGGATACATTAAGTACATTATACTACTAGTGATAATCCTATACATAACTACTAGTATAGACCCCGTGCAATGCACGGTATTTATAATATATTTATCTTTATTTCATTTAAGATTTAAAATAAAAAATTTATTATTTTATTCTTACTATTTATCGACTGTATTATTTAGAAATAGGAAAATATTTTTTAAATCGTAAAACTAATCAAAATATTTGAGTAATGTCTTGAAATGTACGGAGTATTAAATAGTCCCTCTGTTTTTTCTATAAGTCGTTCTCACTTTTCGAGACATCTTCTTCTCTCTTCAATATCTCTCAAATTATAAGAAAAAATATCATGAAATGTATACTCATTTGAAAGCTCTTTTTGTAAAGAATTTTATGGTGTAATTTTTAAAAAATTTGAACTAATATATTTACATGAAAATTAAAGTCAAAGACTCACCTCAAAAAGTCAAAACGTCATATATTCTGATACGGAGAGAGTAACGTGTAATTAATGAAAATATTGTTTGTATTTTTTATATACTCGGTTTATATCATCTCACATCTCGAGATACTCACTTCTCTCTTTAACATAACATAAAATACATAAATATTTATTAAAAATTGTATAATAATGAACTTTTTTTAATGATTAGCACGCCGTGATACGTTCTCTTTGTGTAAAAAAGCTATTCAGTTTTTCATTAGAAAATTAAAAAATAAATTAAAAATGGATTGTCTCAGGTGAAAGACTTATATTATATAATTTGTGAAACTTTTTTTTATATGGATTTTAATAGTATATTCCGTATTTTGTAGTCTCCCCTACCAAAATAATCATTCTATATGATAATTATAATCCTCACATTTGAATAAATGAGAAGATCTTAGGGGTATCGAGTGAGTATATACTTCTTCCGTCCCGATGAATTGTTTAGCTTTGCTTTTGACCCAAAGGGGAAAAGGTCCAATGATGAAGTGACATGTGAAACCAAATTCATGAGGAGGTCAAATTACATTTATATAAAAAAAACATTCCTAAAATAGAAAGGCAAAGAATTCATTGAGACGCCCCAATATGGAATAAACAAAGAATTCATTGGGACATGGAGAGTATATCTTTGTAAAAGTTAAAGTAAATAGCTTAATGAAAATGAATATCTTTGTAAAAGTTAAAGTTAAAGTAAAGAATTCTTTAACATTAATGAAAATGAATATTTTGCGAATTTATTAGTGAATTATTCTTTTACTTCTCAATTTAAATTAGTGTATTTTTGAGGAAAATGTTAGTAACTGTTATTGTCTTAGAGTATTATATAGAGAATTTTCGGTGAGTTTTTACTATGTATCGGGCTTTGTAAGAGCAATCGGAATATATATTCCATTTTTATATAGTTACTAAATTTTATATCGATGTTAAGAATTAATATGATTTTCGAATATGATCAGAAAGATATACAATAATAATAATCATAACTATTTTATATTCTATGTAAAATATTGTACGGGATAGTGCAATCTCCTATCAACAAAAATAATGCAACTATTTGGTTAAAACGGAATACAATATGTTTATACTTTTTTTAAAAAAATTTGATCATACATTCCATATTAAATATTGTATGTGATATCTTCCATGTAAAACATGTGACTTTCGTAATCAATTTAATCAATCAAATTTCCTTAATTACATACTTTCTGTGGTGTATGGCTTTATGTGTGATGTAGTAATATTTAAATCAGTAAGATGTTAGAGTGTTGTTGGAGAGGAGAAGGGTGACATGCATGAGGGCAAGGGTTCGATTCGCACCTAGTTCATTTGGTCTATTTTTTTAATTTTTGTTGTGGATAACTTTAGGCGGGAAAATGTATGAGTTGAGTTATTTGGTTAGTGGAAAGGGGGATGTCTTTGTGAGTGGGTTAAGGGTCCATCGTGTTTCTACTGCGCACTCTTATAAGTTGTAACCGTGGTTCATTGAAGATGTAAAAATGTATTTAGAAAATGGGTTGAAAGAATAAATATCCAAGAGTGGCAAATTAGGTTGATGAGATTAATAAATGAGATTGATGAAGTTCATCTCTATGGCCAAAGGTTATGACAAGCATTGAATGAGAAAATGGTACCAAAGTAGGGATGAGAGACAATGGATATGTATGAAGTTAGGATTCACACAGTTTGATGGTGATTTAAGATAATAGAAAGAAAGCTGAAGAAATGAAAAAGAAATAACTTTGAAAAGTAATTATCAAAGGTTCCATCAAATTAGAAGACTTCAAACTAAGGTTAGCTGAGCTAGAATATACAAAGGTGAAATAGCGAGAGACTTCTTGTCTAACTCAAGATGAATAGTCAAGCCTAAGAATTGGTTCAAGAATGGATCAAAATGATTTAGAAACAAAATAGGAGAAATCAGTTGAGGTTAAAACTTCTTTAAAAAAAGATTAGAAGTTTGTTCATGGATGGTTCAAGGGTTAAGCTTCAATGGCTTTTGTCTATGCATCCTGATACAGGTTCAAATGTAAGATATGGTTGATGAACAATTTAATAAGACATGTTCAAGTGATTTATGAAGTTACGGATGTTAGATAGGAATGAAAGCTATGTATTTGATGTTTAAGAGTTTCAACGGAAGGATCGAAGATTAAAGTTTGAAATTAAACTCAAATCGTTGCTTTATTAGACAAAGAAAGTGGGATAAGGTAAGAAAATGGAAATAGCCTCAGAAAAAAAATTAGATGTGGTCGAAGGTTTTATTGAGAAATGAATAGGCAAGAAGGTTTCATTTTCCTAACTACAATTTAGGCTAACAAATGATCTCAGATGTAGGAGTTACGTAGGTAAGTAGAGTCTTAGTCAGGTCTAGGTCGACACCTAAATAGGACTCAGAGACTACTATCTTACATATGTCTGTGCTTGATCTTCTCGCATGCATGTTACATCGTCCGCATAAATTAAATTGATACTTTAACACGATCGAACTTGATTTTGCTACAATGCTTGATTTGGAAGATGCTTCTACTAGTGCTTGTAATGGTGTTGTCCCAATCTTGAGATGTTGATGGCTTCAAGTGCTTTCTCTTAGTATCGCGACGATCACAAGTAAATTAAAACTAGCCAATAGACTAAAATTTAGGGCAATCACTCTATATACAACTATTCAGATAGCATGCAAAAGCAAGCGGACAAAACCTAAATCGGACGGTACGGGTAATCCTGTGTATTCTACCCAAGTATATTATTTGATCCTAGGGTTATACTAGTGAATCTCTCATTTAGTGATCTTAGAAGCTCTACAAGTTCTAGACACATTAGACACGTGTCATGACCTTCAGGTGCGTTCCCTCGATAGGTGATGTAAATATGCATCCCACGTAGTTACACACGGTCTCAAGGTCGCTCTGATACCAACTATAACAACCCAGTTCTTCCAATGACATTAATTAACAAGGCAGGGCGTAAAAATTGGCAAAAATTAAAATCGTCGACTCAACTGAGTATTTCATTAATCCAAGAACTGATTGTCACTTACAACATCATAATGAATTACGATTGTAAGTACGCGTTTAATATTGCTTAGGGTTACATGTGGACGCGTAAATAGAAAATTCAAAATTAAGCAAGACTACTCCTCATCTGCACATGTTTCCCCTGTAAGCCCATTAATTTGACATCCTGCCAAATTTACAAAAACACAAAATTATCCCACTTAGTGGGAGCAACCTAACCGTCCTTCTACCATGACCCCGAATAATCAATGTAGTATAATATTTAGGTTATCTAATTAACAGATAAGCAGACATGTCACATTACAAGTCGACATGTATACAATGTGAGATACACATGAAGTGAGTTCGGTTTAGAATGTAAACATAACAACGTGTGAAACAAGCATGCGATATGAATTACGGTAAAGCATACATTATGTAAATAGCATGTAAAAAGAAAAACAGTTAAAAATACATCATGTGAGTAGCATATGAGAAATAAAACATTAAAACATTCATCTTATGAACAACATGAGAACCATAATATGTATACATATATGTGTGTGTATGTATAGAGATGGGTTCTAATGAGTCCCCTTATATATGTTGAGTCCCTAAGTCCTCATCTCATCCGTTGGATGAGATGAGGATGGATGGACAAGATGCATCCTAATATTTTATATTTAAAAAAAAAAAAGATTTAGTATCCTAAAATAACTCCCATGATTTTAGGAAACAATAACTCCCATAATCACAATCATTCCTCATTCATTCATTCATTCACGTTCATTCACAGGTTCATCAAAACCTTAAAAAAAATGCTCCCATCGATCATCACGTTCATTCATTCAATCAAATCTGTGCTCGAAATTCCATTACTATGAATTCAATGTCGTGACATCTTCATTAACGGTTGATAAGCAATTCATCGAGTATAACAATGGTGAGTTTCGATATTGCTTTCATGTTTTGTGTCAATTTTTATTCATTATCTTGATTAATTTGCTTCAATTTGTGTTCATGTTTTGCGTATTTCATGTTGATATTGTTTTCATGGTCGTGTCATTCATGTTTTGCGTCAATTTTCATGTTGATATTGTTTTCATGGTCGTGTTATTCATCATAGATTCATATGCAAATCGTAGAACACACAAACGGTGAGTATATATGTTTTGTAATTTATACTGGAATCGCCATAGAAGTCATTAAGATGCTACTCAATTATTAGTTTTTACGTTTACAATATATTGAGTTATTGTGGTTCATATATTGCGTTACTTTAGTGTAGAGCATCTGTTACTTTAATGTCTACCATCTGTTACTTTATATGTCGTGTTACTTTAATACACTCCAGTTGTTACTTTAGTGTTTTTCATCTGTTAGTGTAGTGCATTGTAGTGTCCTAAGAATTTAGGAAACTGCCATATTAAAAAAATAATTAAAAAAAAAGATATTGTTTCCTATAATAATGGGACGTGATTGCCACCAAAATAGGAAACAATATCAAAGAGTAATGCCATATAAAAAAAGAAAAAAAATACTACTTCCTATAATTATGGGACGTGATGACTTCAAAATAGGAAACAATATCAAAGAATAAGATACTGCGTCATACTATCATTTTTTATCATTATATGAATTTTTTACACTAACTTATATCTGGTGTTATTTTAATGAACATTATCTGTTGCTTTAATTCATACTATCTGTTACTTTAATATCTGACCTCTGTTACTTTATACCTGGTGTATAAGCATACTCTGTTAATTTAATTAATTGTTACTTCAATGCACTTCATCTGTTACTTTAACTCTTGTTATTTGTTACTTTAATCCATATGAATGATGTAGGGATGTGGGTGAGAGTTTCCTCCAATGAGATTAAATCAAAGCTTCTGAGATGGTGATGAAGAAGATAAAAAAGAAGAAGACGGAGGAAACGAGAAGGATGAAGAAGAAACATAATTATAAGTAGGACATTATGAGTAACAAATGTGAAACATTGGAATTGTAATGGAGTTGATTTAGTTGGAATATTGTACCACTTTTTGTTTTGGAGTATCTTAATAAAAACAAACATTGTTCTTTTTGTTAATTGGAACTCCTGTTTTTGCAAGAGACTACTATGCAACGTAACTGATTTTATGAGTTAAAGTAACACAATTCATGAATTAAAGTAACACATTGTATGAGTTAGAGTAACAGTTTTTGCAAGAGACTATGCAACGTAACAGATTTTATGAGTTAAAGTAACACAGTTCTTCATGAATTAGAGTAACACAACGTATGAGTTACAGTAACATAGTTTATGGATTATGGCAGTAACATGGTAACATACGTACAATGGCAGTAGGGAACGGATGATTTTTTGCTGAAGATGAAAAAAAAATTAATTTTATATAAACTTGTTGTGTGAGAGAAAGATGCAATTAAAAATTTGATAGGAAAGAGAGAATTTGTAGCGAGATAATTAAGGAAGAGAGAGAAAGAAAATATATTTCGATAGATATTATAGTTATTTCCTTAATTATGAGATCAAATCTTGTCCATTAATCTAACATTGAATCAAGGGCTAAGATGGGGACTCACGGACTCAATATATATAAGTGGACTCACCTGATCCCATCTCTGTATGTATATATGTATATATACATATATACATACACACACACAACAACAAAATGATAAAATGATAGTGGGTTCAGATGAGTTCTCAATATTTTTTTAGTCCGTAAATCCTAATCTAAGCCATTAAAACTTAATAGATAGATGGTTGAGATTAAAATGATAAAAGATTCATCCATTAAGTATTTAATGCAATAATAAGTATTTAAGGCAATAACTTCCAACAAAATAGGAAACATAATCAGTATTCAATATTCATGTGAAACAGTGAAAGGCATATCTATTAGAGTAACACATTTCTAACATTGGAGTAACACAAAATATCTTTTAGAGTAACACGTTTGTAGCGGTCGAATAACAAAAAATATCTATTAGAGTAAACGTTTGTAACGTTGGAGTAACACAAAGTATCTATTAGAATAACACGTTTGTAACGTTGGACAAAAAATATTTATTAGAGTAAACGTTTGTAATGTTGGAGTAACACAAAGTATCTATTAGAGTAACACATTTTTAACGTTGAAGTAACATTATTATATGTTGAGTTATAATAATTCTGTTATGTGCTGAGAGCGTATAACTCTGAAATCAATGTAAGCATATTTGCATGATGTTCGTTACAGCAACACTAAACTTTATCCAGAGTAACAGTTCTATATAATAAGAGTAACACAAAATAAATTAAGGAGAGAAGAAGAGATGCGATAAATTTTATTTTATAGTTCTATATAATAATGATTCAAATTTTTTAAAATGAAAATCATGATACGTGTCTGTGAGAAGAGAGATAATAATTTTTTTTGATAGGGGGAAAATTAAATGATGAGTAAATTAAGAAGAGACGGGGGGTGAATGAGATATTTACCAAATATAGTCACTTGCTTTAATTATCCAAACAAATCAGAACCATTCATCTATTCTAATCTAAGGGTGGAGGTGAGGACTCACGGACTCAATTATGAGAAGTGGAATCACTTGATCACTCTTCTATATATATATATATATATATATATATATATATATATATATATATATATATATATATATATATATATATATATATATATATATATATATATATAGAGAGAGAGAGAGAGAGAGAGAGAGAAGGGATCAAATAAGAATTCTGTAACCTTATAAGTACATAAGGACAAGTATTAGCCATTGATTTAATAATGAGATGGATGGTTGAGATTATACAATTGATTAATGGTGTATTAATTCATTAAATGCTTCTGTCTATTTTCAGTACTCACTACTCAGCCTCCAATGCTTCTCTCTTTCTTCTTCATTCAATATTTTAATAAATCAATTATTCAACTCCCCCATTAGATTAGATCTGACTAAAAAAAATTCATCTATTAAATCTCTCTCTCAACTCAAAAAATCTCAATTTCACTGCCTCTTCGCACCCAACGCTCCTTCAAACTCGAACCACCGCCCTCCGGCATTCTCGACGCCTTACCTCCTCCACCAACCACCATCTCCATCATCCCCTCCACCACCACTCCCCCGTCGCTGGAAGGACCTTGAAGGGCAGAGATCATGACCTGGAAGGACCACCACTCCTTAGCATTTATCTCGCACCGGCGGGATGCATCATGACCTCTCATGAGCAGTGACTCCGAGTGTCGTCTACTTTCGAAGTTGTCTCCTATCGCACCGTCTCCTAAACTTTACTAAGATAGCACCCAACACAAAATGTCAGCTGAATTTGGGTGTCTTATAAAGACAAAGTCTCTAGAATATTGAGCTCAGCGGTCATCGTGGGACACATATCTGATAACCAGAGCGATGAAACAATATCGGGTTCCATAAGGTGGCCGGTCTGTGGGCTGTGTATTGACTCGGAACAAGTTACTACAACATGGAATGGTGAAAACAACTCAGAGGGTACTGCCAGGTCACGTGTCCATTTTCACCATGATTGGTGTCGATAACATCGTTCGTGAAAACGTGTCCGATCACCGGCTTAGGTAACAAATTGAGTGGAAGTACGGTTGTTCCTATGGGATTTGAGTATATCGATTTCAAGATAAACAAACATTATCAATCGTCGTAAAATATATCTTAACTGATAGTTTTTAGTATACTGATATATGAGATTTGGAACATTTTATTTGAGGTATATTATTTGAAGCGTTCATTAGTTGATATTTGATTAAAGATTCAATTATTTCCAAGTATATTATTCAAGAGGGTTTCTTTAGATTGATTTGGTCCAGGTTGATTTTCAAATTCAAAGTTTGACCATAGTGGACTAGTCAAGCCTTCAGAACTCACTGTAATGGAGTGTCAACCTCTTGTCAACAAACTGGTGGAGAGAATCAGGAGACTGGGTGCAAGAAAACTTTCTTATGTAGGAAGAGTTATCCTTAATAAGAGTGTCTTGTCTACCTTGCATAGCTATTGGGCCTCAATCTTCATCATTCCTACATCAGTTATGAAGCAGATTGGAATTATGTATAGGATGGGGGAGCAGACTATCACAGAACACCACTCATATCTTGGGACTAGATCTGTAAACCATACAATGAAGGAGGAATATACCTGAGGTAGAATGTTGTCTGGAACAAAGCCGCAATAGGAAAGCTTGGTTGGTGGATATCTAGGAGTCTAGAACAAACTCAAGGTACAATGGGTGCATCATGTGTACCTAAAAGGCAAGAGATGGGAGGACTACCAACCTACTGCAGATACAAGTTGGGCTTAGAAGAAAATCTGCCAAGCAAGAGACATACTACAACCTGGTTATGACAATAACCAGTTAACTTTGGAGGGGCCTAAGAGCTACAGCATTGCAGAAGCTTATGAATGGCTCAGGCAAAAAAATGGGAATGTGGATTGGCATAATCAGGTTTGGAATAACTAGTCTATACCCAAGCACATGATGCTAGCATGGATGGTACAGCATTAGGCGTTGGATCTCTAAGAGAAACTCTACAGGTTGAGGACTATTGATGATGAAAAATGTTTTACTTGTGCAACAGATACTGAAACAAATGACCATCTCTTCATTCATTGTGAGTATAGTGGAAGAGTAGTCAGAGCAGTAGCCAAAGCGCTCAACTTGAATTGCAGGATTGAACTAAGCAACACTTGGAGGAAAAAGATGAAAGGGACCAAGCTCCAGAGGGCAGTAAAAATGGCATTGTCAATGCACTCATGTACCATATTTGGAGCCAAAGAAATAAGAGCAGGACAGAGAATCAGATCGTAAAACCAGAAATACTAGCTATTAGTACTGTCAAAGAATTTAAAGAGTATTCTAAGAAAAGGAATGTTCACAAACTAAGCACTAAGGACTCCAATTTCATTATGAGTCTTTTGAGGCCTACCATGTAATGATTCAGTTGTAATTATCATTTATTAATATACTTACCTTTACAAAAAAAACTTTAGTTTGACTTAGTCACAAATTAATCCTTAAAGTGATTATTAATAAGTTTAAGTGATGTTTAACTCATTTAAGTAAGTTTAATTTGATACTTTGGGTTATTCATCTTGTAATACCTTATACTATTTATAAGTAGTTAGTACATTTATACTTCAAGTGTACGCATTTAGTACTTTTATAAGGTTTTGTATTTGTACAAGTATACTTATCTTTTAAAACCTTTTCATACTTAATAAAATATTCCAAAAACCGAATAAATTTATAAAGATTATAAAATTAATTTTTAACCTTATTAAATCTGATATTTTGTCAAAACTTGGATTTTACAAAAAATAACTTTAAGTAATAACAAAATCGGCAACGTTATTAAGGGTACTAAATAAGTCATTTTTCAAAAGTTTTTTTATCACTATTTTTATGTTGAAGATACAATGATGAGTTATTTTTCAGGATATAAACTTATTTTGAGAAATCACAAGTTTTATTATTTTTAATAAATGAAAAACGAAAAGGATACAGTTTTCAATACTTTCTTTTAAATCTTTTCAAATACTTAAACCATATGAAGGTGGCCGAAATTTTTATTTTAGATACCTATAAGTGTAGTTTACTTAAACAGAGAAAATTATATCCAAATACTTTATAAATGTTCTGAAATAAAATTGTCTTTCCAGATCTGACCTATTTTATTACTAATTTTATACATTAAAATATATATGATGGATATACATGAAATCTTATGTGCATATACTAGACATGAACAGGAACATAATATATATTTTTTTCAAGTAAAACAACAAGTTTTAACATCAAAAAACATATTCTTTACGCAGATAGTACAAAAACATTATACAGTACCAGTTCACGAATTAAATCATTAGTAAATATAAAACATCAAAAACACTTACATTTAATATTTTTATTACATACTAGATATTGAGATCTACAACTTTCATTAAGAAAGCAAAGGCTAATTCTAAACGACAATTACCCAGAAAAACCCTGAACATATATCATGCATCATAGCATGCATTTTACATCATGTATAGTTAAGTGATAAATCAAGAAATAGTTAACTTTAAACTTGGTGAACTAGTGATTTAGTCTTAAACATGATGTTATATGTTAACTAGAGTCTAAAAAATACGAGATTTGAAGCAAAAAAATTTAGGTTACCTTAAGCATAAATAATCGATTCTACAACATATAAGAAAACAAAGATCGATGCTCCTTTTCTCTTGCTCCTCTTCATAAATTAGTTAGAAGGACACAAAAATAAAATAAGTTAGTAATTAGATTATTAAATAACCTTTGAAAGATGGAGTATAAGATAAAGAGAAAGAAAGGATAGAGCCCTTGAAAAATGTTGGTTGAAAAGGCTTAAGAACTTAGGATTCTTTTGATGGTTTTTCTTTGGTTTTAGAAAGGAGTTGAAGTAGGGTAATAGATGGATGATTAATAAATTTTAATGAACATATGAGGCTTGTTATAGGTGGTGTTGGTCGTCCCATTGATGAGGGAGCAAAGAGTTGACAAGAATTTAACAATTACTCAAACTAGTTAATCATACTTTAAGAGGCACATTACTAGAAATGTTGTTTTTGGTTAGTTAGGCGTATTTTGAGGCTTGGACTTCAAAGTGATGATTTTGCATGCCTTAGGATGATATTTGTGAGTTTATTTGATCACACAATGGTTAGGAAATAAGTACACAAATCGAAAGTCGAGAAACGATTAATCGGGTGACAATTTTCGTTGCAAAGGAGTTGTCCAGTACAATATTTTTATGATGCACTTAGGAATTATAATTTTGAATATGATTACATTTTAGGCCTTGGAAAAATAATAAAGTTAGGCTTTCGAAACGCCTCAATCGGAGTCCGTTATGAGAAAATGGGAACTATTGTACGAAATCGCGCAGAATTGCGATAACGATAGAAATTTCAGTTTTGCAAACAGTTAAGCGAAATAGAAAGGTTTCAAAGGCACAAGAATAGAATATTACTATTTAAAATAGTTTGTCGAGACTCGATTTATTAATATTAATCGTTATTACAAATAACTAAAATGGTCAAAGACACGGGGTGTTACAGGCAAACCATCCTGGAACGCCAATCACGGCAAGGCCCCGGTAGTGGATGCCCCTACTCCTGTTGCGATCACTCCAACCCAACCATCCGTAGAAGCATTCACCGTGAAGCAGCTGACAACGTCCCAACAATTCTTCGCGGCCCTATTGGGAGCCTCGACTTTGACCAAGGTCATCGTCGCACAAGATACACCTGGAGCCCCCAACGGCTGAACTTGTCCCCAAGGCAATTTTTTCCTAAGCCGACAACCATCGAGGAACGGGTTTGCGCGCTGAAGGAAAAAAGAGATCGGATAGCCAGGGAATGTTTGGAGCTAGAGCGGCAGCGGAAGGGGAACCCTCTGGAAGTACCCCCACCACAAACACCTGGAGAAACAGCGAGGGGCGGGCGATGTCATCCTTATCGCAAGAGATGACCAGATGGACGAAGAGGTCGACGCCCCAAGAGAAAAAATAAGGGAGAGGAGTCGAGTCTCACGCCTACCATGCGTCACCGCCTCGGTCCCAACTCGAGGAAGACACGGTGTACTCCCAGCCCTAAGAGAACAATGCTACACCGTCTAGGCCCCCGCGTGGGAGCCGACGGTCTTCCCAGAAGAGCTCAAGACAGACTAACAGGACTCAAGGAGCATGAGCGGTCAACACGATCGCGCTCCGTCATCCCCACCCAATGCTGAAGACACCCCGGTTAACGCCAAGGTCCCCCAAGAAGGCCAGACGGCGGAGCCACTGTAGCCATAGGAGTCTGACAACGGAATCCAAGACGCGACGCTTCACCTACGGAGCCTCGAAAAGACAGAGCGGGAAGGAGAGTCGACGTTGGCAGTTACCTCAAAGAGGACGCCCCAAAAAAGGCGACCCACCGCATCACCCCTTCACCCATAAGTGTTAGAATCCCTGGTCCCTAGGGTCAAAGTGCCCAACATCCAATTTGACGGCACCACAGACCCAGAGGACCACTTGGCGGCGTTTGAGTGTCATATGGTCATGTACGAGGTGGACGACGCCGTCTGGTGTCGGGTCTTCCCAAAGACCCTCACGGGATTCACACAATCCTGGTTCAGAGGGCTACCGATGGCTTTGGTCCGAACCTTAGCTGAGCTCGGTTCGGCCTTCGTCGACCAATATGACGGCAACCGCCGCAGGTAGATATTAATGGTGGACCTGATGACCATGAACCAGGGGGAAAAAGAGACAATAAGAGATTACATTAGAAGGTTCGACTTGGAGTGCCAGCATGTCAGGGCAGTCGACAACTCGATAGATGCCTGCGCTCTAAGCCACACCTTAGCAATATAATCAATATAAATAAAGATATTATTAGAAATGGGTAGAAACAGATAAGGACTTAACTGTTAAGATTATCTGTTCCTGAACTCGATGATTAGCATTGATTTTATGTTGTTATCTGTGAACTTCAAGATGGCCGGAAGAGGTAACCGAAACAACAACAACAACAACAACAACAACAATGATCAGGGAGGTATCGAAGCCCTGGCTGACACGCTACGCAACATAGCGCAGGCCATGAACGAGATGAACAACCGGAACCAACAGAGACCCTTTAGCTTCTCTCACGCGGCTGAAGGAATGGCTAAATGCAGACTGGATTTTTATGATGGCTCCGTGGACCCCGAACTCATGAACCGTTGGTTTCGACTGATGGAGCGGCAGTTTGGAATTTACTCTGCCCCCGAGAATCAGAAGGTGGGCCTAGCTGTGCTGTACCTGTCAGACGATGCAGATCGATGGTGGACCCAGGTTGGCCCGACTGCACTTCAAACTCCAGGATTCAACTGGACTCAATTCAAGGCTCTCTTAGAACAGAGATTCTATCCCGAGGAGCTGAGGCATCAGAGGATGACTGAATTCAACGCTCTGCGCCAGAATACCATGTTTGTAGAAGCTTACACTACTCGGTTCCATTTCCTGGCGAACTATGCTGGAGACCTGCTACCCAATGAGGATTCCCGAGCTTTCTTTTATCGAGGAGGACTTCGAGCCGATATCACTCTCAACATGCCCCGGAGTCTTGCAACTGTTAATGAGCTCTATAATGTTGCGCTTTATGCGGAGTCTTCAATCGAGCGGGTGGAATCTATGAACCCATCATCTGGTTATAAACAACCTTTCTCCCATTCTGAGGATAACCTTTTTCCTTGCTTTTCCACCCTCTATCTTTTATGGCGTTGAAATCTATCGTTACCTACTTGTTGCAGACAATGATTACAAGAAGTCCAACTCCACGCCGTTGTTCGCAAACAAGAAGAAGAACGTTTGTTACAAATGCAACAAGGACTACCACGCGGGAAAAAACTGTGACGGTACTCCTTTCACATGCTTCACTTGTGGAGAACCTGGTCATCGCTCCTACAACTGTCCAAAGAAGACTACTGCCACTACTGCCACAGTCGCCGGTGCTGTTGCTACAACTAAGCGCAAGGGTCGTATCTTTATGATGAGCAGAGCCGATGCTGAAGCACACCCGGAGATCGTCACGGGTATGTTTTCAAACATCAATTTTTTTTTCTTCTTCTCGTGCCTTCTTCCCACCTGTTGTAGGTGCATCCTACCCCGCTAATCTTATTCGTTTTAACTCCTTGGGTTCAGCTACCTCCCATCCCATGGAACACCCTTTGTTTTATTTAAAAACTCCCGCTTTGATTTATTGTTTACCCTTGTTCTATTTATTCGTCAACCAATTTTTTTAACCCCCAAATTTTTATAAAAAGTCTGACTAGTTTAAAAACTTTGAACTACCGTAAAATTTTAACATTTTGAGTTATAATTTCATATTGCGAAACCCCATGTTTTTTAAAAAGTTTGACTATCTTAAACTTTTGAATATTGTTAAATTTATCATTTTTGAATTTTAATTTAAATACTTTTTACTCCATTTTTTTTTAGTTTTTTTTAGTTTTATCTTTGGTTGATGTTTATATTAAATTCTGTTTCCAAATACTTCAATTTCTAAAAGATTATTATGTAAAACATTTTAACATTGTCGAAATTATTTTGAATGTTCGGGTTTGATAACATTTTTGAAAACTTTCTTAATTACTTTGATAACATTTTCAAAACCTTAACATTTTGAAATTAGTTTTCGTTTTATTGTCGGTGAGCTTTTGAATCTGTTATTCAAAATGTTTGATGAGTGCTTCGAATTTTACCAACTACAAAATTTGATTTCTCAAAACTAAATTTTGTTTCGTCATAAAACCGAAATATTGTCGAATTTCTTAATCAAATTACCTTACTTTGTTTTGAAAGTGTTTTGGCTACCCTATTTTCTTCGACTTTGTTTACAAATGTTATTTAACGTTGTTATTTTACCAAATAACTTTACTTTACGATTTCATTAATCGAAAGATTTTAATCTTCGGGTTGGTTAGCCCAATTCTTCTTGGAATAAATATTTGCCTTCGATCTCGTATCACTTTGATTGTTGTAAAATTTTCTTTTAAAGCAATTTTTTTTTTGTTTATGCGAAAATTGTTTTCTCACTTTTTCTAGTGGGGTAATCTTGTTTCCTTTCTACTTATTCTTAGTTTCGAGGACGAAACTTTCTTTTAGTGGGGAGGATTGTAACACCCGCTATTTTTCCTAAGCATTTTTATTCTTTCCGTTAGGACTCCGTCTTAACTCTGTCACTTTTCGGCCTCATATTTCATCATTTTACTAAGCTCTATTTTAATTTTTGAGTTTAATAATTTTTATTTTTATTTTTAAAGATTTAAATTCTTTTTAAATCCATTTATTTGGTTTCTTCGTAAACTAATTAATTTTTCCGCAAGGAATTCTATTTCTCTTCGAATTGACGTTTTTAAACTTGGATTTAAGTTATTTCTTTTCCTAAAAATGTTTGAATACGTTTCTATAATATTTTCAACTAGTAAATATTTTTATTTACAAAAATTTAGTTGTTAATAATTTTATTACGAAACTTCGCGAATAATTATTTTCTTACGCGAGGTTTACTCGAATTACTTTGAAATGCCTTTAACTATTTTACGATTATACTTTTTATCAACTTATAAATTATTTGACAACATTTCCTCACATTTTGGACTGACTAAGCTCTTGGTCACAAGTTTTACTACGTTTTATTTAAACGTTTCATTTTATCACGTTAAAACGTAAACGTAAGATTATTTCTTTTCATTCATTGTTGCATTATTATCAAAACTCTTCATACTCCTTTCTCTTTTCATTTTGGCCGGCCACCTTAGCATATCACACATAGTTTTCATCAATCTTTAAATCCCATTTATAATTAGGAAACCATCTATTTCCTTACATCATTTTATTCATTTATCAAAAGTTAAAAATTCTACCTTCATCCTCATTTTGGCCGTGGCACTCCTTCATCCTCTAGGATTATTTTTGCTTCAATTCTAGTCTTAATCGACTCAAATTAATCTTCTTTCCGTTTTCTTCGTTAAGGTATTAGTCGACGTCGTTTTTGATCAATATTTACCTTGATTTTTATTAGTTTTCTCGTGGTATTTTTCTGCCATGATTTTCGTGTTGGGTAGGATTTGTGGACGATCCCGAGGCCGACGAATATATAATCGAATCATACTTGGAGTGGAGGTAACGTCGATGTTACTCGGTATTTCATGATTTTAATTGAGTATTTGCATGTATATATTTTTATGTTTTATTTTCGCAATATATGTATGTCATGAAATCTGGAAAATTATTAAAAGTTGAAAATTTGCATGTTTCGGTATTTTTATCGCTTTTACGAGATTAACGATTAAATTGTTATATTAATTTGTAAAATCATAATATTCGGCCTAAACATGTAATAAATGTTTATATTCTGTAAAAATGTTGTTTTTGAGGATTTTTAATAATTTAGTATTTTTCTGATATTTTTGATATCGATTATTGAATTATTACCGTTATCGGACAAAAACGATTAAAAGCCGATTTTTAGTTCTAGTACTTAAACATTTTATTTTAATCTGATTTTTGACTTGGTGAAACATTCTGGTGAAATAGAATTTTCTGGAGTTTTTCATAATTTTTCGGAATTGTTAAGTGGATGAATTAATTAATCACTTTAAATCATCGTTTATCGTTAAAACCGTGTTTGTCGTTTAAATTCTCGATTTCTGGTCTTTGGTTTAAATCTGGAAAAAAATTTGATTCTGATGATTTCATATTAAAATGCAATTTTATGATTTTTAGTGCCTTAATAAAATGATAGGAACGATAAGTTTTATTAATGGAATCGTTAATTGTGAAAACGGGTTTTAAAGACGGTTTTGACGGAAGTTAGTAAATCTGGAACTTTGGAAAATCTGGAATTTTAGTATATTCTGGAAAATGATGTTTTTTATGTTTAATAATGATTTTTAGACATTAATACTTAAATCATTTTGTAATTACTATTTTTATTAATCGTTATTGTCGAAATTGGACGATTAACGAGAAAACGCTTTAAAAACCGAGTTTTAGAATTCTGGAAAATTTTCGTTTCTGGACAGAATGTCCATAAATATATTTTAACTATTTTACGTAATTTTTGTACTATTTATTAAAGTCTTTAATTAATAAGTATTGATTTTCGGACAAATTGTGATTTATCGTTAAAATGCTTCGTCTTACCTAAAAGAATTATTTTTCCAGCAATTTTGGAAGTATTTAAATCTGAAACTTTAAGAGTTAAATCATCCCTTAACATACTCTAAATATATTTGTTGGTTTAATTAAATAAGGCTGTTCAAATATTTAATTTGATGTTTGCCGTAAAATCCTATTTATAATTTTATTGTCGAAACTAATAATAATTAGGGAATTCTAGTTTTTTATCTTTTGAAAACACCCTAATTAGTAATATTAAAATGTTTAAGACATTTTTAATCATTTTATAACGCTTATACGATATTTTAATAATTTCATAAAATTAAGTGTTCACTTTGGGTAATTAATATCGTTAAGGCCGAAAGTATTAGTTTTATAAAGCTATATCGTTTACTAAGAATGTGATGTTAGTATAAACTAATATTTTCGCTATTTTGATATGATGCTATTTTTGGTAAAGTTTCTAAAAATAGAAGTTTCCTAAAATAGAAAGTTTCCTCTTACCTAAAATAGTAAGTTTCTAAAATTAGTAAGTTTCTCTTTATAGAAAGTTTTCCCATTTATATAAATGTTTATTCCTTTTATCCTCATATTATTTATATTGATTATATTTATTTTTGAATATCGATAATGGCTTGTTTTGGAGTTATGGAATAAAGTCAAGTGTGGGGTTAGAGTAATAATCTGAGGTGTACGTTTTTGCCATCAGCTATAAAGCCGGTGTGCCCATTTGGGGCACATTTGGTCGTTGAACTGGGCGTAGTTTCGCCCAGGAGAGTGTGCATTGTGCCCTTAAGCTAGATATCGCATCGTGTTAGTCGCCGTCAGTTGAACTGGATACATTTGGTATCCAGAAGGGGTGTATACTACTTAAACCAGGACCTCACTGCACGCAGTCCTGTTATAGTTGAGTTGCCTAGTTAGAGACTGGATTCTGTTATGAGTTAAGTCTACAGTTCTCGAAGCTAGTTTCCAGTATTATCCTAGTGAAAGTCTAGCCTTGTGCACACTGATCGAATTTCCATAACGCCATTTTGATTATTTTATTTATTATCGATATAAATTGGTTTGCAGGTTGGCAAATATTTTTATGTTTCTTCGGAAACCCTTTTGATTAATTTGTTTTACGCTAAAGCTTATTTTAATATGTTGTTTTACTGTTTTCCACTTTGACTATTTTTCCTATATTAGTAAATACTGTTTTAAAATCCTGTTATACGGCTGGGAGAACGTTGACGTTGCTCCTCACTGATTGTGGCTGTTATGTTTTTAACATGACAGGTATGCATGTTTCCGGGTGTGGGCTAGCGGGCAGACATGATCCTTGCTCGATTAATTTTAATAATTATGTTTTGTGGATTGTTAAACCCCTTTGTGGATTTATTTAATTTTGGCCATTTTATTTAGGGCCTAATGTTTGAGTTTACCATTTATATTTTTATAAAAACATAGTTACAGCGTATTATAATCCCGAATCTATAGTGTTTTCGCCACTGTATTGCGTTAGAATTTCTAGGGGATTACAGTTTGGAAACTGAAAGAGAAGCAAGTTGAAAATACAACTGTAATGGTAGTTGATCAGGGGGGTATGGTCACGCCTATGGTTACTCATCAGGAGATTGAATCTCCTCATATTGTCCGACCACGAACAGAAGGGGAAGGGCTTGTCAGAAGGTTTGATCCGAAGGGGCTTTCATTTTTACAAGCTTTATTAAGTTCTAGTAAGGGAAGTAGGGGAGGAAGGGAGAATCTACCACCGGAAAATGGATAATCTTGGATTTTGGAATATTAGAGGGTTAAATAGTCTAACTAAGCAGAAGGATTTAAAATGGTTCCTTCATAAGAAGGAAGTTGGATTGTTTAGCCTTTTGGAGACTAGGGTTAATAGTAGTAATTGGTTGAAGGTGATGAACAATATTTGTAGTGGATGGTCTATTACTACCAATAATACCTATCATAAAGGTGGGAGAATTTGGCTTTTGTGGCAACCAATTCGGTATGAAATAAGTGTAGAAGATGTCACTGCCCTAACGGTCTTTGTTATCGTGTGGGATAAAGTGTGGAATGTGAAGTTTTATCTTACGGTGGTCTATGGTTTTAATAAGCCAGCTGACAGAATCTGTTTATGGAGTATTATCAAAAAGTATAAGAATATGGTTAAAGGTGCCTGGGTTTTATGGGGTGATTTCAATAATATCCTTCACCAAGGGGAAAGAACTGGAGCTTCTACTACTTGGGCTGAATTAAGAAGATTTCAAGTTTGTGTCCATGAGTGTGATTTAATTGAGCTTCAAACTTCTAGGTCTTTTTTTACCTGGAATAATAAACAAGAGGAAGGAACTAGAATTTATAGTAGAATTCATAGAGTTCTATATAATGAGGATTGGTTGGAGATGTTTCCAGAAATGGAGGGGCGATTTATGCCGGAAGGACTCTATGATCATTGCCCATGCATTATACATCTTGAGACTGAGAGAATCAGTGCTAAGCCTAGTTTTAGGTATTATAATATGTGGTCTCTGGATGAAAACTTTAGTAGTACTGTGGAAGAAGCGTGGCGAAGGTGTGTGGATGGCAATCCTATGTATCGTCTGGTGCATAAGCTTAAAATGGCTAAAAGTGAGTTTAGGAAATTGAATGGGAGGCAGTTCTCTGATGTTGAGAAAGCAAGTCAAATTGCCAAGATACTGTTGGCTGACATACAGAAGGAACTACAGGAGGACCCCCTAAATGGCGAACTGAGTAGAGGTGACAGGATAGCGGCAAAGAAAGCGTTAAAGCTTGAGAAGGCTGCTCATTCCTTTTTACGGCAGAAAGCTAAAGTTCAGTGGGTGGAGGAAGGTGATGATAATACGTCTTACTTTCATTCTTGCATCAAGAAGAGACGTGTTGCTAATAAGGTGGCCAACATTAAAAATGGTGAAGGTATTCTGAAAATTGATCCTGATGACATTAATGGAGCTTTTGAAGAATCTTACAAGCAGCTGCTAGGTACCAGTACAACAGTGAGGGAGGTTTATAAACCTGTTGTACGCAAAGGGAGCACTATTAACGCTGAACAGGCGATGGCTTTGATCAGACCTCTGACAGTAGAGGAAATTAAGCAATGTATGTTCGACATACCTGGTGATAAAAGTGCAGGTCCTAATGGCTACTCTAGCTAATTCTTTAAGGATGCGTGGAATATTGTGGGTACGAGTGTAGTGGAAGCAGTTCAGAATTTTTGGAGAAGTGGAAAGCTCCTTAGACAGGTGAATCACACTCTTATAACACTGATTCCTAAGGTGCATATGCCCGAGAATGTCACTCAGTTTCGGCCTATTGCTTGCTGTAATACATTGTATAAGTGTATTACTAAGATTCTTTGTCGTAGATTGGGTGGTGTACTTCCTGATATTATTAGCCAGAACCAAAGCGGATTCATTCAAGGTCGAGAAATAGTGGAGAATATCTTAATTTGTCAGGATTTGGTTAGACTTTATGGGAGGAAGTCTTGCTCCCCTAGATGTCTAATGAAGATAGATACGAGGAAGGCCTATGATTCGATTGAGTGGGCATTTCTCAGGGAGATGACGGAGGCTCTAAGGTTTCCGTTGCAATTTATTAATTTGGTGATGGAATGTGTGACGACTACTAGCTATTCACTTGTTCTTAATGGGAGTAGCTTTGGATATTTTCAAGGTAGGAGGGGTTTAAGGCAAGGGGACCCTCTCTCCCCCTTGTTATTTGCAATTTGTATGGAATACCTATCAAGAATTTTGCAGGAGGTTCAGAATTTCCAAGGGTTTAAGTATCATTCTATGTGTAAGCAACTGAAGATAGCTCACTTATGCTTTGCTGATGATTTACTCTTATTTTCTTATGGGAATAAAGAGTCAGTAATGATTTTGATGAGAGCATTTATGACTTTTTCCGAAGCGTCAGGGTTACAAATGAATAAGGAAAAGTCAGAGATATACATGAATGGTGTCAGAGAGGAGAAGGATATACTGCAGGTCACGGGGATGAGGAGGGGCACTTTGCCATTTAAGTATCTAGGGATTCCTATCTCTTATAAGAAACTTGGTGTCCTTGACTCTGCGGTACTAGCAGAAAAAATTGTGGATCGCATTCGTAGTCTGGGTTCAAGGCATTTGTCTTATGGAGGCAGATTAACATTGATTAATTCAGTGCTACAGAATTTACATAGCTATTGGGCTAGAGTCTTCATAATACCTAAGACTGTGATCAAGAAAGTTGAGGATATATGCAAAATAATTATGTGGAAAGGGGACTATAATTACATCAACGCTCCTTTAATCGGATGGCAACAAATCTGTAATTCTAAGCAGAAAGGGGGATTGGGAATTAGGGATGCTATGGACTGGAATTTGGCGTGTATTGCTAAATATCTATGGTGGCTAGCTGTGAAGAAGGATAGGTTGTGGGTGCGTTGGATCCATACAGTGTTCTTAAAGGGTAGAGATTGGCAATTGATGTTGAGTAATACCAATTCAAGTTGGTCTTGGAAACGAATCTGCAAAGCGTACGGAAGGTTCAAGGAAGGCTTTGTTAATGATGGCTGGAAGCGTTCAGGTGGGGAATACACTGTGCAGCAAGGCTATGCCTGGCTTAGGGAGAACAAACAGGATGTGGATTGGTGTGGGCTTGTTTGACATAGAATGGTTTTGTCTAAACATTCTTTCATATCCTGGCTTATGATGCATAACTGACTGTTGACAAATGAAAGAGTGGCTAGATGGGGGCTGAACATACGACTAGAATGTTGGTTGTGTGGAGTTGAAAAGGAGGACCATAACCACCTCTTCTTCTGCTGTACTTATAGCAGGAAGATGTTGGGGTTGTTATCTGGATGGTTGGGTGTTAAAATTTCTGAAGTTGATGTGGTGAGTTGGTGGAGCAGATACAGATTTGAGAATGCAGTCCACAAACGGCTGGTAGGGTGTGGAGTGGTTGCACTTATTTATCACATTTGGAAGGCACGAAAGTCTTGTAAGCATGAGCAGTGGATTCCACGTCCGGAGCAGTCTCTAAGAATGATACAGGAGGAAGTACAAGCAAGACATCGGTTTTTGTTACCTCAAGGAAAATTTTTAGCAATTGATAAATATATGTAATGTTGAGGTGAGTGGGGTAGAATGAATGTGAGTAATTAAATTCTGATGTAAAGGGAATTATTTGTAATTCTTCATACCATATTCTAATACAAAGCTTACATTTTTCCAAAAAAAAAAATCAATAATCAAGAATAAATATTAAAACTTTCAAACCCACAATCAATAATTAAGCGCTTCAATGTCTTGAACCGAGAAGAGAAGATTAGTTACACATAATCTTGAGAAAAATAGGGTTCTTAAAATTCTGTCCAATGATACGTAAAACTAGATATGATCATAATATGATGCTAATATTAACTTATTCTAATAGTAGTCTAATACGAGCAATAATTAAGGTAAGTGTATTTCTCACCAAACTCTAGTAATATAATAATAATAATAATAATAATAATAATAATAATAATAATAATAACAACAACAATAACAATAACAATAACTGTTCCGGTCACGGAAACAATTGACCCAGCTCTGGATCTGGGTCGTGTAATCGGAATGTTAGTAAACAATGGATCGCTCGATTTCCTTTAATCTCTCCTTTATCCCTCTCCTTTGATCGGACTTCCCCGGCGAAGTTGGCCTGCTCCCTGCACAATGAACGCACAGGGCCTCGGAGGTTGTCCGAGGGAACCCTCTCCGATGCCTAAGTTAGTCCGTGAAGTGCCTTGATGAACCTAGCTCGTGAGGAACTAGGTGGCATTTTTAGGAGTGAGAGTCTAGAGAGAGAATCCAACCTCTTTCTTGTGGGAAGTGGAAGGGTATTTATACCTTCCCACAAGAGAGGGAAGTAGAAGAAGAATGGGTGGATAAGGAGGTGACAAGTGGCGTCTTCTCATCCACCCATTCCCAATTACCTTAGGCGAAATGACGAGAGGGCCCCTGGGGATCTCGACCCTGTCAGCCGGGACGGCCCCAGGGTAGGCGGATCTTGAGCTGTGGGCGCTGGGCTCCAGCAGGCTGCTTTGGCCTGCTGGCCTGGCGGTCGGCTGTTTTCCTTAGCTTTTATGTTCTTTTACTTTGGCGGTTTGTCGGGGGCTGTCTTTTGGGTTCTATAGGCGATTCTCTGGGGGCCTGCCTTGTAGGTTGTTAGTGTCAGGCTGCCGACCCCAATCAATTGGCCCTCGCCAGCTGGGAGGAAGGCAAGGCTTCCCCTCTGCTGGTGACTCTTGCTTGGGAGGAGGTTGACTTATTTTCTATCTCTGCCACCACATTTAATGATTTGTGCCTTCCCAAGGAATGAAGCACAGTTTGTCAGATATACAAAAGGGTTGAGAGTGCCTTTTGTAATGATTACACTTCTCTTCTTGATGGATTTTTGGGAACCGTGAAGAGTTTGTGATTGGTGGTTTTCCCTTCCTGGGTGGTTGGGGTGTTATTAATACTGCGCCTTTACTTGTATAAATCCCAGTTCTCTTCGTCATTTTACTCGACCCATCCTCAATCTTTCCACTTTCTTTGATTAATCATGGCTTGGATTAAAAAATTCGTGACTCGTCGTGGAGTTCGCTCTGTCACTTTCATTTTTAAAGGATTCTGGAGACTTCGGTACGCTCGAGCTGCTCACCGAGTCATCCGCCGCAGCCGTCGTTCACGGCTTTATTCTCACCGGAGTGGTAGGAAATTTTCCCTCAGATCGAGCAAGCGTCTCAACAGATCCTCGCCCCCTGCTGTCCCTAGATTTAGGCGTTGTCTTCAGGGAGGGGGTTGCTTTGATCGGGAGTGCCACGAATGCTTTCCGTGGTTGCACCCTGAACAATTTAACCCTGACTTTTCTGACAAAAATTCCTCCCTGGAGTCAGGCCCCTCTTCTCCTGTAAGGAGAACAGGTTGTCGTACCTGTGACGAGTCCCAGGCTGTTCCCTTCGGCAGGGATTGGGAGGACAGTAGTCGAGACTCTGATGACAGTGAGGGTCTTGGCTGCTTGAGCGACAAAGATGGGGATGGACTCCCTGATGATCCTTTCAAGGATTCCCCAGGCTGGGATTGGGGATCAGATTTCGGGAGCCAAGGTAGCCCTGGGGGCCGCTCTCCAGATTTGGATGATGATTAGGCCTGCTTAGCAGGGTGCAGGCGCGTCAGGCTGGAAGTTTTAGGCCTTATGTATTTTCTTTTTCTTGCTCGGCACGATATGTAATTTGCCCTTTTTCCCCTTTGAGGCTAATGAACAGGAATATAAGCAACTTTGGTTCTTTTTTTTTTTTTTTTAATGTGGAGATGACGTCGTCAGTCGATTTTTCCTCTGACACTTTAGCTTTTCGAGGCCCTTCTTGGGAAGGAGTGGACAACTTGTGTTCAGTGTGCGACACGTGGGAGGCTGTTGGGGGCGTCTTGTCAGAGAGGTCGCCTCTTGGGCTTCTTGGGCTTTATATAAGCCCTTCTTCCCCTCCATTCTCTCTTTTTACCTTTTCTGAGATTCTTAACTCCTTACACTCTCAAACCGCCTTTGTTGCTGAACATTCTTCGAGGAACAAGAAGTACCCTCTGTCACTTTTTCCGGCGACTAATCGGCGTTTTTTAGGTTAGAAGCTCTTCTTTAAACCTTTCCCCCTCTTTTTCCCTTTCATAGGCATTTCCCTTCGTAGCCAGTATGTCGCGAGTTCGCCCCCTTTCTTTAAATTCTTTGCTTGGGGGAACTGGGGGTGGCGACGGTGGTAGGCGTGACCTGGCCTCTTCCTCCGGGGCCGGCCCTCGAGAAGAGGATGATCATTACAGGGGGGGGAGGGTGTTGAGTCACCCGAACCTGCTCCCTTCGATGTAGTCGATTCCGATGACGAGGCCCTGGAGGTGGATCCTTCCAGGGTTGTCGGCCCCCTCATTCGTAGGGAGAGGGGGAGGACTTATTACTTGGATAAGAAGAAGTATTTGATCCCCTTAAAGACTTAACTGAGGCAAAGAACAGGGATCTGATTCTGGAAAGCAATGCTGCTAGGGCAATTGAACAGTTCTATAACTTCGGGGATGGGTACACAGTCGTAGTTCCGGGGGAAAAAGACACAGTGTGCTGTCCCCCGGAGGGCTGCGTGGCCGTCTACCACAAGGCCTTAGAATTTGGCCTGCGATTCCCTCTTCATCCTTTCCTGGAGGAAACCTTCAGGAGGATGAATGTCGCCATTGCCCAGCTGACAGCTACAGCTATTAGATCTTTAGTAGCCTACACTTGGACTTGCCTTTTTCATGGCGAGGGGCCTTATATTGACGCTCTTCGCTTTATGGTCGGTCTTCAAATGGTGTCCTCGTCAGGGGGGATGGCTCCCCCGGTTATTGGTCTCTGCAGAGACAAAAAAAGTATGCCCTGGTCTGGCCGGCTTTGAGCAGCCTGAAGGACTGGAAAATAATTTTTTATACGTCCATAGCGCGTCAGGGTGGAAGATTCCTAGGCATTTTAGGAATCATGTCCACACCCGTATGGAAACACGTGAGGAGTACCACCCAGGTGTCGGGGGAAAGGCCTTGGAGGTCAAGTTGAGCGCGAAGGAGGAGATTTTGGTTAAAAAGTTTGAAATTGTCGCGGACAAACATGGCACCTTTGGCCCTGCTTTCTGGATCCCTCCCGCGGAGCTTATAGCGACAGACGAGTACTTGCTCCCCTTGGGCCTGATTCCTGGCCTTGAAGGTAGTTCTAGGGAGTTTTTGCTATCACGGTTTTCCAGAGACTTTATTTCTCCTTGCTTTTTAGCTGACCGCCTTTCCCTTTCTGAAGATTCCATCACTTGGCGCTGGACAAAAAAAAGCAAGTTAGGAGATTGGGCTTGAGTGAGGAACTTGTTGTTCTCTCGAAGCGCCCCTCTCTCCCTGCGAACTTCAGGAAAGGGAGCAAAGCTCTAATGAAGCTTGTAAAAGACTTTACTGTTGGTCGAAGACTGCCTCTTCCTCCCCGGCTGCCGTCGTCGAAGCCGGCGACCCCTACTCCCAGCACCCATGAAGGGGAGGCTGAGGTTACTTCAGGGGCTACCCTCTCCCCTGGTCAGAAGTAGGGTGCTTCTCCAGCTGGGCCTCGAGTTTCTCAGGGAGCGCACCCTGGGAATTCTGAGGGAACTGGAGAAAGTGTTCCTTTGGAGCTGAGGAGGAAGAGAGACAGGGAACCTCCTAGTGCTGATGTGGTGGATTTGGAGGTGGATGTTACCACCCCTGAGGCGAAGCGTCCTGCCCGCGAGCTTCCGAGTACCCTCTTTCCGGAGGAAAATGCTGAGTTCCACTACACTGCTGGTGATAGTGTGGCCGTGTCAGGTCTGCTTTCTGACTCTGGCGCCGTCTTGGATGACCGCCTCACCAAATCTGTGACCTCAACTTCTCATCAAGTCCTTCAATATATCCAGCGTACCTTTAAGGTTCTGCTGGCGTCTGCCGAGCTGGCGGCTCTCAGCCGCCTGAGTGACGAAGAACTGGCGGTCACACCCGGGGCTCCTCCTCCTGACCGCTTGGCTATGGTAGAGAGGGATATTACCTTGATAAACAACTTGAAGGATAAGCTGGCAAGGCAGGAGGGTGAGCTAGAGGAGGTAAAGAAGCAGGCTGGCCAGTGGAGGCTGCAGGGGGAGAGGGCTGTGAAGGAAATAGTCAAGCTGGAGGCTGATCTGAAGGAGAGCCGTTTGTCGATGGAGCGGGCTAATCTCTCTCTGACTGAGATGGGGCACTTAAAGGGGAGAGTAGCTGACTTGGAAGAGCAATTGTCCAGAGCTGACTCGACCCTTGAACAGGCTAAGGGAGAATGGAAGAAGGAGAAGGAGACCCTTGCAGAGGAGACTGAAGCTGCGGTGGTCGCCAGCTTTGCGAGTGGTGCCAATTCTTCCCTGGAGTTGGTGATGGAGGTGATTGGGGAAATGTTCCCTACTTTTGATGAGGAGACCTTCCGGAATCTCTATTCTGCCAAGAATGAGGCTCGGGCGGCCAGACCGCCTGAGGAAGATGCCGGCCCTCGCCAGGATGCTCCATGATGCTCCCTTCTTGTAATAGTCTTACTTTTTCTGTGCTGAGCCTTTATCATGGCCATTTTACATGTAATATTTGTTCTTTTGGATTCCTGTCTTAGCTTATTTTGTAAAGACTTTCTACCCTTTATGGGTTTGGCTATGGAATGCTTTTTCTGGTTTTGCTTTTATTCTTTTAAGGCATGCTTGATCTAGGACTCGGGGGGCCTTTCCCTAACTTCCGTTAGTTGCGGGGCTTTTTGGCCTATTGTCGTCCCCTGCTCGGAGTCTAGGGAGCATACCCTTTGCCTGCCCAGAGGTAGGCGGGAAGGGCTTTCTGTGTTTCTTCTACAAGGCTGGGGGAATTGTCCCCAGTCCTTGTCGGTTGTGCGTAGCCTAGCCTGTCCCTGGTTTCCGCTTGGAATCCAGGGGGCTTGCCCCCTGCCTGCCCAGAGGTAGGCAGGGTGGGCTTTCTGCGTTTTTTATACAAGGTTGGGGGAATTGCCCCCAGTCCTTGTTGGTTGTGCGTAGCCCAGCATGTCCCTTGTTTCTGTTTGGAATCCAGGGGGCTTGCCCCATGCCTGCTCAGAGGTAGGCAGGGAGGGCTTTCTGTGTTTTTTTTATACAAGGTTGGGGGAATTGCCCCCAATCCTTGTCGGTTGTGCGTAGCCCAGCCTGTCTCTGGTTTCTGCTTGGAATCCAGGGGGCTTGCCCCCTGCCTGCCCAGAGGTAGGCAGGGAGGGCATGCTGCGTTTTTTATACAAGGTTGGGGGTATTGCCCCCAGTCCTTGTCGGTTGTGCGTAGCCCAGCCTGTCCCTGGTTTCTGTTTGGAATCTAGGGGGCTTGCCCCCTGCCTGCCCAGAGGTAGGCGGGGAGGGCTTTATGCGTTTTTTATACAAGGTTGGGGGAATTGCCCCCAGTCCTTGTTGGTTGTGCGTAGCCGAGCCTGTCCCATGTTTCTGTTTGGAATCCAGGGGGCTTGCCCCCTGCCTGCTCAGAGGTAGGCAGGGAGGGCTTTCTGCGTTTTTTTTATACAAGATTGGGGGAATTGCCCCCAATCCTTGTCGGTTGTGCGTAGCCCAGCCTGTCCCTGGTTTCTGCTTGGAATCCAGGGGGCTTGCCCCCTGCCTGCCCAGAGGTAGGCAGGGAGGGCATTCTGCGTTTTTTATACAAGGTTCGGGGTATTGCCCCCAGTCCTTGTCGGTTGTGCGTAGCCCAGCCTGTCCCTGGTTTTTGTTTGGAATCCAGAGGGCTTGCCCCCTGCCTGCCCAGAGGTAGGCGGGGAGGGCTTTATGCGTTTTTTATACAAGGTTGGGGGAATTGCCCCCAGTCCTTGTTAGTTTTGCGTTTTTTGTTGGGGGGGCTATTTTCCTTGGTTCTGGCAACAGGGGGCCTCCCCCTATTGCCCCCTGCTCGTTTGTGTGTGTGAGCGCAAGCTTGTACAGACAACGGGTATAAATCCTCCAGTATTATAGAAAAACATAAGATTGGTCGGAGCCGTCGACATTTTTCTTTTTTGATCGTTCTCCGCCAGTACCTTTTCCTACAGATTCGTTTTTTAAGGCTTAGTTACACATAATACTTCTTCAGGGTGTCGATATTCCAGTGCGCGTTTAGCTCTTGGCCAGCCAGGTTGGCGATTTTGTATGTTCCTGTTCCCAAGATCTGGGTTACTTGATATGGGCCTTCCCAGTTGGCGCTTAGTTTGCCATGCTCTTTGGATTTTCCCACGGCCTGTGTTTTCCTTAAAACCAGGTCGCCTACCTGGAATCTTCTTTCATGCACCCACTTGTTGTATGTTTTCCTCATTCTTTGCTGGTAGGCTGCTATGTTGATGCCAGCTTCTTCCCTGATTTCTTGGACCAGGTCAAGAGCTTCGGCCATTGCTTTGTGATTGTCAGCCTAGTTGTATTGCTGAGATCGCAGGGTAGGAATTTGCACTTCGATGGGCAGTAAAGCCTCGGCTCCATATACCAAACCAAATGGTGTCTGGCCTGTAGCCTCTTTTCGGGTGGTCCTTATTGACCAAAGGATACTTGGGAGCTCGTCTGCCCATCTTCCTTTGAGGTCATCTACCATTTTTCTGAGTCCATTCAGGATCTGTTTGTTTGCGGCCTCAGCTTGTCCGTTGGTCTGGGGGTGACAGACGGCAGAATAAGCGACGGCTATCCCATGTCCCTCCAGCCAGGCTCTTAGGGGGTCATTATCAAATTGCCTTCCATGATCAAATACTAAGGCTTTTGGGATGCCAAATCTTGTTATAATGTTCCTTCAAATGACTTTCCTGACCGCCGGCTCAGTGATGTTTGGGACTGCTTCAGCCCCAATGCATTTCGTGAAGTAGTCTATCCCCACGATCAGGAATTTCCGCCCTCCTGTAGCTGTGGTGAAAGGACCCAGTATGTCCATCCCCCACTGGGCGAAAGGAATGGGGGATAGAATCGGTCTGAGCTCTTGGGCCGGGACGTGGATTGATGGAGCGAAGAGTTGGCATTTTCTGCACTTCTGGGTTAGGCTTCTGGCATCTGCTAGCATAGTAGGCCAGTAGTAGCCTGCTCTAAGGGCCTTGTGGGCCAACGATCTTCCTCCGATATGATGCCCACAGATTCCTGAGTGGATGTCTTCTAGGACTTCGGCAGCCTGGTCTGCCCCTAGGCATCTGAGCAGGGGGTAAGTGAAAGATTTCTTATAGAGTTCCCCGTCAATGATTATGAACCAGGCTGCTTTGGCATGTACTCTCCTTTTTTGTATCGGATCTGATGGCAGGATGCCATGCCTTTTGAACTGGATGAGGGGGGTCATCCAATTTTCCAGTCCTTCCTTGATGGCGCTGATTGCCTGACAGGCGCTGGTGGACTTTTCATGCCGAACATCAACCCACACCGACCTCCTTATGTCTTGTAGGCTGGAGCTGGCCAGTTTCGACAGAGCGTCGGCTCGATTATTCTGTGATCGAGGTATTTGCTGGATTTTGTAGGACTTCAGGCTCGATAATTCTTGCTTTACTTTTTCAAGGTATGTGGCCATGGTCTGATCTCTGGCCTCATACTCTCCGTTAATTTGATTAGCGATGAGCTGAGAGTCAGTAGCTAGTATAACTCGCTTTGCCCCTGCGGCTTTAGCCAGTTTTATCCCTGTGAGTACAACCTCGTATTCTGCCTCGTTGTTTGATGCCGGGAAGGTGAATCTGAGCGCATGCTCAAAATCCACTCCCTCAGGGCTGGTTAGTACGACACCTGCACCTGCACCATTGGCTGTTGAGGATCCATCAGTGTGTACGATCCACTCTTCGGCGGGGGGCTCTTCTTCCCCTGAATGAGAGCATTCGGCCAGGAAATCAGCCAAGGCTTGGGCCTTGATGGCTGTCCTTGGCTGGTATGATATCCCCAGCCCGCTTAACTCGATCGCCCATTTCAGCAGTCTTCCTGACTTCTCAAACTTTTCCAACACTTTTTCCAGTGGTTGGTCGGTGAGGACCACAACGGGATGTGCGTCAAAGTAGGGTCTGAGTTTTCTGGCTGCGATGATGACTGCATAGGCGGCCTTTTCTATCAAAGGGTAATTTCTTTCAGCTGTTCCCAGGGCGTGACTCACAAAGTAGATGGGTTGCTGCGAGTTTGCTTCCTCCCTTAGGATGACAGCACTTACCGTTGTGTTGGTAACAGCAATGTATAAGTACAGTTTTTCTCCGGCTACTGGTCTTGCCAGGGTAGGGAGTTTCTTCAGGTGTTTCATCAATTGCTCGAAGGCTTTCTTTTGCTCCTCCTCCCATTTGAACTGCTTGTTGCCTTTTAATACTTTGAAGAAGGGGGTGGACTTGTCTGCCGACCTGGCGATAAATCGGGCCAGGGCGGCCATCCTGCCTGTTAGCCGCTGAATGTCCCTAATGGTTTTAGGCTCCGGGAGGTCTAGGACCGCCTGAACTTTCTCGGGCTTGGCGTCTATCCCCCTGGAGCTGACTAAGAAACCCAGGAATTTTCCGGATCGGACCCCGAATGTGCATTTCTTCGGATTCAGCTTCATCTTGTATGATCGCAGGGAGGAGAATGTCTCCTGAAGGTCCGTTAGATGCTCTTGGTCCCCTTTACTCTTGAGGATCGCATCGTCGACATAGGCTTCCAAGTTTCTCCCTTTTTGATTTTCAAAGACTTTCTCCACCAACCGCTGATAGGTGGCGCCTGCATTCTTCAGCCCGAATGGCATCATTTTATACATGTAGGTGCCATGGCTGGTTATGAACGCGCACCTCACTCTGTCTGGCTGCGAGAGGTACACTTGGTGGTACCCTGAAAATGCATCCAGAAAACTTAGCGTGGTGTATCCACTAGTGGCGTCCACCAGTTGATCTATCCTGGGCAGAGGGTAACAGTCCTTCGGGCAGGCTTTGTTAAGATTTGTAAAATCTACGCACATTCTCCATGCGCCTGACGACTTTTTTACCATGACAACATTTGCCAACCATTCAGGGTAGTCACAGACTTCGATGAAATCTGCCTTCAGGAGTTTGTCTATTTCTTCTTTTATTGCCGCATCTTTTTCTACGGACATGTTCCTTTTCTTCTGCTTCACAGGGCGTGCCTCCGGATTAATGTTCAGCTTGTGAACAATAAAAGTCGGGTCGACCTCTGGCATCTCATTTGCAGAGTAAGCAAATACGTCCCTATTTTCTCTCAGGACTGCAATTAGTTCCCTTTGATAGGACTCCTCCAGGTCGGCCCCTATAAGGACCTGCCTTCCTGGTTCTAAGTCCACTAGCATGCTTTCTCCCTCAGGCTCTAGGTGGGCTGATTCTTGCTGGGCAGTCGGGATCTCACCTTCCCTGCCGGGAGAGCTTTCGGCTTTTCGCTTTCCTTTTCTTTCTGTCTCATGGGCTTGCAGGGTCACGGAGTAACAGTGTCTGGCCGACTCCTGATCCCCGTGGACCTTCCCTTCCTTGCCAAAGTCTGTCACATAGGCTATGGTGAGGGCCCTTATTGACACAGCAGCTTCTATTTCATCTAGGGTGGCTCGACCTATTAGGGCGTTGTACGCAGACTTGGCATCCACCACAACAAATGACGCCCTGACATTTCTGGCTGAGGCCCCCTCCCCAAACATTACCGGCAGGTCGATAATTCCCATGGGTAGCATGCCTGCTCCATTGAACCCATACAAAGATCCGGGGGCTGGCTTCAGATGCCTTTTTTCTAGATTCATTTTCTCAAAAGCGTCTTTGTATAAGAGATTTGTGTAGGCGCCAGTGTCCACCATACATCTCTTGACAATGTGATTGCTAATTTCAAGGGTTAAGACCAGAGGGTCACTATGCGGGTACACGACTCTCCCTGCATCCTCAGGGGTGATGCTTAGGGTAGCGCCTCTTGGACTCCCTGCCCTCTCGGCGTAGCAGATTTGGTTCCGTAGCTCGCGGATCTGCCTTTTCTGGCTACGTCTGCTGGCCCGCCCTTCTGCATCTCCTGATACTACATGGATGACCATGCGATTTTGGGCTGAGCCTTCAGGTTTGTCCGCCGCCTCTTTCTGGGGTTTGTTCCTTGCTGCATAGTTACTCAGCCAGCCGTTTCTTATTAGTTTCTCTATTTCGTCTTTTAAGTGGCGGCATTCCTCTGTGGTATGGCCTATGCAATCGTGGAACGTGCAGAATTTCTTGGGGTCTCCTTTCGGGCTGCGTGGCTTGTTTGGATGAGTCCATTTTGCTGTTTCCTTTTCTAACTCGAAGATTTCTGCTCTCGGCCTATTGAGGGCCGTATAGCTGTCAAACCTTGGTTGGTAGGCTGTGCGTTCTTTCTTGGGGGTGTCTCCTTCTTCCCTCTGCTTGCCTGGCTCGTTTCTGCTGCGTCCACCCTGCGGTCCCCCTTGCGGTTTTGTTTGGCCTGCAGGGGTGTCCGGCAGGTTGTGAAACTCTTTCTGCAGAATAAACCCTTCAGCAATTTTCCTGGCCATGGCCAAGGTTTCCGGCTGGGCCCTGATCATCTGATTCTTCATTTCTCCTGGGAGCAGGGAAATTGTCAGGGCGTAAGCAGCGGTGGAGTCATCGATCTCCCTGACTTGCTGATAGGATAAGTCAAACCTCCTTAGGTACTCCCTTACACTTTCAACCTTTTTCTGCTTTAGGGTCATAAGATCGAAGCGAGTGAGACGCCTCCTTTTGTTCCCTGCATATTGTTCGAGGAAAACCTCGGCCAACTCTATGAAAAAACTGATTGATCCCTGGCGAAGGTCCCTGAACCACCCTTGTGCGAGCCCTACCAGGGTGGTTGGGAAGATTTTGCACCAGATTGCGTCATCCACGTCGTACATGCCCATGTGACTCTCGAATGCCGCCAGATGGTCCTCTGGGTCTGTTGTCCAGTCAAACTTAATGGTGGGCATTTTAATTTTCGGGATGGGGTATTCTTGTACATCAGGATGGAGAGGGGTTTTTGTGGGCCTGCCAACCATTCGTGACCTGCTTTCCCCAGACTGGTTACCGTGGATATCCCATTGTCTATGGATTGGTTTCCTCGCACTGGGGGAGCGGTGCCTCGGTGGCGGCCTGCTTGCTACCTCGTCCTCTGTCTCAGGGGAGATTTGTCTGGGTCTCTTTCTCTGAGAGTGGCAGAGGTTGTCGTCCTGGTGGTATCTGGATTCAAGCGGTTGCCCCCGGTTGAGCCTAGACTGCAGGCTTTGGGACAAACCTAGGGCTGTCTGTCCCTTGGCCGCCGGCGTTAACCTGGAGAAGACCCCGCCCTGCTTTTCTCTCAGGCGCTTAGATACGGGCTCCTTGTGCCTCATCCGCTCCTGCAATCCCTGGGATAAACCTCTCTGCTCTCCAGACGCGGATTCTGTTGTGTGAATGGAGAACACCTGCTGTTGGGCAGGTGGCTCTGGGCTGCCTGTTGTGATACGCCTCTGCACCTGCGCGTATACTTGAGCCGTCCTTCTTGCTTTCCACTAAGCGTTTCTGGCGGCGGTTCGCTTCGTGCCCCCAGCTACATCCCTGCTTAATGAGGGTGGCTGCCTGGGGGTCGTTGCGACCCTGCCTACCAGGTCCTCACGAGTGAACTCTTGGTCTAGCATTGCAGAGAAGAAGGCAGTTGTCTGTACCATCTGAGCTGGGGTCAAGTTCAGAGTGTGCCCCCAACTCCGGCGCTACAGCAGCGTTTGGCATGCCTAGGAGGCTGGTTCCTCCCATCCCCAAGATCGTGGCGGGAGGAGCCCTCTCTGGCTGTGGCATGCCGTACAGGGGGGTCACCGGTGGGACCGTCGGACCCGCCCCTATACTGGCGTCAACGATTTCCGGCATGATTACTTTTATTGGTTTAGTTTTTGTAATTAGGAATGGTTGATTTTTTGTGGGTAATTCGTGGATACAACCAGATCTCCCCACAGACGGCGCCAAATTGTTCCGGTCACGGAAACAATTGACCCAGCTCTGGATCTGGGTCGTGTAATCGGAATGTTAGTAAACAATGGATCGCTCGATTTCCTTTAATCTCTCCTTTATCCCTCTCCTTTGATCGGACTTCCCCGGCGAAGTTGGCCTGCTCCCTGCACAATGAACGCACAAGGCCTCGGAGGTTGTCCGAGGGAACCCTCTCTGATGCCTAAGTTAGTCCGTGAAGTGCCTTGATGAACCTAGCTCGTGAGGAACTAGGTGGCATTTTTAGGAGTGAGAGTCTAGAGAAAGAAAATCCAACCTCTTTCTTGTGGGAAGTGGAAGGGTATTTATACCTTCCCACAAGAGAGGGAAGTAGAAGAAGAATGGGTGGATAAGGAGGTGACAAGTGGCGTCTTCTCATCCACCCATTTCCAATTACCTTAGGCGAAATGACGAGAGGGCCCCTGGGGATCTCGGCCCTGTCAGCCGGGACGGCCCCAAGTTAGGCGGATATTGAGCTGTGGGCGCTGGGCTCCAGCAGGCTGCTTTGGCCTGCTGGCCTGGCGGTCGGCTGTTTTCCTTAACTTTTATGTTCTTTTACTTTGGCGGTTTGTCGGGGGCTGTCTTTTGGGTTCTATAGGCGATTCTTTTGGGTTCTATAACAATAACAATAACAATAACAACAACAACAGTAACAAATAATAATAAGAATAATAATAATTAGAATAATAATAACAACAATAATAATAATAATAACAACAACAATAATAATAATAATAATAATAACAATAATAATAATATCTCGGCTACCCACTAACTTCTTGTAATTTGTTTCGTTATTAATAGAAGTTTCGGTTTTATAATAATAATAATAATAATAATAATAATAATAATAATAATAATAATAATAATAATAATAATAATAATAATAATAATAATAATAATAATAATAATAATAATAATAATAATATTAGTATTAATATTAATAATAATAATAATATTAATATTAATATTAATATTAATATTAATATTAATAATATTAATAATATTAATAATAATATTATAATAATAATAACAATAATATTAATAATATTAATAATAGTAATATTAATAATAGTAATAATAGTAATAATATTATTAATAATATTATTAATAATAATATTAATAATAGTAATAATATTAATAATAATAATAATAATAGTAATAATAATAATAATAATAATAATAATAATAATAATAATAATAATAATAATAATAATAATAATAATAAGCACCCTATCTCCCCTTACCTCTTTATTTTAAGCATGGAAATTCTATCCAGATATCTTAGAAGGATGAATGGGTTGGTTAATGTCTCTAATCACCCTAAGTGTGCTAAACTCAGACTCACACACCTGGTTTTTGCTGACGATCTTATGATCTTCACTAGGGGTGATGTCCCCTCTGTAATGGCTGCAAAGGAGATTCTGCAATACTTTGCTAGTCTCTCTGGGTTACACATAAGCAAGGAGAAAACTGAAGCTTTCTTTGGTGGAATTAAACAGCAGATCAAGGATGAAATTCTGAGAGTAACCGGATTTGTTGAGGGACAACTCCCCTGCAAGTATTTAGGGATGCCTCTGAACTCCATTCAGAATAACATGGTCACATACGGGAGCCTACACACTAAAATCCAAGGTGCTCTATCTCACTGGTCTACTAAATCCTTCTCTTATGCAGGAAGAATTGAGCTAATTAACTCTGTTATCTTTGGAATCTCTAATTACTGGTGTGTTGCTGCCCTACTCCCTAAAAATGTATTAAAGATGATCAATAAAATCTGTAAAGATTTTTTCTGGTCCAATAAGAAAATGCAACTAAAGGGGTGGAATACTATCTGCACGCCATGGCTGGAAGGAGGGTTTAACATAAAAGAGCTGCTCTCATGGAATAAAACGCTCATTGTTAAATGGATCTGGCAAATTGAATCTGGTCACAGTAGCCTTTGGATACAATGGCTTAAGCTTTATGTATTTCAAAGCACATCTCTTTGGTCTCTTGCTGTCAAAGACAGGCACTCTGAAGCTGTTCGAAGCATTATTCAGGTCAAGGATGAGATTCTTCAAAGTACAGGCACGATTGAAGATAGTAAGAAACTGGTTCTCAGTTGGACTAGGGGATGCAAATTTGTTACCAGGAAGGGATATGATTGGTTTCGTGGCAGAAACGCCAAACTGCAATTCCTAAAAGCTTTAATGGTCCGTGCAATATATCCTAGACAGAAAGTTATCACCTCTTTAGCTGCTCAACAGAAGCTGTTAACTGTAGACATGCTTCAAGCTAGAGGGTATATGATGGTCAACAGATGTGTGCTGTGCAAGATGGAGATGGAATCCCATAATCATCTCTTCTTCAACTGTCAATACTCAAGGCAAATCAAGATAGTTGTCCGGCAATGGTTACAAATAAAACCAATTCAGCGAACCCTGAAGAAAGAACTCAGATGGATTAGTTTTCAGTCCAAAGTAAAGTTAGAATACATAGTTGCGTTATGTTCTACTGTGTATAGCATATGGGAGGAAAGAAACCTCAGATTGTTTAAGAACATTGAACACAGTATTGAGCAAATGGTGGAAAAGATCAAAATGGAAGTTAGAACTAGAACGAGCTAGTGTGCAGTCCAAGTTTGGAATTTGTCCAAAGCAAAGGATATATCTTTGTAAGATCATCTCTTGATTTTGCCCTTATGGATGAATAAAAGAGATTAACATTCTTGCAAAAATAATAATAATAATAATAATAATAATACATGTTTTCAAGAGCTGGAAGACGATTTGCACTCCATGGTCTGTAGGTGGGTTTAACATTAAGCATCTTGAAGCTTGGAATAAGGGCCTTTTAATCAAATGGCTATGGAAGATGGATACTAAGCGAGCTAGCATCTGGATAAACTGGTGCTCTTATTACATCACTGCTGCTGAATCAGTTTGGACTATCAAGAGCAAAGAGAATTTTCCTACTGGTGTAAAAAATATTCTTGCGGTTCGTGATGAATGCATTCTTAGATCCGGTACCCTGCAGCAAGCTCAAGATTTTGTTGCAAGTTGTGTACAGGCTAACAAGTTTTGTCTCGAAACAGCTTATCAGTTGTTTACTGATACTCCTCCCGCTCTTCATTAGCAATCCTTACTGCGTAATTCTATCACTATGGCTAGGAATAAGGTCATACTATCTCTGGCCCTACAGAAAAAGTTGGCCACTACTGATAAATTGCAGAGTAGAGGATTTTCTTTAGCTAATAGATGTGCTCTCTGTAGCGCAGCAGCGGAAACGCACAATCACTTATTCTTTAAGTGCAGCTACTCTACTGCTGTTTGGAAGGGAATCATTCACTGGATGGGCATATGTTCGAATCTAAACACCTTGAGACTTGCAGCTAATTGGAGCGTTAGCCATGTCGCGTCTAAACATTGGAAGGCTTGTTGGTTCAGAGTCAGTTTAGCAACAACGGTCTACTGTATTTGGAAGGAACGGAATAGCAAGATTTTTGCATCAGCTTGTTCTCCCCCTGATATTCTTGTCAATAGAATTAAATTCTTAGTTTACATTCAGTTTGAGCAATGTACTGATAGGCCCAAGTACAAAAGGATTATTGATGCTTTGCACTCTTTAGCTACTTGAGCTACTTGTTAGCTTGTAGTGTGGTAGTTTTTTTTGCATCAACCTTGTAATTTCATTACTCTAAATGAAATGATATCTTTTTTTGCAAAAAAAAATAAAAAAAAAAAAAATAATAATAATAATAATAATAATAATAATAATAAAGGGCAGGTGAGGGAAGGATTAGTAAATGTTGCAAATAGTTTTGTGGAATATTATGAGGAGCTTCTAGGGAGTAGTAAGAATGTGCATCATATTGATTTGGCTATTCTCAATAAAGGCCCTCTTGTGCAGCATACAGAGTGGGAAGCCATGCTTAAATTGCCAGAGGATGAGGAAATAAGGAGGTGTGTATTCTCGATTGGCTCAGATAGAAGTCCAGGACCGGATGGGTTCTCTTCCGAGTTCTACAAAACGACTTGGCCTACTATCAGAGGGGATTTTTGTGCTGCAGTTAAGGAATTTTTTCGGAAGGGAAAGATGCTAAAGCAAGCTAACTCTACCATATTAACTTTAATCCCAAAGAAAGAGATCTGTTCTTCTGTATTAGACTATAGACCCATCTCGTGTTGTTCTGTCTTCTACAAGACTATAAGTAAGATTCTCACTCTAAGAGTGCAAGAGGTGCTTGATGGTATTATAGGGCATGAGCAAGCTGCATTTGTGCCTGGAAGAAGCATTCACGCTAATATTGCCCTTTCCCAATCGTTGATTAAGAATTATGGTAGAGCATACATCACCCCAAGGTGCTTAATGAAAATAGACCTTAGAAAGGCCTTTGACTCTCTCCAATGGACATTTATTGAGGAAATGCTGCGGGCCTTCAATTTTCCACCACGCTTCGTTAATTGGATTATTTCCTGTATTACAGGATCTTGGTTTATGTTGAAGGTTAATGGAAATACTCATGGCTTCTTTAAGGGAAGGAGTGGATTAAGGCAAGGGGATCCTTTGTCCCCCTATCTGTTTGTGTTGAGTATGGAGATGCTTTCTAGGAGGCTTAGGGACATTAGCACTCAAGAAAATGTCTCCTATCACCCTAAATGTTGTCAAGTGCGTTTAAATCATTTAATTTTTGCCGACGATCTCATGGTTTTTATGAGAGGTGATTCTCCTTCAGTAGCAGCCGTGATGCAAGCCCTCTCTGCTTTTTCTTTAGAGTCTGGGTTGCAGGCTAATTGTGAGAAAACAAATATTTTCTTTGGCGGAGTTGTAGACGAGGTAAAAGAGCTTATATTGACTCAAACAGGATTTGCAGCTGGTTCATTTCCTTGTAAATACTTAGGACTTCCTCTCAACTCAGTCAATAATCGAAGGGGGGAGTATCAGGCTCTAATTAGCAAAATTTGCTCACGAATCTTCTGCTGGTCTTCTTCTTTTCTGTCCTATGCAGGTCGGCTGCAATTATTGAACTCCGTTGTGTTTGGATTAACTAACTATTGGTGTTCGAACGCTATGCTCCCTGTTAATGTGGCCAAGAAGATAGATCAACTGAGTCTACGATTCTTTTGGTCTGGCGGCAGTGATAAGGGTAGAATGGTGTTCAAAGGGTGGGATAGTATATGCACTCCCTGGAATGAGGGAGGGTTTAATGTTAAGCATCTGAAGTTCTGGAATAAAGCTCTCATGGCTAGATGGCTTTGGCTTTATATAACTGAAAAGGGGGGTCTTTGGGGAAAGTGGTACAAGCACTACATCTTAAAGGATAGGAGTATTTGGGATATAGATATATCTGAGAGGTATACTGCTACTTTTAACGGTATTCTGATTATCCGTGATGAGGTGCTGGAAAGTACAGGAGGGTACGCTGCTGCTGATGCTCTCATTCATAGTTGGACTACTGGTACGGGGTTTAATGTTGAAGTTGCTTACAATTGGTTTAGACCTAAGAACAAAACTCTGAACTGGCTGCGTGGGATTCAAGGAGTTGCTGTTACTCCTAAATACAGAATAATTTCTGTCTTAGCAGGGCAAAAAAAGTTGGCTACTCAGGACAACCTTAAGAAGAGAGGAATGCACATTGTGAATAGATGCATCCTTTGTAAGCAGGATGAGGAAACTGCGGTTCATCTCTTCTTTCAATGTACCTTTTCGAGGCAAGTTTGGCAAAATTTATTATGTTGGATGCAAATAACAGGTAGAAGCTTCAACCTTCGGAGAGAGCTTCAATGGAGTGTGCAAAAGGGAAAAAGAAGGCACTGGAAACACAGGTGGTTTAGCTGCTGCCTAGCTGCTGTTGTTTACGCGCTTTGGTCGGAAAGGAATGCTAGAATATTTGACGATAAGTATAGTAATAGCTCTAGTATTGCAGAAAGGATTAAATTTGATATTTTCACAAGGCTTAGGGGTAAAGGGATTAACATTACTAGCTTTTTTTTACTCTAGTATAGATGGTTGAAATTTTCCATAGTGGATATACTTTTTGTAAGATCCTTATCTTATTATTCTAATAAGATGTACCTTTCTTGCAAAAAAAATAAAATAAATAATAATAATAATAATAATAATAATTTTGAATTGTGTTTAGAGAGAGAGGGAGGCGATTCAGCCCCTTCCCCTGCGCCGGTCTTCTTTCTGCCGCCGGCAGCCGCTGCCGCGGTGGCCTGCCCCACTTCGCCGTTTTCCTTCCTCCTTATTCCTTCCCCTTGGCCGCCGCCCCCTCCCTCCACCCTGCCGTCTCCTCCTCTGTGGGTCTTCCCTTCGTGCGGTCTGTTTTGCCGCCGGAGCTTCGTCGCTGCTCTGCCGTCGTCTGTTCTTCCGGCTAACTTCTGCTCTTCCTCCGTCCACCTTCCTCTCCCGGCGTTCCTTTCCTTTCCTGCTGCTGCCGGATTTCTACCGGAATTCTGCTGCTGCTCTGCTGGTTGTCGCTGCCGCCGGAGCTTTGCCGCTCGTCGCTCCTCCGGCTCCCTTCTCTTCTTCCTCCGTCCGTGTTCCTCTCCCGGCGTGCCTGTCTGCTCCTCCGATTGGGTTTCTGCCGGTTTCTGCGCACTGTTGTTTTGTTGCGTTCTTGCCGTCGTCGGCCCTCTGTTCTCGTCGGCGGTTCTCTGTCCTATCTTTGCTGGTGGTGTGTCGGATTTCAATCGCTGCTGGTGGTCTTGTTGGGATTTTGTACTGCCGGTGTGTTCTCGTGTTTCTCCTGTTCTCTCCGTTTGCCTTCCACCGTCCCTGTTTCCTGCCGGATTCGGGTCGGTTTTTCCGCTGCTCCTCCTCTTTCTCTCTGGTGCTGCTGGTTTCTCCCCTTTTCCTCCTGGTGGTTCGTCTCGGTTTGCCCGTGCTGGTTCCTTCCTCGTTTGTGTTTTCGGGCTTCGGTCTTTGTTTGCCCCAGCTTTCGGTTCTTTCGGGGTTGGTTTTGGGCTCTTCTTGTGGTTTACTGTTTTTTTTGTATGCTTTCTCTTCTTTGTCTTGCCAATTCTTCATGTCGGGACTCGCGCGTTTACATTGCCCCTTCGTTGGTCTTTCTAAGTGTTGTGACAATAATGGGAAGGGTCTGGTTAAAACTTCCATGATCATCCACCTCCGAAATCGACATGGACTTGGAAATGCTCAGGTAATCACGCGTCAAGCCCTTTCTTCTAGTTTATCTATCTTTTCTGAGGCAGAGGTTACCTTTAAGCGTATGAGTCTTTGGCTTTGTGGGGTTTGCTTTACTACTCATTCTCTTTCTGCCAAGTGTCGGCACGGGCCGGGGTCTGATTTTGTTGCACCCCCTGATTGTGGTGACAGAGTTGCTCGCTTTTTTGTTTATGGCATCCCTCGGCCGCTCGCTCCATCTTCGTCTCCTGGCGATGTTGTGGGGCCTAGAGGTGTTCAAAAATTGACCCGGACCGGCAAACCGGATCGGACCGGACTGTAAGGTCTGGGTCGGTCCAGACCGGGGCACGTACCGATCCGGTCTCCGGGTCCCAAAAAAGTTGGTTACCAGTCCCCGGTCCGGTCCGGTCCGGTCCACACTTTAAAAAAAATATCAAATTTAGTGTATTTTTACGGTCCGGTCCGGTCCGGTCTTAAGAGAGTCCGGTCCGGTCCGGTCCGAGTTTCTTTGTTAACCGGTCCGGTCCGCGGGTTTGGGTTTTTTGGGTTTCCGGTCCGCGGGTCAAACCGGTCAGGTCCGGTCCGGTCCGGGTTTAGACCGGTGAACACCCCTAGTGGGGCCTGTTGGGTTGGGTTGTCTTGACGTGGCTTCTCTGGATCGCTTGTTGTCGTTAGGGGTGCGCACTGTGAAATCCATCCCTCCCAGATGTCACCTTGGGTTTTCTAGGATCTTCAGGGGGGCCCTTGATGCAGTGGCCGACTCCCCTGGAGATCTTTCTCGTTGGGTTAGCTTGCTTATTTTACCTCTCTGTATACTTAAGTCATTTTCCCCCAGGAGTAACCTTGAGTGTAGAGCTGTCGTGAAGCGCCAGCGTCAGGAGGAGTGTATTACCAGTGCCATTCGTACCCGGGGTGCCCCTGGTGGTATTGCTCTGCTTCTGCTGGAGACCTTAGCTGAGGAGGGCCCTTCTCTTCGTTTGGAGGAGGACCTTGACTCTAGTGAGGTTAACTTGCGGCAGTGTCGGCGGAAGATTTGTGACGGTCATTACGCCGCCGCTGTCCGGGTTCTTTCTTCGTCTGGCGTTGCCCCTTACACGGCCGATACTCTGCAGGCTTTGAAAGATAAGCACCCCTCTATTCCGCCCCCTTCCTTGCCGCCTTTGCCTACCGCTCACCCACAGCTCATCGCGTCCACGACCGTCGTGTTGGATATGATCAGGAGTTTTCCGCGTGGCACTTCTTGTGGACGGGACGGTTTTCGTGCCCAACATCTTCTGGATTGTTTGAGCGGGGCCGCGGTGGCTATCTCGGATGATCTGATCACCTCTATCACTAGGGTGGTCAATCTATTTCTCGAGGGCAGATGCCCGCAGGTTCTCAGTGAGTACATCGCTAGTGCTCCGCTAACCCCGCTTGTCAAACCTGGTGGTGGGGTCCGTCCTATTGCCGTGGGCACGGTTTGGAGACGCCTTGTCTCTAAGGTTGGAGTTGTTCTGATTGGTCCGTCGCTTAGCGGTTATTTTGAGGGCCTCCAGTTTGGTGTCGGGGTTTCCGGTGGAGGAGAGGCCATTTTGCATGCCTTGAATCGGTTTATTGAGGATCGCGGTGGTGACGTGGGCCTTTCCATGCTTTTGGTTGACTTTCAGAATGCTTTTAATTTTGTTGACCGGGAGATCATGTTGCGCGAGGTTCGTCGTTGTTGCCCTGTCCTTTCCCGCTGGGTCGAGTTTTGCTACTCTTGGCCTGCCAGGCTTTTCTATGGGGAGCACAGCCTTTGGTCTTGTCAGGGGGTCCAGCAGGGTGACCCTTTGGGACCTCTTCTTTTCGCTTTGGTCTTGCATCCCTTGATTTGTAAGATCCGGGACTCTTTTCCCTTGAGCTTGCAGGCTTGGTACTTGGACGACGGCACCATCGTTGGAGATACTTTGGTCGTGGGGAAGGTTTTGGAGCTGATTATGGAGGATGGTCCTCGCTTAGGTCTTCACCTGAATGTTGGAAAAACTGAGGTTTTTTGGCCTAAGGAAGATCCTAGGAGTCGACTTCCCGGTGTTTTCCCCCCGATATTTCTCGACCGCTGCGTGGTGTCAAAGTTCTTGGTGGCCCCGTCAGTGTCTGCCGTTCTTTCAGCAGTGAGCTTGTGGCGAAGAAAGTTACTAGAACCATTGAGCTTATGGATTCGGTTGCCAGGATTGAGGACCCACAGTGCGAGCTATTGTTACTTCGTGCATGTGTCGGTATTTCTAAGCTTTCATTCTCTCTGCGAACCTGCCCCCCTACAGTCTTCGACTCGGCTAAGACCTTCGATGCAGCCTTGCGGTCTAGCCTGGAACGCATTGTCACCGCGTCCGGCCCCGGGTTCGGGGACTGGCAGTGGCGTCTTTCCACACTGCCCTTTAATTTCGGAGGGTTGGGTGTGTACAGTGCTGGGGATGTCCTTCACTATGCCTTTTTGGCTTCTCGCCTGCAGTCCTCTGAGTTGCAGGATATGCTCCTTCGACCTTCAGCTGTCTCAGCCCCCGGGCCGACCTTCGATGCGGCCTTGGCTCTGTTTAACGAGACCACTGGTTCCGACCTTTCCTGTAATCCAAGTGAAGTCGCTGCCCCCAAACTCATGAAGAAATTGGCAGACATATATTTCACGAAGGTTGCTGCTTCGGTAGAATCGGTTTTCTCCTTGACTCGGCGACAGGTGGCATTGTGGAAGTCTCTGCAGGGTGCTCACACGTCTGACTGGTTGCGCGCTGTACCCATCTCCGGGCTGGGGCAGACCATAAATGGGAGGACCTACCGCTCTGTCCTTAGCTATCGGTTGGATGTCCCTTTGTTCTCGGTACCCAAGCCTTGTTCAGCCTGCTCCCGGGTTTTTGTTGGGGACATTTTTGGGGACCATGCTATGTCGTGTGCTGGTACCGTTGGTATTAAGCATAGACATAACCTGGTTCGCGACACCCTTTTAGATATCTGCTTCCGATCCGGTATTTCGGCCGGTAAAGAGATGGATGTCGGTTTGATTGATGGGCATGACAAGCCCCTTCGCCCGGCGGATTTACTTCTTTACTCTTGGGATAGGGGGCGGGATGTGTGTGTCGATCTGACAGGGTCGTCCCCATTGACTCAGTCTGCGATGACGGATTTCCTGCCTGGTCGTGTGGTCGTTGACGCCGCTCAGCGTAAGTGCGCCAAGTACAGAGATTTGTGCACCATGATTGGTTATGGGTTCCTGCCTTTCTCCTTCTCTTCACTTGGGGAGCCAGATGCAATGGCTGTTGCGTTGCTCAAGCGGATTCAGAAATTTTCTATCGCTCAGGATGCAGGGGCTCGCGCAACTGCTTTTATTTTCACTAGACTTAGTTTCACTATTGCTAAGGGAGTGGGTGCCTAGATAGTATCTCGGCTACCCACTAACTTCTTGTAATTTGTTTCGTTATTAATACAAGTTCCGGTTTATAATTAAAAAATAAAATAAAATAAAATAATAATAATAATAATAAAATAATAATAAAATAATAATAATAATAATAATAATAATAAATAATAATAATATTATTAATATTAATATTAATATTAATAATATTAATAATAATATTAATAATAATGCAAGTTCCCTCTAACTTCTTGTAATTTGTTCTGGTGTTTAATGCAAGTTCCGTTTATAATAATAAATAATAATAATAATAATAATAATAATAATAATAATAATGGAAGTTCCGTTTTTATAATAATAATAATAATAATAATAATAATAATAATAATAATAATGGAAGTTCCGTTTTTATAATAATAATAATAATAATAATAATAATAATAATAATAATAATAATAATAATAATAATAATAAATAATAATAATAATAATAATTCAATAATACGCGAAGAGAGAGAAAGCTTTCTCTCTCTAAAAATCTGTTTTCTCTCTAATTCTGTTACGCATGATACTTCCATGGCTTCCACAGCTCCGATTAAACGAGGTCCGGGGAGGCCTAGCAAGAAATCATTGCAACACAAGCAGGATTCACGCGAAGAGCATGAAGAATTAGAGAAGGAACTGGATTTGCAGAGTTCTTCGCAGCAGACTTCTCTCAATGAGATGATCCTCTCAGCTATGGCAGCTTCTGGTAAAATTCCTCCACCAAAATCTGGTACTAATGACTTACATGATACTCCTCTCATTACTAATCATAAAGAATTGTCTAATGATCAAATTCTTGAAAACCCCGATTTACCGCCAAAAATACCGGATTCAAATTGGTCAAAAATTGCTGCGAAACACAAGCAATCTGGTATGAGTCCGTATTACTGTGATGCTAGTGTTAATTCAACTGAAATTGACATTGAATTGGAAGATTTTGAGAAAGAATTAAAAATCTGGGAACACACTTTAATGGGGAATGTTATTGGTTCAAAACCTTCTTTGCAAACTATGCAAAAGTTTGTTCAAACTAACTGGACTACCATTGACAAACCCATAGTTCAGTATTATAAGAAGGGATGGTTCTCCTTTCGTTTTGGATCAAAGGAAGCCATGGATAATGTTTTGAGGGATGGTCCTTGGAGGGTTCGGGTTTACTCTTTGATCCTCAAGAAGTGGTCTCCTTCATTTTCAGCTAAGATGGAGAGGGTTTCTATTGTACCTGTTTGGGTGCTATTCCCTGACCTTGATCCTTATCTCTGGTCTGATTTTGTTCTAAGTAAAATGGCAAGCAAGGTTGGATCTCCCCTTTGTGCTGATATGGCAACCACTACAAAGGCAAAATTGTCTTTTGCTAGGGTTCTTGTTGAGGTGGATGTTTCAAAGAAGCTTTTGGACTCAATAGTAATCAATACCCCTTATAATGAGCATTCTATTCAGAAGGTTCAGTATGAATGGATCCCTTTCTTTTGTCATGGTTGTAAGAAGTTGGGGCACACCATTGATTCTTGTAAGTTTGAAAAGAAGAAGAATGCAGCTCAAATGGCTAAGAGGGATAAAGGGCTAGGTGGTACCTCAGGTTCAGTGGTGGATGGAGTGCAGGTAGTGGATCAGAAGGATGCTTTGCCTTCTAAAAATACATTGTCTCCTCCCCTAGATAAACCTGTAAAGCATCAAGAATGCCCTCGCAAGTTCTATCAGGATGATACTTTCATTCCTGTTTCTAGGAGGAATTCTTCCTCCATTAAATCTAAGGAGACTATATTGAAGCCCTTAGTTCTGGAAAATACTTTCCAGATACTCCTTGGGAGTCAGGAGAATAGTGGTGGTGAGGAACTAGGTGGTACCTCAGGTCTCCAGAGTTTATCTCAGGATGCTGAAAGGAGGGTGGAATCTGGTTATGGGATAGAACTGATCCCCTCACTTTCCCCTGATGGCAGCACTTTGGAGCTCCCTGAAATGCATCAAGCATGTTCCATGGTGGTTCTGAATAGGGATCCTTTACCTCCTGATAAATGAAGATAGCATCTTGGAATATCAGAGGGTTTAATGATCCTGTAAAGCATAGTGAGGTCTTGGATTTTCTGTCTACTCAATGTCCTGATATGTTTGCTCTTCTTGAAACCAGGATCAAACATAATAAGGCTGCTAGGATTATTAACAATAAATTTGGAGGGTGGAAGGTTGAGACTAACTATACTTCTCATTATAATGGAAGAATCTGGCTGTTTTATAATCCTGTTAAGGTTCAGATTACCAACATCATTAGCAATGATCAACATATTACATGCTTAGTCTCTCATCATTTGACCCAATGCTCCTCCTGGTTGAGTGCTGTGTATGGTATGAATGATGGCAAGGATAGGGAAGGGCTCTGGGATTTCCTTACTTCTTTTGCTCCTTCTAATCCTTGGGTGGTTCTTGGTGATTTCAATGTGGTTAGATGCCCTGAGGAGAAAGTGGGGCTCAATTCCCCTTCTCTGAAGGATATGTTTGACTTTAATGCTTGTCTTTTGTCTTGCTCTCTGGAGGATATGCATAGCTCTGGGAATAGCTTGACCTGGACTAATAAACAAGAGCCTGGCTCTAGAGTTTGGTCTAAGCTTGACAGGGTTCTTATAAATCCTACTGGGGCAGCTCAGTTTCCTGATTCTAGGGCTGTGTTTGCAGATCCTGGTATCTCTGATCACTCATCTATTATTGTTGATATTATTAAGGAGCAAAAAGTTAGGAAGAGGTTCAGTTTTTTGAACAGTTGGTGTGAACATCCTGATTATGCTTTAGTTGTTCAGAATGCTTGGCATACTAAGGTTAAGGGCTCACCTATGTTCAGGTTTTTCTCTAAACTAAAGATTGTTAAGAGGGCTCTACAAGAATTTCATAAAAAAACATTTTTCCAACATTTCCTCTAGAGTTCTTGAAGCTCAGGAGGAATTATTTGCTTGTCAGAAAAACTTGCAGGATGATCCTTTTTCCCTAGCCCTTATTAATAAGGAGAAGGATGCTACTAAATCATATTATAGTATGAAAAAAGCTGAGTTAGCCATGTTGCAACAACGGGCTAAGGTAAAGCATATTCAACTCAATGATTGTTCTTCTAAATACTTCTTCTCTAAGATTTCTGAGAGAAGGACTCAGCAGATGATTGGGACTATTAATGATGTTGATGGCAATGTTAGGTCTGGGGCCAAAGAAGTAACTAAAGCTTTCCAGGATTACTATGTCAACCTGTTGGGTAAAAGTACACATGTTGAGGCACTACCTCAGCTAACTGGTGGATTGGAGTTGGAAGCTCAAGGGGGTCTTATCTCTCCTATTACTCCTCTTGAAGTTAAAGTTGCTGTTTTTCAGATGGACTCTAATAGCAGCCCTGGTATTGATGGTTTCTCTGCTGGATTCTTTAAATCTGTATGGCATATAGTAGGACCTGATTTCTGTAGGGCTGCTGATTCTTTCTTTAAAACTGGTCATATGACCAAACAGGCTAACTCCACTCTAATCTCCCTCATTTCTAAGAAGCCTAATGCTTGTAGTGTTATGGACTTCAGGCCTATCTCATGTTGCACTGTGTTTTATAAAGCCATTTCTAAGGTCTTGGCAAACAGACTAAAGGTTGTTTTGCCATATTTGGTTGGGGAGGAACAGGCTGCATTTATAAAAGATAGAAGTATTTTTGATAATATCTTGTTGTCACAAGCACTGGTGAAGGGTTATAATAGGAAGTTCTTAACTCCTAGATGCCTTATAAAGGTGGATATTAGGAAGGCTTTTGATACTTTACAATGGAAATTTGTTGAGCAAATGCTTACTCAAATGCATTTCCCTCCTCTTTTTATTAAGTGGGTCATGGGGTGCATTCAGAACCCTTGGTACTCATTCAATATTAATGGAGGGGTTGAGGGGTTTTTTCAAGGGCAGAGTGGGATAAGGCAAGGGGATCCCCTTTCCCCTTATCTCTTTGTCTTAAGCATGGAAGTACTTTCAAAAAAGCTTCGAAGTATATGCAGTCAGAGCAATGTTTCTTTCCATCCCAAGTGTACTAAGCTTAATCTTACACACTTGGTCTTTGCTGATGATCTCATGATCTTCACTAGGGGGGATCTTCCATCAATAATGGCAGTCAAACAGACTCTTGAAGACTTTGGATCTTTGTCTGGTCTTTGTGCTAATAAAGATAAGACTAACATTTATTTTGGAGGTGTTTCCTCAGAGTTGCAGAAGATTATTCTGGTTAAGTCAGATTTCAGTTTAGGGACTTTCCCTTGCAGATATCTTGGAATGCCATTGAATGATTCTAGAGTAAATGTAAGACTATTTGATTCTTTGATTCTAAAAATACAAGGTGTTATCTCTCACTGGTCTAACAAAAGCTTGTCTTATGCTGGAAAGATCCAGTTAATCAATTCTATTGTGTTTGGAATGGAGAATTACTGGTGCTCTTGTGTGCTCTTTCCAAAATCCGTAGTCAAAACCATTAATAAAATATGTAAAGATTACTTCTGGGGAATTAAACCTGGTGACAGGAAGCTTGTTTTTAAGAAATGGGCAGACATTTGTTCTCCTTGGAGTCAAGGAGGCTTTAATGTCAAGGATCTTGAAGCTTGGAATAAGGCTCAGATGGCTCGTTGGGTCTGGCAATTATCTGAAGGTGTGGGTGGTATTTTTGTGAAATGGTGCAAGGGTTATGTTCTTCAAGAGGAGTCTATCTGGAGTATCTCCTTCAAAGACTTTTATCCTTCAGCCATCAAAAACATCATAGTTATTAAGGATTTTTGCATTGAGTTGTTTGGGTCTGTTCAGAATGCTAAGAAGTTCTTGCAGTCCTGCAGCAGTAATGAAACATTCAAGCTTGCAAAGGCTTATGCTAGTTTCAAAGGGACTTTGGCCAATGCTTTTCCTAAGAGCTTTGCAAGACTGTCCGTTATTTCTCCTAGTAGCAAAGTTATTCTTTCTCTGGCTTATCAGATCAAACTTCCCACAGTTGATCAATATGCTAAGAGGGGTATATGTATGATTAACAGGTGTATCCTCTGTTGTGAGAGCTCTGAGGATCATTTACATCTGTTCTTTAAATGTTCCTTCTCTTCTCAGCTTTGGCAGGCGATTAAGAGGTGCATAGGAGTTTCAATCCCAGGAGATCATCTTAGAAAAGTTATCAAATGGTGTCAACATCCCAGTCACAGTAAGCACTGGAAAGCAATATGGATTCAAGTTAGTATAGCAGCAACGGTTCATGCAATATGGAAAGAGCGAAACAAAAGAGTCTTTAATGATACATCATCCCCTTTAGATAATGTTTTTGAGCAGATATGTTTTGTGGTTGATACTAGATTGAGAACAAATCATACTAATCCAAAAATTTTGAGGATACTAGATCATTTAGATGCTTGATGTATCTTTAGAGTGGTATTTTTTTGCACAAACTTGTAATTTCACTTCAAATTGAAATGAAATGATAATTTTTCTGCAAATAATAATAATAATAATAATAATAATATTAATAATATTAATATTAATAATAATATTAATAATAATATTAATAATAATAATAATAATTATTATTATTATTATTATTATGCTCTTCTTGCTAAATGGTTATGGATCTTCTCTCGTACACCTACTAGTTTTTGGGGTAAATGGTGTAAGGAGTATATATTGGGGTCGATTTCAGTTTGGGATGTTACAGTTAAGGAGTACTATCCTGCGTGTTTTAAGCACTGTTTGAAGGTGCGGGATATTCTGGTGCAAAGGTTCGGCTCTACAGTATCTGCCCAACAATTCATAGAGCAATGTGTCAGCAATTTTGAGTTTAAGGTTAAGAAAGCCTATGATATTCTGAGGCAAACGGATAAGAAATGCTAGAGTACTGTCCTTTTGTCTAGTGTTTTGATGCCTAGTCACAAGCTAATCTTGTCTCTAGTCATTCAACAGAAATTAGCCACGATTGATCAATACTGCAGACGAGGGTTTTGTTTAGCGAATAGATGTTGTTTATGTGAAAATGCTATGGAGTCTCACTCTCATCTATTTTTCAAATGCCCTTTCTCCAAAGAGGTTTGGTGGTGTGTTCTGAATTGGCTACAACTGAAGGTAACTGAGTTTCGATTGAACAAATTAATATGGTGGATGCGTTTAGCTGGTAATCGCAAGCATTGGAAGATGGTGTGGCTCAAAGTCAGTCTGGCAGCAGCTACATACACAATTTGGAAGGAGCGGAACAAAAGGATTTTTGTCGATAAGAAAGCTACTGTTGAAGCAATTTTTTCACAAATTAAATTTTTGGTTACCACTAGGTTTTACAGTTAAAAGGAGAGTCTGAAATACCATAGAGTCCTTAAGGCAATTGGTGTCTAGTGCGCTTTAATTTCCTAGTGTGGTAGTTTTTTGCAAAGCTTGTAATTTCTTTCACATTGAAATGAAATGATATCATCCTTGCAAAAAAATAATTATAATAATAATATTTTTTTAAAAAGGCTGAATTAGGCATACTACAGCAAAGGGCTAAAGTCAAGCATGTTCAACTTGCGGACTGTTCTTCAAAGTATTTTTTCTCAAAGATATCTGAGCGTAGGAATCTCCAACTTATTGGTACTATTCAGGATATCGATGGGAATCTACAAAATGGTACTGAAGCTGTTTCCTTGGCTTTCGAAGAATATTATAAGAAGCTCTTAGGACAGGACAAACCTATTTCAGCAATTAAAGAAAATTATGTTACTGCACTTTCCCCTGAGGTGGTTTCAAAGCTAACCATTCCTGTTTCTACTCAGGAAATTAAGGAAGCAGTGTTTAGTCCGGACTCTAATAGTAGCCCTGGGATTGATGGGTTCTCAGCCGGTTTTTTTAAAGCTTCTTGGTCTATTATTGAGGCTAATTTCTGTAAGGCAGTCCTCAGTTTCTTCAAAATTGGTAGAATGTCTAAGCAGGCAAATTTCACTCTCGTTTCTCTTATTCCTAAGAAGAAGGATGCTGCTACTGTATTGGATTATCGCCCAATATCGTGTTGCACGGTTTTCTACAAGACTATTACTAAGATCCTTGCTACTAGACTTAAACCAGTGATGCCTCTTTTAATTGGGGATGAGCAGGCAGCCTTTATATCGGGAAGAAGTATTTTTGATAATACCATGTTGTCTCAAGCTTTGGTTAAAGGTTATAATCGGAAATTCATTACTCCTAGGTGCCTTATCAAGGTTGATATAAGAAAAGCGTTCGATTCCTTACAATGGAAGTTTATAGCTAGTATGCTCACTTGTCTCCAAATCAATTTAGAGATTGGGTCATGGGGTGCATCCAAAATCCATGGTACTCCTTTAAAATTAATGGGGGAGTGGTTGGGTTTTTTCAAGGAAAAAGTGGGATTATACAAGAGGATCCCCTTTCCCCCTACATTTTTGTTATGAGCATGGAGATTTTGTCGCGCAGTCTTAGGAAACCATGCGAACCAAACCTGGTTTCGTATCATCCTAAATGTTGTAGAGTCAGGCTTACTCATCTCATATTTGCCGACGACTTGATGCTTTTCACTAGAGGAGATCTACCTTCTGTCATGGCTTGTAAAGATGCTTTGGATTCTTTTGCCTTGATTTCTGGACTTGAAGCTAATATAGATAAGACGAACATCTATTTTGGAGGGGTTGCATCTCAGGTTCAGAGCCTTATACTTGGCAATACTGGTTTTGTTCCGGGTGCATTTCCTTTCAGGTACCTGGGAGTACCTCTGTCTGATTCTCGTATTAGTATTGATATGTTCTCTCCACTGCTGCTGAAGATTCAACGAGCTATTAATCATTGGTCAAGTAAATTCCTCTCTTATGCGGGTAAGGCCCAGTTGCTTAATTTCGTGATTTTTGGAGTGGAAAATTTCTGGTGCTCTAGTATTCTCCTCCCTCTTAATGTGTTAAAAATACTGAATAAAGCTTGTAAGGATTTCTTTTGGGGGATAGAGAATGGTGCAAGGCGACTGGTTTTTATGAAGTGGAGCGATATTTGCTTTCCATGGGAGGCATGAGGATTTAATATTAAAGATCTACGGTGTTGGAATGTTGCTCTCCTCTCAAGATGGATTTGGATTCTTTCCTCTCCTTCTACGAGCATTTGGAGCAAATGGTGTAAAGAGTATGTCATTCATTCTGAATTAATTTGGGCGATTGCCTCTAAGGAATTTCTTCCTGCAGGCATTAAGAACATTATCTCTGTTAGAGATAAGCTTGTTCAGGAAATGGGTTCTCTTGTGCAAGTTCAGCAATTCATTAAGAATTTTGTGATAGGCTCAAAATTTTGTGTTCAACGAGCTTATGCTCAGCTCAGATTGAAGAATATGTTAGGATGGACTCGTGTACTTCAAGCTACTGTTATTGCTCCTAGTCATAAACTCATCTTGTCAATGGCAGCCCAGCATATGCTTCCTACTACTGATCAGTACAGTAAAAGAGGTTTTCATCTTGTTAATAGATGCAGTTAATGTGAGCAGGAGATGGAGACTCATCAACACCTCTTTTTCCAATGCTCTTTCTCGCGTGCAGTTTGGGTAGGGCTTATTCAATGGATGCAGATGTCGTATTCAGACTGTAAGCTCAGTCGAATTGTTAGATGGATGTCCTTATCTTCTCATCGAAAGCATTGGAGGATCCCTTGGATGAAGACAGCTTTAGCAGCGGCTTTTTATCTGATTTGGAAAGAGATAAATAAGAGAATTTTCACTAATAAAGTGTCTAGTATTGATTCTTTGATTGCTCATACTAAATTCTTGGTTATTACTAGGTTAATGCTAAAGAAAGCTAATCCTAAGTTTGGTAGGATTATTGGTGAAATACTTATGTAATCCTCTAGTGTGGTAGTTTTTTGCAATGTTTGTAGTTTCTTTCTTGATGAAATGAAATGATAACTACCCTGAAAAAAAAAATAATAATAATAATAATAATAATGATAATGATAATAATAATAATAATCGCGAAGAGAGAGAAAGCTTTCTCTCTCTAGAAATCTGTTTTCTCTCTAAATTCTGTTACGCAAGCTCAACTTCTATGGCTTCCGTGATTCCGCCAAAGCGTGGACCAGGGCGGCCTAGCAAGAAATCGATGCAGAACAAGCGTGATTCTGCGAAAGAGCATAAGGAGGAGGATTTGGAGAAGGAATTGGATTCCCAAAGTTCTTCGCATCGACATTCTCTCAATGAGGCTATTCTTTCTGCTTTCGCAGCTACTGGTAAAACTTCTCAATCTTCTTCTGGTGATAATGACTTGAACAATGAAGCCATTATTGAACCTTTAGAGCCTCCTAAGTCCCAAATGAAGGAAAACCCTGTTTTGCCGCCAAAAATACCTGATTTAAATTGGGCAAAAATCGCCTCAAAACATAAACAGTCTGGTATGAGTCTCCATTTTTTGTGATGATAGTGTTAATTCTACTGAAATTGACATTGAATTGGATGATTTTGTTAAGGAACTTAAGATTTGGGAATTTACTTTAATGGGAAATGTAATTGGATCTAAGCCTTCTTTGCAAACTATGCAAAAGTTTGTGCAAAGTATGGAATGTTATCGATAAGCCCAGAGTTCAGTACTATAAGAAAGGTTGGTTCTCCTTCAGATTTGGTTCAAAAGAGGCCATGGATAAAGTGCTTAGGGATGGTCCAAGAAGGGTTGGAATCAACTCCTTAATTCTTAAGGAATGGTCTCCTTCTTTCTCTGCTGAGATGGATAGGATATCTGTGGTGCCTGTTTGGGTCCTCTTCCCTGATTTAGACCCCTATCTATGGTCTGATTCTGTGCTTAGTAAGATGGCTAGCAAAATTGGTAACCCTCTTTGTGCTGATTTAGCTACTACAACTAAAGAGAAGCTATCTTTTGCTAGGGTCCTGGTTGAGGTGGATGTATCCAAAGAGCTTCTGGATTCTATTATCATTAACACCCCTTACAATGAGCACTCTTTGCAGAAGATACAGTATGAATGGGTGCCCTACTTCTGCCATGGTTGTAAGAAGTTGGGACACACAATTGATACATGTAAATGGGAGAAGAAGAGGAAAGCTGCTCTGGTGGTAAAAATTGATGAAGGGCTAGGTCGTACCTCAGGTTCTGTGATTAAGGAAGCCCAGATGGTGGTTCAGGAGGATGTTTCGCCTCCTAACACTACTTTGGTTCCTCACATTGATGAGCCTGTAAAGCATCAAGAATGCCCTAAGTTTTATCAGGATGATCTTTTCATTCCTGTATCCAAGAGGAATTCTTCCTCCATTAAATCTAAGGAGTCTATTTTGAAGCCCTTAGTTCTAGAAAATACTTTTCAAATACTCCTTGGGAGTCAGGAGAATAGTGGTGGTGGGGAACTAGGTGGTACCTCAGGTCTCCAAAGTGTATCTCAGAGTCTTGAAAGGAGGGTGGAATCTGGTTATGGGATAGAACTGATCCCCTCACTTTCCTCTGATGACAGCACTTTGGAGCTCCCTGAAATGCACCAAGTATGTTCCATGGTGGTTTTACAAGGGGATCCTATACCTCCAGATAAATGAAGGTAGCCTCTTGGAATATTAGAGGGTTCAATGACCCAATCAAACATAGTGAGGTTCAGGATTTCTTGTGTTCTAATAAGCCTGATGTCTTTGCTTTGTTGGAGACTAGGGTGAAGTTGAAAAAGTTTGGAAAAATTATTAAAGGCAAGTTCAGGAATTGGAATGTAACTACTAATTACAGTTCCCATCATAATGGCAGAATTTGGCTTTTTACTAATCCTGCTACTGTAAATATTACTCAGGTTTCTAGCTGCTCCCAGCATATTTCTTGTTTTGTGTCTCATCATCTCTCACAGTTTTCCTTTTGGCTTAGTACCATCTATGGTCTAAATAAAGGGTTGGATAGAATGGATCTCTGGTCTGAATTGGAGTCTCTTAATCCTTCTAGTGCTTGGTTGGTGTTGGGGGATTTCAATGTGGTCAGAAGTCCAGATGAGAAGTTTGGGAATACTCCACCTGCCTTACAGGACATGATGGAATTTAATAACTGTTTGCAGCATTGTGCCCTTGATGATCTTATAAGTACAGGTCTAGATATGTCTTGGACTAATAAACAAGATCCTTCTACTAGTATTTGGTCTAAATTGGATAGGGTTTTAGCTAATCCCAGCTGGGTTTCAAGCTTCCCTTCCTCTTCTGCTACTGTGGCTGAGTCTGATATCTCTGATCACTCTCCACTAATTGTTGATGTTTCTTCTGAGAAAACAAACCATAAAAGGTTCAGTTTCCTTAACAGTTGGTGTGAGCATCATAATTACTTACCCACTGTTCAGGAAGCTTGGAACATTGTTGTTTCTGGCTCTCCTATGTATTGTTTTTTCTTCAGGCTTAAAGCAGTTAAGAAAGCTTTAAAGGCTTTCCACAAGCAATACTTCTGTAATCTTTCTTCCAGAGTTACTGAGGCTAGGGAAGCTCTTATTAGTTGTCAAAACAAACTTCAGAATGATCCTTTCTCTCTTACACTCATGGAGGAGGAAAATGCCTTAAATGATACCTATATCAATTTAAAGAGATCCGAGATTAGTATGTTGCAGTAGAGATCCAAACTAAAACATATTCAACTTGCTGATTGCTCTTCCAAATATTTTTATGCTAAAATATCTGAGAGAAGAACTCAGCAAATGTTAGGCGCTATTACTGATTCTCAGGGTGCTCTTCAAAAAGGTCCTAAAGCTGTTGCTAAAGCTTTTCAAGACTACTACTCAAATCTGATTGGAAATAGTGTTCCTGTTCTTGATTGTTCTATCACTGCAAAGCTTGATCAGGATCAAACTATCGACCTAACGGCTCCAATCTCTCCTAAGGAGATTAAGGATGCAGTTTTTCATATGGACATTAATAGTAGCCCTGGTATTGATGGCTTTTCAACTAGGTTTTTTAAATCTGCTTGGAGCATAGTTGGAGCAGACTTCTGTAAAGCTGCAATGTGTTTCTTCAAGACTGGTAAAATGTCTAAACAAGCAAATTCTACTTTGATATCTCTTATCTCCCAAAAAGCCTGGTGGTAGTAGTGTTTTGGACTATAGGCCTATCTCTTGTTGCACTGTGTTCTATAAAGCAATATCTAAAGTCATCTCAAACAGACTGAAAAAGGTTTTGCCTGATTTGGTAGGGGAAGAACAAGCAGCCTTTGTCCAGGGTAGAAGCATTTTTGATAATATTTTGCTCTCCCAAGGGCTTGTTAAGGGGTATTCCAGGAAGTTTCTCACCCCTAGATGTCTTGTTAAAGTAGATATTAGAAAAGCTTTTGACTCCTTACAATGGAGCTTTATTGAAAAGATGCTAAATGGGTTTGGATTTCCACCTCTATTCATCAAGTGGATAATGGGTTGTATCTCTTCTCCTTGGTACTCCTTTAATTTGAATGGTGGAATTGAAGGGTTCTTCCAAGGGAGAAGTGGAGTGAGGCAAGGTGACCCTTTGTCACCATACATTTTTGTTTTAAGCATGGAAGTTCTTTCTCAGAAGCTCAGGAAGATTTGCCTGCAGACTAATGTATCCTTTCATCCCAAATGCACCAAGATTAATCTCACCCATTTGGTGTTTGCTGATGACTTGATGATTTTCTCTAGAGGTGATCTTCCTTCTGTTCTGGCTATCAAGAATGTTCTCCATGATTTTGGACTGACTTCTGGCCTATTTGCAAATCCTGACAAGACTTGTATGTACTTTGGAGGAGTTGCTCCTGAGGTGCAAGCTCTGATCCAGGAGCAAACTAGATTCAGTATTGGTGATTTTCCCTTTAGATATCTTGGTATGCCACTCAGTGATTCAAAGATTGCAGTTAAGCTTTTCGATCCATTCATTTTGAAGATCCAAAAGGCTATTAATCACTGGTCTACTGCCTTCTTGTCCTATGCTGGCAAGATACAGCTTTTAAGCTCTGTGATTTTTGGCCTAGAGAATTTCTGGTGCTCTAGTGTTTTGTTGCCACAATCAGTTCTCAAAGTGGTTAATAAACTTTGTAAGGACTTATTTTGGGGTATTAAACCTGGTGAGAAAAGACTTGTCTTTAAGAAATAGAAGGACATTTGCCTTCCTTGGAAACAAGGGGGGTTAAATCTTAAAAACCTTGAAACTTGGAACCGAACTCTGTTGGCTAAGAGTGTTTGGCAGCTTTCAGAGGGGATTGGAGGGATTTGGATCAAATGGTGCAATGCTTACATCCTTAGCAGTACATCCATTTGGAACTTATCTTTCAAAGAGTTTTATCCTTCTGCCATAAAAGATCTTATCCATGTGAAGGATTTCTGCATCAAGCATTGTGGTTCAGAGGAGAAGGCAAGACTCTTCTTGAACTCTTGTAATCAGAATGGCAAGTTTAATGTTTCTGCAGCCTATCTAAATTTCCTTGATAAAAGACAGCATTCTAAGGCCATCCCTCACTCTTCTTTGATGGCTCCTAGCAGTCGTGTTTTTCTTACACTTGCAGCTCAACAGAAGCTTCCCACTATGGACATGTATGCTCAGAGAGGGATATATTTGGAAAACAGGTGTATCGTATGTTTGAATACCAGTGAAAACCATCATCATTTGTTCTTTAGCTGTCCTATTTCAATGCAGTTTTGGTCACTAGTTACTCAGTGGATGGGGATAGTCATTCCTGCAATCAACCTCAGACATATTATTCAATGGAGCAATCATCCTAAGCATAAGAAGCATTGGAAACACCCCTGGTTCCAGGTCTGTTTAGCTGCTGCTGTTGCTGTTGTGTGGAAAGAGCGTAATAAGAGATTGTTTGTGGAGAAAAGTGGATCAGTTGAAGGAATGTTTGAGCAGTTAAAGTTCATTGTTAAAGCCAGATTTTTGTCTAGTAAAGTTAGTCCTAAATTTAGTAGGATTTTAGCGAGTTTGATTTGATTTCATATAGTGTGTTAGAACTTTTTGCACCAAAATGTAATTTCACATCTATGATATGAAATGATAATTTTCTGCAAAAAATAATAATAATAATAATAATAACAACAACAACAACAATAGTACTAGTACTAGTACTGCTACTGGTACTACTAGTACGAGTAGTAGTAGCAGCAGCAACAACAACAACAACAACAATAATAATCAATATATATATTTTAGGCTTTTTTCGAGCGATCTCATTGGTCCGTTCAATCAAACCTCAAATTAGGAAAGTATCATAAATAATAAAAAAATCAATTAGAGAATCTTTTGATTATTACAATATATATTTAATCTATTATATTAATGTGATATTTTACAATTCTGACGTGAAAACCTTTAGAGTTCATTTTTTTTAAAACATTATCGTAAAATAAATTATAAAAATGAAATAATTAGATTCGTGTTAAAAAATGCTTTCATTTGAGTATAAATTTCATATCATTTGTTTCACATTATGTGATGAATTTATAACATATAACAGTTTTGAAATTATCCCACATCGACAAATTACAATATGATAATGAAATTCTATATTATAAATAAAGAGTAATAATTCGTTCTTCGATATCTACCAAAAGTCTTTTGAATCTCAAAAAGAGTTTCTAAGACTATAAACTTAAGTAATTATCCTCCATCGAGATGATGAAATTTTATATTATAAATAAGAATAATCATTCGTTATTAAATATCAATAAAAAAAACTTTTAAGTCTTAAAAAATCTCTTAATAAGACTACGAACTTAAGTAAAAAATAATCTCACATCGAAAAATTATAATAAGGTGATGAAACTTTACATTATAAATAATACTCCGTAGTAACCATGTGTTTTTAGATATTAACCAAAAATATTTTGAGTCTTAAAATATATATGAAGACTATAAACTTAACTAAAATATCACACATTTGAAAAATTATAAAGTTTCATCAAACATAAATCTTTTGAGTCTTAAAAAAGTTGTCAAGACTATACACTTAAATAAAGAAATTATAATAATGTGATGAAATTCTATATTATAAATAAAACTAAAAAAATTCTTTAGATTTCAACGAAGTTAATTAATTGTCCCACATCGAAAAATTATGATGAGCTTATGAATTTGTACTAAAGAAGAGTAATCATCGTTTTTAAATATCAACCAACAAAAAAAATTTTGTTTTTAAAAAAAACTATGATCAAATTCTATGTCATTGTTTTTTAAATTATGATGAAGTCATGAATTTGTAGTCTTGAGTTTATAAAGGATCTTAATAAGACTACAAACTTAAAATTATCCCACATCAAAACAATTAAAATAAGTTACGGTAATGATTCTATATTATAACTAAGACTACAAATTTTAGTTAAATTTATCCCACATTGACAAATTATAATAAGATGATGGATTTTTATATTATAAATAAGACTAATTATTTGTTCTTAGATTCTTAGATATCAATCAAAATCTTTTGAGTCTTAAAGAAACTATTAAGACTATAAACTTGAGTAAATTATCTCACATCGAAAAATTATACCCCTCTCTTTTCAGTCTTAAAACACTCTTAAGGCTATAAACTTAAGTAAATTATATCCCACATCAAAAAATTATACTCCCTTCGGTCGCATCATTTCATTAAAATACCAAGACGATGAAATTCTATGATGAAATTCTATTTTATAAATAAAAGTAGTCATTTCTCCAAATTATGATGAGGTGATTCAATTCTATATTATAAATAAGATTAATCATCCAATCCTAAAAAAAGTTCTTAACGAGGTGATAGAATTCTATGTAATCTTTCGTTCTTAGATATTAACCAAAAATCTTTTGACGCAAAAAAAAAATTATAGGACTAAGACTATATAGTTAAAGTATAATTATCTCGCATCGAAAAATGAATATGGATTGATGGAATTCTATATATTATAAATAAGTGTAATCATTCGTCTATGAATAAAAGTTTTTAATTAGACTATATATCTAAACTTAAATAAATTTAAGTAAAATTATCCCACATCGAAAAATTATAATAAGGTGAATTTTTATTATTGTATAAATAAGAGTAATCATTCATCCAAAATATATAATAAGATAATCCATATGTTTATACTAAAAGTGGAATATTTTAAATGCTTAAATACAACACTATGGGTTAAATACCGACAAAAAAACTTTTGAATCTTAAAAAAGCTTTTAATATACAACACTACAAATTTAAAATCATCCCACATTGAAAATTGTGATAAAATTATATACTTCGTATTATAATAATCAAAACTTAAAAAGAGCTTTTAAGACTATAAGCTTAAGTAATTATCTCACATCGAAAAAAAATTGACGAGCTGATGGAAGACTATAAACTTAAATAAATCATCCCACATCGAAAAGTTATGATAAGGTGATGAAACTTTATAGTATAAATAAGACTAATCATTCGTTCTTAAATATCAATAAAAAATTCTAAGTCTTAAAAACTCTCTTAATAAGACTACAAACTTAACTAAAATAATCTCACATCGAAACATTATAATAAGGTGAAACTTAGATAAAACTATCCCACATCCGAAAAATTATAAAGTTTTATCAAACAAAAATCTTTTGAGTCTTAAAAAGGTTCTTAAGACTATACACAAAAGACTAATTATAATTTTTTCCTTAGACATCAACCAACAATATTTTGAGTTTAAAAAAGTCTTAATAAGACTACAAAATTAAATTATCCTACATTGAAACAATTAAAATAAGGTACGGTGATGATTTTATATTATAAATAAGACTACAAATTTTACTTAAATTATCCCACATCGACAAATTATAATATGGTTATGGTTCTATATTATAAATAAGACTAATTATTTGTTCTTAGATATGATATCAATCAAAATCTTTTGAGTCTTCAAAAAACTCTTAAGACTAATCAACGAAATTCTATGGTGATGAAATTTTATATTATAAACAAGACTAATCATTTATTCTTAGATGTCAACAAAAAAAACTTTTAGTCTTAAAAAAAACTATTAATATGACTACAAATAAAGTTAAATTAAAATTATCAGGTCTACGTAATCTTTCGTTCTTAGATATTAACCAATAATCTTTTGAACTTAAAAAAAAGTTATAATTAAAGTATATAGTTAATGTATAATTATCCCGCATCGAAATTAAGATGGTGTGATGGAATTCTATGTATTATAAATAAGAGTAATCATGCATCCGTCTATAAATAAAAGTTCTTAATTAGACTATATCTAAACTTAAATAAACTTAATTAAAATTATCCCACATCGAAAAATTATAATAAGGTGGATTTTTTTATTATATAAATAAGAGTAATCATTCATCAAAGTATATACTCCAACAAGATGATCAAATTCGATTATATAAATAAAGAGTAATCATCTATCATCTAACATAAACTTAAGTATGATGAGGTGATGAAATTCTATATCATAAGTGAGTAATCTTATGATTTTAAATATCAACCAACAAATTTTGAGTCTTAAAAAGCTTTTAAAAGGACTAGAAACCTAAAATTCTCCCACATCGAAAAAATTAAAATAAGGTGATGATTCTATATTATAAATAAGAGTAATCGTGCGTTTTTCTGGGTCTTTAAAGCATATCTTAAAACTATAAACCTTGAGTAAATTATCCTATATCGAAAAATTATGATGAGGCGATAGAATCTTATATTATCAATCAAAAAAATTATTCGCTTGCATTCTTTTGAGTTTTAGAATAAGCTCTTAAGACTATAAACTTAGTTGAAATTAAGTTTGATTACTAATATCATGTTATTAGCTTATTTATTATAATGATATAGATTGATCAAGTTTCTTACTGTATTTAACGAATATACATCATCAATGTAATTAAGCCAATTAATCCGAAGCCAACTAACCCGTGCAATGCACGGGCTTTAATCTAGTAATAATAATAATAATAATAATAATAATAATAATAATAATAATAATAATAATAATAATAATAATAATAATAATAATAATAATAATAATAATAATAATAATAATAATAATAATAATAATAATAATAATAATAATAATAATAATAATAATAATAATAATAATAATAATAATAATAATAATAATAATAATAATAATAATAATAATAATAATAATAATAATAATAATAATAATAATAATAATAATAATAATAATAATAAGCTGTCACGGAACTTAACGCAAATTAAGTTCCGTCTTCAATTTTCGAGTTGCACTTTTTTGCTTCACTTAGGCTTGTATTCTAAATCTTTGTCTCGGGCCGAATCACTAAAGAATCATGTCGTACTCTAAAATCCTCAAATTAGTTCATATGATAATCCCACAGACATTACACAAATACAACAGAATAACACCAATTTAGTTGACCAAATTACCTATTGTAGACACCCATATTTTGAGCGCCAGGTGTCTATAGTAGTTTCCAAAAAACACCCGATGATGATTGGACGTAAACATGGCTTAATACACTCGATTTTGGACTCAGAATCAATAGTAGTTGGCACGAGATTTTAGTGGAGTGAAAATCTCACCAAACAGACCTCAAATTCAGGCCCAGGGGGTCGTTTCCAGTCAAATGAGACTAATTTGGGTCAAAACCGACACCAAGGGCAAAACCGTCTTTTAGCGACCGGGTCAAACCCCGGTCAAAGGCATTTCCGAGGCATAGAAATCAGCCGCGCAAGCTTCGACAATTTGATTCAGAGTCAAATACTACAAAAAAATCAGCAATGAAGAAGAATTAAGCAAGCTATTCCTATCCAAAACCGGATTCCTTTTTCCATCCAAAAACCGGAGTCCTATTTCACCCCAACCGGTGTTTCTTCCCCTCCAAGCAACCTTTTCCCATCCAAAGTGGGTGTGTCTTTCCTATCCGAAACAGGAGTTTCTTCCCATCCAAGCCAGGAAACCTCTCCTATAAATACCCCACCCTTGCACATATAATTCATTCATCAATTATTCACTACAATTCCCGACAATTCCAATCCCGACCATTCACAACCCGGAATTCCAGCAATACTAGGCATATTATATTCCGATCTTTCCTCTAGAAATCCCATAGGATTCCCGACCATTCACAACCCGAAATTCTAGGTAATTTTAGGCAAACCATATACAAACCCGAGAGCAAAACTCGCCAAATCCCTAACCATACACACCATAACTCACCTATATACATCTTAACGCTCCCGCGCCTAGGCCGCTACTACGAGTCCATTTTCGAGATAATCAAGCATGTAGGTTGAGGGTTTTACAAATCCCGACTTCTCCCTTTTCTTCTCTTTCTCTCTTCCGTCTGTCTTTTTATACGGGTCGTCGTCACGTCTTTTTTTTTTTTTTTATCTTCTCGTTCATAATATCGATATTATCGTACTATTTTCAATAAAGAGTCGTCCCTAAGGATTCGATATCGACTCTATAGTCGAATATCGAATCTAAAGGAATCAATCATCAAATCATGTTAAGCATAATACCGTTGAAGCCGAGTAATTACGATATTACAACGTGGAGGAATTATTTCATCTTAACAACATTCAAAACGATTTTTCAAACATCTTTTTTTTCTTTTTTAAAAGGACGGGGTTTTCAACATATTTCGGATCTCGGTCAATATTTTCTTGACCTCGGTCAACGCGTGTTTAATTCATCACGTGTCATAAACTTTTCAAAACCATGCATTGCATTTACATCTTTTATTCAATTTACAAACCGTTACTAACCTGTTTGTTCTTTGTCTTTGTATCTTATTCATCGTTTGTCTTATTATACTAAAACAAACCTCGCATGCTAAAATACAACTTCGACGTTAATTTTAGATGCATTAAATCGACATAGCAACCCATTCAATTATTCGCATGTTTAGTCAAAACACTTTTTGCATATCATTCAACCGTCGAACTAACGCGAGTACACCAAAAACGAACGATATCTTAGTAAAGGCCGCTAAGTGCGGGCGGGGTTGGGTGTTCTTTGTGAACTTCCCAACACGTACCCTCACCCCTTATTCAGAACTGTGGTTTCCGGATGTCCGAAACCATTGGCATACGAGAGTCATTCAATACTCGATTACCGATAATGTCGGTATCGATATTGCAATGCTGAGGGACGAACCCAATAAACTCTGAAATCGGAATGGGCCGTACTTTGTGCATGGCCCACTACGACATAGAGTGGGTTCGAACGGGCTCGAACTCCCACAAAGTTCGGTTCACAATTTGGCGACTCCGTTGGGGATTCCTGATGTACCACTAGTCATCGGGGTTCCTAGGGTGAGACTCGAAAAGAAATCGTTCGATTAGTAATGTACGCATTTTAGTTCGATGGTTCATGCATAACCCAAATCTTTCCTGAGCCGGTTACTTGTGACCGACGTCCCACTATACCATGGTGCATTCCTAAATGGGTGCACTAAAGAATCCGATGGTGGAACTCGCATGGGTTTTACGGCATGTTCTAAGTTCAATTCGGCTTAGGAAGTCCGTCCTGATTTGCGAGAAAGCCGTCGTTGTTGGTATAGACCCTATTTCGACCGACCGAGACTTAGTTTAAGGGCATACATGGTGTCATTATACTGCTTCCATGACTACGTGCTACTTGACTACATGTCATCTTTTTCAAAAATCGTTATTTCAAAAAACATGCATCTTTTCAAAATTATCCATTTTTCGAAACCCGGGACGCTACCGAATTTAGGACTTATGATTTTACTCAAAATAACCTGTTTATAGCCGGTATGCTACCCGAACATTTTCAAACTTCAAAAATCTCGGCCCGATATCATTTTTTTCGATTTTCAAAAAAATTTGGGCCATCCATCCGACTTTCTCGGATCTTTCTAAAAAAACAAACTCCCTTTTCAAAACTTTCCTCTTCTTAGGATTTCCCGTATTTAGTAGTGTCAGGTCTTGTCATAAGTTGTCAAAGTCTTTAGCGTCGAAACTCCGCCGATCCTATATCAGGGGTTTCCTCCCTATCCCAGTCCGCATTATTTGTCAAGGCACGGCCCACCTGCGTAGGACATTATCCTACAAAGGAAGGGCCGTTTACACACTCGAGTCCAAAAGTCTAGGGAATATCTCACGTGGACCTTCCTACGAACAGGCCTCGGCCCACCTGCCGAATCCTAAGGGAGGCCCACCTTTCCCGAGTCACCCATCTAGGTGTCCTTTCCAAGTCATTCCCTTTTGAAGCTTTTCCTCACTCGGGGGCTACCCTTCAGCGGAGTGATCAATCACGATTGCTCTAAGGGTCATGTCTTACACGTGTCTCACGTACCCCGCTTTCGAGTCACTTAGATGTCACATCATCTAAGTCCTATCAGAGTCTTTAGTCTCACTCGGGGGTTGTCCTCTACCCGAGCAGTAAACCACGGTTACCCTAGAGAGTACCCTACGACGTCCTTATGATGACTTCTTCGAGACGTACCTATGCTACGAATACTCGAGTCACCTAGGGTTAGGTCATCACGGTTGATCCGAGCATGCGACGCGGTCAAACACGGTCGCCCCATTTTCGGACGTATCCTCGTACAGCTCGAATCTCATGGTCGAGTCTAGGTCACAGTCATTACTTTGTCTGGATTAATGTTTAAGTATCCCGGTCAAAGAATCTTAGTCATTCCCATCACCCCTTGGCATGTCTAGTTTGACTCCCCCTCTTGCACTTAGGCAAAACCGAGCTTAGGAGAGTCGTGGCACCTGTCGTTCTATCCAATCAAAGACCTTACCAAAAAGAAACAACCAACCAAGCATTCGAAAGTTCGGATTCGATTCGAGTCTAAGTCTGAGTCCGAGTCTAGGATATCCTACATCCTCATTTTCCAAATCAGAGTCAGAGTCATTTGCATTCTGTCCTCTTTTCAAAATTCAATAAAATCAGCTCTTTTCAATCTCTCATATATGCTTTCCTTGTGTATTTCCGAGAACATGATGAACACCATCATACACTGTGAGCACATGCACGTGACTATTATAGGCACATCTATAATGACTGCAGGAAATCGAGACCCGTGTTTTCCTTTACCTGTTCCATGTCTGGTATAGAAAGCCACATAACTACCCTTAGCAGGAGTAGTATCGAATCCTATGACAAATCTAGGTAGTCTCCTAGTTTGGGTTCAAGACGGGAGGCAAGCCCATTTCCCACAATAAACACTCATCCAATACGATCGACCAATCCCTACCTTAGGTGTTAGTCTGACCAACAGAACAAAGAGAAAAAAAAAAAACTGGACAAAAGAAAAATCAAAAGTCCAAGAGAAAAAAAAAAAAGCAAAAGGCCAAAACAAAAAAAGTATGTCATCATAAAAAAAAAAAGGCATCCATGACCAAAGTGAAGAATCCCAAGACCGGGGCTAAGAGGTCAGCCAAAAAATATTCAAAAACCCATGACCGTAGTGAAAACGATCAATTATCAATACTCATATCATCAAAAAAGGGGAAAAACAATCAAGTTGGTCAAACACCACATCTAGCCTTCCCACATTACAACCCTCAAGACCTTCTCGAGACCTAGGCTAGAGACAGCCCAGAATTTTGAGGATTCAAGCTCCATAGGATACCCTAACCATTAGGGCCGGACATGGAAATCAGATCTCGCGCATTATCAAACCTACCCCGATCGAAGTTCGAGTCATTTTTACTCAACTTCCCCTTTCCTACCACATTACGGTACCTACCCTCGAAGCCTTAGCTCCACAAAATCGAGCTCCAGATGTCAAAACATCAAAGCCACTTACGACCTAGCACCACATTTCCAAAATTATCCAAACCAGTTGCCAACCCCAAACACGGGAATTCAACCTACGGTCGGCATAGAACATGCCCAAATAGTTCACACCACCTCTGGGGCCTACCCCGGAGAATGCTCACAGTCACAGGATCAACATCCTAACTATTCTAACCCTTTGATCAAGACATCATTGGGAATGCACCTAGCCTACACCATCGTTATGGCTAGTTACACACAAAGCCCTAATAAACTAGGCCCCATAATATATTTTTCAACCACTGAACTACGGCTTGGTTTGATTTCACTACACGTGAATACGTAGGCAGCCTTTCAACTGAGGCACAACCGCCCACATTGACACACATTCAAAAAGCACCATCATTTCGGACACGACACTGTCATGTTCTCAACGGTTGGCTTTGTCATCCTGGGGGCTTCTCTTAGGCAGAAGTTCTTCATCCACTCACATAATCCAAATACTTTCAAAAATCTAGCCTCCTTTCTATAGTGTGTCCTAGTACTTGGCTCCGTTGAAGGCGAGAATCTATCAGGATTTGAAACAACACCTACCTTGGGAATATACCCCGAAACCAAAAAAAATTCAAAAGAACACATCACTGCTATTGCTGAGTCCTACAGAAACAGACCCATTACTGACTATTGCAATCCCGTATAACACATCGTTCCCATTTCGACGTTCGATCGTGTTGCCACTCGCCTAGGCTACGGGATAGCGTAACTTAAGAGTCTTGTCATCTTAGGTGGCCCACCCTCCTACCAGGTCACGGTCCAACCCTTAGAGAGTCCAAGTCGTGTCTGTCAACTCGTCATGTCGCGTCCAGAGTCGAGTCTGTCGGTAGGCCTCTCTCTTCAAATTCTTGCTTTGAGATTTGCAAAACTTAGCCATTTGAGAAAATCCTTTTCGACAAGGTCAAATTTCAGTCTATTTAAGCTGCAAATTTCTTTTCTACCCCTTTCAATTTTGAAAGCACGTGAGTTGCTTTCAGGACTTCGATTTCAAAATGAAGCAAAAATCGTTTTCCCCAGCGCAAGTCGGTCTATAGATGCTAACTGTATTTCCTGTATGTTATCTTGCTATCTGCTATATTTGCTATTTCTGCCTATATATCTAACATTTCAGGTACCAGCTTGTGCTTCCCAAAGGAACATCAAGTTTTTACTTCCCCAACGTGAGTCGGTGTTTCGCCTAAATGTTACATACGAATTGCTATGTGTCGGCATCATACAGGTACACCCAGACTCGAGAAGGAACTCTCCTCGCAAAAACTCCCCAGTGGAAAGCTCAGGCGACATTTCTACTAAAGAATCGGGATGTGTCTGCGAACGGTCACATCCATAGCTTCCTATGCAAGCTCCTGCGTAATTCTGAATCGAGATGTCTCTGCAAACGGACACACCCATGGCATCCTAGGCAAAGCTCCCGCGCAGCTCCAAGATGGGATGTGTTTGCAAACGGGCACACTCAGGGTTTCTTAGGCAAGTCCCCACTGAGCTATTAGCATCCAATCAGGTATGATTTCTATCTTATGGCTGGCGAGCCCTCTTACGCAAGTCTAATAGACTATAAACGACCCGATCGGAAGTCTGCCAGGTCTTAATCCTTGATTGGCCTGGTAGCTACTCTGACTTTCACCTTGTCCAAGCCTCAGTCAGAGTGGGGGCTCTGTAGACACCCATATTTTGACCGCCAGGTGTCTATAGCAGTTTCCAAAAAACACCCGATGATGATCGGACGTAAACATGACTTAATACACTCCATTTTGGACTCAGAATCAATAGTAGTCGGCACGAGCTTTAGCGGAGTGAAAATCTCACCAAACAGACCTCAAATTCAGGCCTAAGGGGTCGTTTCCAGTCAAATGAGACTAATTTGGGTCAAAACCGACACCAAGGGCAAAACCGTCCTTTAGCGACCGGGTCAAACCCCGGTCAAAGGCATTTCCGAGGCATAGAAATCAGCCGCGCAAGCTTCAACAATTTGATTCAGAGTCAAATACTACAAAAAATCAGCAATGAAGAAGAACTAAGCAAGCTTTTTCTATCCAAAACCGGATTCCTTTTTCCATCCAAAAACCGGAATCCTATTTCACCCCAACCGGTGTTTCTTCCCCTCCAAGCAACCTTTTCCTATCCAAAGTGGGTGTTTCTTTTCTATCCGAAACAGGAGTTTCTTCCCATCCAAGCCAGGAAACCTCTCCTATAAATACCCCACCCTTGCACACATAATTCATTCATCAATTATTCACTACAATTCCCGACAATTCCAATCCCGACCATTCACAACCCGGAATTCCAGCAATACTAGGCATATTATATTCCGATCTTTCCTCTAGAAATCCCATAGGATTCCCGACCATTCACAACCCAAAATTCTAGGCAATTTTAGGCAAACCATATACAAACCCGAGAGCAAAACTCGCCAAATCCCTAAGCATACACACCATAACTCACCTATATACATCTTAACGTTCCCGCGCCTAGGCCGCTACTACGAGTCCATTTTCGAGATAATCAAGCATATAGGTTGAGGGTGTTACAAATCCTGACTTCTCCCTTTTCTTCTCTTTCTCTCTTCCGTCTGTCTTTTTATACGGGTCGTCGTCACGTCTTTTCTTTTTTATCTTCTCGTTCCTAATATCGATATTATCGTACTATTTTCAATAAAGAGTCGTCCCTAAGGATTCGATATCGACTCTATAGTCGAATATCGGATCTAAAGGAATCAATCATCAAATCATGTTAAGCATAATATCGTTGAAGCCGAGTAATTACGATATTACAACGTGGAGAATTATTTCATCTTAACAACATTCAAAACGATTTTTCAAACATCTTTTTTTTTCATTTTTAAAACGACGGGCTTTTCAGCATATTTCGGATCTCAGTCAATATTTTCTTGACCCCGGTCAACGCGTGTTTAATCCATCACGTGTCATAAACTTTTCAAAACCATGCATTGCATTTACATCTTTTATTCAATTTACAAACCGTTACTAACCTGTTTGTTCTTTGTCTTTGTATCCTATTCATCGTTTGTCTTATTATACTAAAACAAACCTCGCATGCTAAAATACAACTTCGACGTTAATTTTAGATGCATTAAATCGACATAGTAACCCATTCATTTATTCACGTGTTTAGTCAAAACACTTTTTGCATATCATTCAACCGTCGAACTAACGCGAGTACACCAAAAACGAACGATATCTTAGTAAACGCCGCTAAGTGCGGGCGGGGTTGGGTGTTCTTTGTGAACTTCCCAACACGTACCCTCAGCCCTTACTGAGAACCGTTGTTTCCGGATTTCCGAAACCATTGGCATACGACAGTCATTTAATACTCGATTACCGATAATGTCGGTATCGATATTGCAATGCTAAGGGACGAACCCAATAAACTCTGAAATCGGAATGGGCCGTACTTTGTGCACGGCCCACTACGACATAGAGTGGGTTCGAATGGGCCCGAACTCCCACAAAGTTCGGTGGTGACTCCTACTTCGATTTAAATTTCAACTCGAGATCCATCTCACATGAGATTCATTCGCCTCCCCAAACCCGCGCGTGGCCGCGTCGGGGTGGACCTATGTCATGTCCACACCTATAAATCATTGTTATAACCATGACTAAATACGACCTATCAAATATCCCCACGCTTGAACCCTTACTCGTCCTCGAGTAAAACTCGAAGAACACAATAAAAACATCACTAGTCCAAACGCGCAGGAAAAACATTGCACTCACGGCCCTCACTCGCCCTCCAAACAACTCCACAATTCAGAATTGAAAGCAACCCAAAATTTTTAGGGTTTGAAGGGCACCAAAATTTGACTGGCTAAATTCGTATGCCTCAAACTACAATATATAAGCACTTAAATCTGAATACTAAAACAATAGTATAATGGAAATAAGGGTCAAACCCATAGAGAATCGGTTTAACTATAACTGCGTAATAATGTAGAACGACAATTAACTAATTAATTACGGAATAAATAGGGGGAATTTTGGATGGTAATATAGATGAAAACTTCTAGTAAATCAAATGATTAAACGGTCTCGGGTCAAGTACAAATCCACAACTTAATCACAATTTATCATCAAAATCCGGTTCAAATTATTATTCTTGACTACTTTATCGTGAATCGTGGATTGTAATCCTCCTTATGAATAACTAATTAAAACGTTTCCCGTTCTTAATTAGATCTAACTGTTAAACAACCTAACCAATCCAGTTCTAGATTTAATTCAATAGCAGCATTAATATATAAAGAATTCGATAAAGAGATAAATAAACACATACAATCTAGTTGTGTTATAGATCTATGATAATTGCTCCTAAGGGCTCGCTTTGGATGGGGGTAATGATTCCAGGATAATAGAGCACAAATGAACTAGAAATGGAGGAGCTTGTTGCTTGGTTGTGACATTTTATGGTGTAAAAGAGATAGAAGGGAAGAATAATTACCCCTATTGGGGGCCCATTAGGGGATAATGCATTACTTGAGGGGAAAGGGGATAATGCCCTTCATTTTATCCATTTCCGCTTAGCATCATCACTACTCTCCGTCATTTTCTAGTTCATTTTTGCTCTTTTACCACGGAATCATTACCCTCATCCCAAGCGAGCCCTAAGTCTTATTATCAACGAATCTCGTTCAATAATTAAGTCTTAGATGTTACTCAGGTCAAGTTAATCAACAAATCCTGTTCAATTAACAAAACTAACAATAGAACGATGCAAAAGATAACTAGTTGATCACTCTAGAAATCAATAACAATATTCGTATAATTAAACTGAGCAATTAATCAATAATCAAGAATAAAGATTAGAACATTCAAACTCACGATCAATAATTAAGTGCTTCAATGTCTTGAACCGAGAAGAGAAGATTAGTTACACATAATCTTGAGAAAACTAGGGTTCTTAAAATTCTCTCCAATGATACGTAAAACTAGATATGATCATAATATGATGCTAATAATAATCTATACTAATAGTAGTCTATACGAGTAATAAATAAGGTAACTCTATTACTTACCAAACTCTAGTAATAAAATAATATAATAATAATAATAATAATAATAATAATAATAATACAATAATAAGTTGTCACGGAACTTAAAGCAACTTAAGTTCCGTCTTCAATTTCCGAGTTGCGCTTTTACGCTTCACTTGGGTTTGTTTTATAGATCTTTGTCTCGGGCGGAATCACTAAAGAATCATGTCATACTCTAAAATCCTCAAATTAGTTCATATGATAATCCCACGGACATTACACAAATACGACAGAATAACACCAATTTATTCGACCAAATTATCCATAAATCATCGTTATAACCACGACTAAATACGACCTATCAAATATCCCCACGCTTGAACCTTTACTCGTCCTCGAGTAAAAGTCGAAGAACACAATAAAAACATTACTAGTCCAAATGCATGGGAAAAACTTGCACTCACGGCCCTCACTCGCCATCCTTCAAACTCCCTCAATCTATGAGAAAAATGCACGAGCAACTCCACACATAAAATGGCTATCGAACCAATTGATCAAGTTTATCAACACAACACAACATGAAAATATTATCATCGTTTCATGACGGCTCCCCAAATCGGATCAGTCGTTTAGCGAAGGACGGGGGGTCAAACAATATTTTTAGACTCGTAATAACACAAAAACTACTAGAGTAATCGTGGTAAGTCGAGGTCGGTCCACAGGGAACGGAGTGTATTGTCGAGTTTGAAGCGGCGTGTTTGGAATCTAGAGGGGTGTGGTTTCTAAAGGTCGAGTCTACACTAGAGGGATAACGATGGAGGTAGCTAGGGGTGATCAATCTAGGGAAAGGTGTTAGGGGGAAGTCAGGATTTGGACAATGGAGTCTAAGAAGGTCGGGATCGAGTTTTTGTCGCAACATTGATAAAGGGAGAATGCCACCTTTCGGTTCATTCACCCAACCTACCTAAAAACCCGCTTTCGCGGCGAAGAAGGGTAAGTCTCAAATTTATGGTAATTTCTACCCCGAGTTTCCCCATATTGATAGAAACGAGTCAAGGTCAGTCTAGTTGGCCGGACTAAAACAACAATGACACAACAACCATAAACAAGATAAACCAACAAGCAAGCAACCCACCAATATCTATTAATTCAAATAATCCAAACATAAGCCCCGTGCATAAGCCTGAACATCGTCCTGGAACGTGCATGGAAAGCGCCAACCGTGGGCGGAACGAACGTATAAGAATCTCCCTTTCCAGTCATGGAAGCTGGAGATGGTAGGATAGGCGGTAACGAAGTAACCATGACGACCTAACGCCCAATACCGGGAGGATGACACAGCCTTAAGAAACATCATGGAGCAAAATACCTCAACCGTCAGGATCCACTTTTTAAACCTGCAGACCCAGTAGAAGAAGACGATGAAGCGGATAGCCTGAGAGGTCAGCTACCCAAGGGAGATGTTCATTCGCTTAAGCAGCCTCGAGATGAAAGAGGGAAGGGGGAACCTCAACCGAAACTTAAGGGACTCTACATACACCACACTGCATCTCTTCGACGGCCGGCAATCAGTTTGCCCCACTTCAAGAAGCAAGTACTCGTACCCTTCCCTCAAAGGGTACAACTCCCTCGCCACTTCCAGACGACCCTCGTTCAACACCCGTTGACGCCAAGAAGGGTCCACCATAGTGTGGACGTTGCCACCCGCCCGCCCCGCGCACTCCTACGGACCGTCGCGACTGCCACCCACACGGCCCTTCTGATATGGTCTGGGCCGGTCTGATCCCGCATTCGAAGCGATGTGTCGGACCTCGATTTAGTTGACGATTTGAATTGTAATAGATAGATGTATGTGCAAATCTATGTTTCTGTTGAATCGATCGAGATGTGGTTGTAAATGTTTAAAGGCCGAATCATTTGGTCTATCGACCGTTTTAATGAACCAAATTTGTTGCCTATTTGTAGAGTCGCCACCGAGTAATTTTGGGATATGAGGACCTAAAGATATGAGGACTCGGAATCCATTCAAGTCAACTTTAATCCTTAGTCGGCTCAAAGCTGAGTGATATGAGGACCTAAAGATAGAGACTTGTACCCTTAAGCATTTTATGTCTAAAATGACTCTCATTGCCAATGGTTTTGGACATCTGGAAAATCGTAGATCCTGAGTAAGAGGTGAAGGTACGTATTGGAAAGCCACATCGATAGACGTCAACACCCAATCCCGCCCGCACGTAGCAGCCTCTACTAATCAAACGATGGGTGGATAACTTTGTTCCAATGTGGTGTAAATGCGATAATAGCCATTGTTTTTACCCTATGCCTTTGCTATGTCAATTGATTTAAGGACAAGTAAATTGTCGTCGATATAAGTGTTTTACATTCTTTGCATACGGTTTCACGTGACAAGCAGACCATGTAAAGATGCACATAGGAGAGTAGAGAGTACTATATAATATTCGTATTAGTATATCAGTTTTAACATGATAATACGGATATTAGTCATTCTCATGATATACCTTACCCTGTATTCTACTTAAAGTGCGTATGTACGTCATTAATAGTGACGCGTTCAGCCACGTGTGAGGTGTGAGCATCTAGATTAATACGGGACTAGACCACAGCTCATTTCGATTAGTGTTAGTTATTTACGTTTTGATTCCGTGTTAAGTGATTTAGCATGCTATTATGGTCATAAAAGCGGTAAATCATACGAAAGCGGTAAAGTGCGAGATGTAAGTAAATCACGTTGTATGAGGAGTTTCACCCTTAGAATGTACACTAAACGAAGTACGCTGTGTAGATGATTAAGAACAAATCTTATAACGACTACTCGAATTTGATTTAGGTGTTTTAGTAATTGAGGTTGAAGTTGTGGACGTTACGTATTTTAGACGAGTTAGTCTTGACTAAGCCAAACATGATTAAGGCTTGTACAACATTTGGAGTGAAAATGGTCGACGCGTCGTGGAATTAGTATCCACATAGGTCGGACTTGACGCCGTCAAAATGCATAATTAAAGTATGATATGTAAAGTTTGGTTAAGATGACAACCAAGTGACGATATCGACTAGGACGGAATGATCTTCCTTGGGGTCCTATGATAATTTCGGTAGAGCTTCACTACTATGGGGGGTAAGTCGACAGATCAACACAGATGCCCTTTTCCGTCATTTTGAGTCAGGAACTCGAGGAACTACAAAGAGTAGCATTGATTCGTGGAATACGAATCGAGGATATAACGATCAAGTGGATTGTTCCTAATGTCGTGGAGTGCGACGCTATAGGAGAGCTACAAGTTGTGTGGAGCTCGTAAGAAGAGGGAATTGTGTGTCGATTGTGAGCGGATGAGTGGGGTATATATAGTTTTTTCTCGTAGTTCAATCCGAGATCTCGGGCGTAGCACGTCGTGCGACCCAAGATTGAGGCTCCTCGCTCCAAGCGACGTTATTCTCAGGCGCATCCCACTGGGCGTCTGAGATTTTGAATATCCGATTTTGAGAAGTTTCCAAAACGAAGTTATACGTGATCTTTGTCATTGCTTGCTTACCAAGGATTTTAAGCATTGCCCTAGTGCGCACTGATGGGCCGCGGGATGTGCATCTCGGGGTTCGACTCGGCCTGATGCATTGACTCGGGTTTGACATTGCGTGTTTCAGGACCAATTCGGAGCCTCGGTGTCGAAATTGACTCTAGTTAGTATTAACGCGACAGTAATGACACGACTAAGACCATCTTGATGTTGAATTATTTTCTCCGAGTAATTATTTGATCCTTTCTATAGAAAAATCATCTAAAACATCATAATATTGTGTCGTGTTGCGGTCCGATCATCATCGGGTATTTGTCGGATGCTTCTGCAGCCACCAGGTCTAAATCTAGGTGTCTACATAATCCCCCATTTTGATTGAGGCTTGGACAAGGCAAAAGTTAAAGTATAGCCGTCCAGGTCAATCGAGGATTACGATCTGGTGGCTGTCCGTTCGGGTCGTTTAAAGTCCGTTAGACTACGTCTTAAGGCTCGTCAGCCAAGGTTTAGAAATCATACCTAACCTCCTCGCCTACGGTTTCTTGTTTGAAGTTTTGATCTAGGTTTGCTTATCTTGACTTAGGTTTGAAGTGTTATTGTTATTGATTAGTACCTTGATCTTTGGAATAGACCACATGCTTGAGTCCGTCCATGGTCTTTGTAATTATATTCTTTTGAATAGATCTTGTCTATCCCTGGACCTTGCGTAATGTATTCTTTGGAATAGATCCTATGTACTGAGCTCTGCATAATTGTCTTCCTTTTGAACAAATCCCTATCTGCTCCTGGACTTTGCATAATGTATTCTTTGGAATAGATTCCTTATCTATTCTTGGACTTTGCATAATGTATTCTTTGGAATAGATTTCTTATCTATTCCTGGACTTTGTATAATTGTTCTTCTTTGGAACAGATCCCTAAGCTATCTGTTCCTAGACTTTGCATAATGTATTCTTCGGAATAGATTCCTTATCTATTCCTAGACTTTGCATATTGTATTCTTTGGAACAGATCATGTATGTTCCTGGACTTTGCATATTGTATTCTTTGGAACAGATCTTGTCCGTTCCTGGACTTCGCATATTGTACTCTTTGGAATAGATCCTTATCTATTCCTGGACTTGGCATATTGTATTCTTTGGAACAAATCCCTGTCTATTTCTGAACTTTGCATATTGTATTTTTTGAGACAGATTTTCTCTGTTCCTGGACTTTGTATAATTGTTTTCTTTGGAACAGATCATGTTTGTTTCTGGACTTTTTATACTGTATTCTTTGGAATTGATCCCTTATCTATTCCTGGACTTCACTTTTTTTTATAATTGTTTGCATAAGATCTTGGCGGTTGTATTTGTACTTTGATCCTTCTGGGATCGTCGCATAAACTCTTGGCGAGTGCATGATCGTACTTGTATTTTGATCCTTCCTTGGATCTTGGTGTAAACTCTCGACGAATACATAATTTCATTTGGATTGGTTTCGCTTCGTGCTCTTTGTATTTTATTGTTTCTTGGATTTTAGGTTCGTAATTTTTCTGTTAGGGATGCATCTTGTTTGTTGGATTGAAGTTCCGCTGGATGTAGTTGATTTGCTCTTTTTTAGAGTTTTGCTAAAGGGTTTGCTATTTGAATCCGGTAGCGGAGAGTGGTTTGAATCGATGGGTACTGCTGGGGATTTTTGTTGGTTTGCGTAATGGGTTGTGCCGGCTTACAGAATGCTTATAGTTTGGTTACTCCACTAGAGAGATTAACGCGGTTTGCTATTGTTTCTTTTTCCAAGTGATGAGTGTACGTCTTTTCGGGTACTAAGAAATGTGTCCGGAATAGCCTGGTTTTGTCTTAAGTTGAAGGGTTAAATTAGGCGCCTCCCTCGGGGTGACCTGGTATTAAGGCGCCTCGTACCCAGTGTCCTGAATTTCAGGCGCCTGGGTTGGTGTGGCTGAACTCTTGTTTTATCGACCCGTTATAAGAAGGCGAAGCGAAGGGCGTTTGGTTCATTTCGTCCAAACTCAGACGCGACTCTTCCATCGTCTTTTTTCTCGCATCTTTGCCATTATCAACCGTTTTGAAGATCGATTTTTGCTCAACTTGATAATATCGACCCCAAGTAAGTGTTCTTTACTCATTATTGTCGATTTGAACTTGATTAGTACGGTTCTGAATTAAATTTGCTTAAACCCTAAAAATCAATTTGGGTGTTTTGGTTTTGCTACGTTTTGATGCTTGGTTTTTGTTCCATTATCGAATTTGAGTAGGAAGAACTTGTAGGAGTAGTTATTTGCTTAAAATAGAAGCTTGAAGGTCCTTTAATGGCCTCCCATGGCCAGAATCCGAAAAATTAGGGTTTAGAGACCGATTTTCAGATTGTTCCCATACTTGATTCTCGTAAACTCGCTAGTTTCTTGCTTGTGAAGTTGTGGATAGCTTGTATGTTGATTTTTGTGACCCTGAATGCACTATAGGTCAGTTTGTGTGAGACCGTGAGGCTTACGACGAACCAAATTAGATCGTAAAGATGTCGGATTTTCTCGAAACCACTTTTAATGTGATCGTGGTCGAAAATGGGAGCTAGTGGGCTTTCCGGAAGTTTGATAGCTCACTTGTAAATTTTGAGCTTATTTTGACCCATTTATGTGGTCCAAACCTGACTCGGGATGTCTGTTTTGCTTTGTTTTACAGCTGGAGATGGTATGGGACGTTCCGATGAGTTCACGTTAGTCGGTGCGACCGGTGAGGCTTCCCATTTGAGTTCTCTGACTTGTAGGATGGCTCGTAAGAGGCGACAGAGCGCTCCTTCGCTCGGACTAGAGCCTGGAGCGATAAACGAGGCCGACTTCGACCGAGTTAAGCGAAGGGTTTTGCCAGTGACGGTTCAGAGGAGGATACGGGTGCCTAGGCCGGTAGACGAGGCCCAGGAAGTAGCTTACATGGATACCGCCTGGGCTAGGGATTGGAACGGGCGACAATTAGTGTTTCGTCCGAACTTGCACGTATCGAGTCGTACTATCAACGGCCAGGTGAGTACCCTTTTGATTATTTTTTACGTCGATTTATATTTGTAAGGTTCAATTATATCCTTATATTGCCATGATTTGCAGCCCCCAGGTTTGATGAGGACTTTCTCGGGGTTTACCACATGCCTCGAGTTGTACTCGTAGAGGCTTAGCCCGGAGGCAAAGGAGTTGGTTAGAGGGACGGTCTTGGGTCCCGTAGTCGAGCATTGGGCTTGATTGATCGGTTGCCAAACTAAGAGGAACCTAATTGTGATCAAAGCGATGGTGGATCGCTTTCATGATACGACGTCGACATTTCGCATGTCGTTCGGAGAGGTCGGCATGACGCTGGAGGATTTTGGAGTGATCAAGGGACTGCCTTGGGGTCCCGAGATGATCAGGTGGGAATCGAAGGGTCCTAGAATAGATAGTGTCGAGGTTAAGGGTTGGATAGGGGACTGTCTAGAATCTTCTGCTTACGGCTTCCCCCACGCTTTAGCTAGCTCTTACATTACCTACCACTTCAAGAGAGAGGCGGTATTGGAGGGTCGGGAGCCTAACACGACGGTGCAGGATGCCCGTCTGTGGTTGTGGTGCTTCCTAGGTTCGACCCACTTCTCGAACAAGGGTGAGAGGTTTAGCACTAGGATTTTGCCTTTTCTGGCTGACTTAAGTCAGTTGTGACGTTTTGACTGGGTGATAGCGGGTAAGGCCGAAGAGGGTGGCCTCAGACTCATTCATACCCATCGTGGGTCCAGATCTAGTGCTGGAGGTAAGTGGCTACCGGAGTTGAGACCAAGGAGCTACCGGAGGATGCTCCTCCACGCACTATTTCGCTCGGTTTGGTATCTGGGGAGAGGCTAGTGCGCTAGTGTCTCTACGACAAGTTCAGGGTCTCGGTTGACCCTCCTCGGACCATGTTCAAGCCTTCTACTACGGCTAAGGCTCGCAAGGATAGGAACGGTGAAGGAAGCGAGGCGTTACTGGTACCTGATGCCTCGTACGTGTCCCACGTCTGTCACCGGTTGGCTTCTCACCATATTGTGGTAAGTATTTAATTGTCATTTGTTTGTTTCTGCTTTTGGGTTTAGGTATATTGTATTTTGAAATGGTGTGTTTTTTTGTTTGCTTTGTGTTCGAGCTGGCTGATTCGGTTGACCCCGTTCAGCCCCTAGACTTCCCCCTGTCGCTGCTTAGGGTGGACGCGGCCGGGGTGGCCTTCACTGAGCCTCTTCCTTCCTCCTTCGTGGAAGAGTTGGAGGTCGGGATGGAATGGCGTAATCGAGTGTACAAGGTACGTTTTTGTTATTTTGTTTTGAGATTATTGCTTTGTGGGTTATGCTTTTTTGTCTAACTTCTTTTGTTACGTTGTTCAGGTCTCGTCGGCTACCCATCAGCGGTTATGGCAGACTGCAAACCGCTTCTGGGCTTACGCATCAGGGAGGGCTTCTACCTCGGCTCGCAACACGTCTAGGTCTCGATCGGTACGTGTTGTTTTTGTAAATGGTTTTAGGCTGCCTGTTTATCTTTCTTTTGTTTTTCTCTAAGGATAGTATGCCTTTTTTGCAGGACGTTCACGACATGGTATCGCAGTTGGGAGCGCGGGTAGCTGAGCTCGAGGCAGTTAAGATCAATCTGATCCAGTCCTTACGGACTCAGATATCGAGAATTCTAGGCTTAAGGAGCAGCTTGCTCGGTTTCAGGGTGAGTTCTCGGGGGTGAGCCGAGGCTATGGCTGAGGCTGAGGTTGGGGTAGAGGCTGAGGATAAGGCTACCGGTGTTACTGAGGAGATCGAGCCTACATAAGAGGTTCCTAGCATGGGGATGACTACCGTGGATTTGCTGAATGGTCCAGACCGCTCGGTAGATGACGGAATGGGGTCTCCTGCTTTCGATCTCGGGGATTAAGGTTTAGATGATAACATCGGTGAGTTTGTATTGAGGGTATCAGCAGCATCTAGGGGTCCTCCCTGGTTTGTAAACTCGAATTTGTGTCGAATTTGTATGTTTGTATGTTTGTTCGAACTTTCCCGCACTTGACCGGCTTGATTTTTATCATGCCTCTGAAACGTTAGCTTAGATAACGAGTAATCACGTAAACACTCCGGAGTTTATTTGCTTATGGTTTAGAAATAATTTAGGACGTTTTAAGTGTTTCCATCGAGTCCCTTTGGTGTCATGGAATAAGATTTGCTTACCATATAATGAAGGGGGCCTGAATATTATACAGACTTAGGACTGGAACCTAGCAGCGGTGGGAAAGCTTGCGGGATGGGTGACCAGTGACGCAAATGGGCTTTGGGCTCAATGGATTCACCATACCTATCTGAAAGGGCAATGGTGGGTGGATTATACTCCAACTAATGACAGTGCGTTGAGCTAGAAGAAGATATGTTGAGCAAAGATGAAGCTACAATCAGGGTACGATAATAAGGTATGGCAGGTGCAAGGATCTGATGGGTACACGATTGCCAAAGATTATCAATGGCTGCGAAAGAAGGGTGATGTGGTCACCTGGCATAGATATGTTTGGAACAAATGGACATTACCCAAACAGAGTGTTGTAGCGTGGTTTCATCAGCTACAAGCTTTTAATACAAACAAGAGGCTGGCAACGTTGCAGATAACCAGTGACGAGAGGTGCTGTATTTGTGCAGGTGCGGAGGAGACTTTAGAACATCTGTTTTGCAGCTGTGTGTACAGTAAAGAAGTTTTTGTAGGTGCCACAAAATGGGTCAAGATGCAGGCCAATGGGATCATCCCAAATGAATGGAGGAGTCGGATGAGAGGCACCAAGATGCAACGTGCAATTCGAAATGAAGTCCTGAATGCAGTAATATATTATGTTTGGCAACAGATGAACAAAAGCCGTATGGAAGGAAGTTCATTACGTCCTGAAATTGTGGTTAAGAAAATTATAACGGAACTAGGAATGTACTTTAGTTCCAAATTGCAACAAAAGATGAGTAATAAAGACAAGAACTTTATCACTAGCCTATTTTACGCTTTGTAATTTGTACAAATCATTACCTAATTAATATACTTACCATTTACCAAAAAAAAGGATGTTTTAAGTGAATTAGGATTGATTGAGAGTGCAAAGAATGTTTCAGGATGCTTAAAATTTGTTAGTTTGAGCCGGGAATTGGATCAAGTAGAATGTCGATTAAAACATTTGACTCGGAATGTGTCTGGAACGTTTTATGACCGAAAATTTTGACCAAGTGTGTGTAGAATTCTTAAAGATGTGTACAATCGTAAATGACGCTTGTGTACAAAGCAAAATAAAAAAAGTTGGACTACTTTTATGCTTTATTGACAATGCCGCGTAGGGCTACAACACGCCTAGGTGGGGTAGCTTATCCCTTAAAAGAAAAAAAAACATCTTAAGTCCGATGAATCAGAGCAACGAAAATGGATCGTCCGTCGCTGATAAGGGAATTTCCGTTCTTGCCTTGTGCTTTTATTATGTTTGTGAGCCTTAGAGAAGGAGATGATTTATTTAGGAAATTATTCTTATCGCTCGAGGTTTTCATATAACAATGAAGTGAGACGCGTCACGTCGAGCAGTCTGGAACTCAGGCACTTGGCCCCTAGAGTCCTGGTTCTCAGGCGCCTGGCCTCGTGGTTCATGATTATGGAAATTTTCGTAATTTTCCTAATTACGATGTATATATACGGGTTATGGGTGCTCTTTTTTAGACATAATTAACACCCAAGTATCTTGATAGCTTCTCTTGATTTATTGAGTTGTGTCGGGTTTTGGCCGTCTTTTCACCGATTGGATGAATTCTTTCAAGAAAGGTGAACTTGAAGATTTTTTGAGTGGTGGTTTGTCCGTTGGTACATCGTTGAAGCAAATCAAGGTGCAAGATTACTTCTTAAGCACGTGTTCGCGCTTTTGGAATCCAAAGTATCATGTATTTGCATTTCCGCGGGGTGACATATGCCCTTTGCCTGAGGAAATACACACAATTAGCGGGTGGCATTCATTTCACCCTTCTATCCCGGTTCAAGATGATGTTTCTGTGGAGCAATTTCATCGATTTTTGGACATTTCCTTGCCGGAAGAGCCTAAGTGTTTCTTTGGTGAAGGTGGCATCAACTTGGAATATCTCGTTATAGAATTCTCGCGAAAGGATGCTCATGGTGTTTCACCTCTAGCTCGCGCTCTTAGCATTGCGATAGTATGCTACTATTTGTTCAAGGATGCATCGGTGCAAGCTGGTTGGGGTAACCCTCATGTTATTGACGTTGTGATAGACATGGAACACAGGCGATCACCCTTTTGGCTCATTTTTGGGTGAGATTATTATGGGTCTTGACACGCACGCACGCATTCATCGTGCTCCGTTTCGCGGTTCTAGAGCCATTTTGCATGTATGTTATGGTGTAACTTTTTTACTTTATTCGAATTTGTCCTAGTTCAAAGTTGTGACACTGGTATTGTATCGGTTTCATGCAGGTTTGGCTACAGGAGCGACTACGTCTAATGGAGCCACCTCGGCTTATCGAAGGTTACAACTGCAAGAGACTTGTCATGCGGAGCGTAGTACTTCTTCTGGGTTTTAATGGCATCGAAGACGAGTGGGTTTTCGTCTACAGGCCGATGGAGGGATCGTTATTTGATGGATTGTCCCGTGGTGGCATGTCAAGAGATATATCGGCCTCCCGTTCTTATCGTCGGCTCGTACTATGCGGATTTTGTCCTTCGGCGCAAGTGTCTATGTTTACCCAGATAGGCTAATGCGCCAAATGGGCAAGGTACAAACCATTCCCGAGGTCGACACTGTTGTTATTGATTCTCATCCTTGGGGAAAGGATGCTTTTAGGGAATTTGAAAATGACCTGGCGACAGAGGACCATACATGTCATCCCCGTAGTATAGACTCGGTGGACATCTCCCTCTTATGCTCAGTGGAGTGTTTGCGAAATCCGACGGAGCGGGAGAGGTTAAGGACCGAGGAGATTGCGGAACTACAGAATAAGGAAGCTATGTGGGCTAATGTCGCTAAGCATCCGATCGAAGACAGTGTTACCGATCCTAGTATCGTCAATTCGTCAAAACAGGTCAAGACGGACAAGAACCATATTAAAGACGAAGATTTAGAAGATGTGTGGGATTGGCTAGGCCCACAAATGGCTAAGAAGGTGATCGCTTGTATTCGAGAGGCTTGTGATGAGAAGCCTAAGAAAGTGCACCCGACGGGCAAGGGGAAAGAAAAGATGGACCGGTAGGGCTCAGCCTTTAGTATTATGTTATATTATCTAATATTATGTGGCGTATTAGTACTAGTTTTTTTGTGGAGTTTGTGAATACGTTGTATTTTGCTTCCGGGGTATCCGAACGATGAATGTTGATGTAAGGGCCTCGACAAAGGATCAATTTTGCTTGATTTGTTTGAATGTAATAAGAATCACGTGTATTGTTTATTGTGGTGACTCGCAACTCAATTCTTCATTTTGCCCGAAGCACCCTTTCGGGTTTTCACCCCATCCTCGGCTCAACTCTTTTTTTTTTGCTTTTTTTTCTTCTTTTTTTCAACGGCTCGCAACTCGATTCTTCAGTTTCCCCGAAGCGCCCTTTTGGGTTTTCACTCTGTCATCGGCTCGTCAATTTTTTCCGACGACTCGCAACTCGAGTATTCATTTTTCCCGGAGCACCCTTTCGGGTCTTTCACTCTAACCTCGGCTCATCGTTTTTTGTTTTTTTGGTGTAATTTGTCATTGTAATCATTTTGTTAATCGGAGCGTATGATGAATCCCGATTAGTTCACGAATCGATCGTAGTCGATTTTGTTATTTTGGTTGTACCCTCGAGAGGGTTGCCTACGTATCCGTCATGAGACAAAATCAAACCGTGTTTGTAGTTTGTCAATGCAAGTGATTTTGTGTTTTAGACTCGTCATGCCAATTATCGATGCGGGATGTTTTGAGTGCGTTTGCATGGGTTTTCACCCTAGTTTAGATATCAGAATGAGATGTTAGGAAGTTAAGGGTAATATCGTTTAAGTTGGTCCATGTTGATAGGGGTTGAGAATTCTTGTCCGTCTAAGTCGGTGATTATCACGGCGCCTCCCGTGAGTATTTTCTTAACAAGGTAAGGGTCTTTCCAGTTAGGTTCGAACTTTCCTCTAGGATCGACGGAAAGTGGGGCTCTAATGGACTTAACCACTAAATCTCCCTCGTGTATGTTTCGAGACTTGACTCGTTTGTTGAAGGCTCGTTGTATCCTTTTTTGGTAGGCTTGCACATTGAATAGTGTGTATATTTGTGTATATTCTATGCTCATCTAAGAGGACAAGCACATCGTAACGTTTTTGGTTTCATTCCTCTTCGGGAATGCCGCTTTTGGCTAGTATCCTTAGAGAAGGAATTTCTTATTCTATTGGTTGTACTGCTTCTGAACCATAGGTTAAGTAGTATGGTGTGGCTCTGGTAGGAGTTCGATAGGATGTTCGGTATTTGTTGGGCCAATCCCGGCCGTTATCTATCATCTTCTTAAGGATGGTGATGATGGTTTTGTTAGCTCCCTCTAAACCTCCATTTGTTTGAGGCCTTTAGGGTGATGACTTGTGTCGTTGGATTTTGTATTTGTCTAGAAGCACCTGGGTGTCGGCTCTAAATTGAGCCCCCTGATCGCTAATGCTCTTGTGTGGTATGCCGTAGCGGCAGATGATGTTGTTTTGTAGGAACTCGACTACTTGTTTAGAGGTCAGTATCGTGTAGGATGTTGCTTCGACCTATTTGGTAAAATAATTGACGACTACTAGTATGAAATAGTGTTCGCCTGTTCCGGATAGGTATACTTTTCCTATGATGTCGATTCCTCACGTGGAGAATGGCCAGGGAGTTGTTGCAGTGTGGAATGGGTATAGTGGTATATGTTGAACGTTGGCGAATATTAGGCAATTGTGACAATGGCGGACGTGATGCCGGCAATATGCTTCTAGGGTCATCTAATAGTAACCTAGCCTCATTATTTTTATTTTTTTGGTGAAAATTTTGGTATTATATTTATTCACAAAAAAATCAAAAATTACAGCATAACAATTATCAACATGACTCAAATCGTCATGAGGAATTGCTAATAGCATCAGTTTCATTACATTTGAGACTCTCTTTAAGCATAATACTCTCAAGCCTGATTCTCACATCCTTCTTTATCTCTTGTGCTACTTGCTCAGGACGTTGTAGCATGTCATCCATTCTTGACTTATTCCTCTTCATCCACACCATGTGATAGTACGCTACTGCTACAGCAGCCTGAATTCTTCCTGCAGGTCCTCCCAGAATCTGATAGTCAGGGGGCTCATGCATCTTCTCCTTCATCCAGTCTTCCAGGGCTGTTTTGATCGTCCTGCTAAACTCACATTGAGTAATTAGATGCGCTATAGTTTCAGTCTCGAGGGCACATATGCAGCATTTGTCTTCAGTACAGCAGCCAATTTTGTTCAACTTGTCCTTGGTATTCAAGCCTCCATTGATCATGATCCAAGTAATAGCCGAATGCTTAGGTAAATTCAGCTATTCCAAACCATAGTCCCCTATTGGACAGTAGGACAGCTACCTCGAACCCACGCATAACCTCGAGCCATCGTGTATCCACCATGGTCCTGAGTCCACTCACCATTCGTATATCTATCTTTCATTTTCTCCTTAGTCTTGTATATGGTTCTCCAGGTCCAAGCAAAATTGGTAAGGGGTTTGTAGTCGTGCCATCTTTTATTTTTCAGATAATTTTGGTTAACCCATCTAACCCACAATTTGTCACTCTCGCTGTATATCCAATGCACAAGTTTCCCCACAGTGTTCCACAGTCTTGCCTGCTTGATGCCAAGTCCTCCTTCATTCTTGGCACTGGTAACCTTGTCTTAGGAAACAAGAGGAACCTTCTTGTACTCAGGACTACCTTCCCACAGGTAGTTTCTACAAATTGCTTTTATCCTCTTTATAACCCCTTTAGGAATAATGAATATAGTAGCCTAATAATTATAAAGAGTGTTCAGGACCGAGTTAATGAGCACAATTCTCTCTGCATAGGAGAGCTTTCTAGCTCCCAAGATTCTTATTTTGGACATCATCTTTTCAGCAACCTTAGAGCATTCTAGTTTGTTCAATTTCTTAGTTTTAATAGGGATAACTAGGTAGGTAAACGGAAGTTCACCTTCACTAATGCCAGTAACCTGAAGAACATCATCTATAAGCTCCCTTCACCTTCACCTTCACTAAGGTCTCACAATTAACAAAGCAAAGTCTCCAATGAAAAGGCTTATAGATGATACCTGAATGTCCATTTCCCTGTCACAAATTTAATCATTCTTCTAAGATACTCCATGCATAATGTGAAAATTAGGGGGATATAGGGTCCCCTTGTCTCAAGCCTCTTTTTTCCCTTAAAGTAACCAAAATATTGGCCATTAAGATTGAGGGAAAAACTAGGAGAAGTTACCCAATTCATAACCAGCATTCTGAAATGGTGGGGAAACTGCAGTTGTCTAAGGATGTCCTCCACAAAACTCCACACATTGAATCATAAGCTTTCTGCAAGTCTATTTTAAATAGACATCTAGGAGAAACATGAGCCCTATTGTAATGTTGCACAATGTCCTGACATATCAGGATATTCTCTATGATGGACCTGTCTTTGATAAACGCTCCTTTCGTTCCATTAACAATGTCAGGTAGTACCTTTGCTAATCTATTGCATAGGATCTTTGATATAGCTTTGTAGATCACATTGCAACATGCGATGGGTCTAAACTGTTTAACATCAGTCGGCCGATCACATTTTGGAACCAGAGTCAAAGTTGTTGCATTAATTTGTTTTAGCATTTTGCCTGTCTTGAAGTAATCCTTTATAGCTGCACAAACATCCTCCCCTATAATCCCCCATGCCTTCTTATAAAATCCACTCGTGTACCCATCAGGTCCAGGAGCTTTGTATTTCGGAATTGAAAAGATCACTTCCTTGATCTCCATGTCTGTAACTGGCATCATCAATATAGCAGTATACTGATTAGTACAGCAACTTCCCATCTGTATAACTTCATGTCTAATATGCTCAGTTTGCTTGGAACTCCCAAGAAGATCCTTGCAGTAAGTAAGAAATGCCTCGTGGATCCCCTGGGGTTCATTTCTCACCATTCCCTCCAAGTCTCTTATTTGCATTACTTTATTCCTATATAGTCTTTGCTTGATTTCCCTATGGAAGTGAGTAGTGTTATCATCACCCTCTCTGATCCAAGCAGCCTTGGCTTTTTGCCTAAGAAACTCATTAGTTTTGATGATTAGTTCTCTCAGTTCCTTAGCAGCTTCCCTCTCATCTTCAATCAAGCCACTATTAGTAGCCTGAGCAGTTCTAACTTCAATATCAGAAAAACATCTCTTGTTCAGTTGTTTAAGACGGAATTTTAGCTCTTTCAACCTTCTAACCAGTCGAAACATTTTTGTTCCATCGACCTGATTCTGCCACTGGGCCTCCACAATATTCAGAAACTCAAGGTGTCTTGCCCACATATCAAAGGATTTAAAACTTCCTTTCTTTCTGCCTCCCCCTCCATCAGCAAAGACAACACAGGATGAATGATCAAATAATAAGCCCTCGGGATAGAAGTGTGCTTTCTTGCTTGGGAACTTCTGCCCGCATTCCAAGTTCATCATAAATCTGTCCAACCGACTATAAATTCTATGACTTGGATCCTGTTTGTTATTCCAAGTATAATAAGCTCCTGTCGCACCCAAATCCACCAGGTCACAGTCCTCAATGCATTGGACAAATTCATCTATATTCTCTTGCTTGGATCTTTCCCCAAGTCTCTCTTCAGGCTGAGTTACAGTATTGAAATCACCCGCTATGGCCCAAGCTTCATTGCAACTTCCTGCAATTTTCTTTAATTCCTCCCACAGTTCTCTTCTCTCAATGCCCTCGTTGAAGGCATATATAACTGTAATGTAACTTTGAGATAAGTCACCCTTCTCAACAATTTATGCGTTGATGAAATGAGCATGGGTCTTAATAATCCATACATCAAAGTGAGAAGACTTCCATATGAGCCAAATCCTCCCCCCTTTGTGTTGGTGGCAATTGGTAGCCACACTCCATCCTGCACACACATTAGGAATAGCATTCTGCAAGCTACTGCTGTTTATTTTTGTCTCTAATAAGCCAAATAAACTTAGCTCCTTATTATGCAAAAATTAACTTATTAAATTCTGTTTATTTACATCGTTCATCCCTCTCACATTCCAAAATCCTATGTTGTACATCATTGATTTATGATAATTGGAGGATCCCCATTTATTCTAGTGCCAGGTATTAGTACAGGTTGGCCCACAGTCTACTGAATTCACCTGAATACTCCCGCCACCTGGGTTATTCTGACTTTGTACATCATCTTGTACCTGGCTCACAGGTCTCTGAACAATGACTTTGGGCTGCATCTGAGACACCATTCTCCATTGTTTCTTAATCTCCACCAGTTTTTCCTTTCTGCATTGGTCTATTGAACTTAAGGCAAGTTACAGGCTTCCATTCATACTCAAGGACTAGCTCCTGTAAACACCCAAGTTTGTCTTTGAATTTAGCATGTGTAGGCAACTGTTGCCCCACTTGCACCTCAACCAGCACTTAGCATACCCCAACCTCTTCTTCTCTACTATGGCCTGATCAACTTTTAAGTATTTCCCTGCAAGTTCAACCACTGCTGGAAGACATTTCCCCCAAAACTTCAACGATAAGGCAGGAATCCTTACCTGTGAAGAGACAGCTTTAATGTCCTCCCTCATCAAGTTAGTTTCTGCAGTCCAAGGCCTCACTATCAATGGCTTGTTATCGAGCATGTGATACCCCATCTCCAAGACTGCTTCCTTTTCTTTCAATTCCTTAAATCTCACCAGGAACACTCCATTTGGTAAGAAAGAGATATTGTCAATGTCAAATTTACCCCATACTTTGTTGACATACCCTTTTAACACCTCCCATGGTGGATTAGCACCCAGTATGTAGCAGTAACCAGCAGAGTTCCAATAAGATATCTCCTCCTGCACATATGCTTCAGTAAACTGTAGTATACTATCCCCTACAGTTTTTCCTATGTTTGTTTCTATATTGTCCTTATTCATATCCTCATGCACGTTAGATTTTTTCATACCACGTTGCGTGATCCACATAGCGTCCTCTCCAATATCATCATCATCAAAGTCTAGCCCTGGAATACCATTAATCTCATGCATTGTTTTTGTATGTAATACATCATCCTCATCCTGTCCATTCCTTCGTTGTGTAGGGCTTCTACTAGTGCTTTTTTCCTTGTTAAAATTCTCCTTCAACTTCTGTAATGAAGTTTGTTGCTTGCTCTTTATCTTGCTAGACGAATTTCTGGCCATGATCATCAAATCTTGATCACAACAGTCACGTAAATTTCTCTCAACGATCCCTTCTCAATCGCCTCATCAGGGTTTTTGGGGAGTAAAATTTTTGATATTTTAGCCTCATTATTTTGCGGGCTAATGTGTGTGCACTCATGTAGGGTCCGCGTTCCCCCATCATGTACTTCTTCCATGACTTTTTTGGATTGGGTTTTGTCTACGCACCTGAGAAGCACTCCTTGCGTGGTTCATTTGTATAATAGTCCTTGGATTAGGATGTAATGGGTGGTGAGTATTTTTAAGGCTCGGTTGTTTTTTGTGTTTGTATTGGGAGGGTATGATCCATCAGTTTTGAAATCTAGGATCGTTTTGTACAAGGGCTCTTCGGAGGTGTCATTGATTTCCATGTTGTGGATGTAAGCCTCTCTCCATGCAACTAGGCATGGAGAAGATGTTATCGGGCATGTTATTAGAGAGGCTAGTTTGGACAATGCATCCGCAAATTGGTTCTCCTCACGCGGGATGTGTACAAAGTCAATTTCTGTGGACCCTCGGGAGATTGTTTTGATTTCATTTTGGTATGGAGCTAAGCTTTCGCTGTAAAACCTTCCAAATGCCCGTGGCTTGGTTGACTACCAGGAACAAATCTCCGTGGACCCTAAGGCTCCTAATCCCTAATGCTATCGTGGCTCGTAATCCTATTAGACAAGCCTCGTATTCGGCCGCATTGTTGGTCACTGGGAACTCTAGTTTTACAGATATGGGTGTATGGTCACCTTGTGGGGATATTAATAGGATTCCTACACCGTAACCCCTCATGCTCGAGGCGTCATCGAAGTATAGATCCCACGACTCATCGTCAGTGAATAGGATGTCCTTATCAGGGAAGAACCATGTGTCAGTTGAATGTGTTTCTTCTATTGGGTTTTCTGCTAAGAAGTCGGCTATGGCCTTTCCCTTGATGACCTTAAGGGGTGTATAGGTTAGGTCGAATACTGTGAATGTCATGGTTTATGCTAGCATGGTTCTTATTGGTTGATGTCCTTATGCTTAAGGCTTGTTTGATTGCTTATCGATAAATGGCATAGTAATGAGACATAAACGAGAAGTATATACTTTAAACCAAACATTTGTCGAAGTACATAGTGAGAAAGGGAAACTTGTTTCTTTATTGATGACTTTGAGAGACAGCATTTTCAAATAAGACTCTGGGAGGTAGGGACAGGCCCCTAGGCCTCCGACTCGATGCATAAAAAAAGAAAAGTAATAATTAGTATAGTATTAAGTCTTGACCCTATAACGAGCTAGACTTTGACTCGGACACGGGTTCACTTACTTCCACGGGCGCTCGCGCGTTGTCGAATTCTAAGTATGTTCTGTATTTCTCCTCCTGGATAAGATATCGGACTTGTTGTCGGAACTCGTGACATTCACTAATGTCATGCCATAGGCCTCGGTGCACCAACACCATTTGTACCATTCCAATGTGAGAGTCTTTTGCTTACGAACGGATCGGGTGTTGGGGTCATAGGATAGAGGAATCTCTCGGTCGTTAGCTTGGTTAGGGCTTGATCATGGGATAGTCCAAAGTGTTCGAGGAGTCGAAGGCACCCTTCTTCAGAAATGTCTGTGAGGAGGTGTGTTGGCCTTTTTGTTAGTAGTGCCAGTTTTATTGTTCCTGCGTTTAGCAGTCCTTCTATTTGTCATTCAAGAGTTTGCAAGATTTTGTATTGTGGTCGTTACCCCTATGATAATGGCAATACTTGTCTTTGGACCAGTAGTTGGACCTTTTGTTTATTGGGGGGTCCGCCATCGTGCCAATGAGTCGTAAGAGGCGAAGGGATGTTAGCCTCCGTAGTGCGGATGCATAGCTAACCCCAATACGAGTATATCTCCTTTTTGGAGCTAAATTTTTAGGTGAACTTGCATTGCTCCCCCTAATAGACCCATTGCACTCCGAGGTAGGCGGTTCGGGAGATGCCCCGATCTTTTCTTCAATATGAGATATTCTTGCCTCAATTTATAACAGCTAAGGGTGTAGTTGTAGTATTATGTGGGTCAGATCCGCTGTTATTTCGGGCTCTGTGGGAGTGCTAGGTATGTATTCAACATGGTCTTATGAGTCTTCATCGATGTTTAGAACATCGTCCCCTTTAGGGTCAAGGTGTGAGCAGTCGATGACATCATCAAAGATGGCATGGACACTAAAGGGATTCGAGGTGTTATTCGGCTTTTCGTGTGGAGGGAGCGGAATTGTTCCGTTTTCGATCATGTCCTACATGGTATGTTTGAGTCGGAAACAGGATTCAGTGTCATGTCCATTGCCACGATGAAAATGGCAATATTTGTTGTCATTCCACATTTTGCTTCTTATATCGACAGAGGGGTCCGCCGTGGGTCCCAATGGTTTGAGCTTTCCTTGCTCGATTAGCCTTTTTAAAGCTCCTGCATAAGTGGTGCCCAGTTTGGAGAACGTCCTAGGAGTGAAGTTTGTTCTCCCCTTGGTCGTTGGTTCAACTAAGTGGACGTCTTCGATTTTGTTATTTCTTGACGACCCGTAGGAGTGGGCTCCGGTTGAAGTGGTCAGGTCTAGGTAGCCCTTACCCATTATTTTCGAGAATACCCCCTTTTGCATATCGTCTTCTAGATGTATCTCTAAGGTAGAGAGCTCTTTGAAGGTGCGGATGTTTGGATACCAGAGGTGTGATGCATAGGTGGGCCTAAGATTGTTGACGAACTTTTCAACTAAGGTGGTCTCATCAGGACGGTTTACCAGTTGGGTGCTCACCTTTCTCCACCTAGTTAAAAACTCATAGAAGCCCTCTTTCTCGTTTTGGAGAGGATCTCTAGGCTCCGGATAGTGATCTGTGTTTCAGAGTTATCCGCATATTGTTTTGTAAATTCGACAGTTATGTCATCCCAAGTGGATATCTTTTTGGGATCGAGGGAGTAAAACCAATATTGAGGTGTGTCCCCCAAGGATGACAGGAATATCCTAGCGAACAGGTTTGGTTTGACGCCCTCTATAGCCATGTAATCCTTAAAGGCTCGGATATGGTTAAGTGGGTCCTCGGTTTGCTTAAACTTAGGTATATTGGTTAGGGGGAAATTTTCCGGAAGCTGGTCGTTTACCATTCGAACTTCCAATGATTTTTGAGGTGGACATTGTTGCCTTGGTTTAGACGCATTTGGCTTTCGAGGAAATCGATGCGACTCATGGCAGATTGTAACATGTCATCTTGGGGTGGTGGAACCATGTCCTTAGGGGTGACCTCAATGGGACCGCTGCCTAATGGCGTGGAGTTTAGTAGAACCTCGTTAAAGATTCGGTTATGGTTTTCATCTGAGGCCCGATCCTCTAAGTAACCAAGACGGGCGTCAATGCTATTCAAGGACAAGTTCATAGCAATGATAAAGGCTTGTAGTTCTCGGATCATGTTGGCTAAGGCACCTACGGTGTTGTCCCAGGATTGTCCGGCATCATTTCCGCTATGGTTGTTTCCGTCTACGCTGGAACCCCCTGACATGACTGTGGAAAAGGACCGAAAATGAGAACGGACCCACCGAACGACGTAAAAGAGACTTGAAAGTGACTCAGGGGATGCTCGTAGATGAGTGACATGGAAATGAGGCCCTTTATTTGCGCATGTTTGCAGTCATCGAGTTTAGGGACTCATGTGCTTTTAGACATTTGGAGTATTCGACGAGACACCTAACGGACTCGGATCTCTTAAGGCGAGATGATTTGACACAAATCTTGGGGTGAGATTTAGATAGGACTCTCAGGATGAGATGATCCAAAATGTAAAATCTACGATCAATTAAGCATACGGTTGTTGTAATCCTCTAGAAATTCTAACGCACTACAGTGGCGGAAACACTATAGATTTGGGATTAAAACACACTGATGTTCTATATTTTAATAAAAGAACGGTCAGTCAATACAAATGCCACTTTTTACAAAAGGGCTAAAATAAATGTTCTCCAAACAGGGTTACAAAAATCCATAAATAAGCATGAATGAAGAAAGATTAGGATCCACGCTACTCGCTGGCTCACATCTAAAACCCAGCAGCAAATACCTGTCATGTTATAAACATAACAGCCACATCAGTGGGGAGTAACTCGGACGTTCTCCCAACCATATTATATCATATGGAAAAATAATAGTATTATTATATTAAAATATTTAAAAAGAAAAAACATTAAAATGATATAATAAGAATAAGTTTTCAGCGAAACTTAAAGCACTTGTCAACCTGCAAGTCAAAATCAATCCATAATAATAATATTCAAAACTGGTGTTATGAATATGGTTAGTGTATAATCTAGACTTTCACTAGGATAATGCTGGAAACTAGCTTCGAGAACTGTAGACTTAACTTATAACATAATCTAGTCTCTAACTAGACAACTCAACTATAACAGGATTACGTGAAGGGAGGTCCTGGTTTAAGTAGTTCACACCCCTCCTAGACAACAATTATGTCTAGCTTAAGGTCAAAACATACACTCTTCTGGGCGAAACTACACCCAGTTCAACGACCAAATGTGCCCCAAATGGACACACCAGCTTTATAGCTGATGGCAAAAACGTACATCCCAGACTATAATACTCTAAACCCACACTTGTCCTTATTCCGTAACCCAAAACAAAGCCATTATCGATATTGAGAATAAATAATCATCATAAATAATATGAAATCAAACAAAATAAACATTTTATATAAAAGTAAAACTTTATATAAATAGAAACCTACTAATTTTAGAAACTTACTAAAATAGTCTTATAGAAAATACATAAATTATTAAAATAAGTGAAATGTATAAAAATAGAATTTCTAACGAAATTAGCATTTTATTATTATCGTTGTTATCGTAAATTAATATATTTCTAAATTCGTGACTCAAAATATAAATAAAATATAATAAGTCAATATATAGTATTTTATAAATAATTAGGAAATCGAGTTAAAACTATAAATTGTAGAAAAGAGATGTTTTAAGAAAAATGATATCAAAATTAATTGAGTCAACGAGTTTTATAAATGAAATGAATTTTACAAAGGTTTCAAATTATTTTTAGCAAATAACTTTAATAAATAATACGGATTTTACTAAAAATAGTCAATTGTAAACAAATAAGAAATTATTTATGAAAATACTCTCGACTAAAAAATATTTAAAACAAAATCGATTATTTTCTCATTTATTAATATAAGTCGTAGGAAGAAATTAATTTATTGAACAAGTATACAAATCTTGATTATAATATAAAAACACGATTTTGAGTTAAAAATTAGAAATTAACAAAATATGATGAAAATATGAAATCGATATTATTTAGTTACTAGTGTCACGATAACCAACAAAATATTATAACGATCATAAATAATAAAATTACTAACGATATATAAAACGATATCGAAAGTTGTAAAAATATTGATAAGACACACGATTTAAAATTAATATTATTAGCAATAATAAATAGCTAAAATTAGAAAACCGAAGTTAAAATATTACTACATATTACTACTCAAACATACGATATAAAACCGAGTAACGTCCGAAATTTACCTCGAGTATGTAAATCGTCAATGTATTTGCCCTTCGAACCAAGCTCTAACCCTTGATACTTCTACAAAATTGTTTCAAAATTGCTTCGAGACGAGATGACAAGGGTAGGCAGTACACAACTGAAAGAGCAAAATTCGGAGATAAAGGTAACGGGAAGAGGGAGAAGAGAACGAGAAAGAAGAAGAACCAGAATGAAGAGAAGTAGTCATGATAACGACATCCACGTACAAACTGGACCACAGATTCGAGCCAAACGAAACAGCGGCAACAAATCGACATCGAGAAGAAATAATAGCAGAAGACAGCAGCAACAACTTCAGTTACAAAAACGGACAGAAACAGAACAAAGAACGAGAAGGAGACAGGGAAAAGAATGATGACAATGGTCAGCCGTAGCAGCAACAAAACGCAGCAGCACGAAAGACAAAACGACATGAAAAAAAGGAGAAGAAAAGTAGGACAAAATAAGAAGAGGGAACCGAAGAGCAAGAAGACAGTAGAACAACGACCACACAGCAGCGAACAGCAATTGAAAAGCAAACAAAACAAAACAGTAGTAACAGTAACAGAACAGCAGCAGTAACGACCCACAAACAGGGCAATAGCATCGACACATCGACGAATAATGAAGTAGAAGATGAGCATATTAACGACAAAACTGCAGTAGAGGTGACAATACAAAAACCGAAACATGACAAAAGCAGTAGGAAAAGGATCAAAATGAAGACAGGAATGAAGAAGAAGAACGAAGTAGGGCAGGAATTAAGTGACAGAAATCGGATAAAACTGAAACGACAAGAACAAGAAGAAGGGAAAGGAGAAGCAACAATAACACACAGCAGCATCAAAACGCAGTAGTAGCAGAACACAGCAGCAACAGTAAATAAAGCAGCGAAGAAGAATAAGAACGAGGACAACAATTGTGATATCAGCAAAAAACAGCGATACGATTAAACGCAATAATACGATAACAACGAAACAAGCAGCATCATAAGGCAGGAGAGAAGAAGAAGATTAAGGACAGAAAAACGTAAGAGTAGCCTTACAAGGTTGATAGCAGTAGCAACGAGCAAAAAGGCGATGATGGTGATGGAGATTGATGGTGTTTGTGATGCGAGAGATTGCTGATAGAAGCAGGGGAAGAAGGCTAGTGAAGCGGTGGGAAATAAAAAAAATTAAAAAAAAAAAAGGGAAAGAAAGAGGGGAAGTACGTAATAAGTGGGAAGCGGTGGACAAAAGCAAGGGGAATGAATGAGTGTGGAGGAAAACAAAAAGAAAAGGGGGTTGAATCAGTACACAATGAAGTGGATTAGAGATACGGATAAATTAAATGAATTGGGTTGGAAACGAATTCCGTAATGATAAGTTGATTGACCAACGAGTTGAATTAAAATGAGTCAATAAATTAATAAATAATCGGGCCGTCAAATAAAATGAGTAAATAAATTATTCGAGACGAAAACGAAGCTTATAGAAATAAATAATAAGACGATGAAATAGTATTTCCCGATAAATAATAAATCTTCGACAAAGTGAATCAAATTGATTTCTCGAGGAAAGGTAAAAGATGTTTTGACGAAACTTAAAATATATGCGTTTCGAGCCGAAAGTAGACATTCGAGCTTAAATATAAATAAATAAAAAGAATTTATAATTTAAATCGCCGAAATAGACTTTCAATAAGAATTAAATTAAATGAATAAAATAATTCAAAACCGAAATAAAATTATGTTTTATGTATAAGAAAGGTTTCCGAGACAAATAGAATTTTAGGAGTTTGAAACGATTAAACGATAAATTCGTTTTATAATAATTTTAAGAATTACGAGTTAAATCGTAAACAAAAATAAAAATACGAACATAACCTTAATTTAATTTAATTTATAATATCAGGGGTGTTACAGTTGTACGACGTAAGGAGTTGATCTCGATCCCGGCTCAAAATCAAAGGATTTTGATGTTTTTTTTTAAATGGATAAAAAGTTTGAAAAGTGAGTTTTCGAAAGTGAAATCGACATTATGGTGCTTTAGAAATACCGTCTCGATATGTCAGGAAATGTTGTCATGTGGGTGTCAAGAGTTCGTGAGTTGAAGAATTGAAGAAAGTAATGGCGTGAAACTCGTAATTTTGTAAACCGATAGTGAAAAAAAACACTTTGTGAAATGACGTGAAAATCGTTGGGTTTCATGGTTATCGAGACTTCTATTAGTTAGAAGTTCGATGTTCTCGATGTAGAAGGTGTTTTTAAGAAAACATGATGGCCATGGTGGCGCTTAAAATGAAAGCTCGACCACGTTGTGTAGCTAGATTCTCGTTACGGGGATTTAGGTGATAGTGGTGGTGTTTTGAAAGGATTTTTGAAAAAGGAGAGTGTAACCATGTTAATACTCCTTGATTCCATTGATTGTTGGCAATGGCAACGGTATGTATATATAAAAACGTTTTGTAGATGGGAAATGTAACCGTGTTAAATACCTTGATTCCATTTACTAGAATTTTGGCGATGATAGTAACGGTATTGTGTAGAAAATGTTTTGAGGATGAAGAAATGTAACCGTGTAAAAACACCTTGACCCCATTGGTTGGAATTTTAGCGATAGTAACGGTATGATGTAAAAAAATGTTTTGTGGATGGAAAATGTAACCGTGTTAGAAATCTAGATTCCATTGGTTGGAATTTTGGCGATAGTAATGGAATGTATGAAAAAAAATTGAAACGGAGTGTTTTGATTTGGCCAGCAAAACGGCGTTAAAATGGGTTTTGAAAATGGCGGGTGTGAGTTGGGCCAGAGTAATAGCGCTAAAAACGGATTTTGAAAGTCACGAATGTAAATTTGACCATGGTGATGGTGCTAAAATAGATTAGAATTTTTTTTATTTTTGAAACGATATGGCCGGAGTGACGGCGCTAAAAACGGTTTTGAAAATGGCTTTTTTCGAAAGCGGAGTTTGTGTGTAGTTGAATATGTTATCGTGGTTTAATCCGGGATTTAATGTCTTATTCGGGTTATCACAACACACTACATGTAACTAATCAAGCATACACACATGCAGGATGCAGACGCGGGTAGGTAGGGTAGGCTACTGCCCATGAAAAGTCATCGCTTCGGCCGAGACGTGTCACCTTGAGTGAGGATGTGCATTGTCCCTGTTCCACTCGGAACTTATCACTTAGCATATTCACGGAATGCGTGACTACCTTGGACGACCGGAACGTCAATCGGGGTCTCCTCACGAGTCCAGTATGAGAACCTTACCATAAGAAGGTCGATTGGTTCTGATTCGGTTAGGGTGGGCTTTTTAGGGCCAAAAAAACTGTAGTGACCACAAGAGAACTTGGAACGCTTCAAAGACCTCGATCGAGTTACATCATCGCTGGAAATTTGTTTTCATTTCCCCAGCGGAATCGCCAAAGTGTGGACGCTGAGACGCGCTCGCCGCCCGCACCTGCGCGGACCGTCGTGGCGGTCACCCACACGGTCCTTCTAATACGGTCTAGACCTGTCTGATCCCGCGTTCGGGGCGATGTGTCGGATCTCAATTTTGTTGACGATTTAAATTGTCCTAGATAGATGTATGGGCGCATCTATGTTTCCGTTGAATCGATCGAGATGTGGTTGTAAATGTTTAATGGTCGGATCATTTGGTCCGGCGACCGTTTTAGTGAACTGAATTTGTTGCCGATTTATGGAGTCGCCACCGAGTAATTTTGGGATACTCGGAAACCGTTCAAGTCAACTTAATCCTTAGTCAGCTCAAAGCTGAGTGACATGGGGACCTAAAGATAGAGACTTGTACCCTTAAGCATTCCATGTCTAGAATGATTCTCATTGGCAATGGTTTCGGACATCCGAAAATCGTAGATTCTGAATAAGGGGTGAGGGTACCTATTGGGAAGCCAACATCGGATAAACGTCAATACCCAATCCCGCCCGCACGTAGCGGCCTCTACTAATCAATCGATGGGCGGATAACTTAGCTCCAATGTGGTGTAAATGCGATAACAGCCATTGTTTTAACCCTATGCCTTTGTTATGTCGGTTGATTTAAGGACAAGTAAATTGTCGTCGAAGTAAGTGTTTTACATTCTTTGCATGTGATTTCACGTGACAAGCAGGTCATGTAAAGATGCACATAGGAGAGAAGAGAGTACTATATAGAATTCATATTAGCAGATCAGTTTTAACCTGATAATACATATATTACTGATTCTGATGATATACCTTACCCAATATTCTGCTTAAAGTGCGTCTGTACGACATTAATAGAGATGCGTCGAACCACGCGTGAGGTGTGATCATCTAGATTAATACGGGACTAGACCAAAGCTCATTTTGATTAGTGTTAGTTGTTTACGTTTTGAGTCCGTGTAAGATAATTTAGCATGCGATTATGGTCATAAAAGCGATAAATCATACGAAAGCGATAAAGTGCGAGATGTAAGTAAACCACGTAATATGAGAAGTTGCACGCTCAGAATGTTCACTAAACGAAGTACAATGTGTAGACGATTAAGAATGGATCTTATAACGACTACTCGGATTTGATTTTGGTGTTTTAGTAATTGAGGTTGAACTTGTGGACGTTACATTTTTTGGACGAGTTGGTCTTGACTAAGCCAAAAAGGAGTAAGGCTTGTACCCTATTTGGAGTGCAAATAGTGGACGCGTCGTGGAATTAGTATCCACAAAGGTCGGACTTGACGATGTCAAAATGCATAACTAGAGTACGATGTGTAAAGTTTGGTTAAGATGACAACCTTGTAATCCCCTAGAAATTCTAACGCAATACAGTGGCAGAAACACTGTAGAGTTGGGATTAAAACACACTGACAAACTACATTCTAATTAAAAGAAATGGTCAGTCGATACTAAGGCCACTTCCTTAAAAAGTTTTATACAAATCAAGAAGTAACATAAAAGATAGAGTAGGATCCATGCTACTCGTTAGCTCACACCCGAAACCCAGCAGCAAATACCTGTCATGTTTTAAACATACCAGTCACATCAGTGGGGAGTAACTCGAACGCTCTCTCAGCCACATTATATCGTATGGAAAATAATAGTATTACTCTATCAAAATAGTTAAAATGGAAAACATTAGAACAATATAATAAGAATAAGTTTTCGAAGAAAACTTAAAACATTTGTCAACCTGCATATTAAAACCAATCGACATTATAATATTCAAAACTGGCGTTATGGAAATATTCAATGTAGAAGACTAGACTTTCACTAGGAAAATACTAAAAACTAGCTTCGAGAACTTAGTTCAAACAAATTAAACTTCGGTCTCTAACTAGGCTACTCAATCATAATAGGACGCCGACGATTTATAAATGCGTGGCCCTAGTTTAAGACAATGCACACCCCTCCTGGGATTACCTGTCACCCAGTTCAACATATGACGTCGACTTACTCCTAGGCCTAAGCTTAAGGTCAAAATATACAGAACTCCTTGGATACCTGTCACCTGGTTCAACAACTAATGTACCGTTTCCTTATATACCAGCCTTATAGTTGATGGCAAAACTATAAACCATAGAATATATTACTCTAACCTCACACTTATCCTTATTCCATAACTCCAAAACAAAATCATTATCGATACACACACACACACACACACACACACACACATATATATAAGATATAATCATTAATAATGAGAGAACAAAAGGGAAAACGGATCACCTTCCAAAAGAGGAAATTTTTCTATAAATAGAAACTTACTAATTTTAGAAACTTACTTAAAATAGAAATAGTCTTATAGAAAATACGTAAGTTATTAAAATAAGTGAAATGTATAAAAATAGCATTTCTAACAAAATTAACATTTTATTATTATCGTCGTTATCGTAACTTTAATATATTTCTAAATTCATTACTCAAAATATAAATAGAATATAATATATCAATATATAGTATTTTATAAATAATTAGGAAATCGAGTTAAAAAAACTATAAATTTTAGAAAAGAGATGTTTTAAGAAAAACGATATCAAAATTAATTGAGTCAATGAGTTTTATAAGTGAAATGAGATTTACAAAGATTTCAAATTATTTTTTTACAAACAGCTTTTATTAATAAATAATACGGATTTAACTAAAAATAGTCAATCGGAAACAAATAAGAGATTATTAGTGAAAATAGTCTCGACTAAAAATATATTTAAAACAAAAGCGACGATTTTCTCATTTATTAATATAAGTCGTGGGACGAAATTAATTTAATTAATAAGTCCTCAAATCTTGATTATTGTATTAAAATACGATTAGTTAAAAATTAGAAATTAACGAAATATGACGAAAATATGAAATTGATATTATTTAGTTACTAGTGTCACAGTAACCAACAAATAATTATAACGATCATAAATAATTAAATTACTAACAATTTATAAAACGATATCGAATGCTTGTAAAATATTTATAAAGCACATGATTAAAAGAATAATTTTAGCAAATAATAAATAGGTAAGATTTAGAAAATGTTCCTGAAACTAACCCTAGTGACGAGATGAACCAGGGATGGAAACAAAGGGAAGGCAAGAAGATTGTTGATGTTGAGGAAGATCAGAAATTAATGCAAATCACGAGGGATGAAGTGGAGGAAGAAGTAGAATACTGGAGTACCGTTGTCATATGCTTCATCATGGGAGATAATCCCCCATGGAAGGTTGTTGACGGGTATATACGGAGAATTTGGAAGGCACACGTGATAGACAAAATTTTGCATCTCCCTAAGGTTGCGTTTGGGTACTCGGAATTGATTTGAATATCATGAATTCAATTCTTGTATTTGAATTTCTAGAATTCAAGTCCAAATCAAAATCCAAAATTGTGTTTGGATAACCTTCGATTTGGATTTGGAATTTGGGCGGGTAGAGTCGGGTCAAGGTCATCATTTTTTTAAATAACTTTATCATTAGAAAAATATAAATTTTCAAATACGGGAAAAAAATAAAGAAAAAATATATTCTAACAAGATTATGCGGAAAAACCAAAAAATAATAAGCGAAGAATTTGAAATGACTACCCATATACTAAGAATTTGAGGGAGCCAAATTTGAACTAGTTCGGATTTTGTCAAAATCTCAAGGTTCCCAAATGCTTGTAATATTTCAAATCCAAAATTTTGTTAAAATACGATTTTAAGTTAAAAATTATAAATTAACGAAATATGACGAAAATATGAAATTGATATTATTTAGGTACTAGTATCATGATAACCAACAAAATATTATAACGATCATAAATAATTAAATTACAAACGATTTATAAAACGATATCGAATGCTTGTAAAATATTTATAAAGCACATGATTAAAAGAATAATTTTAGCAAATAATAAATAGGTAAGATTTAGAAAATCGAAGGAAAAGTATTTACTACATACTACTACGCAAATATACGATATAAAATCGAGTAACGTCGTAAAGTTACCTTGAGTCGATATCCGAACCAATAGCGTACTTGTCCTCATCGGGGTCTTCATGAAATCCTAGAGATATAAACGTATGGTAAAAGATTATTATGTAGCATGAGCAGCGCTAAAGGGAATCAATGAGTAATCGGATTACCTAGAAAATGAAGAGGTGAACGGGAAGATTAGAAGCATAAACGAGGCGAGATTTATGAACTTAAGAAGAACGAGAGAGACAAAGAGCTCGGGTAAAGATGAATCATTTTCATCTCCCGTGCCCACATCCAAATCCTTAGCCTTTGTATCTACGTGGTCTTCAAAGTATAGAGAACAGAAATTTGATATTTCTTCAGTTAAGAAAGCATTGCAAATTGAACCTTCCACACGTGCTTTATTACCCACTTTTTTTTTCAAATGATTAAGAAACCTACATTTTGATATAGTGGTGAGTATTTTCACAATTATAATGATATAATGATTAAGGAACATTAATAAGTTGAGTATTTTCACAATTATACCTCTCAAAAGGGTACATCCACCTATATTGTACTAGGCCACCAACCCTTGCTTCATAAGGCAAATGTATTGGTAAGTGCTCCATTGAATTGAAGAACGATGGTGGAAACACTTTCTCAAGTTTGCAAAGGATCTCCGCAATATCGTTCTCCAGCCGCTCTACATTTTGGGTTGTAAGGCTTGAGACACACAAATCACGAAAAAATTGGCGGATCTCGGTAATTGAATTCCACACATTAGTTGGCAACAAGTGTTTCAAAGCAACGGGTAATAGCCGTTCCATGAACACATGGCAATCGTGGCTCTTCATACCATGAAGTGTGAGACTGTGTAGGTCGACGCAGCGACCTAAATCCGATGCGTATCCATCTGGAAACCTCAAATTGCATATCCACTCACATAGTATCTTTTTTTGCAGTTTGTCAAGAGTGTGGGGAGCTTTTGGTTTGCGGTCGTCCTTGAGGTGTAGGTGACCTCTACTACATAATTTGGGCAAGTCCTTCCTTGTGTTAAGGGTGTCAGCTGTTTTATTTCTATTATCCAGGACTGTATGAATTAATTGCTCAAAAAAGTTTTTTTCAATATGCATGACATCCAAATTGTGTCGAAAAGGAGGTAGGGGTGCAGAGACAGCCAGGAGGTTTGCCTAGAAGCAGCCACCCTTGAAAGAGTGCGTAATAGCTCACTGATCGAGCGCTCTTGCGCCGAAGATGAACGGGGCTAAGCGATCTGCCGAAGCTGTGGGATGTAAAAAAACATCGGTAGGGGAGCGTTCCGCCTAGAGGGAAGTACCGGCGCGAGCCGGTGATGGACGAAGCGGAAGCGAGAATGTCGGCTTGAGTAACGCAAACATTGGTGAGAATCCAATGCCCCGAAAACCAACAAATGCTTCCAATAAGGTAGGTCCCATAACAAGCTTTTTTTGAACCACCCTGTTTTCATCTTTTTAAGTTCTTTGAGTTCATGATCAGTACCATCAATGATCGTCGGGTAGTCTGATATCGTCTCCCAGATTTCACATCCTGACAATGTCGGAAGTGGTTCATCATTCTCGCACTTACCCTTCCTAAAGGCAGTTTTGTTGTAACGGAATGCATGATCTAGGGGTAAGAATTGTCTGTGACAATCGAACCAACACATTTTACCTCCATGTGGAAGCCAAAACGCCTTGGTGTCTTTCATACAATGTGGACATGCAAGTTTGCCAGCAGTAGCCCACCCAGAGAGCATTCCATAAGCCGGAAAATCGTTGATGGTCCATAGGATACATGTTTTCAGCCAGAAATTTTTGTTTCCTGGACACATCATAGGTGAGCACTCCCGTGTCCCACAACTCTTTTAATTCATCAATAAGAGGTTGCATGTATATGTCCAAGTTTTTCTTAGGATTCTTTGGCCCGGGAACGATCAAAGATAGAAACATAAATTGTTTTTTCATGCATAATCCAGGGGGTAGATTATAAGGAGTGAGAATCACCGGCCAACATGAGTACGACTTACCAAATTGACCGTATGGTGTAAAACCATATGTGCAGAGTCCAAGTCTAACATTACGAGGCTCACTAGCAAACTCCGGAAACATATAATCTAGATGCTTCCAAGCCTCATTGTCACTTGGATAAGCCATGGTCCCTGGTACACGTGGATTTTCAATATGCCATCTCATTTCTTTTGCAATGTTCTTGGTTGCATATAAACGTTGCAACCTTGGTGCTACAGGGAGATAGGTTAGGACTTTGAAAGGTATGTGTAATCCCCTAGAAATTCTAACGCAATACAGTGGCGGAAACACTGTAGAAGTGGGATTATAACACACTGTAGCTATGTCTTGATTAAATAAAAATGGTAAGTCAATACATAAGCCATAAAATAAAAAATGGCTACAAAAAAAAATAAAAAATTAAAATCCATAAAAAGGGTTTTAACAATCCATAATACAGTGATCTGATTAAAACAAGCAGGATCCATAACTGCTCGCTAGCCCACCCGAAGGAAAACATATACCTGCCATGTTAAAAACATAACAGCCACAATCAGTGGGGAGCAACGTCAACGTTCTCCCAGCCGTATAACAGGATTTTAAAACTGTAATTACTATTATAGAAAAATAGTAAAAATGGAAAACAGTAAAACACATTATAATAAAAATAAACTTTCAGTGAAAAACTTCACATATCAAAACAATATAATAAAAATGAGTTTTCCGAAGAAAACATAAAACATTTGCCAACCTGCAACCAAATTATATCGATAATAATAAAAATATTCAAAATGGCGTTATGGATAGGAGTAGTGTAGACGGCTAGACTTTCACTAGGAGAATACTAAAAACTAGCTTCGAGAACTTAGTTCAAACAAATTAAACTTCGGTCTCTAACTAGGCTACTCAACCATAATAGAGCGGCGACTTATAAATGCGTGGCCCTAGTTTAAGATAATGCACACCCCTCCTGTGATTACCTGTCACCCAGTTCAACTTATGACGGCGACTTACTGCGAGGCCTAAGCTTAAGGTCAAAATGTACACAACTCCCGGGATACCTGTCACCCGGTTCAACAACCAATGTACCGATTCCTGATACACTAGCCTTATAGTTGATGGCAAAACCGTAAACCCTAGAATATATTACTCTAACCTCACACTTGTCCTTATTCCATAACTCCAAAACAAAGCCATTATCGATATTCAAAAGATATAATCAATATAAATAATATGAGGATAAAAGAAGTAAACATTTATATTCTAAAAGAGGAAACTTTCTATTTTAGGAAACTTCTCTTTTTAGAAACTTGACTAAAAATAGCATTATATCAAAATAGTGAAAATATTAGTTCATACTAATACCACATTTTTAGTAAACGATATAGATTTATAAAACTAATACTTTCGGCCTTAACGATATTAATTATTAAAGTAAGAACATTTGAGTTTATGAAGTTATTGAAATATCGTACAAGTGTATAAAATGATTAAAAATGTCTTAAAATTTTTAATAATACTAATCAGGGTGTTTTCAAAATTTACAAAGCTAAAATTCCCTAATTGTTATTGGTTACGACAATACAATTACAAATAGGATTTTACGGCAAATGTCAAATTAAATCTTTTAACATCTTTTATTTAATTAAACCATTGAATATATTTAGAATATGTTAAGGGATGATTTAATCTAAATGTTTCAGATTTAAATATTTTCAAAATAGCTGGAAAAATAAATCTTTTCGGTAAGACGAAGCATTTTAACGATAAATCGTAATTTGTCCAAAAATCAATACTTATTAATTAAAGACTTTAATAAATAGTACAAAAATTACGTAAAATAGTTAAAATATATTTATGGACATTCTGTCCAGAAAAGAAAATTTTCCAGAATCCTAAAACTCGGTTTTTAAAGCGTTTTCTCGTTAATCGTCTAATCTCGACAATAACGATTAATAAAAATAGTAATTACAAAACGATTTAAGTATTAATATCCAAAAATTATTATTAAACCTAAAAATCATGATTTTCCAAAATCTACCATTTTTCCAGATTTCCAAAAATTCCAGATTTAATAAATCCCGTCAAAACCGTCTTTAAAACCCGTTTTCACAATTAACGATTCCATTAATAAAACATATCGTTCCTAACATTTTATTAAGACACTAAAAATCATAAAATTACATTTTAATATAAAATCATCAGAATCATATTTTTTTCCAGATTTAATCATAGGACCAAAAATCGAGAATTTAAACGACAAACGCGGTTTTAACGATAAACGATCATTTAAAGTGATTAATTAATTCATCCACTTAACAATTCCGAAAAATTATGAATAAATTCAGAAAATTCTATTTCATCATAAAGTTTCACCATGTCAAAAATCAGATTAAAATAAAATGTTTAGATACTAGAACTAAAAATCGGCTTTTAATCGTTTTTGTCCGAAAACGGTAATAATTCAATGATCGATATTTAAAATATCAGAAAAATCCTAAATCATTATAAATCATCAAAAATATAAATTTTACAGAATATAAACATATATTACATGTTTAGGCCGAATATTATGATTTTACAAATTAATATGACAATTTAATCGTTAATCTCGTAAAAGCGATAAAAATATCGAAACATGCAAATCTTCAACTTTTAAATTTTTTTTTCCAGATTATATGACATACATATATTTTCAAAAATAAAATATAAAAATTATACATGCAAATAAACAATTAAAATCATGAAATACCGAGTAACATCGACGTTACCTCTAACCCAAATTCGAGTCGATTATAAATTCGTCGGCTTCGGGATCATTCAAAAATCCTTCAACACAAGAAAATCATGGTGGAAAAATACCATGAGAAAAATGAGAAAATCAAGGAAAATAACGATCGAAAACAACATCGATTATTACCTTAACGAAGGAATCGGAAAGAGGATTATTATGACGATAAAAACGATGCGATTGTGACTCAAAATGGAGCAAAAATCAGCCTAAGAGAGAGGAAGAATGCCACGGCCAAGAAGGAAAAGAGATGGTGATGAATATATTTTTTTATGACAACAAAATGTATGAAGAGGATGGAAGGGTTTGATAAGAATGAATGGCATTAATATTTAGATGAAAACTAGGTGAAGGAGTCACAAAACAGCCAGCCAAAAATAAGTGAGGGGGAGTATGAAGAGTTTGATAATAATGCATGGAATAAATGGAAGAAAAATAATCATACGTTTACGGTTTAACGTGATAAAATGAAACGTATTAATAAAACGTAGTAAAATTTGTGACCAAAAGCTTAGTCGGTCCAAAATGTGAAGAAATGACCTCAAATAATTTATAAGTTGATAAAAAGTATAATCGTAAAATAGTTAAAGGCATTTCAAAGTAATTCGAGTAAACCTCGCGTAAGAAAATAATTATTCGCGAAGCTTCGTAATAAAATCATTAACGACTAATTTTTTGTAAATAAAAATATTTACTTGTTGAAAATATTATATAAACGTATTCAAACATTTTTAGGAAAAGGAATATCTTAAATCCGAGTTTAAAAACGTCAATTCGAAGAGAAATAGAATTCCTTGCGGAAAATAAATTAGTTTACGAAGAAACCAAATAAATGGATTTAAAAAGGATTAAAATCTTTAAAATTAAAATAAAAAATCATCAAACTCAAAAATTTAAAATAGAGCTTAGTAAAATGATGAAATATGAGGCCGAAATTTGACAGAGTTATGACGAAGTCATAACGGAAAGGATAAAACTCAAGGAAAAATAGCGGGTGTTACAGTATGTCTGCCCCACTAAAAGTTTTCTTCTTGTACCTATCTTTTCCACACTTTTTACATTTGTCAAGCATGGAATCTTCTTTCCAAAATAGCATGCATCCGTCCTGACATGAATGGATCCTATGATGGGGCATTTGAAGGCCCCTAAGCAGCTTTTTAGTGTCATAAAATGTGCGAGTCATCAGATTATCTCGTGGAATGATATCCTCAATCAAAGCAGCAATCTTATCTAAACTTCTTTCCGGTAGGTTGTCCTCACATTTAATGTTAATCATCCTAGAAGCTACTTCTAGCAATGACGACTCACATCCACGATACAGAGGTTTCTCGGCGGCCTCTAACATTTCAAAAAATTCTTTCAAATCAGGGTGGGGGCTTTCTTCTTCACCCAAAGGAGAATCCTCAACACGGCCGAACATTATGTCTCCAAATGCATCTACTACCATCTCCCGATAAGGTTGGTGGATGTAAGCATTAGTGTTTGTTGAAGTAGTAGGATTACTAATAAAAGAAAAGGGTTCTCCATGGCACACCCAATTAGTGTAACCAGGCTTAAACCCTTTGCTAATGAGATGCTCTTTCACCGTAAACTCATTCAAGTACTTCAAATTTTGGCACTTCACACATGGACATCTAAGAATCTGATGTGTCTTGTATTCTTCTTGTTCCTTAGCATATAGAATAAAATCATCCACCCCAAGTATAAACTCATACTTAACTTTGTTTCTATCGTCTACCCTTTCGTACATCCATTTTCTTTCGGTATTCGTCATTATTAGATTTTCTATAAGAGGAACGAAAACTTATTTAAATAACATATAAAAATGGAGTAAATAACACAGAAATAACCATGAGTTTACTCTCGATGTTAAAAAACAATAATCGAATATAATTAGAGTAGGGGTTGATACGTTTACTCTAATTAGACAATTTGAACTCCCATGATCTCATCTCATTCGTACCCCTTCATTATTTAATTAAGTTTTCACATCTAACCTTAGTTTAATATATAAACTAAAATTGTTAGTATTCTTTATTGAATTTGATTGAGTCATATTACACCATATTGTATCTAGTTGGCCTAAAAACATTTGACAAATAAGAGGTTCATGCCTAAAAACATTGAATGGAGTGGTCCAAGTAGAACTAAACTTAGAATATTTCACTATTATTCTAGAACACTAAACTATACTAAGCTACAACTATATTAGGCTAAAGAGAAAAAAAAACTCATTCATCTCAACCAAGCTACAACTACTGTAGTAGTTTATTAATTAACTTAATTGATGCATTAATTCAGTATTGAATATATTCCAACATTGATGCTAACTAGATATATTCTTAATAAACTACTACAATAGTTGTAGTTAAGACTAATTTCAAGATTAACAACATTAACTTAATTGATGCTAATCCAATCAACATTGAATATATTCTTAAGACTAATTTCAAGAATTTTCCAAAGGGTAGGTACTATAGGGAGAGCTATACTAATGTAACCAATTTTTCATCTAAAGTAATATAGGGAGAGCTATACTAATCTAACTAAACTATACTAAACAAATTTTCATCTAATTTAACCCTAAATTAAACTAAAATTCAATTTCACCCTAAATCTAATTTAACCCTAATCTAACAAACAAGTTTCATCTAAATTACACTAACCTAAATACACTAGTCTAAAATACACTAACCTAATTATGATATAAGACTTATGCTTAGCTCGTGTTATATGTAAGACTCTTCATCTTCATGTAGTCTACTACATACAAGAAACTCATATTATTGTTTAAGAGAACAAAATCACAATTGTTTATCATTTCATCCTAAACCACCAACTACCTTAAATGGTACTCTTCATCTACCTTGTAGTGTCTGATCATCAACGCCTCAACGGTAATGCTATTCAAACAAATAAAACACAGACTCTCAGTTCATCATTACATATACCCATTAATGGTCACAATCATCAATTGAATATCGAATAGACGATATATAATTTAACGGTATTGTTTCATCTAATTTAACCCTCACCAACAAATTAAGCTAACCTAACATCTAATTAAGTCTTTTACCAACTTCAACAATTAGAAAACTAAACCCTTTGTCAATAATTAATCAACAATTGACAATAAATCTAACCTAAAACCAATTTCATCTAACTTAAACAATTTGTCATCTAACTTAACCCTAAATTAAACTAAAATTTAATTTCACCCTAAATCTAATTTCACCCTAATCTAACAAACAAGTTTAATCTAAATTAAACTAACCTAAGTTGAATTCATCAAGCATACAACAATAATAAAGCAAATCTAAACAAAATTAAACAACAAACTCAATTAAAACTCATACCCTGGGTTGAAATTGGGGATTTTCAGGAAATGGGGAGAGGAAGGGTTATTCCGGCGAAGGGATGGAATGGCGGCGGCGAAGCTGGTGTCCGGCAAATGTCCGGCGTCCGGCGAAGGTCCGGCGTCCGGCGAAGGGTAGGGAGGGTTAGGGTTTTCGCGAAGGGGAGGGAGGGTTAGGGTGTTCGGGTTTTCTTTTTTTTTTTAAACAAACGCAAATGATCAATGGGAGCTGGTGGGGTTTAATACAAAACCGTCACCGACCGACAGTAATCGGTCGGTAGTCCCATATAGCGGTCGGTAAAATGGGTCAATGCCGACCGATTTTCCAATGTCCCGACTGATTATATTCGGTCGGTAATTTACCGACTGGAATTATTATTACCGACTGCTTGCGGTCGGTATAACAAATTACCGACTGTTATTTGGACGGTCGGTAAATATCGGTTGCTAAGCTCCGCTTTTCTTGTAGTGGATGGGCTCAAAAGGCATCACTAAACAACAATAAGGAACGTCAACGAGACGATAACAGACTAGTAGCAGCAACCAACACGAAAAGGGGAAAGGGAAGGAACAAAACCACCACCCATAGTTGTCAAATATGGTTATTTGACAGACTACAACATAAACAGACTAGACACATTGTCGTAAGAAATTACCCCGGTTTTGTTTGGGGGAAGTGGGAGATGTGGCTTGTGGTTCACTTTGTTGATTCACTTTGGTTGTGGTGATTTTAGTGTTCAAGTTCAAGTTCTTATACGGGTCCTCAAGTTCTTTGCCACCTCTCAAAATGACGGCATTTGCTTGGTGTGGAGGGTCTCTTGGGTTTTGGGGTTGGCCGGGCAAACCATGGGGTGGATGAATTGGGTGGCTAAGGCTTTTGTTGCTTCTTGTGATTCCCAAACCTTTAGCCTTGCTTTTGTATCTAGATTCTCACTCCATAAGTGCCCAATGACTCTTTGCAAATCACTAGTATTATCCAAAGGAACTCCTCCTTGACCATATTGAAAATTACTAGATTAGTTATAAGATTTAGAGGGTTGATTGAATGGTTGTTGATTGTAACCTTGATTTCCTTGGTAATTACCTTGGAACCCTTGATTGTATCCATGATTGAAATTATTACCATGTTGATTTTCGTAATTGTTGTAATTGTTGGGAACGTGGAAGTTGCTACCTTGTTGATTGAAGTTGCTCTTTTGGTGGGGAGACAAATATGGGGGCATCTTTGGAGGACCTTGATTAAAGGGCCTTTGTTGACTTTGGTTAAATGACCTCGGTTGATTCTCTTGGGCACGAGGCATCGGATTTTGAACATTTTGGTTCCCATAAGAAAAATTGGGTTGAAACCTTATGCCGGCATTGTAAGTATTAGAAAAGATATCAAATTGAGGTCTTTGCCCATACATTTGTATAGCTTGGACTTCATTTGGCTCTTCAAAATAAATTTCTTCATTAGGAATGCAAGAGCTAGAATCATGGGCATAATTGCCACAATGATCACATTGAACTTCCCATGTTATTTGTTGCTTAGGAGGTGATGGTTGCCTTGTTGGAATACTCCCTTGAATTTGGTACATACCTCTAGGAGTTGGCTTTGAATTCATGGCATCCATTCTCTTTGTTAACTCTTCAACTTTTGCTTCAAGTTTCAATTCGTTGGAACTCTTGGATGAGTTCACTTCAACTTTCTTTCTAGAATCCCTTGATTGACCCACTCTAAAATCAATCCTTACCATCTTCTCAATAAGATTTTTAGATGCCTCATCGGTAAGGGAAGAGAAATCTCCTCCGGCGGCCGACTTGAGGTTATGTTTTTAGCTTAGGATTAAGACTTCAATATCATTTAACTTAGATAATTAACAAGTAATTGAGTTTAATTTAAGTGTTATCATTTGATTTGACAATATAACGTCAAAAATATAATCCGTTTAGATTCGGAGTATAATTGCAAACACGTACAAAATTGTTAGTTTAAGTTCAATTATTGGTTAAGTAGATACGTTAAATGATGTTTTAACTTTTAATCTTGAACATAAAAAGGTAATTTGTTGCCAAAACTTGACGGAAAAAAAGTTTAGGGGTACCAATAAAGATAATAATAAAGTTTAGTGGTACCAAAGAAACTTTTAGTAAAGTACAAGGGTACCATGTATACATGTAAAAAGTGTAGGGGTATAAGGTAGAAAATTAAAAAGTTCAGGGGTACTACGTAGAAAATCCCAATTACTTTATTCTATATAACCTACATGTCTTATATATTTAAATTGATTCGCATGTTAACTGAAATCACTTCATGTGTATCTCACATTGTATACATGTCGATTTGTAATGTGACATGTCTGCCTATCTGTTAATTAGATAACCTAAATGTTATACTACATTGATTATTCGGGGCCGTATTAGAAGGACGGTTGGGTTACTCCCACTAAGTGGGACATGTATATTTAAATATGCATTCAGATTGACGAACCCTAAAGACTGGACATGGGGGCATGCATGAGTACAAGAGATACAGCTAGCAGATGAGAGTGTCATACTATAAATCTTGTAATACAAATTTTGTGAGACTATTGTATTTAGAAATTTTTAATTCGGTTTTTAGTTGTTGTATTTTAACAAATGATTCATTTTCCGGTAAAAGACTCACTTGAGTCGACGGTTTTAAATTTTTACCACTTTTTAGGACTTAATTATTTTCTGCCTTGTTAATTAATGTCATTGGAAGAACCGGGTTGTTACATCCATGGTCTTCCCAGGATTACGTTGTAAGTGGAGGGACCATCAATGACCAGATATCACACTTGCTTGTTTACCACTCCTGCGTAGGTGGGTATTGTGATCTCCCCCCAGGGAGTACTTGGTTTCTCCACTGAAACCTATTAAGGGAACCGCCTTCTTGCTCAAGTCCTCCTCGCTAAATCCCATGTTCTACAGGGTCTCCAACATAATGAGGTTAACTGAGCTCCCGGTATCCACCAATATTTTCCTTACAGTACAATTCCCTATGGAGAGTGTGATGATTAGGGCGTCATGGTGGGATTCTGGAGATGATTCTACATCTGTCTCATCAAAGGTAACGGCTGGGAGATCCTTGCAGCTGATTCTGCACGAGTGCTCTGGTCTGTCTCCTTTGGACTGAGAAGCATGTCTCTTGGCTGCAGAATAAGTCAGCTCACATAGTTCTGACCCTCCGGTAATCACGTTGACAATTCTGGTACAGATTGGTGGTGGGGAGGGCGACACTTGATCTGCTGCATTTATTCTGCTGGAGCTCCTGGGCACGACGTGATCCAGGTTCCCCTGATCGTACTGGAACTTCACCTCCTTCCTAAGCAGGACACATTCATCAGTGTTATGCCCAATGTCATCATGGAATTCACACCTCTTGCTGGTGTCCCTCCGGTCGTTGGCGCACTCTTGTCTCCTGGGCCACCTGACTCTGCGCCCCAACTCCTTCAGGGCTTTAAGTACACCAGTGAGGTTGGTGGAGAACCCATATTCGCTCACTTTAGGTGGGAGTCTTGGGCTCTCCTTCCAATCCCTTTCTTTAGAAACTTTTTTTTTGGTAAAATGTGAGGCTATGTATATATATTCACACAAAACAGGTTTCAATCCTTACAAGGAGTTACATGAACAAGCACGAATAAAAAAAATCAGCATCCAAGACTCGCTGCTAACAAGCATCAACAAATTCCATGAAATCAATTGCAAAATAGTATCATGATCTCCACGTCAAATGCATTGCTTCTTCTCATTCATATGTCCATACACGGTAATCTCAGTTCTGAGTTGATCCGCTATTCTTCAGAAACATTGTTCACATTTCTGTCGTAAGGCTTCGACCTCTCGCCCCTCTTCTCTACGGGCGCCTTTCTGGAGACGTGCTCAGAACCGTACGCGGCCCTTCTGGGACCTGAATCTTCCTCCAGCCTGATGGTTGCCATTGCCTTAGTTTGCACATCCTCGAACGTGGCGCAAGGATACTTGGTGAGATCCTTATAGAGGTCTGAATCCTGGAGGAGCCCTTGGCGGAAGGCTTCTATGGCAGTGGCTACATCACATCTGGGGATAGTAACCTTCTCTTTGTTGAACCTGTTGAGGAAGTGTGGACATGACATAGGTCCATCCCGACACGGCCACGCGCGGGTTTGGAGAGGCGAATGAATCTCCATATGAGAATGGATCGAATTGAAATGTAAATCGAAGTGGAGTCGCCACCGAACTTTGTGGGAGTTCGGGCCCGTTCGAACCCACTCTATGTCGTAGTGGGCCGTATACAAAATACGGCCCATTTCCGATGTCAGAGTTTATTGGGCTCGTCCCTTTGCATTGCGATACCGATACCGTCACTACCGGTTATCGTGTATTGAATGACTCTCGTGCGCCAACGGTTTCGGGCATCCGGAAACCGAGGTTCTGAGTAAGGGGTGAGGGTACGTGTTGGGAAGCCCACAAAGGACACCCAACCCCGCCCGCACATTGGCGGCCTCTACTAAGATACCGAGTGACTTTCTAATACGCGCGTTAGTTGAACGGGAAAATGTTATGCAAATAATATGTTCCCTAGACATGCGAGAAATTGAAAGGGTTTCTATGTCAATTTAATGCAACTAATTATAACGTCGAAGTTAAATTTAGCATGCGAAGGTTCGTTTTAGTACAATAAAATAAACAAATAAATCAACAACAAAAAAAATAACAAACTTGTTAGTAACGGTATAACGATAATAACGGTTTGTGTTGATGTAGAATGATGCAATATGGAATGACGCAAATATGATGATGCATGGCTTTGAAAAAGTGATGTTTCACGTGATAGATTAGACACGTGTTGACCTAAGTCACAAAAAAGTTTTAACGAGACTCGAATGGCCTTGTAGGACTCACGGTTTGACGTAATAAAGGGCCACTCGATCGAGTCATTGAAAGAATCGACCGAGTGGAGGTCGAAAAAGGCATTCTGTCTCATTTTTGGGGTGCCACTCGACCGAGTGGGCTAGGCACTCGATCGAGTGCCCCCTGTACGAACCAGGGTTCGTTTTGCAACTCGTTATCGGTTTCGAAATTGCTTTTGATTTTGATGATTCGATGAGTTTGTTGAATCGGGCATAAATATTGTGGAATTTATACTCGAGACTTAACTTCGATACTCGTCATATCCCATATTCGATTATTGAATCGATATGGAATACTAGAGTGAAAACTTAAAAAAATGCTTTAAGTCGTTTTTAAGTTAACTAGCACGATATGAATAGATTTCCACCGCGTTTAATAGTGTCGTAATTCTAACGAATTGTATGACAATTATTTTAGCATCAATGAAAATTGCGTTAGTTAAATTATTTGACTAAACCGTTGAGATTCGACATCCAACTATTGAATTGGTATCGAATCTAACGGATCGGCGCTTCGCTTGAATTGAAGGACTTGATTCCCTCGGCTTTCTGACATCGTAATGAATCCCTAGGGATTATGTGATGTCAGATCCGCATCAACGAGTTTCGACCCTTGAAAAAATGCTTGTTTTGAAAGTCGTTTTTAGAATTGATGGAATATGCGATTGAATAATGATGCAAACGAAATAAATATTATTGTTTAAGTTGACTTGTTTCAACAATCAAATGCTAGGGGTGTCAGGATAAGCGACCGGCAACGCTGAGTGCATTACTCTTGTATATTCGGGTTTCCTTATTCCGATATCCTTCGCACTCGACACAAATCCACAAGTATTTTAATGCTTTTTAATACTAGTGATATTAACAATATTATAACGCGATAATGACGATAAAAAAGTAAAAAAGAAAACGACAACTACGACGACGAACGAGCGAGAGAGAAAGAGAAGAGAGAAAAGATGGGATTTGGCACCCTCAACCTACATGCTCTTGTTCTCGGACGGGACTCGTAGTTGTGGCTAGCACGGGAGTATCGAGATGTAAGCTGAGTTGTGGTGGTTTAGGGTTTGCCTCCTAAGTACTAGGGTTAGGGCTTGAGTGTATAGGATTAGGGTTTGATTAGGGTTGAATTAGGGTTGCAAAAAGTTTGATCAAAGTTGTCAAAAGTTGTGTGTATGGGGGTGTTTATATAGGCATGGCCATGTACCCCGGCTAGGGTTACTCGACCGAGTAGCCCCTTGACTCGGTCGAGTGGCCCAAGTGCCTGCATCCAGGCTTGAATGAGGGCCCACTCGATCGAGTGGAGCTGACACTCGATCGAGTGGGTCAGCTGGATCGAGTGGTCCGGGTTTTGGGCCTGGAATTGGATATTTTGTGGGTTTTGCTTTTGAGTTGGACTTTTTGATGTTTGTGTGGCTGTTTTTTTGTGTGTCTTGGAAACTACTTTGACCGGGGTTGACCAAATCGCTAAAAAGTCGGTTTTATTTCCGGTGTTGGTTTTGACCCAAATTAGTCTTATTTGATTGAAAACGACCCACTGAGCCTGAATTTGAGGTTAATTTTGTGAGATTTGTACTCCATAAGTGCTTAAGCCAACAACTAATGGTTTTGAGCCTATATCCGATCGCGTAGAAGCACGTTAGCGTCTGATCATCATCAGGTGTTTTTTGGAAACTGCTATAGACACCTGGCGGTCAAAATGCGGGTGTCTACAGGAAGTCATGCGTGGATTCCTCAAATTTCTGCACCACTCGATACAAGTCACTGGTCTGCTTTTCCGGCTTCCTGCTGCTGGCGAACTGCTGGTTGAAGGCATTGACTAGGTCAGCGAAGGAGGTGATGCTTCTGTTGGGCAACCCAACGAACCAATGAAGGGCTGCTCCTGATAGTGTGGAGCCAAACCCCTTGCACATGCAGGCCTCCTTGAGGGGCCCCGTAGCGGTTACCACCATCATCTTCTGCTTGTATTGGTTGATGTGGTCTAGGGGTCTGCGGTGCCATCATAGAGCGTCATGGATGATGGCACAAAGCCCTTAGGTACGGCAACGCAAGCTAGATCGTCGGTGAAGGGCGAGTCTGCATAGCTGTCACGGGCTGCTCTTCCCTGGTACTGCTGATCTGCTGTGCTAACTGCTCCTACAAGAGGGTTAAGAACAAAAGGAAAAAAGCTGAAAGGTGTACTTCCTGTTTGGGGGCCTCTAAGGTGCTGACTGCCTGGAGGAGGAGGAGGAAAAGACGCGGCGACTGCTGCGGATCCGGATTGCCATTCTGGTGCATGCTGGAGCGGGGTTTTGGGTGGCCAGATTGCTATATGATGTGGACTACCGTCAGCGGTCGCCAGGTTAATTGGGACTCCTGGCTGCCATCTAGGTGTCTGCTGGCTGGGGATAGGCGCCGCCCACGCTCCTCCAGAGGACTGGCTGTTGGGCATGGTATTCATCCCTGGTGAATTCGCTGGTTGCCATCCCGTTGCCTGGTGGATAGGGTTACCTGCAAGAGACAATGAATTAGTTTCTCGATTTTCTGATGTGAGTTGATATGAACTTTGAAACAAGAATGAGAGATATGATTAGTATACTGAAATGGACGTGAAACAAGTAACCAAAACAGAAGGTAAAGATAGTTTGAAGATGAATAAACCGTAACCAAAGGATAGTATGCTAGGTGAAGTAGACCTATACTTTAACAAAGCGCTTTGCTAGATCAAACACTCGATTGAAATAGCGAGTTTAGAGCTTGTAACGCGACTCACTCTAGACCTTGTCTTGTAAACTACAAAGACGAAACAAAAGGAAGCTCAAAGCTTAACTTTTACTTGGTTTTTAATTTGCAAATTGGATGATCTTTATTCCTTCAAATGACCGGCTATATATAGCCTACAAGAGCCCTTAAACCGGTTGGTTTAGGGTGACAAAAACAAAGCTAAGACTATTGTGAACTAGGAGCTAATTACAAGGTTGGAGCTAATAACAAAGCTAGTGTAAACATGGAGTTAAAACCAAAGCTAGGGAGTTAAAACCAAAGCTTCACCAGCCGTGTAGTCTTGTGTGAACATGGAGCCAACACCAAAGCTTGAGTGTACACACCATGTGAACATGGAGCTAAATACGAAGTAACCAATCAGCCCATAATCAACCTTGACTTCTCTACTCCTTTATTCAGCTCCCTTGTGAGCTAACTTAGTACTTGGAGAAGGCATACCACTAAGCTAGTAGGAGGAGCTAGTGTGGCTTGACTCAAGCTAATAGGAGCTAGTGTTACTTCATTGAACTCCTTAGTCTCTTCATTCGGATCATCTCCTCCCCCTTGAAAAGGAATTGCCCTCAATTCTGAAATGCCATCATCATCTAGATAGGGAGAAAGGTCCCCTACATTGAACGTGGCATGGATTCCATAATCATCCGGTAATTCCACTTTGTAAGCATTGTCATTCACCTTTGATATGATCTTGTAAGGTCCTTCAGCTCGTGGCATCAACTTATTCTTTCTTTTGCTTGGAAACCTCTCCTTTCTCAAGTGAACCCAAACTAAGTCACCCTCTTGAAAAAGTCTTGGCTTCCTGTTCTTGTTGGACTTTCTCTTGTATGCTTCATTAACCTCCTTGATTCTTTCTTGGATTTGCTCGTGGAGTTTGATCATAGCCTTTAGTTTGGACTCCGCATCCTTGTGAACTAACTCATCTTTTGGTAGCGGAATCAGGTCCAAGGGCATGTAAGGATTGATCCCATATACAGCCTCAAAAGGGGAATGAGAAGTAGTATAAGTGGGGGAGCGATTGTAGGCAAACTCAGCATGGGCAAGCTTGATATCCCAATCCTTTTGAGTCTTACTTACAAGGCCCCTTAATAACGTCCCCAAAGTGCGATTGGTAACCTCAGTTTGTCCATCTGTTTGTGGATGATGAGAAGTGCTAAATAAGAGCTTGGTTCCCACCTTCCTCCATAATGTGTTCCAAAAGTAACTAAGGAACTTTGAGTCACGATCAGAGACTATGGACTTGGGTATCCCATGTAGACGCACTATCTCCTTGAAGTATAAGTCAGCAACATTGCTAGCATCATCTGTCTTGTGGCAAGCAATGAAGTGAGCCATCTTTGAAAACCGATCTACCACCACCATGATAGCATCTTTTCCTCTAGCGGTTCTTGGTAAGGCTACAATGAAATCCATGGATACATCTTCCCATGGTCTACTAGGAGTGGGTAAAGGCGTGTAAACTCCAGGCTTGAAAGAACTTTTAGCGAATTGGCAAGTCACACACTTGCTCACCACATGCTGGACACTCCCTTGCATCTTTGGCCAAAAGAAGTGTTCCTTTAAGACCTCCAACGTTCTTGTAATGCCAAAATGACCCGCTAATCCTCCTCCATGAGCTTCTCTAACCAGTAGCTCCCTAATGGGATGCTTGGGCACACACAGGCGGTTTCCTTTGAAAAGAAATCCTTCCTGCAAAACAAACTCATCAAAGGCTCCCTCCTTGCATTTGGTGAAGGTTTCACCAAAGTCAGCATCATTGTTGTAGTAGTCCTTTAGAGTCTCAAATCCAAGCAACCTCACATCCAAAGTAGATAGTAAAGTGTAGCGGCGGGATAGTGCATCAGCTACTACGTTACTCTTTCCATCCTTGTATTTTGAAGAGAAGTGAAAGGATTGCAAGAATTCTACCCACTTGGCATGCCTTGGACTTAACTTTTGTTGGCCATTGATATATTTTAAGGACTCATGATCTGAATGAAGAACAAAATGGTTAGTTCGTAGGTAATGACTCCAATGATCAAGAGCTCTTACTATGGCATAGAACTCCTTGTCGTAGGTGCAATAGTTCAGCCTTGCTCCATTGAGTTTCTCTGAGAAATAGGCAATGGGGCGCTTATTTTGTACAAGAACAGCACCAATTCCAACTCCACTAGCGTCACATTCCACCTCAAAGGGTTGAGAGAAATCAGGAAGGGCTAAGATAGGAGCGGAGCATAGCTTCTCTTTAATGGCTTCAAAGGCTTCTTGGGCAGCCTTGGTCCAAACAAATGCGCCTTTCTTCAAGCACTCGGTGATGGGGCTTGTGATAGTGCTGAAATCCTTGATGAATCTCCTGTAAAAAGAAGCCAAACCATGAAAAGACCTTACTTCTGTAATGGTGGAAGGGATTGGCCAAGTACGTATGGATTCCACTTTGGTTTGATCAACTGATACCCCTCCTTTGGATACTACGTAGCCAAGGAATACTACCACAAAGAAGGCACACTTCTCCTTCTTCCCAAAAAGTTGTTGTTTGCGGAGTGTGGTGAAAAGTAGCCTCAAGTGCTCCATATGTTCTTCCAAGGACCTGCTATACACAAGTATATCATCCAAGTAAACCACAATAAAGCGACCTAGGTAGGCCTTAAGTACCTTGTTCATTAACCTCATGAACGTGCTCGGAGCGTTGGTAAGACCAAATGGCATGACCGTCCACTCATATAGTCCATGTTTGGTTTTGAAAGCGGTCTTCCATTCATCTCCCTCCCTCATTCTGATTTGATGGTAACCACTCCTTAGATCAATTTTGGAGAAGACCACCGCCCCATGAAGCTCATCTAACATATCATCCAACCTTGGAATAGGAAACCTATACTTGATGGTGATGTTGTTAACGGCTCTACTATCTACACACATTCTCCATGTCCCATCCTTCTTAGGTACTAAAAGAACTGGAACAGCACAAGGACTAAGGCTCTCCCGCACATACCCTCTACTCATTAACTCATCTATTTGTCTTTGTAATTCCTTAGTTTCCTCCGGATTACACCTATATGCAGCCTTATTGGGTAAGGTTGATCCTGGAATGAGGTCGATTTGGTGTTCTATACCTCTAATAGGTGGTAAACCAACGGGTAATTCCTCGGGGAAGACATCCTTAAACTCGTGTAACAACTCCTCTAATGGTTTTCCTCCAAGTCTATTCTCAACTTCTACGGGTTTTCTTTAGCCATCATGACAAATACACGTTCCCCCTCTTGTATAGCTTGCTCTACTTCCTTTTCACTAGCAAAGATGGTGAGGTTAGGTCTCTTGTTCTTGCTGGAGGTCATAGCTCTAACAGCTTGGGGAGTCATGGGTTTTAGAACGATTTTCTTTCCCTTATCCCTCAATTCATATTCATTCTTTCTACCATGATGAACTACGTCCCTATCAAACTGCCAAGGACGGCCTAATAGTATGTGACAGGCATCCATAGGTATAACATCACATAGAACCTCATCAACGTAGGAACCCATGGTTAAACCCACCCTTACTTGTTTAGTGACTCTTATTTTGTTTTCATTATCCAACCAATGTAATGCATACGGTTTAGGGTGATTAGTGGTGGTGAGACCTAACTTAGCTACCATTTCAGTAGAGGCAACATTCGTACAACTACCCCCATCAATAATCAAACTACACCACTTGGTATTAACTAGACATTTTGTGTGAAAGAGTTGGTCTCTTTGTTCGGTGTTTTGTGGGATAGGATTAGCATGAAGTGTACGTAATACTAAGACATTACCAAACGTTGGGAGTTCATAGTTCATTCCTTCTTCTTCTCTTTCTCCCAAGTAGACTTCAGGACCAGGCGCGCCATTGGATTTAGAAAGACTAATGATGCTTGAGTCTTCAAAGCTCACAACTCCTGCCATGCTTACGTCTAGATGGATGACCAAAGCTCTGATACCACTAATGATGTGAGTTGATATGAACTTTGAAACAAGAATGAGAGATATGATTAGTATACTGAAATGGACGTGAAACAAGTAACCAAAACAGAAGGTAAAGATAGTTTGAAGATGAATAAACCGTAACCAAAGGATAGTATGCTAGGTGAAGTAGACCTATACTTCAACAAAGCGCTTTGCTAGATCAAACACTCGATTGAAATAGCGAGTTTAGAGCTTGTAACGCGACTCACTCTAGACCTTGTCTTGTAAACTACAAAGACGAAACAAAAGGAAGCTCAAAGCTTAACTTTTACTTGGTTTTTAATTTGCAAATTGGATGATCTTTATTCCTTCAAATGACCGGCTATATATAGCCTACAAGAGCCCTTAAACCGGTTGGTTTAGGGTGACAAAAACAAAGCTAAGACTATTGTGAACTAGGAGCTAATTACAAGGTTGGAGCTAATAACAAAGCTAGTGTAAACATGGAGTTAAAACCAAAGCTAGGGAGTTAAAACCAAAGCTTCACCAGCCGTGTAGTCTTGTGTGAACATGGAGCCAACACCAAAGCTTGAGTGTACACACCATGTGAACATGGAGCTAAATACGAAGTAACCAATCAGCCCATAATCAACCTTGACTTCTCTACTCCTTTATTCAGCTCCCTTGTGAGCTAACTTAGTACTTGGAGAAGGCATACCACTAAGCTAGTAGAAGGAGCTAGTGTGGCTTGACTCGAGCTAATAGGAGCTAGTGTTACTTCATTGAACTCCTTAGTCTCTTCATTCGGATCATTTTCGGTGCCAAAGGGAGTATTACCTGTGACGTAGGATCTGTCGGGTGTGGGGTCATGGGTCAGGTAGCCTAGCCCTCGCGGTTCAACGACTTGGCTAGGTGGCGCCAATCCCAAATCTAGCCCGGTGACCAACTCTTGAGGAAACGTCCTAGGGTTCTGCATGCTGGTGACGGGTTCCCTGCGGGTGCCAAACTCTCCTTCAGGTATCCCGGACAAAGTTGGGGGCAAGACTTCTGGTGACGGTTGGACTGGTGCGGCTGAAGACTTTGACGTTACCAACATCTGGGCCCTCATGTCCTGATTGTCCTTCTGCATGGTCTTCACTGTCTGGCGCAGAGCATTGATCCCTTGGAGCACCTCCTTCAGGGGGTCCGGTAAAGTTGGGGCTCCAGAAAAACCTTCGGGTGACCCCCTATGGATCGATGTCCTAGACCAAGCGCCTTCTTTGCTGGTCTTGGAGGGGTTAGATGCTTTTGACACCACATACACATGAGGTGGTTTTGGGGTTGCCGGCACGTGTCCTGCTGCCAGGCTGGTAGGAATTGTCTGGGTGAGTGGCGTGAAAAGTGGACCTGCTGATCCTAGGGGCAATGCTCCTTCAGCGGGCTGAGTCGAGGCCTCTAGGCTGCGGGAAGGACTTTGATCGGATCCGGACATGACGATATGCAAGTTATCTTACTGTAGGGTTTGGCTATGGAAAACGATCACCTTGCCCGACGGTGGGTGCCAAATTGTTTTGGTAAAAATTTACCGGGTTTATGATTTTGGTGCGGGTTAAAGTGATCGAACTAACACCTACGGTTTGATAGAATCGAAACGGATCTAACGAACGGAAAACAACGAAGGAAGATTAAAGTGACACAAAATTTGGTGACGCGGAAACCCGATGTGGGAAAAACCGCGGGGGGAGTCGGAATCCCACCAAGATTCTACTATGGACGAAAAGAATGAGGAATATAAATACAAGCACTCAGACTATGATTGACTGTTATGTATTTTGCTAGTATGTTTGCTTGAACTTGAAGTGTGTTGAGGATGGGTTAAATGTCCCCTCTCGTTGTATCTTTTCTGCTTATATCCCCTTGCTTTCCTCTAGCCGTTACTCCAACTTCCTCCTCCTCTTTCTCCTGACTTCTCTCCTCCTCTGTTGGAACTGCCCCTTCGATTTAGGGAGTTGTTCTTTGACCAGGTTTTCCCCTTGGAGTGTGGAATTGATTCACTTTACCGGGCTGTTTGGTTGCTTGGCCCATTTCCTTGCCTTGCCCCCAACTCTTGGCTGACCCATTGCTTCGTACCATCTTGGGTTTCAATTGACTTGTTTACCCTCGGTTGCATTGACTTACGACTTTCCCGACTTCTGTCTTTCAACTTTCGAACATCGTCTTTTGACTTTTTGTCTTCGATTCTCTGACTTCTTGACTTTGACCTTCCACTCGTGGAGTGCCACATCGCATTTTGAGGGTGCGAATTTTATCCCGAACATATGTAAGTTCGATTTTTTTTGGTAAAAGTACAAGTTATACTTAGATAGATGGCTCACGGGTTTACAAAGTGTAAATTTTGAAAACTTTTACTCCCTCCGAGTTCCTATTATTGTTCCAAAAGGTTTTGGGTAAAAAATAAGGAAGGTAAAAAATAAGGAAGGGGAAATGAGTGGTTGAAAAAAGAAGGAAGAAGAGAGAGAAATGAGAGAGTAATTGTGAACCACACATAGATTGTCTAAAAATGAAGTGAGACAAAAATCAAATTCAGTCCAGAAAGGAAAGTAAGACAATAATAAGAACTCGGAGGAACTAATTTTTTAGGATAAAGTATACTTTGTGAGGAAAAAGTAATTCGTAAATTGAAAAGGGAAATGAATGGAGAAGTAAGATGAAAAAGAAGAAATAACATTATGGATTTATTGTGCTCTCAGTTAGCCATTTACAAGGAGACTAGCCTCCGATTTGTAGTTTTGTAGGCTACTCCACAATGAACAAAGTCGCGTTTCTGTCGGGCATTGGAGCAGTCATCATCTCCGTCATCCTTCTCCGACCTTCCACTGGTAATCCCCCCATTTTAAACAACCGTACTTTCGTTTCTCTCCATTCAATCCCGCTCATAGCTTGAGTTTATATATTTTGCAGATAACCCACCTTTTGCGGAGTTATTGGTGACAAATGCTGTAATATACACAAGTGACCCTTCTCTTCCCTTTGCTGATTCCATGGCTATTTCCGGCGGTCGCATTTTGGGCGTTGGCAACTTTTCTTCTCTCAAGGTTTTATTTTATTACTCCCTCCATATTCTTTGGGTCGTGTTTTTTTCTAACGAATTTTTACTCAATCCTAACAATATTTTATCAATTTGTCCTTGTCATTTCATCCAAATTGATTTTCTTTAAAGAAAACCCTAAATTCAACCACCCATCAATCACCACCCAAAACACCAACAAACACCACCCAAAACACCAACAAACACCACCCAAAACACAATTAAACCTATCAACACCAACAACCACCACCCAAAACACCAACAAACACCGCCCAAAACACAATTAATTATGTTTAATCTGACATAATAAAAGAAAAATAAGATAGTAAAAAATCGAATAAAAAAATTACATGAAAAGAAAAATCATAATGCACCCTAAATCTCTAACCCTAATTTAAAAAATTAATTAAATCCTGAACAAAATATAAATCAATTAATTAAATAATTAATTAAAATGATATTACTTCATTGATAATTTAATTAAAATTTATAATCGAATTCAAAAGAGTTGAGTTGATTAAAGAAATTGAGGGGGTAAAGAGACAAAGAAGAAGAGAGAAAAATTACAAGTTAGGTTAAATTATGGAGAGGGTAAAATTGGAAAAGTGTCGTTATTTTTGTTAGAATTGAGTAAAGACTCGTTAGGAAAATAGATGTTTGCTCTTATTAATATAATAAGATGGACTATCTATAAACGAATGATTATTTTTATTTATATAGAATTTCATCACCTCATCATAATTTCTCGATTTGAATAATTTTCACTTAAGGTTATAATCTTAGGAACTTTTTTAAGATTCAAAAGATTGTTGGTTGATACAATATCTAAGAACGAATTATTACTCTTATTTTGGTAGATTTTACCACCTCATTATAATACTCGTGTAACATTATTTTTTCCCTACATATACAAATTTCTATATATTCTTTATTTAAATTAAAAAAAATATATTAAAAACTATAATAATTATTAATACTCTCTCCGTCTCAGTCAATATATAGTTCACACTTTCATCTTTTGGATGTAGGAGTTAATAGTTCACATTTTTCTTTTTGGGAAAGTTTTACCCTCTATTTTTTTTACTTTTTAATAAAAAAATATAAACTCTTCTTTCACTACCTTAAATTTTGTCTATAAAGCAAATGTGAACTATCTATTGGGACGGATGGAGTAATAATTCTTTAAAAAATTCAAAATAAATCAAATATTAAAACAATTATCAAATATAATTGACTAAGTGTTTCACGCTGTCGCTGTCTAATTTATCGTTGGTTTATATAGTGATAATTTTTTATTCTTAAATGGAACAAATTTCTATATTCTTTATTTAATTTAATTTTTTTTAAAAACTGAGCCTTAGGTGGAGTAGGATTTTTTTTCATGTACAAATTTTAATATTCTTTATTTAATCAAAAAATATATTAAAAAACTTAGACCAATCTTATTGCTCGAAAATTTTCTGCTTTATTAATATATATTGATTGATTAATTGATTGTCCTTATGTTTTTTAATTATTGTTTACACATTTTTGTCATTTTGTATTAACTAAAGTAACATTACATTACCTTAAGTTTGATGGATCATTTGTGCCTTGTCACCAAAATTCTATCATCATTTATCTCTTTATCGATACTTTATCAAATTTCTTAATTTCTTTGCAAAAGGCAATGGGGCAAAAATTAAAAACTGGAGGGAGTGTTACTTTGGCTACTCAATATCTGTGCTAGCTTGTGAAAAGGTCCAACGCAAAGCCGTTGGTAAGTAACCAATCTGTGACAAATCCATCGTAGATTATGTGTAAGTAATCCATCTGTCACAAAACCATCGCAGAGTTGTGGTGCCTTAATAAATCAATTGCGCGATTAGTTGGAATAGCATGTATGTCGGAAAACCATCGCAAATTTCATGTTCCGTGGTAAATCTGTAGCAACATTTTTTTTGCAACGAATTTTTCTCCCCTTGCAATATCCATCCCGAGACCGAACTTTTTTGTAGTGCACATTATATCAAAGACAATAAAGATGATAAAATATCTACAAAAGCCGGCACAATAAATATCACCGACGATCGTTATAACCGCGGCATGGAGTGAACGGCTGAGTCGAGGGCAATTCCGTGTCATCATTACCACGACTGCATCTGAAATTTAAAACTGTGACTATAAGACTTAACTACAAAAAAAGTCTTATTTTCCATCTTATTTTTTGGCGGAAGTTGTCAATTGGTACTTGTCAACAATGAAGATAAGTATCAGGTATCTTTGGGAGAACAATGTTATGTGTCTTGGTGCCAACTAGCTCCAACGTTAGGTACTCCTTTGACAAAAAACCTTTAATTTACTACAATAGCATTGAGCGTTATATGAGTGAGTCTGCGATCTCAATTATTTTTAACTAGATAGTCATTGGACTACTTTTTGCCCCCTCCCTCTTTTGTGCTAGAAACACATTCTCTTGAACCTAGTAAAAAAATACTTACCTTTCCTTCATACAGAGCCTACTGGACTACTGATAGATGCTGCAATGCAATTGGTACTTCAATTTGTCCCACAACCTTCCATTGACGAAAGGAGGGAAGGATTGTTACGGGCTAGCGGTTATGCTTTGACAAAAGGAGTGACAACAGTGGTTGATATGGGAAGATATTTTCCTGGCGCTTCAACAGAGTCACCATGGCAAGATTTTACAGGTATTAGATTATTGGAAGGATACATAAAATTAACACGTAATCTTATTTTTCAGGCATTGATTTAGTTTATATTTATGATTGTTCGATTTTTAGAGCCTTTATTCATCACTTTCAAGCTCTTCATAAATTGATAAAATGTCTCAGACTCGACTTGAATGCCAAATTTCAGGGAAGTGATTGAGTTTCAGCTTTTCATACTTCTTGGATCAGTTAATAACATATGCTGTAGACTGGTGGCATTTTAATATTGGTTTCTTCCCTGATGTCGGATCAGTTATGGGCCTGTGGCTTATGCAGTTATGCCCCCTCAAAAAATGGCTGCTTTCAGATTCGTTACAAAATAGCCATGATATATGATGTCAGCCTTTATTTAATGCAATGCGTGTGGTTATTCTTCCACTTGAACTCCACATGGATAGATAGTTCTTTCCAACTGTATTTGCTGCAGTAAACTAATAATGGTGATTCTAAATAAAGATTGTAGATCAGTATTGCGACATAAAACAAATTTTAGATATGCTGTGCTGTAAATATCAGGAAAGGTGTGTAGTAAGTTATATTGATATATGTCCATTCATTTCTGCAGATATCTATAGTTGGGCAACAAAGTCTGGGAATAAGATAATTAGAGTGTGTTTGTTTTTTCCAATAGAAACTTGGTCGCGCTTGGCTGTGAGTACCGTTACATTTTACCTAACTGTTTGTTTAATTTTTGTCTTGAAGACCTTTATTGTAGTCTTATGTGTGTTATATGCATCAGGAGCTCAAGAAGAGGACAGATGGTGTTGTTAACCAGTGGCTTTACCTTGGGGGTGTCAAGGCTTTTATGGATGGGTCGTTAGGGTCAAACAGTGCCCTATTTTATGAGGTCAGCATTTTAGGTGAAACTGATGTGTCTTCAAATTGATCGGATAAATTATTGAGGAGTGTTATGGTTATGCATGCCCTGGGGTAAAACATATGAGCATCACAAATATCCTTGTGGGTTTGTGGCTCCCTCTAAGTAAAAAAAGGAAAAAAAAACTAGTATTGACGATTAATTATGCTCCATATACAAGTTCTTACAAATTACTCCCTCTAACTTTAAAGATTGCCCCATTTAATTTCGGCACTATGATTAAGAAATGCAAGAGACTCTGAGTGGGGAGGTGGGTGTTACCATCACACCAATGAAGTATGCCCACACAAACCATGTTCACAATAGAACTCAGGGAATTCTAAAATTAGGCCTAAGGTAGAATATGAGGCAATTCCGAAGATTTAGAGGGAGTATTATTTATTATACTCCCCTACCATATGTTGAATATATGTGAGGTAGGGAGTATTTTTTTTTTTGAAAAATTACTACGAGTAATTATTATGACATTTTATTGACAAATTGGTGCTCAATTCATTTCAAATGATTCTATACATTTAATTTGGGTACATACTTTAAGGTTAAGTGAAAAAAGTGGAGTAGGTGGGGAACTAAATGGTAAGCCTTATCAAGATGATCACAAAGTGACATACATACTTGCATGTCTAGGCCAAACAACTGTTGTTTCAAGCTGCTTTAAGCTCCGATACCACTTTTTGTGCGCAGAAGCGTGTATTCTCGTATTGAGCCCTTTTTTTGGTAAAAATGTAAATATCATTAATAATAAACCAATTACATCATACACATTGTAATTCAATAATTCATGTCTATTACTCACAAAGTATCGGTCTTAGGTTCTACCCAAGATAATCTATCCACTTTCTGTATTTCTCCGTAAGGTTGCCTTTGAGCTGTTGCTGAACGCACATTCTGATTTCGTACTTTATTTGCTGAGCACAATGTTCAAGTCGCAACATTCTGCTGTCCAATCGGCCGCTGTTTCTTTGCACCCAAATGTGATATATGGCTGCATTTAATATGCTATTAAGTATCCCTTTATTGAGGCACGTCCCTCTCCTATTTCTTCTTCATCTTGCTGCGTCTGTGACAGGCAGGAGCACCCCTGTCCAATGCTGTAACAGCTGCGGCAGTGCAGTGCTTTATGGGCATTGGAAAAAACAAAAAAAAAGTTTCTTCAGCTTGAGCACATATAAAACTCGTATTGTCTTGAGAGTTTTGATTTAACATTGAGCCTGTTCTGATAGCAGCACCATGTAATTAATCGGTGTTTAGGAAGTGTCCATTTATTCCATACCTCCTGAAATCAGTCTACTTCTCCTGCACGTGAAAGCCATTGATATCCTTTATAGATGGAGTATTCTTTTCCCCTAGCATTGATCCATTCGTTCTGATCATAAGCAGGCTGCAAGTCATTCCTCAGTCGACATACCTTCCTCCAAGTCCAGCTGGCATCCGCTGGAGGTGTGTATTCCTTCCAAACTACACCCTTAAGGTAGATATGGTTGACCCATTGAACCCAGAGTTTGTTTGGATGAGAATAGATCCACCATATTAGTTTCCCAACAGCTGCCCTATTCCATAGACACTCATCTTTTAGACCCAATCCTCCCTCCTTGTAAGTGGTGCAAATTTTTGACCAAGCCACAGGGGGAGCCCTCTTGTAATCTGGTCCCCCATCCCACAAAAAGTTCCGACATATAGCTTCAATGTGCGCTAAGACTGCTCGTGGGAGAATAAAGATAGAAGCCCAGTACGAGTGCAAGGTTTTATAGACAGCTCTTACCAGGACAAGTCGGCCAGCACAAGTTAGTTTCTTGGCTCCAAGCATTCTAATCCTCCCTAAAATTTGATTGATTAGAGGCTGACAGTCCTTAATGCTCAATTCAGTAGATTTAATAGGCACCCCCAGCTATCGGAATGACATTTTCCCTTCAATGGAGCCAGAAACTTTTATGATCTCCTGTTTAATCCCTTCCCACATACCGTTAAAATAGACATTCGACTTACCGTTCCTCATCTGGAGTCCTGAAGCTTGTGAAAAGGTGGAGAAAGTTCTGTCAGGATCATGATGGAGGGTATATCTCCCTTACTGAAGAGTAGCAGACTTCATCGGCTTACATAAAGGATGAAACATGAAATCCATAGTGGAGGTCGTGTAATCCAGTAGTCTAGTTAAGTACTCCATGCATATTGTAAACAAGAGAGAAGATAACGGATCTCCTTGTCGTAACCCCCTTTTACCCTCGTAAAAGCCAAAGGTGTCACCATTCAGATTGAGAGTATATGTAGCAGTGGCGTTCTTGAATTAGTTTGATAAAGTGAGGTGGAAAATGGAGGGCTTGAAGCATTTGAAACAGAAATACCCATTCCACAGAGTCATATGCCTTTTGCAAGTCGTTTTTAAAGAGACATCTAGGTGACACTGATTTTCCCCCATACAATTTGACCAAGTCCTGACAGATGAGTATATGTTCCATGATATTCCGTCCTTGGATAAACCCACCTTGAGTCTGTGAGATCAGATGAGGGAGCACCTGTGCTAACCTAGTGCACAAAATTTTAGATATACATTTATTATACACTACATTGTAGCAGGCTATTGGTCTGAATTAACTTACATTTACAGGATTGGGATCCTTAGGTATCAAAGTGATGTTGGTTGCATTCAGCTGCTTAAGACTGGACCCTATTGGAAGAATTCATGTATAGCTATAACGTCCTCCCCGACAATTTCCCAGCTATCTTTGAAGAATTTGCTAGTATATCCATCTGGCCCGGGTGATTTCTCATTTGGGATGCTGAACATAGTTTTCTTTATCTCCTCGGCATTTACTGGCGATAATAGAGTCTGAACATGCTCATCCTCACATTTCCGTCCTCTATTCATAATTCTTCTGTTCACCAGTACAGTATTAGAGTGGTGCCAAGTAAATTCTGATAAAAATCGAGAAAACTTTGTTGCATTGCATCACTGTCAGTATGAGCTCGGCCTTGTTGATCTGTAATCTGTAGGACCCAATTCTGTATCCTTCGCATTTTGAATGCCTCATGAAGAGGGCAGTGTTGGCATCTCCTTCAGCTGACCAAGCCATTTTCGCCTTTTGTTGTAGAAATTCCAACTGCACATTATACAGCAGGTTGTACACTTCCCTAGCCTCTCGCTCCTGTTGAATCAGGTGCGTATTAAAGCTATGTCGTCATTCCTTTCTACATCACTATAATTCTCCTTGTTAAGTCTCTTCAAGCTAGATTTCAGGGACTTTAATTTAGTCACCAAAATGAACATTTTTGTACCTGTGCTCCGGTTACTCCCCCTCCCCCCATTTTGGACCAAGCATGGAGTATGGTCGAATAAGCCTTCCGATAAGAAATGCGCAATAAGATCTGGGAATGCATCAAGCCATTCTTGGTTCACTAGAAATCTATCGAGTCTGCTATACACTCGATGATCTTCTGGGCATTGCTTGTTATTCCACGCATAATGGGTAGCTGGGCTATCGATGACTTCAAAGTAATCAATGCATTGCTGAAACGACAATGTTTCTGCTCTATTAAATGAACCCCTACTCTCTTAGTATCAGTGAGCACACAATTAAAATCTCCACATATTGCCCATGCTCCATTAATGCTATCCGCCAATCTGTTAAGATTTGTCCAGAGAGCCTCCCTTTCCTGTATCCCATTGTAAGCATAGATCATAGTAATAAACGGCTTCTTCCTAGTGCTCTTGTCCTCCACTTCCATATTAATGTACTGGGCATCATACTCTAGAAACAGGACGTCAGACATACTAAGTTGCCACACGATCCAAATTCTTCCACCTTGATGGCATCATACTCTAGTATGTACTTGTTTTATTAGTACTTTAGTAGTCACACTCCAATTATTAAATATTTGCATCGCTTTATTCTGATTCTTTGGTTTAATCTTAGTTTCTAATAAACCATATAAACCAACATTATTCTGAAGCAAAAACGTATTTACAGTGCGCTGCTTAGACATTCTATTAGTACATTCCAAAACCCGAGCTTCATCATTGATTAAGCAGTATTGGCGGGTAACCAGTTGCTCCTATGCCCCGATCAGGAGAACAAATCAGTGCTTCGACAAAAGTCTGCTTATCTCTGCCATTCGATTACTGAGTAGTACTAATACACTTGCCTACTGGAGACAGTATAGCTGGTTCAGACCTCGAGGGATCAAGTATTGGAGTTATCATCAGGTTCTGCTGTGCTACTTTTGGTAGGTTAGTCTGCTGTTTCTCCACTTTTCTGCATACTTGATTTGTCATTTGTGCTCCTTTTTTAGCGTGGCATATATTCTTATCATGACCTAATCGCTTACAAGCAGTGCATAGAGTAGGTTTCCACTCATACTCCACCTGGATTGTGATTAATTGTTGTTTTTCATCCTTGAAGGCCACAGTATTAGGAAATTTCTGATCAATCTTGAGCTCCACCATCATCCGGGCATACCCCAGTCTGACCTTCAGGTTTGTAGTCTCGTCATTCTTCACATACGTGCCAACAACGATTTTTGGAAGACTCTGGCCCCAAAATTTCAATGGTAGCTGATGAAGGCGTATCCAAGCTGGCATGCAGTGCACCTCCTCCTTTTCCAGTGCTTTATCTTCTTGCCATGGTTTGATGATCACTGGTTTACTATCGAATAGATAATAACCAGCATTCAGAACGGCTTGCTGCATTTCCTTTGTTTGAAATCGCACCAAAAAGACTCCATTAGGGAGGAAGGAGACCTTGTCAATTGTATGATGCTTCCAAATCCGACGTAAATATCCTTCGAGCACGGCTATTGGTGGATTAGCACCCAATACATAACCATATATGGCTTGCTGCTAATACTCAACCTCGCCCTGATCAGCCTGTGCTATCTCCTGCTAATCATTCGCATGTATATTAGACGCACTGCTATCATCATCATCCAAATTAAACGGAGGTTATCCCAATGGCTATGTTGGCAGGCTTTCATGCCTTGCTGCCTCCTCATGGTTAGGTTTTTTTTCTCCATGTTTGTTCATTTCTGTTGAGATCTTAGTGTCCTTCGATGCCTTTCCCTTCCGTCTAGTAACATTCGAAGCCTAGAAGATTTAGCTAGCTACTGAATTCCTAGCCATGATTGCACGGAATCAAGCATAAATCACGATCAAACTAGTCCTAAGTCCACAGAGGAAGGTCTATTGAGACCATGTTACGTGTTCATGGTCCATAATAGTACGATATTGTCCGCTTTGGGCCAAGCCCTCACAGATTTACTCTTGAGCTATTTCCAAAGTGTCTCGTACTATTATTGTTGATAGATACTTATAAAGATGATCTTTCATCCTTACACCACCGATGTGGGACAAGGGTTTGCACCCTAACAATAATGATGTCGGTAATGCTAGAATTTACTTCTCGGAGGCTCTTATAATCTTTATTCTTGTGTGCTGGGAATTGGGCTAATTGTCTGATTTTGCAGCTTGAAAGTCTTGATTCTTCTCTTTAGCTCAAAGCTGTGACATTTTCCATCTTTAGCTTCTGTCATTTGCAGACGTCATTACACTTCCAACTGTTTTGATGCCAAAATGACATTGGCTCTCTGTAAACATACTAAATCAATTACTTGGATTTCCCCATTTAGCCATATGTTGATGATCCCAAGACATCTGGCCTTCAAGTGATGGACCTAGACAGCCTAGCCAACATGACTGTATCTTCCGACAATTCTGGTTTGCAGGTAAACCTTCAGTATTTTTCATCTAGTATTTATCTGTACATGTTACAATTCAATAGCGATGTAGAGTGTTTATGCAAACATATTACAGGTTGCTATTCATGCTATTGGTGATAAAGCCAATGACATGATCTTGGACATGTATGAGTCAGTAGCTCATACAAATGGAATCAAGGACAGGAGATTTAGGGTAAGAAGATTTAATTTGAGAGAGTTTAGAACTGCCTATATCTCATATTTATGATTCCCATATGACTTTATTACTTATATCAATTATGTATCTTTAATTTCTGAAAATGTATATATACTGTTGCCGAGTAAAGTTCTGCCATTTAATTTTATCATTTTAAAAAAAATGTAAAACTATATATTGTGAGAAAGTATCAGTCAAAGTCAACATTGTTTGCCAAACCAAAGCCAAATGGGACCGATATTATTGGGATGGAGCGAATATCTGGCATTCTGGCTCAACAAAGTTTCTGCAGCATTATCTTATTTATCCGTTATGTGAATGTGTGATATTGGTGCCTTTAGATTGAGCATGCTCAGCATTTGGCACCGTATTCAGCCGTTCGATTTGGGAAACAAGGGGTTGTTGCTTCTGTGCAGGTTATTTTATTTTAACTTCTCGGTGTTTCTTACTCTAGCTATTTAATTTTGCTTTCCAATGGATGTCAAATCTCACACTTGGAAGCAAACAGTCCTCCATGAGATCATGTTGCCATATTGTTATAGTTAGACATAGGAGGTTTAAAGGTTGCACGATGATTGTTAAAAATGAGCCTTTTGGATCTTGTAACAAAAAATCATACTTGTAACGATAAACGTTCTGAGCATAAAGCCTCTCCATTTTATTTTAAAACCTCGATTCTTATTGTAGAAGCGTTAAATGCTAAAAGTCTAAAACCCACAAATGTGAACCTTGTCATTGTAGCATTAAGGTGACTGTCGTAACGTAAATTGCAAATTTCTTTCTCAATATCCACAGAGGAATTACATGTATTTGTGTCTTACATTTTTTTGTCTTCAATTGCTCTGCATGTTACTTGTTCCTGTTTGCTGTGAAATTTTCAGCCGCAGCATCTTCTTGACGATGCAAATCACGCAGCAATGAAACTGGGGGAGGAGCGAGCCGAAAAAGGATCTTATCTCTTTCATACCCTTAAAGCAAGTCATTCATTATTAGCCTTTGGCTCTGATTGGCCCGTAAGATCTTTTCTTAGAACTATGTTCTGTTGTAACTCGTTGAGCTTCTTTTCCGGGTACAATGAAATTTTAGGGGTGCTATACTAACAGCATGGTTCTTAAGTCTTAATGTCTGCACTATGGATTTTCAGGTTGCAGATATTGATCCCATGAACTCAATAAGGGCAGCGGTAAAGAGAGTTCCACCATCATGGGAGGCGCCATGGATCCCATCAGAACGTGTCACCTTCAACGATGCCCTAGATGCGTAAGTCTCATCAATTTGTTTTTGCATTTTATTTTACACTTCGACTTTTACGGAGTGTAGTTTGTTGATAAGACGCTCTTTTAGTTCTGACATTAGACTTATTATCACATCATTTAAGATTTTTCATCTCAAAAGAGTCATGTCTAACGCTCCGACATGAAATTGACGTCCAACACTCACATTTGAGTTTGATTAGATAACCTTAGACGTTAGACCTATGATGATTGTGACCAAGCAATTAAGGCTTATCCGCACCACATTTCCTCTGTTTTTTTAATCTTCCTGTTTGAATATAATACACCACTCATATATTGAGCAAACGGGAAGATAAAAAAACCCGGAGGAAGTATTATTATTTTGTTATTATTATTGTTATTGTTATTGTTACTGATTATTATTATTATTATTAATTATTTTTATTTTTATTAATATTTGACTGCTGCTGCTGCTGCGGCGGCGGCGGCGGCGGCGGCGGCTGCGGCTGCGGCTGCTGCGGCTGCTGCGGCTGCTGCGGCTGCTGCGGCTGCTGCGGCTGCTGCTGTCGTCGTCGTCGCAGTTGCTGTTGCTGCTGTCGTCGTCAACTATTTTAATTTTTATTAATTATTATGATTATTAGTATTATTAATTTACTAGTTGGAAAGCCCGTGCGATGCACGGGTCGCTTTTGAAGTACCTCAGACACAAATACATTTTCAGTTACATATTCGTAACAATATTCATTTCTTATATTTGTAGAAATTTTCGATGTTATTAAGAACTCTTTTTATAACTCAAAAGATTTCTATTTTTATATCTAAAGACGAACTATTACTTTTATTTACATAATAAAATTTCATCAACTCCTCGACGTGTGATCATCTTACCTCAATTTATAACCTTAAGCTAAGAGTTGTTATAAGACTCAAAAGTTTTTTTTATTATTATCTAAAAACGAACGATTTCTCTTATTTATGATATAAAATTTCTCACCTCATCAAAAATTTTCAATTTTGGATAATTCAACTTAGAGTTATACTCCGTAGTACTCTTCAAAACTCTTTTCAGAACTCAATCAAAAGATTTCAGGTTGAAATCTAAAGACAAATGAAAACTCTTAATTATATACGGAGGAATAGAATTCCATCAACTTTTACTTCGTATTATTTTTTGATGCGGGATATTTCTATTTAAATTTATAGTCTTAAGAGCGGTTATGGGCTCAGAAGATTTTTTTGTTAATATTTAAAAATGAATGATTTCTCTTACGTATGAAATAGAATCTCATCACTTCATCATAATTTTGATGTGTGAGACAATTTTACTTAGTTTATAATCTTAAAATCTTAAAAACTACTCCATTTTTAAGATCCAAAAGATTTCAGGTTCATAACTAAAGACGAATGATTACTCTTAATTATATACTCCATAATAGAACTCCATCAAGTTATTATAATTTTTCTATGTGTGATATTTCTACTTAAATTTATTGTGATAAGAACTTTTTTAGGACTCAAAAGATTTTTCGTTGATTTATAAGAATGAATGATTACTCTTATTTATAGGGAATTGATAAATATATACAGCCCTTAGGATTACATCTAAGAGTGTAAAAGAGGAAACAAATAAATTCTTAATAGTTGTATTAATTGCATCGATGTATGTGTAGTTCATTATTTAATTTTTAACTTTATACCAAGTTGGGAAGGTATTAAAGGCTTAGAAACAACCTTAAGGGTTGTATTTTAACATAACCCCTATTTATATAGTAGAATTTCATCTCCTCATTAAAATTTCTCGATATGGGATAATCTTGCTTAAACTTAAATTTATAGCCTTAAGAACTGTTATAAGACCCAACAGAATTTTGGTTAATATCCAAAAACGAATGATTTCTCTAATTTAATTATGATATAATACGTAGAATTTATGACCTCATCATAATTCTTCAAAGTGAAATAATTCTACTTAAGTTTATAGTTTCAAAAACTCTATTTCGGACTCAAAGATTTTTGGTTAATATCTCAACTCGAATGATTTTTTTTTATTTATGATGTAGAATTGCATCACCTCATCATAATTTTTCGATGCCGGATAAATCTACTTAAGTTTGTAACCTAAAGAACGCTTTTTAGAACTATTTTTTTTTTCTGAATATCTAAATACAAATGATTACTTTTATTTTATATAAGTAGAATTTCATCAATTTATTACGGAGTATTATAATTTTTTGATGTGGATAGTTTTTCTTAAATTTGTAGTCTTAATAACTCTTTTTAGGACTCAAATTTTTTTGGTTGATATCTAAAGACGAATGATTACTTTTATTTATATAATAAATTTTCATCACCTCATTATAGTTTATCGATGTGAGATAATTTTAGTCGCCCTTCTGTTTTTGACATTATTCACAAATAAAGAAAATCTTCAATATTCTTGACAATTTATAAGAGGGAATATAGTCACGTACTCACGTGAGATCTTGTGTGTTTAGTCGTTATGACTTAGGAATATATATTATATTATAAATATCAAACTTTTATATTTTTGCTAATGTATATTTGATATTGATGGTGCAAAACGCGTCTCGACAAAACACATTAAAACTTATTCTGACATTTTTTCGAGCAAAAATTACAATGTGAGATAATTACATATGAGACTCAATTTTTTTTAAAATTTACCTAATGACCAATGATGTCTCTTATTTATTATAATCACGTCTCGTTATTATAATTTTTCAATGTGAGATAATTTTTACCGTTTTATATATATGTAAACAACAAAATTATCGTAATTTTATATTTTTAGAGTTTCTAATATTGATTATAGGGTGAATAAATAACACTTTCGCTTCTCGTCGTCGGCGATTTACTTAAAATCGTCGACAATTTTACATAATTTACCTATTTTACCCTTTACTCCCTTTTCCTTCCTTAACTAAACAAAACAAAAATTACTTTAAAACAAAAACGATCAACCCTACAAAACAAAACAAAAACATCAAAACAAAACAAAACAAGTTACTGCATCTCTATCCGATCACATAAGACAATCGTCCAATTGGCAGCCTGGGCATAGACTTTAAAACTTGAAGTCTACGCCTGGGCATGGACTTTAAAACTCGAAGTCTACGCCTGGGCATGGACTTTAAATCTCGAAGTCTACGCCTGGGCATAGACTTTAAAACTCGAAGTCTACGTCTGGGCATAGACTTTAAATCTCGAAGTCTACGCCTGGGCATAGACTTTAAAACTCGAAGTCTACGTCTGGGCATAAACTTTAAAATTCAACGTCTACCCGTAAAAGCAGACGTTATGTTTCAACGTTTCCGCTGGGAACGGCTATAAAAATGCAACGCCTATAGGCTATTCCTGGACTATCTTTCACGCCTATACCGAAAAGTCTATCACGACTGTCTTTTCTTTTTCCGTGATAACCAATGAAATTACACCACGTACATAACAAGGGAAATTAAAACTAACGTCGTCTTCCGAATTGTTTTTGGTATACCGCAAATTCAAATCAAAAGGGAAATTGTTAACCGTGTTCGACATTTCGGACAATTGTCAACGTTATTGGAAAAATCAAAATATAAGTGTTTTGATGTTATTCCGATGATGATTCGGTTAAATTTAAATATAATTTACTTAGGTTAAATAGTGGTAGGTTAAATAATAGTAATTACGTTTATTTAGTTAGTAAATCGTGATAATATAATACTAGTTAGGTTAAATATAATTTAGTTAGGTTAGTTTAGATTTTGTTTAGTTAGTAATTAAACAGAGGGCGATTCGGTCATTTACTATCATATTTGCCGACGATTTTAAGTAAATCGCCGACGACGATGAGTAGTCTCCATAAATAAGTACTCGTAAATATTTAAAATTCGTCAAATAGAACTAACTACACGTTCCACGCGGTTTCTGTTAAATTTTTGTAGTATTTTGAGGTGATAATTGACTGTTTATATAGTTGTAATTTTTTTGATCTTAGGTGTAGTAGGATTTTTTTTTCCTATACGAATCTAATATCACTTAAATCTGAGGTGGAGTAGGATTAATTTATCCTATACAAATCCCTATATTCTTATTTAAATTAATAAATATATTAAAACTTTTTATTAAATAATTTGAAAAACTCCGACCAATCATATCGCTCGAAAAGTTCCTGTTTTATTAATATATATTGATTATTATTATCATTTATATTTTTAGTTAAGTTAATTTAAGTTAAATTCAATTCAATTCATTTTAGACTCATTCAGTTCATTTCAATTCAGCCACTTTCAACTTAGCTCAGTTTAGTTCAGTTTAGTTCAGTTTAGTCAGTGTCAGGGCCTTAGATAGAAAAAGACAAAACAACGGTTATTCCCTAGAAATAATGTTTCCCTTTATCTAACTAGCACCTTCACTCCAACTCAGGTCGCCATTTTGCATGTCTTCTCAATTCAAAAATCAATCATTGATCACTACAAATCACTCATTTCTGCAGGCACACCATCTCTGCTGCTCGTGCATGTCATCTTGATAAAAATATAGGATCATTGTCTCGTGGAAAACTGGCAGATTTTGTAGTATTATCGACAAACTCTTGGGAGAACCTTGAAGAATTAGCGTTTGATTCCATTGAGGCTACTTATGTTGGAGGAGTTGAAGCATATTCTGGCAAGATTGTGATGTAAGAAAATCAGTATTTCTTGGCGGATGCAGGGTTCTGTACCGCTTGAGAGACATGCTCAAGAATATCCTCAGTAGTGCAGTCGTGCAGATGGTGTTTCTTGGCATGTTGGCCATATGTAAGCATGTAACCCAACTTGAATGTTTTTTTAATTGAAATCCCAAATCGGAAATTAATTAATATCAATCCAATCGGCTTCAGCCAACAAAACAAAGTTCAACGGAAATCAGTGTGAATGCCTTTTAGCTATAAAGACATTTAGCTTATCAACAGTAGCTAATTTCATTTACATAGCTAATGCAAAATTGAATCACATACTTGGGTATCATGGTGGATTGAGGCAAGTTACCAGCCCATTGTGCTAACGGGTACTTGGGTCTGAGCAGATCATAGACCATAGCAGGCCGTAGCCGAGCCTGGTCCGTACATTCCTGCAGAAAATCAACTGGCGAAGTACTGGCACCTGCAAGCTTATCTCGAACGTGCAGTAAAGCAACCCAATGTTCAGCCTGATTAGCCTTGCCTTGGACGTCTTACACTGAATCATGTTACATATTGTTCAATGTTCATTATGTCAAAACATGCAAATTCCACAGCCATTTGGACAACAAAGCTTCATTCCAAGACAACAATTTCTTAATACCAAATCCACCCTCCTTCCAAGGAGCACAAATTGTTCTCCAACTTTTCATAACAAAGCTCTCTAGTTATGATTCCGAAAGAAACGAGCACAGATTTTATGGATTACCTTAATGATTCCTTTATGTTATGTATTTATTTATGACTAAATTCGACTCAACTAAAAAACCCTAGTGAGGAGAGAGTGACGTTAGGGCGATTGGAGATTGCGGCATCATGGCCAAATCTCCGACCAACTCTTCACCGGCGTTAACTAATGTCACTAGGAGAAAGAACAAGTGAAGGGATGACGATGCTAGAGGAAGTAGCTTGAGTGGACGCGACAAACCATCATTGAACGTACCTGTGAAAGAAAAATCCATGCAAGATATCATGGGTATTCCTCCTTACGTAATTGAAGATGAAGATGATCATGGGGCTGCGTTATTGAATAAAGACGAGGAATGAAGATGATATCGGTATTGACCATATAAGACTGGAGGCTGAGGATGGGCTTGATGATGGTGAATGGTTTACGAAGCAAGGTAAGAAAATAGTTCCAATCATCAAGGAGCAACCAATTCTCAAACTGGATGAGGAGGATGTGATCTCAGAACTCGAATACTGGAAGAATGCTGTCTATGGTTTCATTGTGGGAGCCAATCCCCCATGGGCAGTGTTAGAAGGTTTTTTTCGAAGAATATGGAAACACCATACTATAGACAAGGTATCTTTTCTGCCAAATGGGGTTTTCTTGATAAGATTTCAATCGGAGGCCATGAAGAACATAGTCTTAAATACTGATTTCTACATGTTTGATAATAAACCAATGATCATTAAACCATGGTTACCGGACATAGAACTTAAAAAGGAGGATGTTCAAGTCCTTCCTACTTGGGTTAGATGACACCAGTTACCGCTGAAATGCTGGGGGGATAGTTTGCCGAAGATTGCAGGGTTAATTGGTCCGTTCATTAAGAGAGATGATGCCACAGCTGCGAGATCTAGGTTGGTTTTTGCGAGAGTACTCGTAGAGGTCAAGCTTGGTCAATCATTGCCTTCTACTGTTCAGTTTTTAGATGAAAAAGGGACATTGGTTTCTATCCAAGTCGAATATGACTGGAAACCAGTGGTATGTCTGAATTTTAGGAGGATGGGGCATGAGAAAGTAGAGTGTAAAGGAATTCCTAAGCATAAGGAAGTGTCAAAGACTATGGTTTGGAGGCCAAAATCTGGGCCTAAAGATGCAACAGATGTCATTATTCCTACACCTGCTGCAAACTCTAATATGATTACTTCTACTGGGATTGAACCTCCTGCTAAAGTAATTAATTATACTGGTAATCCTCCGAGGTTGGATAATGAAGAAGAATTTCCTATTCTAAATAGCAAGGGTCCTGACAAATCGAGGAATCAGGATATTAAAGAGGGTCGCATGTCTGTCAAGGAAGGACTATCAAAACTTATTCCTGGAGGTAGTAGTAATGGAAAGGAGGGGGAGGTAGTGGTTAATCCTAATCTTCTTTATATAAATTCAAGGACCAAAAACAAGTAGGTGGCACCCTTCATCACTCTCCATTTGAGAATAGGCCTATTTTTTTGCATTTTGTGTTTTTGCTTTTGATGAAGCAAAACTTCTTCTACACGTCATTAGTCAACCTGTCATTAATACTCCTCTACATCCCCCGAAACATCCATTACTACACCTTCTCATTCCAATAAAAATTCCTTCCATCTTCTCAATCAGCTTAGGGAAGTGATGAAACCACACGATTACACATGTATATTCATTCTCGAGGTAAGTCATTATGGATATCTGCAATCTGCTTAGGAAATTGACTGCTAATCCCTCCAAGAATGACTGCATTGTTCTTCGTATCCATCCATCTTTACTTCGTGTTCACTTCTGATTTTGGGTATAAAACGCTCTTGCAAATCTCCAATTCCATTCATCATGTTTTACCGGTACTTCAATCGTCACTCTCTAAAAGGTTGATCAACTCAGTACCAAACCAACACAAACTGTATCCTGAATATGTCTTCAACAATGTCTGATCCGATTAAGGAAATTTCTCCACATTATGTCAAGGTAATACTAATTATGTTTTTTTTTATGTTCTTCGTACTATGATTTTTATATATCTCTCATATTCGGTTTAATATTCAATCGTGTTGTGGTTTGGTTGGCCTAATTATTCTTCTTTATATTCTATTGTTTTATTAGTGGTTTTGCTTTGAATTTTTGTTTCTTAATTACAGTGATCATATTTGTTCTATGTGTTTATGGTGATTTTTTTTTTAAATTTGGGATTGATTTTATTTTGTATTTTCTTCATTTTCTTTTGCAGATTGTCTGGATCACTTGGATTGGTATGAGATGATTATAACTCATTTTTATTGATTAATTTTCTTAATTTTATTGATTAATGATTTGGGTTTCAATAGTTTTGTATATAGTTGATCAAGTTGTTTGCTTTTTAGTTGAATGAGCCGGAGTAATTGATTGATTTTATTTGTGTTTTTTTCATTTTATTTTGCATGTGTTTTAATAACTGGAACAAGCCGTGTAATTGGTATGAGATGGTATCATTAATCACTAATATTGTATAATCTTCTTAATGTTAATGATTAATGATTTGTATTTAAGTAGTACTCCGTATCATATACTCCGTATAAATTATCAAGTTGATTACTTAGAATACGATCACTTAGATTGGATTGACAGGAATTTGATCGATTGTTCAATTCAAATTAGCAAGCAGGAATTAATCGAATTTGAAAAGATGAACCTAATGATGCGATCTCTTGGCTGTGATTCAATGTTTTATTTTTTTAGATCAATGTAATTCAATGTGTCCTTGATGATTGTGTTTAATCGCATATAATAATCCTTAAAGTATTTGTTAAGCACACGTAAATGCACGTGTTCATTTGATTAAGTTTTTTTGTTTGAATTGAATTAGCGAAAAAGAAGGTGATTATATTTTTTTACAGAAAAAATAATATTGTACTCCATAATTGCCATTTTATTTGATTAGGTTATTAGTAGTAATTTATTACTGATATACGGAGTATTATATTGCAAGATCATCTCATATGAGAATTTGTGATTATGTTAAGTTCTTCTATATTTCGACATGGTGTATTTTCGAGAGAAAATATTGGGAAATTGTTATGACTCTTACTACAAAATACGTAGTATTGGGGGTTAAGTTTTCTTTTTCGTCTTAAACAAGTACGGAGTACATCACATTCCAATTATACAAATTCTCTAAGACGGTCTCATACTATGATTATCGTAAGACCTCTTACATGAGAGACACTTATTATCGGTCTCACAATACGATTATCATGAGGTCATGACACCTTTCACATGGGAGAAAGTTATAGAATACTCCCTTCGTGAGAGGTCTCACAATAATCGTATTGTGAAATCGTCTTGCATGAGACTAATTGTTCTAATTATTATGTTTAACACAAAAACTAATAGTATGAGACTGTTACCATGAGTCGAGTTGTCAAATACGGATTACTAACTCATACTATTAAAAACTTTTGTTTGTTATTAATTTTTTATTATAAATACAATTTTATTCTTAATTTCTTAATCATTTACTAAAATAAATTATAAGGAATATCAGTAAAATAAACATGTTTTAGTTGATATATTTTTAAAAGGGTTGATATATGAGTTTGGTTTTTCAGACTTTATTGATAAATTTGTCAATAAATTCGAAAGGAAAAAAATTCAAAAGATTGTAAAGGAAAATAATAAATTCAAAAGAAAAAAAGGTTGAACCGAAAAAAATAAAAATTTGACGGTCCAATTAATTAGACTTACACACATTAACCCACTATTACTTTTTCCAATTTCTTGAGAAACCCATCTTTAAGTTTTTCATAAAAGAAAAGTTGACCAACTAAATTTATACACCATAAATTACTATCTTCCCATAAATTACTATTCTTCCCATAATAAAATGAAAGTAGTTACAAGTGACCAAATACACACAATTGTTCTAATTTGTTTACAAGTGGCGAAAGTTGACAATAAAAACGGGAGAGGAACGTATAAGTATTATTCCATATATATTCACGGGTATTTCACGGGTGTTTTTTGTAAATAATGTCAAACGTATATTATACAAGTACTTTATCATCATTTCATGGGTATTGTCATTTACATTTATCATACACTATATTCAAAAGTTTTTTTATCAACCTACTCACGTAAGTTCTTTGATTTCAATGTTGAACACCATGTAATTATATCATATGTGTCAATATTCACTTCTTTTACATTAATTTTAAACCAATATCGTCTTTCTATTCATCCTCATATGGATTGTATTTGTCTTTTGGATAAAAAAAACGTTTCAACTATCATACTAATAAAAAAATGTAGCAACCCCGTGAATTTTCACGGGTATCGTACTACTTCAACGTATTACGTTGTTCGGTTTTTCGTACATCTATTACGCTTATGGATGATCACACTCTTTCGCACAATTGAAGACCAATCTTGCCTTCCTTCATCATGAAATATCAATAAAAATATTGCAACCCATGAAATTTTTCACGGGTATCAGACTATTAACTCGCGTATGAATGATCACTCTCTCTCGCATAATTGAAGATCAATCTCGCCTTACTTCATTAGGAAATATTATCAATTAAAGAACCACAACCCGTGAATTTATTCACGGGTATCACACTAGTATTTAATGAATTTAGGTTACTGGAATGTTAGAGGTTTGAATAAAGTGAAGAAGCAATTGGAAGTAAATAAGCTTCTTCTAAGCTGGAAGGTGGGTTTTTTTTGCATTATTAGAGACCAAAATAAAGGCTGTTAATCAGCACAAAGTTAGGAATTCTATTTTTATTAATTGGATCGGAGTATTGTTACGAATAATCATGTGCATGCGAGAGGAAGAATTTGGGTACTATGGGATCGTCACAAATGTGAGGTGTATCCGTCATTGTGTACTGTTCAACTCATACACTGTAAAGTGAAAGAGTTAAGTACTGGTGATTTATTCTGGGTTACAATGGTGTATGGATTCAATGGGATCCGTGAGCGTGAGACTCGTTGGACTGATCTTAGGCAGTTGGTTGCTATCATCAATGCTCTGTGGCTAGTGGGAGGCGATTTTAATTGCGTTATGACCCCTGATGAGAGATTGGGTGGGAGTTTCACTTTGGCTGAAGCTGAACCTTTTCAAGATTGCATTTCTGATTGTTCATTGATAGATTGTCCCACTCTGGGGGCTTTCTATACATGGAATAATAAGTAAAAGCCGGAAGATAGAGTTTATAGTAGATTGGATCGATGCTTCGTAAATCAGGATTGGTTGGACCAGAAGGAAGAATATAAAGCGCATTTTTTGCCTGAGGGTCTCTTTGACCACTGTCCGTGTATAATCAGGAAGAATGAGGAGCATAGCAATAAGAAAAGAGCTTTTAAGTATTATAACATGTGGAGCAAGGCGGAAGGTTTTGACTTGTTAGTATCAGGTGACTGGCAAAAGAGCATATATGGCACTAAGCAATACTGTGTTGTGAAGAAGTTGCAGCGGCTTAAGTCAGCACTTAAGAACCTGAACAATGCCCAGTTCTCTGAAATTGAGAAGAGAGCGAGTATTGCTCAGGTAAAACTTATCCAACTGCAGAAGGAATTAGTTTTAAGACCAGCAAATATGATGTTGAAAGAGCAGGAAAGATGTGCACATGAAGATTATCAATTTCTAAGCAATGCTCAATTTGAATTCTTACAGCAAAAGGCTAAATGCCTTTGGACTTCGGAAGGTGATCATAATTCATCATATTTTCATGGGGCCTTGAAATCTAGGAGGGCGAATAATGATGTGCATCAAATTCAGGATGAGCGTGGAATGACCCATAATGATCAAGAGGGTATTCAGCGAGCATTCCTGGCATTTTATCAAGGATTATTAGGCACCAATGCTACTACCACTGCTGTAAAAAAGAAGATAATTGAGCAGGGGAAGGTATGAAATTCTCAACATCATTCTATACTAAATCAAAATAGTGTCGAAAGATGAAACTAAGCAAGCAATTTTTAGCATCCCTGATGATAAATCACCGGGTCCAGATGGGTACTCCAGCAAATTTTTCAAGGATTCGTGGCATATTGTGGGCGATGAAGTCACAGATGCGATTGAGGATTTTTTCAATTCTGGGCACTTACTGAAGCAGCTAAATACTACGGCTGTTACTCTTATTCCCAAGGTAGATAGACCTAAAACCGTGATGCAGTTCAGACCAATTGCATGTTGCAATGTCATATATAAAGCTATCTCTAAGATTCTTTGCACGAGACTTTCTGCACTCCTTCCTGAAATTATTTCCCCGGCTCAGGGGGGATTCATAAAGGGGAGAAGCATTATTGAAAATATCCTGATTTGTCAGGATATAATCAGACTGTACAACAGGAGAAGCGTATCACCTCGATGTTTGTTCAAGATTGACATACAAAAGCTTATGACACGGTTGAGTGGAGCTTCTTGAATCAGATGCTGATACAGCTTAATTTTCCGCAGCGATTCAGGGAATTAATTATGCAATGTGTCACTACAGCAACCTACACCTTGAACATGAATGGGAACTGTTTTGGATTCTTTCCGGGTAAGAGAGGTCTCAGACAAGGCGACCCGATGTCACCGCTTCTGTTTACCATTTGAATGGACTACTTGACCAGATTGCTGAAATACACAACAAGTAATATGCCTTTCAGTTTTCATCCGTTATGCAAAAATCTAAGGCTAACCAATCTTATGTTTGCGGATGATTTATTACTTTTCTCAAAAGGGGATGCTAAATCCATGATGCTTCTTTTGCATACCTTCTCTACTTTCTCTGATTCATCTGGGCTACGAATGAGTAAGGGGAAATCAAGTGTATACTTTAATGGGGTAAGTGACGTTCTGAAGGCAGATATTATCAAAGTATCTAGTTGCTTTGAAGGCGTTCTTCCATTTTGTTATTTGGGAGTTCCTATTAAAACAACCAGGCTATCTATTCTTGACTGTCAACCGCTTGTTAATAAGATTGTGGAGAGAATTAGGAGACTTGGAGCAAAAAAGTTATCCTAGCTATGCGGGTCGATTAACTTTGATCAAGAGTGTTTTATCCACCCTGCACAATTACTGGTCAACCATATTCATCCTTCCTTCAGCTGTGCTGAAACAGATAGATAATATCTGTAGGAACTTTCTGTGGGATGGGAATGCTGAATATCATAGGACTCCTCTTGTCTCGTGGGATAAGATTTGTGTTCCATTTAGAGAAGGGGGTTTGAACCTGAATCAGAATGCGGTTTGGAACAAAGCTGCGATTGGGAAAATGGCTTGGTGGATTGCTAGTAAACAAGATAGACTCTGGGTTAAGTGGATTCATCAAATTTACTTAAAGGGGAAGGATTGGGATGATTATAGTCCAAGTTCAGATTCTTGTTGGTATTGGAAGAAAATATGCCATATCCGTGATATACTGAAGCCTGCTTATAGCAGCAATGCACTGAATGTACAGGGAGCGAACTGTTATTCAGTGGCGAAGGCGTATGGATGGCTGAGGAAAAAGCAAGAGAATGTCGATTGGTGCGCGTTTGTATGGTCCAGGTGGTCTGTTCCCAAACATAGACTGATGGCGTGGTTGATTCAGCAGAAGGGACTGAACTTAAAGGATAGGCTCCATAAAATTGGAATAACTGAGGATGATAGGTGCATATGCTGTGACGATTTGCCTGAAACGACGCAGCATCTGTTCCTGGAGTGTGAGTACACCAAGAGGGTCGTGAATGCTGTCTGCAAGAAGGTAACATTCATCCCCAAATTAGATATGAGGAGTGATTGGAGGAGAAAAATGAAAGGAACCAAATTGCAGCGAGCCATAAAGAACGGTTTAATTAATTCGATCTCGTATCACATTTGGTTACAAAGGAATAATGCTAGAATAGAAGGAATTCTTCTTCATCCCAAGAAGTTGGTTGGCCGAATTAGGAAGGACTTCTTTGATTATTGCAAAAGCAAATGTAATCAAAAGTTTAGAAACAAGGATAGTAATTTCATTACGAGCCTTATTGGGCAAATGATGTAACTTTGAGAATGTAATTCTTTAATATATATTCTTACCATTCCCCCAAAAAAAAGTGATTCCTTTAGGAGGAAGAAGTGTCGGGCACCAGTATGTTTCCGATCCTAATAGCACCGATTGGATCAATTGCAACCGGCCCGCATTTTTATCCTAATCTCTAGAAATCTCTAAAAAAAAATGCATTTTTATCTTCATAGTGACACAAATCTTCGTCATCTACTCTTAAACCAGCCTTTATAATGACATATCTCTACCTACATAAATCTCTCTAGAAAAAACTTAATCCCTCGGTAAAAATTGTACTAGTAAAGTGGCAACACTCAAATGCACCACTAAAAACATCATTTTCATCTCTACAACAAAACATTCTTCAAATCTTTATAAAAATCTTCTTCTTTTCCCATTTATAATTTTTAGTTATTTTTTCTCCCTCATTTTGAAACTATTGTGGAAGGATCATTGACGTTGAATGATGTGTTCAATTTTGTTCATTCTGATCATGATTCGTTTTTTGGATTGTGGTTGACTTCAATACTTCTGACGTCTAAGTTTATTGATAAATGAATTCCACCATTTGCATTTGCACACTAAACACCTACCCATACTAAGTTATACAAACCAAGTAATACAAAGCACTCTGATACGGTATATGTCATGTAAATAAATATGTGGCTAGGATTTGTTGTTAAAATAGTTAGAGGTCGTTACACCATACTATAAATATAAAGGAAGTTATCAAATTCATAACAAACTTTCTCTCTCTATTCTGTTACTCTGTAAATTGTAGCGTAGATCTCGAGTTTCTTCATCACCATTGTTGAAGATCTCCTGCATCTACATCATTGGTATCAGTGCATTACATTCTGGCGCCGTCTCGACACCTCACTGTTAAGCAACTACAAGCGATTATGGAGAATCGTATGGCGACGGTAGAATAGAGGCTACAGCAGCAGGTTGCTTCGCTAACGGAAAATTCAATGCTGTTAGGGGAAATTCTTCGGATGCTTAAGGATAGGGAAGGAGACGGTCCTTCTGAGCCACCAGAACCACTGGTTGCAGGTCATCCTGTAACTTTCAATACTAAAGTTGAATTTTCGGTTTTCGATGGAAAGAATCCACGGTTGTGGATGAAGAAGTGCGTTAAGTATTTCAATTTGTGTAAAAGTTGATGCTAATCAGCGAGTCGATTTAGCGAGTATGTATATGATAGTGCGAGCGGAATCTTGGTATAACAGTTACATAACTGTTAGAACTGTGGTTACTTGGGATGAGTTTATCATCGACTTGTGCGCACAATTTAAGGAGGAAATTGAAGGAAACATTGTGGAGGAATTCAATAAACTGAATCAACAAGGCTCAATTGAGGATTATTTAGATGCATTTGAAAGTCTTAGAGCCTTAACGATATAGAGAAATGCGTTGCTTCCTGACCAGTATTTTCTGGATAGCTTCATAGGTGGCTTAAAACATGCTTTAAAATCGTTTGTGAGGGCTTTCAAACCCCAGACGTTAGCTGAGGCAGTTGAGTATGTGAGGTTGCAGGAGGAAATCCTCACTGCTACTAGATATCAACATAAACCAGTGCCTAACAGTCCTAGAGTATTGAGTCAACCAGTGAAACCTTTAGCGAAGGGGTTATTACCAACACCTGGAACAACTAATAGTAGTGTGGTTCCTACAATTACTCAGCCTAGACCTACTAAGTTCTTGAGTGCAGTTGAAAGGGCTGAAAAGCAGAAGCGTGGAGAATGTTATTTCTGTAACGAATTGTATGATAGGAATCGTAGATGTAAGTTTAAACAGACTCAGCTGTTTGCGGTGGAAATTCCAGGGAGTGAGGATGAATTGGAGGAGGAGATGAATGTGGCAGTAGAAGGTGAAATTGAACCTGTCACAGTCATAGACGACCCCCCCCCCCCCCCCGCATTTCTGTTAATGCTTTGTCAGGCAGTCACGGTTTTCAAGCCATGAGGGTGATTGGGTATGATGGGAAAAAACCACTCCATATACTCATTGACTCGGGCAACACACATAACTTTTTGGACCAAAATATAGCTGTCAAGTTGGGATGCAGACTTGAAAAAATTACCCCTCAAGCAGTGATAGTTGCAGATGGTAATCATTTACCTTGTCAATTAGTGTCTCAAGGGTTTGAATGGCGCTTGTTGAACAGTTCATTTGCCACTGACATGTTGATCATTCCTTTAGGGGGATGTGATATGGTACTTGGGGTACAATGACTAAGTACCTTCGGAGTCATTAAGTGGGACTTTCAGCAGTTAAAAATGGAATTCCAGTTTGGAGGACGGAAATTGGTGTTAAGGGGAATGAAACCTTAGAAGTTTCAAACAGTGGTTGAAGGACCCTCCTTGAAGTTACTATCACATACATTACACCTATTCTTTCTACAGTTGGCTATTGTTGATGTGCCCAGTCCTGAGAGTTTGTGCAATAAGTTGGATCTCAGTAACCTGGCAAGCCATGCCCCTACTGTGCAGCCTATACTGAATCAGTTCAGTTCATTGTTTGAAGAGCCAACTAGTTGCCTCCTGCAAGAGGTGTATTTGATCATCACATTCCATTGATTGAGGGCACTCAACCCATCAATTCAATATCAGACCGTATAGATATCCACTAAAGAGGAGGGATATCATCGAGCAGTTAGTAAAAGAAATGCTGGATAGAGGCATCATCCAAGCTAGTTCTAGTCCTTTTTCCTCACCTGTTGTTTTAGTAGGCAAGAAGGACGGTTCATGGAGGTTGTGCGTAGACTATAGGGGTCTAAATAAGTGCACCGTCAAGGATAATTCCCTATACCTGTGATGGACGAACTCATTGATGAATTGGCAGGTGCCAGGGTGTTTTCAAGGCTTGATTTACGGTCTGGATATCATCAACTTGGGATGTGTGATAAGGATGTTTTTAAGACTGCATTTAAAACTCATAGTGGTCATTATGAGTTCTTGGTGATGCCCTTTGGCCTCACCAACGCGCCTGCATCATTTCAGAATTGGATGAATGAGGTGTTTATGCCATTATTACGGAGGAGTGTGTTAGTTTTCTTTGATGACATCCTCGTTTATAGTCCCTCCTTGAAGTCTCATTTGGAGCATCTCAGAGAAGTCTTCTTACTCATGGAGAAGAACTTGTTGTATGCAAAGGCTAGCAAGTGTGCATTCACCATTCATAAAGTTGAATACCTTGGGCTTTTAATTTCAAGGAAGGGTCTTGAGAATGATCCACAAAAGGTTTCAGCTGTTTCTAGGTGGCCAGTCCCTAAAAATGTCAAGGAACTTAGAAGCTTTTTTGGGCCTTGCAGGGTATTATCGCAAGTTTGTAAGAAATGATGCCATCATTAGTCGGCCATTGACTCAGCTCCTGAAAAAGGGAGGCTTTGAATGGTCGGATAAAACATCCAAGGCTTTTGAGACATTGAAGGTTGTATCGTGTACTGCTCCTCTATTGGCAGTCCCTGATTTTTCCAAGCAATTTGTGGTTGAAACTGATGCATCTAATGAGGGTATTGGGGCTGTTTTTCTGCAAGATGGCCATCCCTTAGCATTTATAAGCAAGACCCTAGAGCCCAGGTGGAAGAATCATTCGGTGTATGAAAAGAAGTTGTTAGCCATTGTATTTGCGGTTCAGAAATAGGAACAATACTTGAGTGGGCAGGTATTTGTGGTTAAAACTGACCAAAAGAGTCTTAAGTAGACCTGTCAAACGGGTCGGGCGGTCGGGTTTCGGGTTCGGTCATTTCGGGTTCGGGTAAAATACGGGTCGGGTGTATTTTGGGTTTGAAAAATGCGGGTTTTATACGGGTCGGGTTTATACGGGTTTCGGGTTGGGTTAGGGTCAAATACGGGTTATTAACGCACTTTAAAAACATTAATTTTCTTTACTTTTTTAATCGTAAATACAATTTTATTCTTAATTTTCTTAATCATCTCATTAAATATATGATATTAGTGGGAATAAACATGTTTTATTTAATATATCTTTTAATTTACATTGATATTTTATTTCTATAGGAAGTACGAATATATATGACGAACTTTGACTCGATTTATTGATTTTTTCTCTCATTATAATAATCATCTGATAAAAATATGATTTTAAAGATGTATATATAAATATTATTTCTTAAAATTTTGTGGAAAAAAAAAATATTTCTTAGGAGTAATATTTTTTTAATTTATCTATTTTCGGGCAGGTAACGGGTTCGGGCGGGTTTTGACCCAATATATTCGGGTAATTATCGGGTCGGGTCACTTTCGGGTTTCGGTCATTTTCGGGCGGGTTTTTTCGGGTTTTTTTTCAGGCGGTTTCGGGTCGGGTCAGTTTTTGACAGGTCTAGTTTTAAGTGGCTGCATCAGCAGAAGATTTCCACTCCTTTTCAACAGTTTTGGTTGTCAAAACTCATGGATTTTGATTATGAGATTCAGTATCGGGCTGGTAAAGACAACACTGCTGCTGATGCTTTGTCCAGATTAGAAGAAAGTGAGTTACTGAGCATGTCTTTGTCTGTAATCCAGTTAGATTTGCTTGATGGAATTAAAGCTAGCTATCAGGATGACTCTTACCTAGCTGACTTGTTGCTCCAGCTGCATCAGCAGTCGCCAGAACACCTTGCATCAGGGGTTGATTAGGAGGAAGGGTAGAATTTCGGTTGGTTCTAATTTAGTTTGGAGGGAACACATTATGAACTGGATTCATAGTTCTGCAGAGGGAGGTCACTCTGGCAGAGATGCCACAACTAGAAGGATAAAGATGTTGTTCACTTGGAAAGGGATGACCAAGCATATCAACCATTTTATTCGTCATTGCCCGGTTTGTTAGGCTAATAAGTATGACAATGCGGTGTATCCAGGGATGTTGCAGTCCTTGGAAATTCCATAAGAGGTTTGGTTTGATATTTCCATGGACTTCATTACCGGGCTTTCTAAGCCTCAAGGCAGGGATGTTATATTTGTGGTGGTAGATAGATTGATTAGCAAATATGCTCATTTCATGGCTCTATCTCATCCTCTTACTGTTGTGGAGGTGGCACAAGCATACCTTGATAATGTTTTCAAGTTACATGGGTGGCCAAGGAGTATAGTGAGTGATAGAGATGCTATCTTTCTTAGCCAATTCTGGCAAGCTCTCTTCACTATTCAGGGTACTAAAATTGCGCCTCTCATCTGCTTATCACCCACAGTCTGATGGTCAAACTGAGGTTGTCAACAGGTGTATTGAAGCGTATCTCAGGTGTATGAGTAGCATCAAGCCTAAGGAGTGTTCTGTTTGGCTTCCTCTTGTAATACCCCGTATTTTTCAAATAGAGTTAAAATTTTAAACATTTATTTAAACCAAGTTTAACACTCGAAAGATTATTTTCGTAAATAAATAATTTTATATTCGTTAAATTAAAGATTAGTCCGTATTAAAAACATGGGAATTTATTTATCGAATTATTAAATTTTTTATCTTTCATTAAATAAAGTTTAAAAACCCGAAAATATATTTTTAATAATGAACCGTCGTTTTAACATTTTCTTGTCTCGTAAAAATTTAATAATTTATCGAATTTTCAAAATAACGATTTCTTATAACTTTTGTCTCATAATACTATTTCCTGTCTATTTTACTTACCGTCCTACAAATTCGTTTTTAAAAATAAATTTTACGGTTACCATTATTTTAATTCCGTAATTTTATATTTCAACTTTTCTAGAAAGAAAGAAAGACATTTATACAAAAAACAAACTGAAACTCGACCGTATATCAACGTCCCACGTTAATACTTACTATTAATACCTATTGTCCTATTACTACCTCCACCATGACACCATACACTACACAACTCAACACTCACCCCTATACTCCCTCCCCCCTCTCTCTCACACACCTAAACACCCTAACTTCCCAAACTTCTACACCTCTTCCTACACTCCACTATATATATATATGAGTAGTTACTAATACTATTAATACTACGTACTACATTACTACTCATTCCGTACATACTATATACATTACTCCGTACTACATACTCCGTAATATATATTATATTTACTCCTTCGTCTTTCTCTTTAGGATTGAAGCATCGAGAATGAAGAGCTGCCCAGTAATTGGCGGGATCACTTTTCTAGAACCGTATTTGGGTCAAATCATTTTGACTGAAAATTTCTTTAAAAGGGGAGGAAACGACTTTTTTAACATAGACAGTATTATCGACCCAGACGACATTTTATTCTTAATAAGGTTAATAAATACTCCGTAATAGCTATTATGGTAACCAAACTTTTTTTCTAACAACATTTCTTATATATAAGTATATTCTGTTAGTAATTTAATAAATTGATTGTTTAAATATTTAGGCTTATTTGTATGACAAAATTACTTTATATATATATATATATATATATATATATATATATATATATATATAAATGCTACGTGATATTTTATTTGTGTTATATATTCATTTACGACTAAATTATCACTTGTTTAATTTATTTATTTATCACCTTTACATTTCTGTTTATATGAAAAATGAGAAAATAAATAAAAGAACTTTATTAAAATAAAATTCACTTATATCATTTTCATTATATTTTATTTATTTAATTCTATATTCTATGTACTTTATATTTGTATGTATTTTATATAATTGTAACTTTGGTCATATTTAATTTTCTTTAGTACTTTTACATTTGTTTATGTATTATAATAGAGTAAATTATTAACCTACAAATATTTTATTTTAATAATACCTTACTAATTATTTTTATATAGGTAGAAATTTATAAATTTAATTTTTTGTTTTAAATAAATGAATTTATTTTATTACGAAATTTTTACACGTCATTCATAAATATTTAAAAAATGATTTTACGTCAAATTTTATAAATCGATTAAGTACGACTTAATTTATATTTTTAGAAACTTCTATATTTTCAGAAACTATAAATTTTAAAATAATATTTTATTATACCCTAATTTCTAAAATTCATTTAAAAAGATTTACTATTTTAAAAAGAAATTATATGCTATTTGGGATATGATGTTTCGGGTGACACTTGAGGATTAAAGTATAATGTTGTCACACTGAAAGTAAGTATTTGAGGATTTGACTGTTTCAAATGAGTCCGACTAATTATTGAAGGTCACCAAATAATGTACTACTTGTTCACGGGCGACTTTTATATTTACGATGCGAGTCTGGGATGAATTGCTTGTGTTGGATTCTACCATGCGTGGTGTTTCGACTGCACTTGTAATGAAAAGCAGACTCGGAGGCTGCTGTCCGAGAGTCGACCTAGTGTTTAAGATAGTCGTCCTACGGCAGTGAGAGTTGCGGTTCAAGAGTTTGCATAGGGTATGTGCGCATGTATAGACAAGTACTTGACCAGTATTACCACCTAGGTAGCGGGGGCAGAACAAGATTCTGAAAACTGCGGGTTCCCTCTTGGTGATGCAGAGAATGTAATCATTAGCTTTCATTTCAGCCCAGAGCCCCGTTTGAATAAACGTTTAATATAATAGAAGTTCGGGCCCAATTGAGCCTTATGGGTGAGATGTAAACCTCATAAGATCGGTTCAATCTACGAGTTGGTAACACGGTTACTTCTATTGGTGAGATGCAAGCCAATAGGGTGTAGCGGTGATATTAGGAGCCACGACTCGTGTGTTTATTCTCTGTTTACGTGAAAAATGATTTTAAAATCAAATGGCTGGCAATGTCCCATCTTTTAAACTATATCGTTTTCATCACCTCACATGTTGGTTAATTGAATTACAGGAAATTATCTGTTACGTGATATCCTTTAATATTTTTGTAAGCATATTATTTATTATTCACGTGATTGTCTTATGTGTTCGAGGTGATGTTAGATGAACGACTTGGTTGCTGTCCCGCTCAACGTCCACTGTTTTATTTTTTTGCAGGTCTAAGACGTTGGGAAATCGAGCGAGAGAGATTTAATAATACGTTCGTATGAAATACACTCTATATTCTGTACTAAGTGGATCAAGACTATGTAATTAATAGTCGTTTATTGTAAGGATCCTTAGCGATCCGAATTTGTTTACACTCTAATATAATTTTAATTAAATGACTTAGATAACTTTCCGCATTATCTATTATTTTAAGTCATCAAAAATCGGGGTTGTTACAGTTGGTATCAGAGCGACCTTGTAACCGTAAGTGAGGATTGAGCTTCATTTACCTAACGAGGAGCGCGCCTGGGTAGACTTACTAAAATACTAATACAATGTTAGATCACTAAATGAGAGATTCACTTAGAAACAATTAGGATCCTATCAAATTATTTATCGGGGTAGAATTGTTATTAAGGGGAAATACGATATCTACCTGTATAATTGTTGGCATGCTATCTGCATAATTGTTTGTAAATTAACTGCCTAACCTTTAGCCTATTGGCTAGTTTAAATTTATTTTTGATCAATACGATGACCAAGAAGGAAGACGTTGATATTCAGAGCCATCAATCGCTCAAGACCTGGACATCAGCATTGTGGAACATCAGTGAAGGCTTTATCCAAATTAACTATAGGAGCTAACTGAAAGTGAATCACGTTGAAGAATCGAGTCAAATTTTTGGACGTGTCTTATAATGTGTTAACTTTACAGAACAGTAACCTATCGCGAGACTTAGACCATGGTATTCTAACCTAGGTCTTAACCACCATATTATGAGAAAAGAGAGTGTACTCTTGAAGTCGAGTGATATAGATCAATACATTTTTGGGGAGCTAAGTATTTGAGAATGCTAAGAGAATGATCGTAGATCAAAATTATTTTAAGGTTTACCATTATATACATTGAATGTTATTTTGAGTATGTTGAACATACTTTGTCGGATCTGTAGAAACCAATTGATTGATTGAATGATTTGTAAGTAATATTTTGGGGAATCCCTAGGAAATACTGTATATACTTTTGGGGAGTTTTTTTATCAAATAATGCTCTAAAACAAAATAATTATCAATATGGGGCTTGTATGAAACTAATTATCGAAAATGGGTCCACGTCACCGCTGGTACAAGGTTCGGATCAAAGTCGCTGTCCAACCAAGCGACTACATACTACATCGTCTTTCGTCATGAAGTCGCTCACTCAGTGAGCGACTTGATACAAGGCGCAATGTGAGAATGCGACTTAGAAGGCGACAATAACCTTTCTCCTATCAACGCCCATCATCAGAAGGCCTGTTAAGTTGGCTGAAGTCGCAGTTAGTAATGGCCGCATTGTGAGTGTGCGACTCTATAAAGTCGCATACTGAGTGTGCGACTATCCTACCAACGCCAATCAGCAGAAATTGTCTGAAGTCACAGTTAGTAATCATCAACCTACACTACCCATTAACAATTTCTAAGTAAGAAAATACCAATCACAACATAAATTAGAAATATTTGTAAGAAAAAAGCTAAAAACTAATTACCTCAAAATTGGAGAAATCAGCAATAAAGAAGTCAAGAGATAGATTAATACTAGTTAGGAGGCAATTTCATGAGTGTTAACTGTTTTTTTGGGGTGAATTAATGTGGGTAATGATTTTATGGTTAGGGAGGGTGTTTGGGGATTTTAGGGAGGAAGATGAAGTCCGGGGAGGACTGTTGTGTTTTTCGTGCATTCGTTTAAGGGGAGGAAGTCGCTCACTCAATGTGCGACTTCGTACTCGAACCTAACTCCGCCCCCACACGGATCCTACGTGTACCCATTTTCGATAATTAGTTTCATACAAACCCCGTATTGATTATTATTTTGTTTAAGAACATTATTTAATAAAAAAGAGACAATCTTATTGAATAATGATTGATAGTATTGCAAACCTAAGTGTCATGGTTGTAAAAGACACTTGTAATTTTTGATCTGAAGTTAAGATTAACCCATTGTTTGAAGAATAAAACAATCGAGAAACAATTTTGAGATTTTGAGGAATTTAGAAAGCCAACATGAAAATTCAAGATTAACCCTGTCATAACCGACAAAAATTACTTGAGGATCAACCTTACGAGATCAACCTGATTGACGAGAAATACTAATGTCATTCTGAGAACTTCGAACTTTTGTATAACCTATGTATTTGAATATATGAGAGAAGTGTCCTACTAAACGCAATAATATCATAGTTTATGAACGCTCTACAGATTATATGGGAATTAGGATAACATTCTTTTGGACTTTTATGCTACGAGAAACTGATATTACCCATAAAACAACATCTTTCAATTTTAAGGAATATAAACATCGTGATATTTTTAGAGATAAGACGAACCATAAACCAAATCTTGAGAATGACCCGAGATTGAATAGTGCCACTATATGGAAATTAGAATCTACCATTGATCAGTAATACCTACCATACTAATTTGGGATGTACTACCTTTGTAAAACTTTGACGGATAGGTCAGATATACGAGCAAGCCACTTGCGAGTCGAGTCATTTTTGCGAGAGGAACCATAACACTTCATTTTATTCATGTAGTGTCTTAAACCTTGTTAATAGCCTAAATTATGCCGAAAATTTCGAGGATGGAATTGTTTTAAAGGGGGTAGATTGTAATACCCCGTATTTTTCAAATAGAGTTAAAATTTTAAACATTTAATTAAACCAAGTTTAACGCTCGAAAGATTATTTTCGTAAATAAAATATGGATTTTTTTATGGGTTACCCCTCAACTATCGGCTTTTCCAGGTGGTACCCCTGCCTTTTTAGAATTGTAAGATGTACCTCTAAACTTTGTAAACTATTCTATATTGTAACCAAAGTTAAAGTTTTCCAACGAAAATTTCTCAATTGATGATATAAATAGTGATTATTCCCTATTTTACTTTCATCAATCATGATATATTTTTTCAATTTGCATCCTTTACTCGAAAAACTTCATTTCACTACACTACGACATATGGGTGACGAAGAGATTGAGGTTGAAGGATTTAAAAGAGTAAGGGAGATCAGTCGACGTTGGCCGACAACAGAGGTGCATTGTGATGAGCATTTGGTGCTTGGTGAATGGTAAAGAAAAAGAGGTGGTTTGAAGCATCAAATTAGATTGATTAATATGTTAATTATTTATTTTTAAAAAAATAACTGTAATACACTTATCACTTTGGTTATGATGTGGAGTGATAAGTAAAGTTTAGTGGTACACCTTATAATTCGAAAAAGGCGGGGGTACCACTTGGAAAAGCTAATAGTTGAGGGACACCCCATAGAAAAACCCATAAAATATTTTATATTCGTTAAATTAAAGATTATTCCGTATTAAAAACATGGGAATTTATTTATCAAATTATTAAATTTTTTATCTTTCATTAAATAAAGTTTAAAAACTCGAAAATATATTTTTAATAATGAACCGTCGTTTTAACATTTTCTCGTCTCGTAAAAATTTAATAATGTATCGAATTTTTAAAATAACAATTTCTTATAACTTTTGTCTCATAATACTATTTACAGTCTATTTTACTTACCGTCCTACAAATTCGTTTTTAAAAATAAATTTTACGGTTTCCATTATTTTAATTCCATAATTTTATATTTCAACTTTTTAAAAAAGAAATAAAGACGTTTATACAAAAAACGAACTGAAACTTGACCTTATATCAACGTCCCACGTTAATACTTACTATTAATACCTATTGTCCTATTACTACCTCCACCATGACACCTTACACTACACAACTCAACACTCACCTCTATACTCCCTATCTCTTTCTCACACACCTAAACACCATACCCTCCCAAGCTTCTACACCTCCCCCTACACTCCACTATATATATATATATATATATATATATATATATATATATATATAGAGAGAGAGAGAGAGAGAGAGAGAGAGAGAGAGAGAGAGAGGCAGGATCTAATATATTTGTCAAATTTGCTACAATTTACCTCTTAATTGTGGCCATATATCTCACATGATCAAGAGCTGAGATTAAAACTCTCTAAATCCTAAAGCATTTTTTTCTCAGAATTTTATAGTTATTTCGATGTACAAACAAGATTATTTTAATGAAGAAACGTAGTTATTTTATAGTTAACTCAATTGTTTACTGAGAATAATGTTATCAGGTTATTTCAATGTAAATACGTAATGGTTTCAATGTAGAAAGTCAGTTATTGTATTGAATAACTTGTGTTATTGTATTGAGATGAAACTCAATAGAATAATGTTATCTGATGTTACGTAGTTATTCCAATGTAGAAACTCAGTTATTATAAATCGTGTTATTGTATTGAGATGAAATTCAAATATAATTAACTTTATAATAATGTTATATGATTTTACTTGGTTATTCTAAAGTAGAAACTCGGTTATTGTAATGAATAACTCATGCTGTTATATTTGGCCGACACTCAAATATAATCTGTTTTAAAATAATGTTATATGATTTTACGTAATTATTAAGCCAATGTAGAAACTCAATTATTGTAATGAATAACGCGCGTTATTGTATTGGGATGAAACATCTTGCATATCATTGAAGGTGCATCCAGCAAATGAAATTTCACTGAAAGAAAACAACAAAGAGGGAGTTAATTATAGTACAAAAAAATATTGAAGTACAATAATCACATATGTGTTATAGAATAACTATAAAAACACTATAAAATAACTCTGATTATAAAACATAGTTACTAATATAATGAAATAAATTCAAGAATAATATAGAATAACTGCAACAATAGTATAGAAAAAGTGGAATAATATAATAAAATAATTGGGTATTTCATAGTAATAATAATGTACCAAAACAAGAAATTCTTGCTATGAAATAATATGTAGTTATTTCAACGTTCATATTCAAGTATTTCATTGTTCATATTCAAGTATTGCAATAACAAGTTCAGTAAACCCTAAAAACTCAACGAATTAACATGAAGACCATCATACCCTTATATTGAAACGCAGTAAATTCTAAGTTCAAAAAATTTGAAAAATATGCAGACTGATAACGTAGACTAATAAATTGAAAAAAAAATTGAATAACGCAGACTGATAAACGCAGTACTAAATAAATTGAAAAAAATTGAACAATACTAAGTTGAACAATACTAAATAAATTGAAAAAAAATCATACAGTACAAAAATTATGTGAACGAACTCGTCAATTTTATGAAATCTGTAGCAAACGAATTGCAATTTTATGAAAATTTTGTGAATGAGTGTTTAATATAGAACGAATTGCCCTATCAGATTGACAATTAGATTGACGAATTTGACAAAATTAGGAATCAGAACGAAATCAGAAAATCAAAAATCAGAACAAAATTAGAAAATTGACGATTAGAACGAATTGACGATTAGAAAATTGACGAAATCAGGAATCAGAACGAAACTCTGCACTACGAAATCAGAATGAAAATTAAAACGAAAATACCTAATTGATGGAGTAAAGGGTTTCATTTGCCGGAAATCAACGCACAAATTGATGGAGTAAAGTGTTTGGAACGAATTTGCCAGAATTGTCGAGGTTTCTTTTGATGGAGTAAAGAGTTTCTTTTGTTTAACGTGATGTTGTGAATTAGGTTAGGGATTAGGTTTTCTTCCTATTGGTGGAGTAAAGAGTTTGGGGAAGGATTAACGTGATGTTCTCATTTAATCTTGGCCTTTGATTTAACTGAATTTGATGGTCAGGATCAGTAGGTAAATTGTTGGAAAATGTAGGAAATGTAAAAGATCCTACTTCTATATATATATATATATATATATATATATATATATATATGAGCAGTTACTACTACTATACTCCATACGTACTACATACTAGAAGTTACTAATATTATTAATACTACGTACTACATTACTACTCATTCCGTACATACTATATACTACATTACTTCGTACTACATACTCCGTAATATATATATTATATTTACTCTTTCGTCTTTCTCTATATGATTGGAGCATCGGGAATGAAGAGCTGCCCAGTAATTGGCGGGATCACTTTTCTATTATTTCGACTGAAAATTTCATTAAAAGGGGAGGAGATGACTTTTCTAACGTAGACAGTATTATCGACCCAGACTACATTTTATTCTTAATAACGTTAATAAATACTCCGTAATAGCTATTAAGGTAACCAAACTTTTCTTCTAACAACATTTCTTATATATAAGTATATTATGTTAGTGATAAGTGCGTTTTGTAGTGTTTATTTCTTGTATTTAGTCTCGTTTTCTCTGCTGAAATCGCTCCTTAGAGCGGTTTTAGGGACGACTTATGCTTCTTCTAGATTATTTCAGGTTCCTAGGGGTCATCTCGAAGAAACGGAACGATTCAACTCGTTTCCGACACGTATGGAACCCAAGAGGAGAAGCAACGATGATTCGGCGACTCCCCGAGCACCGAGCATCGACAAGGAGTCGCGGAAGAGCTAAACAAGACTCATCCCGATCGGGAATTCGTGAACCCCATCGGGAATGAAGTGCAAGAATAGCTGCTCACTGTCAAGCATTCCCGACCGGGATCGCATATTCCCGATCGGGAAAGAGGAAGTATCCCGATCGGGATAAGGCCCTCCCGATCGGGAAAGGTGGAGCAAGGGAGGCGCTCACTGTGAAGCCGTCTCGATCGGGATCGCATATTCCCGATCGGGATTTCCCATTCCCGATCGGGAATGACCCAGTCTCTGTTCCGCCTCCTTCTTTTATTCCTCTCACTTACGGAACCCTATAAATACTTCCCTCTTGTATTGTTTATGTATCTTACATTAACCTAGACTATCTTAAGCATCTCTACATCATATAAACCCTAGATTTAATTCTCCTCTCATTTAGTTTAATCTTCCTTTAATCATTAGTTAATCTTAGTTAATTAGTTCTTGTATTAAGAAGATTCTTGAAGACTCACCCAAGCTTGACAACCTTGGGGTTTTATTTGGGTTTCTTATTAATTCAAGTTCTCATCTTTTTCATCCAATTGTAGTGGGTATAATTTCTCTTCTCTTAATCTTTGCTTTATCATCAAGTTTTAATCATTGAGTATTGTTTATTGTTATTGATTGTTCACCATGAATGTTTGGATGTTTGTGATGTTGTTTTCTCTTTTCATTGTTGTAGTTAGTTTGAATATGTGTGAGTAGTCTTCTTGTGGGTTAGTAGGGGGATTAAGGGTAGAATATGGGTGACTAGGGTTTGATTAGGGGTAAAGGATGAATCTTTGTTGTTAGTCACATACTTGGCACACCATGTGTTTGTTGAAATGCTTGTTTGAGTTGTAGTGGCCATGCTTCTCATGCTAGTTTTCCTCTACTCATTGTTTGTCTTGTTTGTGGTCATGTTGAGGATAGTGTTGAGGATAGTCTAAGTTGCAAGAGCCCGGACTCACCTTGGCATCGGTCTAAGTAGCGAGAGCCCGGACCGACTCTAGCACTAGGAGGCACCCATACCCATGATCAATCCGATCACCCTACTATTCTTATGAACCGGACCTAACCCACTTCTTTCCATATTTGATTCATCCTCTTAGTTAGTCATCATTTCTTTAGTTCATTGTTTAGTTATTTCATTTAGCCTTGTTATAGTCTAGTTCATTGTTAGTCTAATTCCTCCTTCTCCTCTCATCATAATTCACCAATTAGTAGCTCTTTGTGTTTGTTTGGTAGTATAGTCTCGTTTTAGGCCGATTTAGTCTAAACCTTGCAACACCGTCTCCGTGGACACGACCCGACTTACCCTAACTACCGTTAGGTACTAGTTGGTTATTTATTTGGCGGTGGGATCCACGACAAATCCCACCATCAATTTGGCGCCGTTGCCGGGGACGGTGCATTCTTTAGACTTTATTTGCTTATTTTTAGACTTAGTTACCCTTCTTCGTGCCCTTCTACCTTCTCTTGTGCATATCTTCTAGTTTTTCTTGTTTTCTTAGCTTTCTTTTCTCTTTGTCTCTAGTTGTGCTTGTTTATTGTCGTTACCTAGTGCCCCTAAAGCACCAGGTATTCTCACGTTTGTTCTAGTGTGTAGTGTATGCCTAGGCGGGGAGGCGAATTCTTTCTCTTTAATCCAGAGCCGGAGAGGCTTTTTGGAGCTTTTCGCCAACGGACGATTAACCGGGTTAGGATCTCTCAACCAAGTGCAAGCAATACTCATCAAGAGCAAGCTCAAGGAAACGATTTTGAGCAAACATTTCAAGAGACGGCCGAAGGGAATTTCACCAATCCCTTTGGATATTCTTCTCCTAGTTCCCCTTCTTCATCTACATCAACACTGTCTACACCACCATCTTCTCCCTTATATCCAAGAATGCCTAAGTTTTCTTCTCACTCTACATTCACGGAAGACGTCTTGCCGGGACCTAATGCTCTACCGGCCGCTTATGCCGGAAATTTTACGACCAAGACTCACTTCATACAACTTGTGGAAAGGAATCAATTTAGTGGTTTGCCCACCGAAGACCCGCACCAACATATGGAGACCTTCTCCGATTATTGTGACGCTATATCTCAACCCGGGGTTACTCAAGATCAAATTCGTTGGGTACTCTTCCCGTTTTCTCTTATTGGAAAAGCGAAGCAATGGATTAAGGGTCTCGATAGGGCAACCATGGGAATCGACACTTGGAAAAAGCTTGCATTGGCGTTCTACCAAACATTCTACCCTCCGGAGAAGACAAATTTGCTTAGGGCCTCCATCACTGGTTTCCAACAACGGGATGAAGAGAGCCTATATGAAGCTTGGGAGCGGTTTAAGTCTTTGGTTAGATCGTGCCCCCATCATGGACTTTCACAATGGTTCTTAGTCCAACAATTTTGGAACGGTCTTTATGAGGACTCAAGAACTATACTTAACATGGGCTCCAATGGTAGGTTCACCGAGGTCGATGATGACCAAACTTGGGCGAGAATTGAAGAGATGGCGGTGCATAATTCACAATACTCTAGGCCTAGAAAGGCAAATCGAGGAGGTAGGCACGAGGTTGATGCTATTACTCAACTAAGCATTGACCTTGGAGCTCAATTGAAGACCCATATGGAGACCATTGACAAGAAGCTCCAAGGTCACCTCACTCAAGTTCAAGGCATTGGTTCCTCCAACCAAGCCTCAATTCATGAAGTTAATGCTTTGGGATTTGCACCTTCTTTGCCTTATTATGGGATGTGCGATACTTGTGGAATCGTTGGTCATGATCCTATGAATTGTAGAGGAAGTATTGAGCAAGTGAATGCCTTTCAAGCATTCAAGCAAGGTGCCTCCTACTCTAATCAATACCAAGCTTCCAATCAAGTCCCTCAACAACAAGCCTTTCAACACCAACAACAACATCGTCCCTATGTTCCACCTCCCTTAAGGGACAACAACCAAGGTTACCAAGGCAACTCAAGGCCTTTCAACAACTTCAAGCAAAGTAACCAAGGTTCATTCAACAACATTCAAGGGTTCCAACAAGGGAACTTCAACCAAGGCTATCAAAACCACAACCATGGCAACAATCAAGGCCTTAATCAAGGCAATTCTCATGGGTTCCAAGGGAACCGTCAACAACAAGCAACTCAAGGCAATCAACAACAAAGCAAGCCTAGGAGCCGGTCTCCTATTCATGACTATGGTACTCCATTAGCCCTCACCGATACTCCGCATAATCCATCATCCCCACCACGGGATTTCGACATACAAAAGCAAATGATGGATATGCAAAGGAATACTCAAGAAATGCAAAAGAGGAAATTGGAGACACAAATGTCACAACAAGGAATCATTGCTCAAATTCTAATGGATAACAAGGAAATGAAAACTCACATGAGGATGATTGAGAATCAAGTATCACAACTTGCATCGGGAAGTTCTTCAAGACAAAGAGGGCAATTACCTCCTCAAGGGGTAACTCCGAGTTTTGAGCATGTCAATGCCATCACCTTAAGGAGTGGTGCCACCTATAATCCTCCCGAATTTCCTAGTGAGCAAGAAGCAATGGAGGAAGTTGTGTCTCCAAATCAAGATGAATCAAGCTTTGATAATCCTTTGGAGGAGCAAGTCTTATGGGAGATCGAGAGACCCCAAGAAGATAAGCTCCCCCCACTTCAAGCAAAAGACAAGGGAAAAAGAAAAGTGTCATTTGAGGAGCCTACCCCAATTGAGCAAAATAAGTGCCATATCAAGTTGCCTTTCTCATCAAGGCAAATGAAGACTAAGGTGGACACTCAATACGACAAGTTCCTTAAGATCGTGAAGAAGTTGGATGTTAGTGTCCCGTTCACCGAATTACTTACCCAAATCCCGGCATATGGAAGATTTATGAGAGAAATCTTAGCTAGGAAGAGATCCGTCGACAAGGAAGAGACCGTAGCGTTCACGAGGGTGGTGAGCGAGCTTATCCAAGGTTCCACACTTCCGAAGTTGAAGGATCCGGGTAGTTTTTCGATCCCTTGCACCATAGGCAACTACTTGATCAAGAATGCGTTATGTGACTTGGGCGCGAGTGTGAGCATCATTCCCTATTCTATTTGTTGCCGACTCGGAATGAAGGAGTTGAAATGTACGTCCCTCACCCTCCAAATGGCCGATAAATCACTCAATCGACCATTAGGAATGTTAGAGGATGTACCGGTACGAGTGGGAAAATTCTTCATTCCGGTCGACTTCATTGTGCTCGACATGCCGGAGGATGCCAACACTCCCATTATCCTTGGACGCCCATTTCTACACACCGCGGGTGCCATGATCGATGTGAAGAACGGTAGGATCACATTTGAGTTAGGCGAGGAAAATATAGTGTTCGACCTCCAAGGCAACACTTCGCCTACTAAGGACGAATCATGCAATACGATCCAAGCCAAGAAAGACATCGATCTAGGGGGTGAACCGGGACAAAGCTTGAAGAAGAACTCTTATGTACTTGAGGATGATGACTCCGAGATTGGAGAGGATGAGTGCCCATATCATGGGCTTGACGACAAGTTGGAAAGCAAGGAGAAGGACGAGCCTCCCTTGGGGCCACATGAGGACCGGTGGACGTTTGGGTATATCCCCAAAGACCAAAAGTACAATTTCAAGTCGTTGAACTTGGAAGATCGGAATGCCCCGGGAACGTCAAGGCAAGGCCATGAAGAGCCTTGGTATGTGGTCGGTTACATCTCGAGCTTGATTGAAGACTTCGCTAGGGCCTTCGACTTGTTTCTTCGTGCCCTTGATGGAGATGGAACTAATTTTGGTTGTTGAAAAAGATTGAAGAATGTACCACCTTGGTTTGACGGAGTTCCACAAGAACCGTCTCTTTGTATATATCTCTTTCCCTTGTAGTTTGTTTTGTTTGGTGAATTTCTTGATTACTTGGATTGATTGATGAGCGATGTAAGGGAGGGAATTTGATGAGTTATTTGAGTTTATTGTGATAGGTGCGAAGTAGAAGTGTCTCCTAGTAAGGAGTGGTCATTGTTGGAGCTTGCATTGTGTGAAGGGAAGTCGGTTTTTGAAGCTTGGAACGAGCTTTTGGGAGCTATAGAGGGTTAGGAGACTCTTCCCGGCCTAGAAGAGGTCATCCCGTCCGGGATGGAAGGCCCATCCCGACCGGGACCACACATCCCGACCGGGATGGACTCCATGTCCTCCTTTGGCCTTTTCTTCGTCACTTGAGTCCACCCAACCATTGTATACCCCCTCCCAACCTCCCTACACGTCCTTACCCTCATTATATGACCCCTACACCTCACATACACATTCACCTCGCTTTCTCGTCACTTTAAACCGACTTTCACATCAAAACCCACCCCATTTTACTTTGGTGCCCCAACCATGGAACCGTACCGCGATTGGGAAGGAATAACGACGACGACTTGCTACGTGTCGATATTGATTCATGAGATGATGGAGAGAGTTAGTTGCTAACCGTACGGTACGGCAACTATCCTCTCTTTTCCATTTTTATAGCTTGTCTTCATTTGTTTATTCTCTTTCCTTTATATCATTTGTGTCATGGTGGCCTTCGAGGCCTTAGTATGGTTGCGCCCGACTCTCGATGACGTGACTACATTGAGAGTCATTTCAAAATCCAAATTTTTCAAGATTTTCACCTTTTTGTAGGATTTAGTCGGATTTAGGCGGAATCCAGGCTAGGTGACTTGATTACACCTAGCCCTCCCCTCCCATTTCCTTTTATTTCCTTCTTTTTTTTTCTTCCCCCTTCCATATCTTTTCTTGTCTCGGCCCATGGTGACTTGACTACACCCCGGCCGGACGCTTTCTACCCTTTTCTCCACTTTTCTTTTTGATTTCTAGCTTTATTTTCGTAGTTTCTTTTGTGCTCCCATGCACTAAGGTCGAGCATGAGGACATTGCTCGGCTTAAGTGTGAGGGAGCGATATTCTATCGTACTTAGTTTTATTTTTGTAGTTTTTCGAAAAATCTTTAAAAATCCTAAAAATTTGAAAAAATTTCATAAAAATCAAAAAGATTTTCCTTTTGTGTGTTTTCCTTTTTTGTCATTGTATCGTGTATTTGTTGTGTTGTGCGTGTTTTGCCTCCCTTTTTCCTTATAGGTTGCTTTAATCACCGATATCTTTGGAGAGCTTTCAAGACTTCCGGTAACATCTTTATCCCTTTTTCTTCTTGTAGACACCCGCATTTTGCCTGCTAGTGTCTATAGCAGTTCCCGACAAACACCCGATGATGATCGGACGCAAACGTGACTTGGTATACTCGGATTTGGACCCGAAATCAATAATATCTGACATGGACTTTTAGCGGAGTAATAATCTCACAAAACCAACCTCAAATCCAGGCCCAGTGGGTCGTTCCGAGCAAAATGAGACTAATTTGGGCCAAAACCGACACCAAAAATAAATCCCGTCTTTTGGCGACCGGGTCAAAACCCGGTCAAAGACGAACCCGTCACAAAAACCAGCCAAATGCACCTTCTAGAAGCTGGCGCCCAAATTAAATTCAAAAAAGATAACCAAATCAACCAAGTCAACCCCTTCCTAATTTACCTCGATTTACCTGATCCACTCGATCGAGTGGATTGACACACTCGGTCGAGTGGAGCGTCAAAAACCGGATCAAGCCCATTTTCTAGGGCACTCGACCGAGTGCACTAGGGCCACTCGATCGAGTGACCCTAGGTCGTGGGGTAAAACTCTATAAATACCCCCTCAAACCCTTTGCATTTTCAGCTTGAACTAATGCACATTTACCCCCATTCTACCTACATTTTACCCTACATTCATCCACAGTACAAGCCTTAGTAAGCCTAAGCACTACATACAAAAACCGAGTCCCTTGTCCCTCGAGAAACCGACAAACACACACACATATACACATACACACCATAACTTGCATACATCCTCGATACTCCGACGTCCCGTCATTATTCGCGAGTCCATTTCCGAGGTCCCTACTAAGCATGTATGTTGAGGGTGTCCTAAACCCCATTTTCGATCCTTGTTACTCTTTTATTTACGTTTTTCTATCGTTTATATTGTAACTATACTAACATCCTAACACTAACTTTAACATTAATTCTAACATTTTACCTTTTGTATACTAACTTTTACATTTTCGTTATTATTGTCATTGTACCGCGTATATTTATAAACTAGTATCAAAATCCGGTTTTAAATACGTTTGACTATAATTATCGCCTAAAGTCCGTCTAATCTCTTTACGAGCAACGACGGAGGTGGAGCCCTTTCGAGGAGCCCCGCCCCAATGTACTCAAGGGCGTGGCGTGATCGCGACTAATAATAGTTGAACGCATCTAATCCCATTTTAATTAGTACGGAACCCGTTGACACGAAAACCGACATCACGTAACCCGAAAGGGTTAATTTCGATGTCGTGACGTAGAGGGATGCATTCCGTTGCTAATTCAAAATTTCTAATATAAGCGTTTTCATAAAGTCCCGACAACGGTATTATAATCGTACATATACACGATTATAGCACCGGAGGTCAAATTAAATTCAAATCGTGCGATATTTGTATTTAATTTGACCGACCGTCGATTGTTTGAATCCAAAAACGAAACGAGTTGACACTCGTACATGGGCTACTCGACCGAGTACGCAGGCTACTCGATCGAGTAGCGTCCATAAAACTGGGCAGACCATGACTCGACCGAGTGGGTCCTGTAACCCAGAAAACCGAGGGCTTTGGCACACATTTCAAGCCTCGTCCTTCTATCGACTTTAGTCATCACGTGTAAAGACAATCACGTGACTTTCCTTTTTTAAACTCACACATATCACGACACTATAACGACTTTGATCGATTTTTCGACGTGATAAGTTGGGACAAGGCATCGAGGCATAGGATCGGGCTAGCATCACGCTTAGGTCCTATGTCTCCGTCCTTCGTTTAATACATAACGCAATGTGTATTTAATCGGGGTTCGTCCATTCACACGGTTCACGGTCTAGTGCACATACGGGTCCGTTCCTAACATTTTATTATTTATTATTCCATTTCTATATCGCTTATAATCTTTGTATTGGCCGGGTTGTATTTCCGCCCGTGTAACTTGTACGTTATTTATTTTTGAGTTTCGTTTATTTACTTGCTTATCGCTTTATAAATGAACCTCGCATGCTAAATCATTTCGACCATAATTAAGATGCATTAAATGACGTAGTTCACATACTATTCATATGCTTAGCCCGAAAACGCTGTTTGCATATCATTTAATCGTTTTACTAGCGCGCGCACACGAACACGAACGATGTCTTAGTAGAGGCCGCCATGTGCGGGCGGCGTTGGGTGTCCTTAGTGGGCTTCCCAACACGTACCCTCACCCCTTACTCAGAACCTTTGGTTTCTGGATGTCCGAAACCCTTGGCGCACGAGAGTCATTCTATATACGAAAGCCGGTTTAAACGGTATCGATATTGCAATGCAAAGGGACGAGCCCCATAAACTCTGAAATCGAAGTGGGCTTACTTTGTGTATAGCCCATGACGACATAGAGTGGGCTCGTATGGTTCCGAATAACCACAAAATTCGGTGGCGACTCCAACTTTGACTTAAATTTCGAACCCGAGAACAATCTCACCACGAGATTCATTCGCCTACCCAAACCCGCGCGTGGCCGCGTCGGGGTGGACCTACGTCATGTCCACAATTTGGCGACTCCGCTGGGGATACCTGATGTACCACATGTCATCGGGGTTCCTAGGGTGAGACTCGAAGAGAAATCGTTCGTATATTAGTGTGCGCGCATTAGTTTAACGATTCATGCATGACCCAAATTTTGCCCGGGCCGGTTACTTGTGACCGACGTCCCACTATACCACGGTGCATTCCTACATGGGTGCACTAAAGACATCGATAGCGGAACTCACCGGGGTTTTACGGCAGGTCCTAAGCCCAAATCGGCTAAGGAGTCCGTCCCGTTTCGTGAGAATGCTATCGTTGTTGGTATAGACCCTACTTTGACCGACCGAGACTTAGCGTAATGCATAAATTAGCGTCGTTATAATGCTTGTTTGACTACGTGCTACTTGGTTTCCATGTCATTTTTCAAAAAAACCGTCATTTCAAAAAATGTATCTTTCCAAAAACACAAATTTTGAAAAAAAAACCCGAAATGCTGTCCGTTTTGGGACCCGTCTTTTCAAAATATCCAATTTTCAAAACTCGGAATGCCGCCGAAATTTAGGATCAATGATTTGACTCAAAATATCCTTTTTCTAGTCGGCATGCTGCCCATTTTAATTCATGAAGTTTCCAACACCATTCCGATTTTCTGAATTTTCAAAATTCTAATCTTGGTTTTCGAAATCCCGCGTTCAATTTTCGAACTCCCGGAAATTCACCCATTTTACATTCGAATTTCAAACATCCAACTTTCCTAGTAAACCTTCCTTATTATAGGACCCACTGTCTAGCCGTGTGTCGGGTCCTTGCATAGTATGTCGAAGGTCTGTAGCGTCGAAACTCTTTCGAATCTATATCGCGAGTTTCCCCCCTTTCCCGAGTCCAACTTATTTGTCAAGGCACGACCAACCCACGTAGGGCATACCCCTACAAAGGAAAGTCCGTCCATACACTCGAGTCAAAAGTCTGGGGAAAAGTCTCACGTGGACCTTCCTTCGAACGGGATTAGGCCCACAAAGCCAAAATCCTAAGGAAGCTATACCACCCATTGAGTCATCCGTCTAGATGTGTTTCTCGAGTCTTTAGTCTTCCTTTCTAGTGTCGCTCGGGATGTACTTTTCCTTTCTTTTTCCAAGATCTGGGTTCGGCTTCTGATTACGCGGTGTTCTTACAGATAGGCCGCCGGCAACTAGACACGCTCGAAGGATGGCTACTTTGAACAGCCTACAAACCTCTCTGGACGCCATGGTCGCGAAGCAGACCGATATCGAAGCCCAACTGACTGAGATGAGGGCTGGCCAAGTGGCCATTGTTGCTCGCCTAGCTACAGTGGAGCAAAGGGCTCCTAATGCCGAGGCTACTGAACCTCCAGCTGAACTAGTCAGCGCGGTGCGCCGGCTAGAGGAACAAGTCCATTTGGCTGGGAGTAACAACATCCATCGGGAGAATAGTCGAGAGTACAACCCGCTGAGTGACAATCTGCCCGCAAACCTGAACCTTACAGGCTTGCCCATGTTTGAGGGAACTGAAGACCCGTTACTACATGTACGGGCCTTCAAGGAATTCATGGCCATCAAGGGAGTGGATTCGTCCATGTTCAAGAACCTCTTTGCTGCATCTCTTGAGAAGCACCCACGGGCCTGGTACTACAGGCTAGACCCAAAGAAATACCCTACATGGGATGATGTGGCTACCGAGTTCGCTCGGAACTATGCTGACAACACCGAGATCCAAACCACAATGCGATCTCTGGAGGTCATGGCCCAAGAGCCAAAGGAAGGTTTTACTAAATACCTTCAACGCTGGAGGGCCGAGAACGTGAAACTGGTCGATAAGCCCAATGAGAAGACTTTGGTGGAGGCTTTTGTCAAAAACCTCCTCCCTTCCTACCGGGTTCACCTCCGATATGCTGTCATACCCAATTTCACCACCCTTACTGAAATTGGTATGAGGATCGAAGACGATCTGAGGCTAGAAGGCCTCACTAAAGCCGCTAGCAAAGGGTACCAAGGGGCTTCTTCCTCCACTACTAAGCCCCAAGCTGCAACTCGTAGCATTTTTGACGCGGTTAATCTACTAGATGCCCCGTCCAAGAAGAATACCCCACCTCGGGTTTTCACTGATATAGGCACCACCTATACCTATGCCTTACAAAGGCTGTCCTCCAAAGGCCTAATCCAACCGATAGGCCCAACTCCTGAAGTTCCGGTCGAGCGACGCTCCAAGAACTACAATGCTCAGGCCTATTGCCAATACCACCGGGGCAATGGGCATGATACCGAAAAGTGATGGAAGCTGAAGCATCTTATCCAGGACTTGATCGAAAGCGGTAAAATCCCGCTACCCGGAGATAAGCCAAGCAACAAGGAAAACCCTTTCAGCTCCCATGCCATCTTTGCCGGGGAGGTGATTGATTGCTCTCACCTTATCTCCCCATTCATCCCGCAAGTGAACGAGATCTGGTTTGACGACGAGGATGATATCTACCTCGCTAAAGGGGAAACCGTTCCCATCACCCTCGAACAGATTCGCGAGGCCAAAACCCGAGTCCTAGCCAGCAACAACCTTGGTCGTCCCTATTTAGCCACAAGCACTAGGGACACCCCTATCCCGACAACCATCACCGATCCACTCGGGATGGAAGTCGCCCCTGAGGAGCCTACCGCTGAAAAGGCTATTGTGAAGCAACTGAAGAAGACCCGAGTTGACCTCACTATATGGCAACTCTTGGTTATCTCCCAAGAACATCGAGAAGCACTTACAAAGGCTCTCGATCAAGTCAAGATCGACTCTTTGGCTACCCCTGCTGAAATGGTAGCCACGGTCCTACCCCACCTAAAGGGTAAGGCCAAGGAAGGAGGCCCAATGATCACCTTTTCTGAAGCCGACCTGCCACCATTTGGGACCTCCCACAACCTGGCCCTTTACATCACGGTGATTTGTCGAGGGAAATACCTTCCTATGACCTTGGTTGATGACGGGTCCGCTGTAAATGTCCTTCCTCTGAGGACCACCAAAGCCCTCGGGATCACCGAGGCAGATTATGTCCCGACGACTCAAACCATCCAAGCCTTTGATGGGAGCCCGAAGACGGTATCTGGGGCTGTGAAGCTGACCATCATCACGGGCCCGATAGAAAAAGAGCTTGAATTCCAGGTGATTGATGTCACCTCATCCTTCAACTTGCTTCTAGGAAGGCCGTGGATCCACGCGGTCAAAGATGTGTCTTCCACCCTCCACCGTAAGATCAAGGTGCCTTTGCTCGACAATGTTATTACTTTGGAGGCAACCCCAATGACCGTGGCTAGCTGTAACGCCACGGGCCGCACGGACCTCTGGGGGTTCGACTTTGTGGGGATGATCGAGGAAGAGTACATTTTTAGGCCGTACTTCACCACGAGCATTGACACAATCCTCCAAAACCTAGGGTACCTTCCGGGGGCTACCTCTCGACCCGACCTTCCAGCTGGGAAGATCATCGAGGTCCTTAAGGACGAAGACTCCCACTTCGGCCTTGGCTATGCCGCCACTCCGGACAACGTTGTCCGAGCAGGAATCGAAAAGGCCTGCAACATCATGAAGGGTATCCACTTGAGCCCTTATAGCCCACGGTTGTCGGACTACTTTGTCACACCCGTGTTCGGGGCTATCTAGGTTGGACTATACCAACCCAATGCTACGCACCTCGGGACCCACTTGGCCCAGGACTGCAACTACATCCCGGATGAGGTGTTCGCTCTCATTCAGTCTAATGAAGCTGATGATGCTGAGCCCGCGCTGGGGCTACTCTTCGGGGAAGACACCATAGCCCCGACTCCAAAAGAAGACCTGGTCAACCTGATTCTCCGCAGCAACAGGTTTGACCCGACCAAGCTGATCTCGGATGTTGGCTCCGAGACGGGAGACAGGGCCTGGAGGAAGACTGTCAAGTGGACTGACAGTCAAGGAAAGATCTACAAGCTGGTCGCCGGAGAGGGAGACATGCCTGAGTCTAAGTCCGAGTCAGAGTCGGAGTCCGAGTCAGAGTCTGAGGTCGAGTCTAGGAAAGTCGGTGCTAGAGTCACTCCTGTAACCCCTCTCCCCTCTATCATTCTTGCTGCTAACACTTCGGGGTCTGTCCCGAGTGCTTTACCAATTCCGCCACTGACCAATGATCAGATGGCTGCTCTCTTTGAGCTGTTTTCCAAATTTTCAATCAATAATAACAACCGTTCTGCTTACGACTTGTCTCTTTTAAATTCTGCTTTCAAAAATGTTTTGTGCTATGACATTGAGAAACCCGACGAACAGGTACCCTTACCTCCACATCTGATCGAGCAACTAGAGCAAAGGGAATCCCGGAATCCGGTAATTGAAGAGACCGAGTCCATAAACGTGGGAACAACCTTAGAGCCTCAGATACTTAAGATAGGTTTATCTTTAGATCCCGAGGAGAAACAACAGTTTATAAACCTCCTCCAAGAATTCAAAGATGTCTTCGCATGGTCCTACAAGGACATGCCGGGGATAGACCGGGAAATAGCCGAGCACCGCATACCTATCAAAGACGGGTGCAAACCGGTCAAGCAGAAGCTTCGTCGAATGAGGCCCGAATGGTCTCTCAAAGTAAAAGAAGAAGTCGACAAACAGTTCAAAGCCGGCTTCATACAAGTGTCTGAGTATCCGGACTGGGTTGCAAACATCGTGCCGGTTCCTAAAAAGGACGGTAAGGTGCGGGTGTGCGTAGATTTTCGGGATCTTAACAAAGCAAGCCCGAAGGATGATTTTCCGTTACCACACATCGATATACTGGTGGATAACACGGCCGATCATGCCCTTCTATCATTCATGGACGGGTATGCCGGATATAATCAAATCAAGATGGCGGAAGAAGACATGAGTAAGACTACCTTCACTACACCTTGGGGTAGTTACTGCTACACCGTCATGCCATTTGGTCTCATTAATGTCGGGGCCACATACCAAAGGACCGCTACCACTTTATTACACGACATGATGCATAAAGAGGTAGAGGTTTATGTGGACGACATGATCGTCAAATCCAAAGAACGGGACGGTCACATCACCGCCCTAAGAAAATTCTTCACCCGATTGCGCAAATACAACATGAGGCTAAACCCTCAAAAATGCAGTTTCGGGGTAACGACAGGCAAATTACTGGGTCGTATCGTTAGCCAACGAGGTATCGAGGTCGACCCAGCTAAAATCAAAGCCATTACCGAGATGCAAGCTCCTAAAACCGAAAAAGAAATAAGGGGATTTCTCGGGAAAGTCCAGTATATTAGTCGATTTATTTCCAGACTAACCATGGTGTGTGAACCAATTTTCAAGAAACTGAAAATAGGGGAACGGATACTATGGGATGACAAGTGCCAAGCTGCTTTCGACAAAATCAAGGAAATTCTGTCTGCTCCGCCAGTCTTAATGCCGCCTCAGCCCGGTTTGCCTCTGTCATTATACCTAACAACGACCGAGACAGCCATGGGGGCTATGCTGGCTCAGACGGTCGACTCCGAAGAACGAGCCATTTATTACATCAGCAAGAAGTTTTTAGAGTATGAGTGCAAATATACCATGCTCGAAAAGACGTGTTTGGCTTTAGTCTGGGCCACTAAGAAGCTTCGACACTATATGCTCAGCTATGAGGTCCATGTCCTATCAAAGATGGACCCGATCAAATACCTCTTCGAAAAACCCATTCTCAATGGCCGGATCTCAAGATGGACTCTAATGCTGGCAGAGTTCGATCTGAAATTTGTACCATTAAAGGCAATTAAGGGGCAAATAGTAGCTGAATTCCTCGCTGACAGCCAAGTAACCGAAGAAGGACACACCGACACCTGGTCCTTCCCAGACGAAGATATTTTCCATACCGATGCCGAAACATGGGATTTATACTTCGATGGAGCATCTAATTTTCGAGGGTTCGGAGTCGGGATCCTTCTAATTTCACCAAGAGGGGAGCATACTCCCGTCTCCATCAAACTGGACTTTGATGTTACTAATAATGCAGCAGAGTACGAAGCGTGCATTTACGGGCTACAAGCCGCCGCCAACTTGGGGATCACAAATCTCCGGGTACATGGCGACTCATCCTTGGTCATTAACCAAGCACTCCAAAAATGGAAGACACGGAATGCTAATCTCGTGGCCTACCAGGCACGAGTAAGGGATCTCGAGAAACAATTCCAAAAGGTGGAGTATATATACCTACCTCGGGAAGAAAATCAATTCGCAGATGCACTCTCAAAATTGGCATCTTTACTGAATATTCCCGACCACGTGACCAGCATGCCAATTTGCGTCGAAAGACGGTCCGAGCCGGCATACGTTCATGACATTGAAGACATCGAGATCACTGATCCCGAACCTTGGTACCAGGCGCTGTTAACGTACCTGACAAATGGAGAATATCCTCCCGGGACTGAGGGTCGAGCCAAGAAAGCCTTACGGAGGCTAGCCACCCAGTTCATCCGTACTGATGACGGGCAACTATACAAAAAGACGGCACAGGGGGCCCTTCTCCTTTCTGTTGACAAATATAAGGCCGAGAAAGTAATGGCCGAAGTACATGATGGTGAAAACGGCCCACATATGAATGCTCACATGTTGGTCCGAAAAATCATGAGGCTCGGGTATTACTGGAACACCGTGGAAGCCGACTGCCAGTTATATGTCAAACATTGTCATAACTGTCAAATCTTCGGCAATGTGCAACATATGCCGTCATCTCTGCTCTATACCATGACGTCGCCTTGGCCGTTCTCGACATGGGGTATCGACATAATCTGGAAGGTAAATCCCTCCGGTACTGGCGGACACTGTTTCATTTTAGTAGCTATCGACTACTTCACCAAATGGGTCGAAGCTGAATCATATCGCATCCTCAATGCTAAACATGTCGCCAAATTTATCCAGAACAAGATAATATGTCGGTATGGAATCCCGCATGAATTCATCAGTGATCACGGGACTCACTTCCAAGCTGAGACCGCAGCCCTACTGGCTAAATATAAAATTCAAAGGCACACGTCCTCGCCCTACCGTCCCCAAACGAATGGAGCAGTAGAGGCGGCTAATAAAACGATTGTCACCATACTCAAAAAGATGGCTGATAATTATCAGGACTGGCCCGACAAAATACCTTTTGCCCTATGGGGGTACCGGACATCAATTCGCACCGCAACCGGAGCGACACCGTACTACCTAACTTATGGGATGGAGGCAGTCCAACCAGTTGAATTAGAGGTACCGTCCCTCAGAATTCTGTTAGAAAGTCAAGTACCCGAAGCTGACTGGGTTCGAGCACGGTACGATTCGTTGGTTCTACTAGACGAACGACGGTCCCGCGCTCTCAATAACATCCAAATCTACCAGAAACGGATCCAACGGGCCTTCAACAAGCGGGTAAGGCCCAGAAACGTTAAAGAAGGGGACTTGGTCCTTAAGTCTGTTCGAGCCTTACTACCAGTTGACCCAAGAGGAAAATTCAAACCCAACTGGGCTGGGCCATATCTGGTGAAAAAGATCCTATTAGGGGGAGCAGTAATGCTGACAGACCTGGACGGGAATGAGTTCGTCAACCCAACCAACCTGGACCAGCTGAAGCGTTACTACCCTTAGCCATTTCTCAATGTCATTAGCATATTTTTTATCAAAATCATTTATTTTACAAAAAAAGCAACTCAATGAGCTAGAATTATTTATTCTACTGTCACAAAACATCTTGAACCACTAGTCTTGGTGTAATTCGAGATTGCAAATTTACTGAGCCTGAACTACGTTTGGTTTGATTCTGCTAATCGCGGATACGTAGGCAGCCCCTCAAAAGGGCACAACCAGTGCAATCAAGAAAAGGCAGAACGGTTAAATAATAAACTTCCTTTATTAATTGTCACAAAAAAAAGCCCCGATAAACTTGGGAAACTTACAAAATGCAGGAATTCAAAAAAAAAAAAACAAAAAACGACACTCCAAAATAATAATAATAATATTTAAATAATAAAAAAGCTAAGGACTCGGTATTAAGGCATCTTGCCCTTCCCCTTGTCCTTGGCCTCCTTGGCCGTCCACTGACGACGACGCGGAGGAGAGCGTTCCCGAATCACCACAGGAACCTCCTTAGCCCGGACTCGTTTCTTGGAACTCGAGTCCTCATCCACCTCGATAGGCCTGAGTCGGGCCCTCACGGGCTCTGGGAGCCGGTCACGCGGACCTAGTCGGTCCCGGGCCGCCAGCCTTGGCCCAAGTCGCCATTCCAAATCAGTCTGGGGGCTTAACCGCCCCCGCGTGCCACTAGCACGACATCTTTAGCTCGAGTATTAGTATGTGACTTAAGACCCGATTCTAATCGGACTAAGGTAGCAGGGGTCTCTCCCTCGTCGAAGAATCCCCTATTTTCCTTTGTCGTCTCCCGACGGACCAGTTCGAAGGCCTCATCGACCTTCAGAGCTTTACGGGCTTCCTCGGACTCCTCGGTTTCTCGTAAGCCCGAGAAACCCAAGCGGATTGGCAAGGGTTGGGAATAGTCCAGGTAGGACGAGTGAACCATCTCTGCAACCAGGTGTCGCACATAGCGTCTGTCAGTTGGAGCGAGACGCTAATAATGGCTTCAGTCTCAGGAATGCGCTGAGACGAACCGAACTGCCTCAGAATGCGGTCCGGGTAAATGTGAACTGTCCAGTCAAGGGACAAGATCACAAGGTAGCGGGCTTGGTCCCTCTAGGCCAGTCCCGTCAGTTTAGAAAGGAACCACCAAGCGACAGTCCACCTGATTAAGGGGCCACCATGGAACACCAATTCCTCATCCCAGTAAGCTCGATTTATATGGTGATTTGAGCTTATCCGACGCCCCCTTGAATTGATTTGACTGCTACGGTAGTTGGGAACGCTCGGAGGAGGCTCTATGATTGACAGGCGTTCCGACAACCAAACCTACAAAGAATATACAAAATTCATAAGCAACGGAATGGTCCGCTATAGCCCATTCGATCGAGTATACCACCTGACTCGATCGAGTAGGGCTCTCTAAAGGCAAGCAGAATCACGTTAGGTGTGCCACTCGATCGAGTAAAGCATCTCACTCGATCGAGCAAGCCCTCCACAGATGGGCAGAAGCACTTTGCAGGCACCACTCGATCGAGTGACAGGTCCACTCGATCGAGTGACTTACGGACCTCAAGAAATCGCAAAAAGAAAAAAAAAAACGCGAGACATATACCTGCAGAATAAGGGTGCTCCCCGTCAATTGCCGGGTTGGGTCAAGTCGCCCAGCATCCAGACCCATGATGATTTTTCTAGTGGCTAGCCAAGCAGGGCTATGGCCAGTCTCCATCTGGTCAACCACTCCGATCAGCCTAATTTGACCCACGCATGAGTCAACATCCATCATCCCCTCAAATACATAGCGGTGCAGCATGCAGAATGCAAAAGCCCTACGCCGATGAGAAGGCGTAGCCCTTACATCTTGGCTATTCATAAACTTGTCAGCCAAGTCAAAGAGGGAAACAGTATCTCCCCGCACCATTCGATCTGCCTCAGCATGAGACAGACCTAGGAAATCCCTCAGCCTTCTCCTTGGGTCCGGGTAAAACGGAGGGATGGCAGGACGAGCAACGGGGCTCCAACCCCCGATAGCTGCGATCTCCTCAGGAAGAGGGCATATCTCTCCCCGCGGGAACGCGAAGACGTGATGGGTGGTATCCCAAAACGACAGACAAGCGTCCAGAAAATGCAAATCAGGTACTAGGCGCCGAAGAGGAAACAGGCTGATAATCCCCATTTGGGTCAGCTGAATTTTGTCCTCGTCCCGAAAGTACTGGGACTAGGCAAAAAGCATCAAAGTAAGATGTTCGATACCCATGGCAAGAACTTGAATCTTCTTGAAAGACTAGGAGATTTTGAGGAGAAGAAGGGATTTTGATTTGAGATACAGTAAACTGAAGCAGTGAGACCTATATTTATAATAGGGAACCCTAACTGTAAACCTAACTACCCTGCCTCCTCTGCAAACCTGGGCCCCAGCATGTGCAGGCCTGACCTCAGACTAAAACCCATAATAGGAATCAAGTTGTCCCGAGCTTTCCTAGAAATTTCTAAAAAAGTTCTAAAAAAAAAATCTCTTCCAAATTTCCGACTTTTTTCAAAATTCAATCCAGTTTTCTCCAGCACGAGTCGGTGTTTTGTCTATGTGCTACATGCAATTTGTTATGTGTCAGCATACAGGTACAACCCAGACTTCAGAAGCAAGTCTCCGCGCAACTACTTCACTCCCCAACGTGAGCCAATATTTATCCCAGAATGCTACAATCAGAGCCATGATGTATTAGCATGCGGGTACACCTATACCTTCAAAAGCAAGTTTCACTACCCACGGAGCTATCATCGGCAGGACAGGTATGACCCTCTGCTTATGGCTGGCGAGCCCTTCACGCTAGTCTACTGGACTATAAACGACCCGACCGGAAGGCTCCCAGGTCGTAATCTTCGATTGGCCTGGTAGCTACTCTGACTTTCGCCTTGTCCAAGCCTCAGTCAGAGTGGGGGCTCTGTAGACACCCGCATTTTGCCTGCTAGTGTCTATAGCAGTTCCCGACAAACACCCGATGATGATCGGACGCAAACGTGACTTGGTATACTCGGATTTGGACCCGAAATCAATAATATCTGACATGGACTTTTAGCGGAGTAATTATCTCACAAAACTAACCTCAAATCCAGGCCCATTGGGTCGTTCCGAGCAAAATAAGACTAATTTGGGCCAAAACCGACACCAAAAATAAATCCCGTCTTTTGGCGACCGGGTCAAAACCCGGTCAAAGACGAACCCGTCACAAAAACCAGCCAAATGCACCTTCTAGAAGTTGGCGCCCAAATTAAATTCAAAAAAGATAACCAAATCAATCAAGTCAACCCCTTCCTAATTTACCTCGATTTACCTGATCCACTCGATCGAGTGGATTGACCCACTCGGTCGAGTGGAGCGTCAAAAACTGGATCAAGCCCCATTTTCTAGGGCACTCGACCGAGTGCACTAGGGCCACTCGATCGAGTGACCCTAGGTCGTGGGGTAAAACTCTATAAATACCCCCTCAAACCCTTTGCATTTTCAGCTTGAACTAATGCACATTTACCCCCATTCTACCTACATTTTACCCTACATTCATCCACACTACAAGCCTTAGTAAGCCTAAGCACTACATACAAAAACCGAGTCCCTTGTCCCTCGAGAAACCGACAAACACACACACATATACACATACACACCATAACTTGCATACATCCTCGATACTCCGACGTCCCGTCATTATTCGCGAGTCCATTTCCGAGGTCCCTACTAAGCATGTATGTTGAGGGTGTCCTAAACCCCATTTTCGATCCTTGTTACTCTTTTATTTACGTTTTTCTATCGTTTATATTGTAACTATACTAACATCCTAACACTAACTTTAACATTAATTCTAACATTTTACCTTTTGTATACTAACTTTTACATTTTCGTTATTATTGTCATTGTACCGCGTATATTTATAAACTAGTATCAAAATCCGGTTTTAAATACGTTTGACTATAATTATCGCCTAAAGTCCGTCTAATCCCTTTACGAGCAACGACGGAGGTGGAGCCCTTTCGAGGAGCCCCGCCCCAATGTACTCAAGGGCGTGACGTGATCGCGACTAATAATAGTTGAACGCATCTAATCCCATTTTAATTAGTACGAAACCCGTTGACACGAAAACCGACATCACGTAACCCAAAAGGGTTAATTTCGATGTCGTGACGTAGAGGGATGCATTCCGTTGCTAATTCAAAATTTCTAATATAAGCGTTTTCATAAAGTCCCGACAACGATATTATAATCGTACATATACACGATTATAGCACCGGAGGTCAAGTTAAATTCAAATCGTGCGATATTTTTATTTAATTTGACCGACCGTCGATTGTTTGAATCCAAAAACGAAACGAGTTGACACTCGTACAGGGGCTACTCGACCGAGTACGCAGGCTACTCGATCGAGTAGCGTCCATAAAAGTGGGCAGACCCCTCTTCGAGGACACACTCGACCGAGTCAGACCATGACTCGAACGAGTGGGTCCTGTAACCCAGAAAACCGAGGGCTTTGGCACACATTTCAAGCCTCGTCCTTCTATCGACTTTAGTCATCACGTGTAAAGACAATCACGTGACTTTCCTTTTTTAAACTCACACATATCACGACACTATAACGACTTTGATCGATTTTTCAACGTGATAAGTCGGGACAAGGCATCGAGGCATAGGATCGGGCTAGCATCACGCTTAGGTCCTATGTCTCCGTCCTTCGTTTAATACATAACGCAATGTGTATTTAATCGGGGTTCGTCCATTCACACGGTTCACGGTCTAGTGCACATACGGGTCCGTTCCTAACATTTTATTATTTATTATTCCATTTCTATATTGCTTATAATCTTTGTATTGGCCGGGTTGTATTTCCGCCCGTGTAACTTGTACGTTATTTATTTTTGAGTTTTGTTTATTTACTTGCTTATCGCTTTATAAATGAACCTCGCATGCTAAATCATTTCGACCATGATTAAGATGCATTAAATGACGTAGTTCACATACTATTCATATGCTTAGCCCGAAAACGCTGTTTGCATATCATTTAATCGTTTTACTAGCGCGCGCACACGAACACGAACGATGTCTTAGTAGAGGCCGCCATGTGCGGGCGGGGTTGGGTGTCCTTAGTGGGCTTCCCAACACGTACCCTCACCCCTTACTCAGAACCTTTGGTTTCCGGATGTCCGAAACCCTTGGCGCACGAGAGTCATTCTATATACGAAAGCCGGTTTAAACGGTATCGATATTGCAATGCAAAGGGACGAGCCCCATAAACTCTGAAATCGAAGTGGGCTTACTTTGTGTATAGCCCATGACGACATAGAGTGGGCTCGTATGGTTCCGAATAACCACAAAATTCGGTGGCGACTCCAACTTTGACTTAAATTTTGAACCCGAGAACAATCTCACCACGAGATTCATTCGCCTGCCCAAACCCGCGCGTGGCCGCGTCGGGGTGGACCCACGTCATGTCCACACTTCTTTATCTCTTGTGGAGTTTGGAGGAGATTGTGATGCGGTGTGCTCGGGAGGAACTTTGTAATGCTTGAAGTTGATTTGGTTGCTCATTTGGAAGATAGGGGTGGTGTTTGTGTTATGTATGTGTTCGTTTTGTGTTGTTCTTGTTTTGTTGCTTTTATTTTTTTTCTTTCGTTTTCGTTGAGTCTTTGTTTTGTGTTTTGTTTTGTGTCTTGTGTGTAAATGATTTTCGAAAACCCGGTTTAGAGGCTAGTGTGCGAGTGTCTACTTTCCCTTCCTAGTGGTATAAATCGAGTCTTGGACTTTAGTCTAGTAGAATGACCCTAAATCAATGAGTTCGTTGGTTTCTTACCTTGAGTCCATCTAGCTTACTAGGGATTTACTACGGGATTTGCATTTTGACCATTTCGACCACCCACGGTGTGAAAAGGCCTTGGTTGCCGAGTCCCGTCCCCTAGGTGACCATGTTTGAAATTTGCTCGATTAGTCCAAGTTCTCCACTTTTTGTGGGTTTGAAGGGAAATCGCGACCCCCGACTTACCCATTTACCTACCTCCTACACATATCCACCAAATAAAATTGCAATTTGTTAAGTTCTCTCTTTCGTGTTACACAAAGAAATGCCAAAAAGCCAAATCAAGCCAAAAAGGGCAAAGAAAGAAAAGAAAGAAGAAAAAGAAAAGGCACAAAAGCCAAAAAGAAAATAGAAAAGAAGAAAAAGAAATGGCATGGCAACAAACAAGGCAAAAATGCAAAAGAAAAGAGAAAATGCCAAAAGAAAATCCGATTCACAAAAATAACCCCTACCTCTCAAAATAAGCCTTTTTCCGATTTTTGCCGTGAAGAGCCTACCAAAGGACCGAGTCCCTAGGAAGGATGATAGCGGTAATGATCGATCTTCCCTCATTTTGCATATTTCCACCTTTTTACTTGGACTAGTTAGGCGGTTTCTGACATGGGACGACCCTCTTGGCTCTTTGCTAAAGGGGGCGGGGTCTCACTTACCTACAGTGCCGACTAACACCGTGGTTCATCCTTTTTCCATCCCGCCGATCGTCCCGTGGTACGTTCTTAGAAGGATATGAGGAACCGAGGTAAGTTACCAACGTTTTTATTGCTTTGTTGTCATACTATTAGGGTTTTGTCCATTTTGGTTTGTATTGCTAGCTTGGGAACGTTGTCACTTGCCTTGAGTCCTAAACCGGTGCTTCTTTCACCGCTTGTTTGAGGGAAGCGGAATTTGTTTTCTTTTGGGTGCAACCGATTTTTTTTTGTTTGTTTGTATGCTTGTTTGTTTATGTGTTTTGTGTCCGGTTGCATCCACAGTTTTGTCGCAAGACCCCACTTGCCTTGCCGAGTGCACTTTTCCTCTAAGTGCACTCGCGTGAGTTGAAAGGGCGTAGGGTGCGCTAATACCCATTCGGCTAGTTTAGTAGTTAGTATGTGCTTACTCGAGGGCGAGTAAGGGTTAAGTGTGGGGGAGTTGATAAGTGCGTTTTGTAGTGTTTATTTCTTGTATTTAGTCTCGTTTTCTCTGCTGAAATCGCTCCTTAGGGCGGTTTTAGGGACGACTTATGCTTCTTCTAGATTATTTCAGGTTCCCAGGGGTCATCTCGAAGAAACGGAACGATTCAACTCGTTTCTGACACGTATGGAACCGAAGAGGAGAAGCAACGATGATTCGGCGACTCCCCGAGCACCGAGCATCGACAAGGAGTCGAGGAAGAGCTAAACAAGACTCATCCCGATCGGGAATTTGTGAACCCCATCGGGAATGAAGTGCAAGAATAGCTGCTCACTGTCAAGCATTCCCGACCGGGATCGCATATTCCCGATCGGAAAAGAGGAAGTATCCCGATCGGGATAAGGCCCTCCCGATCGGGAAAGGTGGAGCAAGGGAGGCGCTCACTGTGAAGCCGTCCCGATCGGGATCGCATATTCCCGATCGGGACCATCATTTCTTCCCGATCGGGATTTCCCATTCCCGATCGGGAATGACCCAGTCTCTGTTCCGCCTCCTTCTTTTATTCCTCTCACTTACGGAACCCTATAAATACTTCCCTCTTGTATTGTTTATGTATCTTACATTAACCTAGACTATCTTAAGCCTCTCTACATCATATAAACCCTAGATTTAATTCTCCTCTCATTTAGTTTAATCTTCGTTTAATCATTAGTTAATCTTAGTTAATTAGTTCTTGTATTAAGAAGATTCTTGAAGACTCACCCAAACTTGACAACCTTGGGGTTTTATTTGGGTTTCTTATTAATTCAAGTTCTCATCTTTTTCATCCAATTGTAGTGGGTATAATTTCTCTTCTCTTAATCTTTGCTTTATCATCAAGTTTTAATCATTGAGTATTGTTTATTGTTATTGATTGTTCACCATGAATGTTTGGATGTTTGTGATGTTGTTTTCTCTTTTCATTGTTGTAGTTAGTTTGAATATGTGTGAGTAGTCTTCTTGTGGGTTAGTAGGGGGATTAAGGGTAGAATATGGGTGACTAGGGTTTGATTAGGGGTAAAGGATGAATCTTTGTTGTTAGTCACATACTTGGCACACCATGTGTTTGTTGAAATGCTTGTTTGAGTTGTAGTGGCCATGCTTCTCATGCTAGTTTTCCTCTACTCATTGTTTGTCTTGTTTGTGGTCATGTTGAGGATAGTGTTGAGGATAGTCTAAGTTGCGAGAGCCCGGACATACCTTGATTAGAGTATAAGTTGCGAGAGCCCGGACTCACCTTGGCATCGGTCTAAGTAGCGAGAGCCCGGACCGACTCTAGCACTAGGAGGCACCCATACCCATGATCAATCCGATCACCCTACTATTCTTATGAACCGAACCTAACCCACTTCTTTCCATATTTGATTCATCCTCTTAGTTAGTCATCATTTCTTTAGTTCATTGTTTAGTTTGTGTTTAGTTATTTCATTTAGCCTTGTTATAGTCTAGTTCATTGTTAGTCTAATTCCTCCTTCTCCTCTCATCATAATTCACCAATTAGTAGCTCTTTGTGTTTGTTTGGTAGTATAGTCTCGTTTTAGGCCGATTTAGTCTAAACCTTGCAACACCGTCTCCGTGGACACGACCCGACTTACCCTAACTACCGTTAGGTGCTAGTTGGTTATTTATTTGGCGGTGGGATCCACGACAAATCCCACCATCAGTTAGTAATTTAATAAATTGATTATTTAAATATTTAGGCTTATTTGTATGACTAAATTATTTATATATATACATACATAGAAATGGGATCAAGGAAGTTTGGTGAAAAGTGGGAAGTTGGGAAGTTGTGTTGTTGGCCATTGATCTTGGGTTGGATGGATGGCTTAGATGAATGATGTTAAAAAAAAGAGAGTAAATGTCAGTAACTGACACAGCAGCAGTGGAGAGAGAAAAGGAGAAAAGCAAAAAGCAACCCTTCCCTCAATCAAATTCTCACTTCTTACCACTAGTCATGATCACTCCTTACCACTTGATACTCTCTCATCTTCATCTTCCTCTTCATCTATCAAAAAAAAAACATCACCATCTTCAAGATCCATTCATTCGTATAACTCCGACCATACTCCGTCAACTACTCCGACCATATTCCGTCAACTACTCCGACCATACTGCGTTTTTAACCCAACATACTCCATAGTAACTTCGATCATCATACGAAGATATGTTCATCTTCATCTTCATCTTCATACTCATTTTTCTTCATCATCATCATCATCTTCATCTTCATCGTCATGCTTCTTTTTAACACAACATGACGGATAATTATACCAAGATATGTTTATGCATAAACTTTGATCATCTTCATTTTTTTAGCTTCTTCTTCATCTTCGATCATCTTCATCTTCTTCAAACTTCTTTTTATTTTTCATATTTTTTTTTTTGTATTTATAAAATTATTCATCTTCATTATCTAAAAAAAAGAACAACTTCATCTTTAAGATGAAGTTTGAAGATGAAGTTGTTCTTTTTTTGTGGGATGAATGGAGCTTGAAGATGAAGATGAACAAGTCATGCGTAATGTTTTTGCAGAATTGCAAAATCACACTCATTATGCTGTACAGTCACACTCATTCTGTTGTAGAATCACGCAGATTTACACTCATTGTAGTCACATATTTAGTTGTATAGTCATACTCATTATGCTATATAGTCACACTCGCTATGTTGTAGAATCACGCAGCTGTAGAATACCTTGGGATTAAGGTATCATTCGTTGAATCATCTTCATCTTCATGCTTGTTTTATTTTTCATACTTTTTTTTTGTATTTATAAAATTATTCATCTTCATTATCCAAAAGAAAAATGAAGGTTGAATATGGATGAATGGATGTTGAATATTTAATGAATGTTTAGATATTTTCATTTTTTAAAAGTCATAGTCGTTTATTCATCCATATATATTCAACTTTCATTTTTTTTTGGATAGTGAAGATGAATAATTTTATAAATACAAAAAAAGGTATGAAAAATAAAACAAGCATGAAAATGAATATGGTTAAACGCATGATACCCTAATCCTGAGGTATTCTAGAGCTGCGTGATTCTACAACATAATGAGTGTGACTATGCAACATACTGAGTGTGACTGTACAACTTAAAGTGTGTGACTATACAACTTAAATTGTGTGACTTTTTTCAGGTATTTGTTTTTATCTACAATCATCTTTGATAATGATGATTGAAGAATAATTGACTGTATGGGTTTTATTTTCCATTATACAGTTTCAGTTTTGTAGTCACACACTTTACGTTGTACAGTCACACTCATTATATTGTATAGTCACACTCATTATATTGTAGAATCACACAAATTCTTACAGTGATTAGTGTATGTAATCATCTTTGCTAATGATGATTGAAGGATAAATAAGTACGAGTATAATTTAGTTGTATAGTCACAGAGATTATGTTGTAGAGTCACACAGTTAAAGTTGTACAGTCACACTCATTTTGCTGTACAATCATGCAGTTGTAGAGTCATTGTAGTCATATATTCAGTTGTGTTGTGTGATTTAGATTGATTGTGTGTTTTGTTGCAGCGAAAGAGTTGGTGGAAAGAGGAATGTTGGTAAAAGGGGCTGTCGGAAGAAGAAGGTCGTGGAAGATACAACGACCGACCACGTAATTGGACAATGTATTGTTGCGCACGTACCGGAGACCATCGTTAAGCTCTTGTGTGTTTATGTGAGATAAAATATTTGCTTTAGAATGAACGTACTATGTGTAAATGATGTTTGGTGGGTTAGAATGTTTTTATGTTTGACGTACTATATGTAAAGGATGGACTTTGTCCAATGTAAATATATTTTCATCGCTATTTTCTGGTTTCACAAAAATCTCTGTGACTATACGACTAAATTATACTCGTACTTATTTATACTTCAATCATCATTAGCAAAGATGATTACATACACTAATCACTGCAAAAATTTGTGTGATTCTACAATACAATGACTCTACAACTGCATGATTGTACATCATAATGAGTGTGATTGTACAACTTTAACTGTGTGACTATACAACATAAACTGTGTGATCCTAAAACATAATGACTGTGATCCCACAACATAACGAGTATGACTATACAACTTCAAATGTGTGACTATACAACATAATCTCTGTGACTATACAACTAAATTAAACTCGTACTTATTTATACTTCAATCATCATTAGCAAAGATGATTACATACACTAATCACTGCAAGAATTTGTGTGATTCTACAATATAATGAGTGTGACTATACAATATAATGAGTGTGACTGTACAACCTAAAGTGTGTGACTACAAAACTGAAACCGTAAAATGGAAAATAAAAGCCATATAGTCAATTATTCTTCAATCATCATTTGCAAAGTCACATTCATAATTAGAAAGATGATTATACATACGATTCAGAACAAATTATCTAAACATTCATTAAATATTCAACCTTCATTTTAATCTTCGCAACAATACATTGTCCAATTACGTGATCGATCGCTGTATCTTCCATGACCTTCTTCTTCCCACCGCCCCTTTTACCAACATTCCTCTTTCCACCAATTATTTCGCTGCAACAAAACACACAATCAATCTAAATCACACATACAACTGAATATGTGACTACAATGAGTGTACAGCTGCGTGATTGTACAACATAATGAGTGTGACTATACAACTTTAACTGTGTGACTGTACAACATAAACGGTGTGATCCTACAACATAATGACTGTGATCCTACAACATAACGAGTATGACTATTTCAACTGTGTGACTATACAACATAATCTCTGTGACTATACAACTAAATTATAACATTAATTAAATATTCAATCTTCATTCACACATATTCAACCTTCATTTTAATCCATATTTAATCTTCATTTTTTTTGGATAATGAAGATGAATAATTTTATAAATACAAAAAAAAGGTATGAAAAGTAAAACAAGCATGAAGATGAAGATGATTCAACGAATGATACCTTAATCCCAAGGTATTCTACAGCTGCGTGATTCTACAACATAGCGAGTGTGACTATACAGCATAATGAGTATGACTATACAACTGAATATGTGACTACAATGAGTGTACATCTGCGTGATTCTACAACATAATGAGTGTGACTGTACACCATAATGAGTGTGACTGTACAGCATAATGAGTGTGACTTTGCAATTCTGCAAAAACATTACGCACTAAATGACTTCATCTTCATCTTCAAGCTCCATTCATCCCACAAAAAAATAACAACTTCATCTTCAAACTCCATCTTAAAGATGAAGTTGTTCTTTTTTTTTTAGATAATGAAGATGAATAATTTTATAAATACCAAAAAAAAGACATGAAAAATAAAAAGAAGCATGAAGATGAAGATGAAGCACGAAAATGAAGATGAAGATGAAGATGATGAAGATGAACATACCTTCGTATGATGATCGAAGTTACTGACGGAGTATGTTGGGTTAAAAACGCAGTATGGTCGGAGTAGTTGACGGAGTATGGTCGGAGTATGGTCGGAGTTATTAATGGTGATTATTTGTTGGGGTTTTGTTAGAGAAAGATAAATTGAGTTGAGAAATGAATTGAAAATGAGGGGATTGGGAAGTGTATGAGGGAAGTAATGTAGGGATTGATTTGGGTGAGGGGATGTTTCCTCTCTCCACTGTTGCTGTGTCAGTTTATTGTCTTTTTTGTTTTTAATTGAACCCCATCCATCCACCATCCATCTTAGGATGAATGGATGGAGGGGATCAACACTAAGGGAGAGTTGGAGAGTTAGTAACTCCCTTGATCCTCCCTCTACATACATACATACATACATACATATATATATATATATAGAGAGAGAGAGAGAGACAGAGAGAGAGAGAGAGAGAGAGAGAGAAGGGATCATATAAGTCCCTTCTCCTCTTATAAGTCCATAAGGCTTATTATAAGCCATTGGATGAATTCAAGATGGATGGCTGAGATTGAAGTAAGATATCATTTTAAAAAAAAAGTTCATCAGTAATACTCCTCGTTTTCTTCCCACCTTCATTACCTCAATATTCCCACCTTCATTCCTTTCCCAACACAATTAAACCATACTCCCGCTCACTTCCCACTCCACTACTCCATCATCAACATTCATCCGCTCGTACATTCATCATCAGCAACATTCATCATTCATCATCCCGATCAATTTGTTTGTTTGCTCAAGTACATTCATCATCAGCAATATTCATCCGCTCGTATTAATTGTTGGTTCTCGACCAATTTGTCCTCTTTTCGCAGGTAAACGTCTTTCCTTTCTCTAATCAAAGTTTTGTTGTATAATCTTGCGACTTGTTTTTTAATTTGACGAATTTCGTGGTTTAATTTTTTAGTTAGCAAAATTAAACCGAGATTTATCAACTTCCTCACCAAATTTTAGACCTTGTTGGCTCAAGGTCTGTTCTTTCTATAAGCAATTTTTTTTAATTTGGAGTTTAATTGCGAAATTAGGGGTTAATTTTTAATTTGTGAGTTTAATTAGGGAAATTAGGGTTTAATTTTTGGGTCTGTTTTCTGAGTTTTTCTGGGTATACGAAGTTAGGGTTTGCGAAATTAGGTTTATTCACAATTTGGGTATAATTGTTGCGAAATTAGGGAAATTAGGGTTTAATTGTTGCGAGTTTAATTAGGGAAATTAGGGTTTAATTTTTGGGTCTGTTTTCTGAGTTTTTCTGGGTATACGAAATTAGGGTTTGCGAAATTAGGTTTAATTGTTCACAATTTGGGTATAATTGTTGCGAAATTAGGGAAATTAGGGTTTAATTGTTGCGAGTTTAATTAGGGAAATTAGGGTTTAATTTTTGGGTCTGTTTTCTGAGTTTTTCTGGGTATACGAAATTAGGGTATACGAAATTAGGTTTAATTGTTCACAATTTGGGTATAATTGTTGCGAAATTAGGTAAATTAGGGTTTAATTGCGAAAATTAGTGTCTACAAAATTAGCTTATCGATTTCCTTGGTTAACGAAATTAGGGTTTACGAAATTAGGTTTAATTGTTCACAATTTGGGTATAATTGTTGCGAAATTAGGGAAATTAGGTTTTAATTGCGAAAATTAGTGTCTACGAAATTAGCTTATCGATTTCCTTGGTTAACGAAATTAGGGTTTTACAGGGTAATGTCTGTATTTTTTTATGTTCACTGTTTCCGGGTTTTATCAACTTCCTCACCATGCTTATCAATTTGTATGCATGTTTGTTCATAGCTTATATGGCATCAGGAAATGAGATTGTCGAGGTCGTTGGGGTCGACGAAGAAGAGGAGGAAGAAGTTGGTAACATTCCTGTGAAGTGTAGGGGGCGTAGGCTTGCGAAGCTTGTATCGAGTCTTAATGAGAGACAGAAACAGGCGGTTCGTAGAATTGGTTTTGGCGGGTTGTTGGATTTTAAACTCTGCAGGTACCAGATTTCATACGTTTCGGTAATTATGGGAACCTTTAATGATGGATCCCACGTTTTTAGGGCATCACAGTTCAAAGAGTTCAGTGTCACCAAACACGATGTTCACGACTGTTTTCTATTACCGCGTGGCCCGTACGAGGTAAATGTGGTTCCCACAGGTCGACACAAAGACTCCGATTGTGACGAAGTAAAAGCGTTGAAGGATTTCTGGAGGAACCGATATCACGTAAAAAGTACCTCTAGTCAAGTGAAGTTGGGAGGCCTTGTGAAGGACATGATGGTGGACAAACTAGGCAGTGATCTGTTTTGCAAGATGTTCGTCCTATTTGCGATGTCGTCTTTCCTATGCCCAACGTCCAACAACGGACTTGACTTGAAGCTTGTGAAGGCCGTAGATAAAGTTGACGATATCAAAAAGTACGATTGGTGTAAGTACGTTCTGAATGGTATCGTTCAGGTCGGGGTCCAGTCAAGGGGTGATCCTAAGTTTATTGGAGGTTGTATTCCATTTTTGATGATTACATACCTTCACAGGTTTGTTTCTCATACCTTTCGTTTGGTGTACGTACTTTCCGCCTTCACAGGCCTTCCTTTTTTTTGTCCTCCTTTTAATAACTACGTTTTTTCCTGCGTATACCAGGTTTGATTTTCGTGGTGAACCGTGCCCCCACGAGCTCCCCTTAATTAAGCATTGGGACGATGCCAAACTTGCGAAAAGGCTTGACGCTGAAATGCTCGGAGGGTCGTTGGGTAGGCAAGTTTGGTCCAATATTACGTATCCGCGCTCGTTTCAGAACGGTGCTGAAGTGATAACTGTGCCCGGAATTACCGACAATGACAATGATCAGTGTACGGCGACAAACCCCCCAGATCCGAATCTTGTGAAAAGATACGTCCAACTGGAATTGCCTCCTATGCTAGAGGACGACAGCGTACCGGCGGGTCGAGCAAAGGACGTAAGTACATTTCCTCGTCAGTCCTACTTTAATATTTACGTACATTTCCCCAGCTGTCCTCCTTTAATACACACACTGTTGAAGTCACATACCGTTAAAGTCAAAGTGACATTTACATGGTGTTGAAGTTTCAGTAAAGTAATAATTACTTGTTATTTGCACTCTTGTACGCGTAGGAACTACATGGCCTATGTGTCATGATGGAGAGGAACGCGGTTGCTTTTAATGGTGTGGTCCGTGAAATAGCGGACAGAATCAAGGTAGTGTCAGCGGCCCGTTTTAGAGAGCTGCAGACAGGTCCATCGCAGTCTTCGCAGTCGTTCTGGGCGAACGAGGAATTCCACCGTTACGTTGACAAAGTATGTGACCTAGCGAGGCGCTTCCAAACGTCAACTGGCAACGCACCGTTTGTTGGTGAGGCATCTACAAAAACAACAACGGAAACTCCGGGTCCCGAGGGTAATTATGAAGGGGCAGACGCGGTTGAGGGAGGTATTGCGTGATATTGCGGTCGATACACCACAGAAATTAAATCCGGGTCCTGAGGCTGCATGTGGTACGTCCCAAACCGACAACACTGGTATGTAAAATAAATGACGACAATTATTTCATTTTTCCTTTTACGTGATGCAGGGGACATTGTCGACAATACAAACCTTGACAGAACTCCGGGTCTTGACGCTGGAAACGACATTCCAGATGTAGAACAGACTGCTGCCAACGCAAATTCGAAGACGGTATTGTCATCGAAGAGAGTGACTGAACGTCCGGAGACGTCATCGAAACGACCGTGCATCGAGAGGGTCTCCCCACAACCTGCCTCACCAAATCGGAACACAATGTCCTCCTTACGTAGCCTCAAAATTGGGGGTGGGGATGGTCTAGGGTGCAGCTTGGATGTCGGAGATGTAGACGTAAAAGCCATCGTTGTGTCAAAGTTATGTCGGGACAACCAACAACTACTCAGCACCCTCCCCAATTTACGGAAGCACAGCAGATTTCAGCCTACTGCACGACTATAAATACAAAATCGAGTACTTTTTCCCCTCATCCTTTTTTTTTTCAATGTTTCGACTGTATTTGTTTACCACTGCCGACGACTACATCACTACGCATTTTCTTAATTACAGTGACATGCTGGCATATTACGGGAAGGACGCTCTGCTAACTCGGAGGGATATACTGTCAATACTCCCTGACACCGACATGGATTCCTCCGTGGTGGAGTGCTGGTCAATACTACTAAGTCGCCTATCCGCATCTGATGAAGTTGACGAAAATCTCCCAAAGAGGACATACTTGGGGATACGACACTCGGTAAGCCTATTCCGCAAACCTTAAATTTAGCTTACTATTATATAAATGCGAACAACACAACTCAGCAATTACGGAGTTCCGGAACTTAACTTCATATGTCTTAACGAAATTAAATACTTCAGTTTTCCCAACTTTCAAAGTTATCTACTGTTAGAGCAATACTTCAACTCTTAACCATGAAAGTTATAACTTCAAACCTTTATGAATATAACTTCAACTTTCATATGTACACCTTGTAACATAATCAGCTTCATAATTTTAATACTTCAGAAGTGAACTTCAGTAGCCAACATTTTCAACTTCATTAGCCAACATTTTCAACTTTAACACCATTACATATTCATCTGTGAAATATATCACTTCAAAATAGCAACAATGCAACTTCAAATCGACGAAACCAGCACATAAAATAAATGCACCGCACCTAGTTGCAAAGATCAAATTCATAACTTCAAGTATATAACGACGTAACTTCAGCACTAAAACTATAAAACTTCTGACAATGCTATGAAATAAAAACTTCAGAGTTGTAGGAACGTAACTTCATCGCACTAAAATAACATTTCAACTCTTAACCACAACATTCGTAACTTCAGATATTCTAGAACGTAACTTCAACACTCATTTAGCATTCACAACTCTAGAACTTACATAACGACACTTCAACCCCATTAAATATTCATCTGTGAAATATATAACTTCAAAATTGCAACAATGCAACTTCAAATCCACGAAACCAGCACTTAACATATATGTAACGTCACCTAGTTGCTATCAAATTCATAACTTCAAGTATTTAGTGACGTAACTTCAGTGTTGTCAGAGCGTAACTTCATCCAACGAAAACAACATTTCAACTCTTAACCACAACGTTCGCAACTTCAGATATTCTTGAACGTAACTTCAACACTAATTTAGTTTTTACAACTCCAGAACTTACATTACACAACTTCAACTGCCATGTCCGCAACTTCAACTTGTGCCACATTATTTTCAACTTCAGTACACAATATTCTCAACTTCAACTTCAACACATCGCCACCTCAGTTTTCAGTACTACACACACGACACTTCAACTACATAGGTTGTAAACTTCACTTAAATGAAAACCTTATGGATATAAACTACAGTTATAAACTATAGTTAAATGTACACCTCATGGCTATCGTACTCTATTCTGTGAAATATAAAACTTCAAAGTTGTAAGAACGTAACTTCAACGAAAGTACACCAACATTTCAAATCTTAACCACGACATTCACAACTTCAGAAGCTCTACAACATAACTTCAACCGTCATTTCTATGAGTTCACTTTTTGGGACACTTTAACATTGTTACGTCAGCACATCACTTTTAGGTCTAAACAAAAAATCATTCTAGAACGTAACTTCAACACTCATTTAGCATTCGCAACTCCAGAACTTACATAACACAACTTCAACTGTCATGTCCGCAACACTTCAACTTGTGCCAAATTACCACTACAAAAGGACACTTCAGTGCACAGTAATCGCAACTTGAACTTCAACACATCGCCACCTCAGTATTTAGCACTACACACACTACATTTCAACTACATAGGTTCTAAACTTCAGTTAAATGAAAACCTCAAATGTGAAATATAAAACTTCGAAGTTGTAAGAACTTAATTTCACGCGAAGTAAACCAACATTTCAACTCTGAACCACAACATTCACAACTCCAGAACTTACATAAGGACACTTCAACCCCATTAAATATTCATCTGTGAAATATATAACTTCAAAATTGCAACAATGCAACTTCAAATCCACGAAACCAGCACATAAAATATATGTAACGTCACCTAGTTGCAAATATCAAATTCATAACTTCAAGTATTTAACGACGTAACTTCAGTGTTGTAAGAGCGTAACTTCATCCCACGAAAACAACATTTCAACTGTTAACCACAACATTCACAACTTCAGATATTCTTGAACGTAACTTCAACACTAATTTAGTTTTCACAACTCCAGAACTTACATAACACAACTTCAACTGCCATGTTCGCAACTTCAACTCTTGCCACATTATTTTCAACTTCAGTACACAATATTCTCAACTTCAACTTCAACACATCGCCACCTCATTTTTCAGTACTACACACACGACACTTCAACTACAAAGGTTGTAAACTTTAGGTAAATGAAAACCTTATGGATATAAACTACAGTTATACACTATAGTTAAATGTACACCTCATGGCTATCGTACTCTATTCTGTGAAATATAAAACTTCAAAGTTGTAAGAACGTAACTTCAACGAAAGTACACCAACATTTCAAATCTTAACCACGACATTCACAACTTCAAAAGCTTTATAACATAACTTCAACCGTCATTTCTATGACTTCACTTTTTGGGACACTTTAACATTGTTTCGTCAGCACATCACTTTTAGGTCTAAACAAAAAAACATTCTATAAAATTTTAAACTTCTGTACGAAAATTACTTTCACTCCAACACAACACGAACGTCACTTCAACTACCAAAGTTTTCAACTTCAACCCTCAACTTAATTTGAACCGGATTACTAAAATCTCGATTTCCACCCCAGGATGTTGTAATCAACAACCTCATTGAGACTTTCGACCACGCCACACCACTAGACGACCTATGAGACAAGCTCTTCAAGTTCTGGGACATATTTATTAATGACTGCGGCGGAGTTGTGAACTTGGAAGCTGACCTAATATTTGTTCCTGTAAACCTCCATGGGTACTTTGCCTGCATTTGTGTCAACTTAAAGAGCAGAACGATTGATGTGCTGGACCATCACCTACACAACAACTTTGAAAATTCTGACATATACAAGGCTGCCAACATAATTGTAAGTACAATATTTCTACAGTACTCTTGAATGTACATTTCTCTCAATCATAACATATTCCGCATATCTAATTTCCCTTTTGTAGGCTTCCGGGATGAGTGACTATTTAGAAGACAAGAAGGTTGAGGGGGGAGACCTCGTTTGCACCTTTGAAATCAAAGAAGTTGCAATGGAATGGAAGAAAAATGTGGTGAACAGAGAGGAGTCCGGTCTCTTCACTTTGATGCACATGCTTCTGTACCATGGTGAAATGCCGTCACATGAGGATATGCCGTCCAAGGTCGCAAGGAGATTCCTTGTCGCGGAGGTCATTGCTGCACTCATACTGTCATACTTCAACAAACAACGTAAACGAACCACTAGGCTGATTGATGACTTTAACACAAACAAGGACAACATCCTAACCGACGTTAAGGTGAAACGTGCTATGGAGAAGATCCGTGCTGGTCCGAAGATCAAAAAACGCACAAAAAAGTAAAGTGTGATTAGTCTTTTCATTTAAAACATTATGCTGTTCTGATAAAAAACTACTAATTTACTACAAAGACCGACTTCTAGTTCCGCTTATATGTTAGTATATGCGGAGTTGGATCAGTTTTGCGAAAACATGTAATTTTTGGCGGCCGTATGACAAGAACTAGTTCTCCTGTTGATGGTCAATATTTTAAATTCAGTGGGTTGCCTATTCTGCTTCCGACATTGCCTATTTCGCTTACGTATCATTTTTCCGTGAGCTGTACAAAGTCTATGTCTACACACACGTTTACTTCAACTATACAACTTCAAAGAATTAACAACGTAACTCCAACTCAACCAAACACACAATTCAATAACAGGTAATTTCACCTCATTGTAGCTTTCCAATTCAGAACTTCAAGAATAAAAAAACATCGCCTCATCAGTTCAAGTTTAACACTTCTACCAAAATTGCTGAAGCCTACTTCCAATAATTCAATGTGCACATTAAAACTTCATAAAAAAGGTGGACAACGGTTTTTCACTGCGAAAATGTTTATGACACTGGCACCTCATTCTCAGGTTTGCAAAACACATACCTCAACTTTTACACTACGATAATGTCACTTCAAACTATTACACGTTCAACTTCAACTTTTGTGTATTTTAAAACACGGACTACAAAATACAAATATGGAGAACACCACTACGTACTGAAGTGAAGAACATTCACAGTTAAAATGACAATATCATGGCATTAAAGTTTAAAACATACAACAAAGACGTTACTAAGATAACTCGCGTACATTGACGAACAAAAACCTAAAGGAAAGAGGTGAATTAGAGACGTCTAATATATAACGGGAGATCTCTAGTCCTCCATAATATGTTATCACAAAATGTCGTCCGATCGATCTTCGTCACTGCCACCAGCGGAATCCTCATCCGACGGTGGACTCTGGGAGAAGGGGTTGGGGCAGTTTCTCTTGTCGTGGTGGGCCATTCTTTTGCAATTTTTACACATTCGTTTCGGCCTCTTCGCCAGGTCCGCCGCCTTGGTCTTCGTTGACAACATCCTCTTCCCACTACCTTTGTTCTTCGACATTTTCGGAGACAATATCGTCACTTCAGACGTGGATGCACAACCAATGTATTTCGCCAACTCCTGTCGTTTTTTCAGAGGTTCCGAAGTTCCACCCACGCTCTCTCTAAAAGCTCGTATCGCTTCCCGTAAATTTTCAACTTCGTCTTTACCCTTATCGCGAACAAATCCCACTGCTTCGTGAATCTCCGACCACAACTTCGTCATCGCCAACTGCTTGTCAACAATCAAGTCTACAGTACCATCGAGAAGAAAACCATCATCCACCGACATTCCTCCCACAGCATCAACCATCCACCGCCTGCATACGTACGCTGTCGGTATAGTCTTATGTCCACAGGACGTTAAAATCCAGATTAAATGTCTACACAAAAGCCCTCGCCTTTCGAACAGCTTACAGCTGCACCTTGCGTCCTCATTTCCCGAGGAGGAAAATTCAACTTCAGTCAAGACATAACGTAACTCTAAACGTCGAAATAGCAACTTCAAAAAAAGGTAACAATAAATTTTATCAAACGCACCTGGATTTACACGCACTTCGTAGACTCTACCCCTAATTTGATCCTTCAACTTCGTTATCTCAATCCCGTCAACCACCTCGAAGCCACGGACCGTGCAAGTGTTGATTGAGAACTTCACCTCATCTTGGAATTCACTGAATATTTCATGGGTATACAACTTAGCACCATCGGTCTCTATTGCCACGTGTGTCTCCGTCTTAGGTCTTGAGTGTCTGTTTTCACTGTCGAGTTTCTTTTGAGTGTGCCTTTGGTGGTCCATGGCGCTTTCAAAACGCATCCAAAACTCTACCAACGTACCCGATTTTTGTTCAAACCTCTTAAAAAACATATTCTCACTCTCCGATCTTTGAGTGGTCCTCATAACGGTTCCCATTGGAATGTCACGGCAGTGAGCCATTACCCACTGACTTCTTATGGCAAATGTGCTCTTAAACCACTCGACGTCTACCAGTCCATGTTCTTCCATTATTTCCATCCATCTCTCATCAAACTCCGATGCTTCAATATCATCGTCCCACACAATTTCATTCAGCTTCCGTATGAATTCAAGGTAATCGCTTCTCGTCGAACCATATTTTACAGGGACTTTGTTCATTATGTGCCACATGCAAAACCGGTGTTTCGCCTTTCTGAAAACAGATTTAATAGATGCTATAATCCCGGGGTCTTGATCCGTTATTACGTATTCTGGTTCCTTTCCACCCATAGCGTCTAAAAACCGTTTGAAAACCCAATTGAAAGACTTCTTGTTCTCACGCGCAATGAGTGCACCACCGAACGTCACAGACTTCTTATGATTGTCAACACCAGTGAACGGAGTAATTATCATCGAGTACATGTTCGTCCCATACGTAGGATCAAAGGACATAGCATCCCCGAACTTTGCGTAGTTTCTTTTGGCGGGAGTGTCTACCCATATCGCTTTATTTAAACTCCCGTCTTCTGCCAACTCGTAGTCAAAAAAAAATCCTTCCCTGTTCTTCACCATTTCCTTAAAATTATCCACGAACAATTGCCCATCCCGTTCATGAAGAAAACACTTCACATCCCTCCCATAATTCTTGAAATCGGTCAAACTCGCACCAAGATTCTCAAATCCATTCACATGCTCCTTACACATATTGTACGTTCGTGTCGCTCCAATTTTCAACTGCCATCAGAGCATATAATCATTTCACTAGCAGAGAAAAAAAAAACACCCAACACAGAATTGCTAATTCAGCACATCAGTTTTACGTCCATGACTAAGAACTTCCATACTACACACAAGTCACTTCAACTACATAGGTTACAAACTTCATTTACACAAACACCTCATGTCTGTAACTTCACCTGATTGCGACTCACAAATTCAGAACTTCAACGACATAACAACGTAACTTCAGCACACAAGACAAAATAATACACGCACCACAGAATATTTAACATAAATGTACAGAAAGTTTGACATTATTACGGAAAAAAAAAACGCCTTACTCTTGAGTTAGCAATTATCAACTGCTTGTGGTAGTCCGACAACTGTCGTGACGTTTTCTGAAACTCCCTCTCCGCAACTGAGAATACCTCGTGGTTGTGGCCACAAGTGAACTCCTTCACAACCACAACACCTTTCACTACGGCCAACAAGATTCTTGCATTGCAACCAACTCTTGTCACTTTGGTCCGACGTCTCGTCTTATTTTCATCACAGGATTTACCTGCATCGCTCTTCTTCGACTTTTTTGCCGTCCTACCAGTACAACCAACTACCTTAGAACTAGATTTGTTACACTTTCTACCTGCCTTGCGTCCGGAACCTCCCCCTCCTGCTGCACCGTTACCTGCCTTTGGGACGTACGTGAAACCCTCTCTGCTGCAAACTACCAGCTGAGATTTCAACGCACCATCACGGAACCTCTTCGTTGACCACCTACGGACATCAAAACCGCAAGCGAGGCCATACGCTTCATAGAACTCAACAGCTTTATCGACGTCGGAAAATTCCTGCCCCACATAAGGCGTCTTGTCCTTATCAACGTCCCTACAGTAAAGGACAAGAGGCACAACCTCCTCAATTTCATCACCCTCCAAAGCATCCGCAGCTGCATAACAAACAATTTCAACTTCAACTACATCACGACTCAACTTCCATCTAAATCACGACCCAACTTCAACGAGTAACATTTAACACTTTAGCAAACAATCCACCTCATATGCATCTGAACTAAACGACTATCACCTACACAAAATGAAGTCCTCAAAAAATCATCCCCTCTACAACCCGTATTTTAATCTTCGCAACTTCAACGACAATTAGAAACCCCGACTCCGACGACAATTAACAGGTGACAATTAGAAACCCGACTCCGACGGCAACTAACAGACAACGAAAAACCCCAACTCCAACATTACAATTACTCATTGAACATAAAAAATGCATAAACCACATTACAATTCATCATTAAACTTCAACAAGTAACAAAAATCTAAACTTCAGCAAATCACCACCCCCATCCCCATTACAATTAGCCCTTAAACAACAACGACTCATAAACCAGAAGAACAACTCATCCACTACAAAAGTAAATAAATTAAAACAAACATACCGGGCGAAACTACAACAATCTGCATATCCTCCATCAAGATGACAAATTCAAAGATAACAACTTCAATTAAATTATAATTCACCCCCGCAAGAAAATTCGCCATCACCATCATACTACAATCTTTAAATACCTTCAGATCCAAGCAGAAAGGAAGAAGTCGAGGAACCACGGCCATGAAATTTGGTCCGTGTGATTTATTTCTGGTGGAGAAATCAAGCGTGTGTTTAATTGTATAGGAGAGAGAGAGGGAAAATTAAAAACTTCCTTGGTATTTGCTGCGGAGAGAGAGAGAGATAAACATTAATTAGGGTATTAGGCTGCCTAATAAATCTTAATTCAATCTCAGCCCTACATCTTCAATTCATCCCATGGCCGAAAAAAGTACTTATGGAATTATAGGGAGGAGTGTCCTTATGTGAACCCCTCTCTCTCTCTCTCTCTATATATATATATATATATATATATATATATAAATGCTACGTGATATTTTATTTGTGTTATATATTCATTTACGACTAAATTCAACTCGACTAAATTATCACTTGTTTAATTTATTTATTTATCACCTTTACATTTCTGTTTATATGAAAAATGAGAAAATAAATAAAAGAACTTTATTAAAATAAAATTTACTTATATCATTTTCATTATATTTTATTTATTTAATTCTATATTCTATGTTTATTCTATGTACTTTATATTTGTATGTATTTTATATAATTGTAACTTAGGTCATATTTAATTTTCTTTAGTACTTTTACATTTTTTTATGTATTATAATAGAGTAAATTATTAACCTACAAATATTTTATTTTAATAATACCTTACTAATTATTTTTATATAGGTAAAAATTTATAAATTTCATTTTTTTTAAAATAAATGAATTTATTTTATTCGAAATTTTATACAACATTCATAAATATTTAAAAATGATTTTAAGTCAAATTTTATAAATCGATTAAGTACGACTTAATTTATATTTTCAGAAACTTCTATATTTTCAGAAACTATAAATTTTAAAATAATATTTTATTGTACCTTAATTTCTAAAATTCATTTAAAAAGACTTACTATTTTAAAAAGAAGTTATACGATATTTGGGATATGATGTTTCGGGTGACACTTGAGAATTAAAGTATAATGTTGTCACACTGAAAGTAAGTATTTGAGGATTTGACTGTTTCAAATGAGTCCGACCAATTATTGAAGGTCACCAAATAATGTACTACTTGTTCATGGGCGACTTTTATATAAAGTTTACGATGCGAGTCTGGGACGAATAGCTTGTGTTGGATTCTACCATGCGTGGTGTTTCGACTGCACTTGTAATGAAAAGAAGACTCGGAAGTTGCGGTCCGAGAGTCGACTTAGTGTTTAAGGTAGTCGTCCTACGGCAGTGAGATCTGCGGTTCAAGAGTCTGCGTAGGGTACGTGCGCATGTATAGACAAGTACTTAATCAGTATTACCACCTAGGTAGCGGGGGCAGAACAAGATTATGAAAACTGCGGGTTCCCTTTTGGTGATGCAGAGAATGTAATCATCAACTTTCAATTAAGCCCAAAGCCCCGTTTGAATAAACGTATAATATAATAGAAGTTCGGGCCCAATTGAGCCTTATGGGTGAGATGTAAACCTCATAAGATTGGTTTGGTCTACGATTTGGTAACACGGTTACTTCTATTGGTGAGATGCAAGCCAATAGGGTGTAGCGGTGATACTAGGAGCCACGACTTGCGTGTTTATTATCTGTTTACGTGAAAAATGATTTTAAAATCAAATGGCTGCCAATGTCCCATCTTTTAAACTTTATCGTTTTCATCACCTCACATGTTGGTTAATTGAATTACAGGAAACTATCTGTTACGTGATATCCTTCAATATTTTTGTAAGCATAATATTTATTACATTACATGATTGTCTTATGTGTTCGAGGTGATGTTAGATGAACGGCTTGGTTGCTGTCCTGCTCAGCGTCCACTGTTTTATATTTTTGCAGGTCTAAGACGTTGGGGAATCGAGCGAGAGAGATTTAATAAAATGTTCATATGAAATACAATCTATATTTTCTGTACAAAGTGAATCAAGAGTATGTAATTAATAGTCGTTTATTGTAAGGATCCGTAGCGATCCGGATTTGTTTACACTTTGATATAATTTTAATTAAATGACTTAGATAACTTTCCGCATTATCTATTATTTTAAGTCATCAAAAATCCAGGTTGTTACACCTACAACACTACCTTCCATACCTCTATCCATCTCACCCCTTATGAAGCAGTTTATAATCAGCCTCCTTCTTTGCATTTGGCTTATTTACCAGGGGAGACTTTAGTGGATGGGGTTGATCGAACAATGCAGTGCAGAGAATCCATGATTTCATTGCTTAAACAACAGCTGTAACACCCCTGATTTTATAAATTAAATTAAATTAAAATTATGTTCGTATTTTTATTTTTACGATTTAACTCGTGATTCTTAAAATTATTATAAAACGAATTTATCGTTTAATCGTTTCAAACTTCTAAAATTCTATTTGACTCGGAAACTCTTCTTATATTTGAAACATATTTTTATTTCAATTTTGAATTTATTTTATACATTTAATTTAATTCTTATTGAAAATCTATTTCGATGATTTAAATTCTAAATTCTTTTATTTACTTTTATTTAAGCTCGAATTTATATTTTCGGCTTAAAGTTAGTTTATATTAAGTTTCGTCAAAATATTTATTACATTTTTCTCGAGAAATCAATTTAATTTACTTCGTCGAAGATTTATTATTTATCGGGAACTCTATTTCATCGTCTAATTATTTATTTCTATAAACTTAGTTTTCGTCTCGAATACTTGATTCACTCATTTTATTAGTCGGTCCAATTATTTTTATTAATTTATTTTAATCCGATTTCGTGGGTAGGCCGACTTACTGTCTCGTAACTATTTTCTTATCTATCAACTCATACTTTGCATTTGACCCATTTCTTTTACTGCTGGATGATTCATTACCCTTATTGACTCCTCTTTTCCACCGTTTCCCCCCCTTATCCTCTTGTTTTCCACTGTTTTAATGTTTACTTCCCTTATTCATTCATCTACCATCATTTCCCACCGCTTCAACTTTTCAGACCCCTTTCTTGCCTTCTCTTTTCTTTGTTCTACTCCATCAACTCGGTCAATCTCCTTCAACTCAGCAGCGTTCATCATCATCAGTTCCTTCTTCTTCCTTTTTGATGATGCTGCTGCTGCGTTTGACTGATGCTGCTGCTTGGTTAATTTTGCTCCTTCTTTGCCCGTCGTTTACTGCTGCTGTTTGACGTGCACCTGCTGCTGCCGCGGTTTGTTGTTGTTGTTGCCGCTGTCCTGCTGCGTCTTAGTGCTGCTGCTCGCTGTTGTTGTCACTGTTGCTGCTGCATTTATCTGTTCCCCTTTGCCGGAATTCGAGAAAATAATTCTCTTCTTCCTCTCCGGCTGATAATCTACGGCCCTTCTTTTCTCCGTCCTCTTTATCTTTGCTGCCTTCTTCGTATTTCGATGATCTGCTGCTACTTTTCCTCTGCGTTTTGTTGCCGCTGTTTTATTGCTGCCGTTTGTTGCTGTGGTTATCGATCTTCGTTGATGCTGCTATTCTTTCTTGCGTTTTGTGGTTGTTGTTCTTGTTGATATCCGTTTCTCCTCCTCCTCTTCTTCTTCTTCTTCTATTTGTTGTGTTGTTGACTCTGCTGGTTAATTCCTCCCGGTTGTTGTCCTCTGCTGTTGTGGTCGATTGCAATTGTTGGTTGATGCTGTTGCTATTTCTTTGTTGTTTATCGCTACAGTTCCTCTGCTATTGTTATTCAAGTCGGTACTCGTTCTTCCATCTCATTTTGTATACATATCCTGCTCATTCTTCTTCTCTGTTTGGTGCTTCGGTTTCGAACTATTTCATGTCTTTATGTGGTCAGATACGACTCGATTAAATTCAGCCTTCTTGTTCTATTTGACACGTTAATCCCCTTTTCATCTTGAGTCGAAAACCCTTGTCTCATTCGTTCTTTTGTTTTGTAAACTCGTTTGTCTTGGGAATCATGCTTGAAGATTATCGCTTCTACAACTTGGAGCTTAAAGACGTTACTATTGAAGATTTGGAGCTCGGACTATGCTAGTAGACAAGTACGAGATCGATTCGAATTTTTGACTCAAGGTAACTTTAGGACGTTACTCGATTTTATATCGTATGTTTGAGTATGTAGTAAATATTTTAACTTCGATTTTCTAATTTTAGCTATATATTATTGCTAATTATATTTATTTTAAATCGTATGCCTTTCTATATTTTTATAACTTTCGATATCGTTTTGTAAGTCGTTAGCAATTTTATTATTTACGATCGTTATAATATTTTGTTGGTTATCGTGACACTAGTAACTAAATAATGTCGATTTTATATTTTTGTCATACTTCGTTAATTTATAACTTCTACTCAAAATTGTATTTTTATAATATAATCGAGATTTGTATACTTGTTCAATAAATTAATTTCATTTTACGATTTATACTAATAAATAAGAAAATAGTCGATTTAGTTTTAAATACATTTTTGTCGAGACTATTTTCACTAATAATTTTCTATTTGTTTCCGATTGACTATTTTTATTAAAATTAGTATTATTTATAAATCAAAGCTATTACTTAAAAATAATTTGAAACCTTTATAAAATTTATTTCATTTATAAACTCATTGACTCAATTAATTTTGATATCGTGTTCCTTAAAATATCTCTTATCTAAAATTTATAGCTTTAACTCGATTTCCTAATTTTTTTTTTTTTTTTTTTAAAATACTAAATATTGACTTATTATATTTATATTTTGAGTAACGGATTTAGAAATATATTAAAGTTACGATGACGACGATAATAATAAAATGTTAATTTGGTTAGAAATACTATTTTTAATACATTTCACTAATTTTAGTAACTTACGTATTTTCTATAAGAATTTCTATTTTAAGTAAGTTTCTAAAAATAGTAAGTTTCTATTTATAGAAAGTTTCCATTTTAATATAAAATGTTTATTTCTTTTATCTTCTTATTATTCATAATGATTTTTATCTTTTGATTATCGATAATGACTGTTTTGGAGTTATGGAATAAAATCAAGTGTGGGGTTAGAGTAATATAGTCTGGGATGTACGTTTTGCCATCAACTATAAAGCTGGTGTGTCTATGTTGAGACACATTGGTCGTTGAACTGAGCATGGTTTGTGTTCAGGAGTGTGTATATTTTGACCTTAAACTTAGATATTGCATCGTGTAAGTCGCCGTCGGGTTGAACTGGATTACGGTTGGTGTCCAGGAGGGGTGTACATTACTTAAGTCAGGACCTCGCTGCACGCAGTCCTGTTATGGTTGAGTTGTCTCGTTAGAGACCGAAGTCTGATTTGTTTTGGCTAAGTTCTCGAAGCTAGTTTAGTATTATCCTAGTGAAAGTCTAGCCTTCATCACTAAACTTATCCATAACGCCATTTGAATATTATTATTATTATCGATTGATTTGGATCTGCAGGTTGGCAAATGTTTTAAGTTTTGCTGAAAACTTATTTTTATTATATCGTTTTAATGTTTTCCCATTTTAATTATTTTGATATAGTAATACTATTATTTTTCCGTATGGTATAATATGGCTGGGAGAACGTCCGAGTTACTCCCCACTGACGTGGCTGTTATGTTTATAACATGACAGGTATTTGCTGTTGGGTTTTGGGTGTGAGCTAGCGAGTAGCGTGGATCCTACTCTTCCTTCATTCATGTTTATTTATGGATTTGTGTAAACCCTTTTAAGGAATTTTCTTTTTAGCCCTTTTGTAAAAAGAGGCCTTTGTATTGACTTACCATTTCTTTTAATAAGATATAGTTTGTCAGTGTGTTTTAATCCCAACTTTACAGTGTTTCCGCCACTGTATTGCGTTAGAATTTCTAGGGGATTACAACAGCTTTCAAAGGCTCAACAGAGAATGAAGGTGCAAGTTGATAGGCATAGGTCTGAGAGGTCATTCTCAGTGGGCAACTGAGTTTGATTAAAGTTACAACCTTATCGACAGGAGAGTATTCAGGTGCGAGGGAATCATAAGTTAGCTCCTAAATTTTATGGGCCATTTCAGGTGATTGATGTGGTGGGAAAAGTTGCTTACAAACTGGAGTTGCCACCTTCAGCTAAGATACATAATGTAGTTCATGTCTCACAACTGAAGGGGTTAAGGAGTGTTTTGCCAGACGTCGTTCATGTTCCGGTTTGGATTTAAGGCAGGTCTGAAGCTTCTGCTCTCATTCCCCAGGCTGCCATAGATCGCAGAACGGTGAAGAGGCAAAATGCTGCTGCTGTTCAATTCTTGGTTCATTGGGATGGGTTCGCTGAGTCTGAAGCAACTTGGGAGTTTGCAGATACTATTGAGTTGAAATATACAGAGTTTTATGCCTCTCTAATGGCAAGTTGAGGACAAGTTGTTTTAAGGGGAAATGGATGATATAGTATTGTAGACACACAGATTTTAACCTGGTGGCTGCAGGAGTGCCCGACAAACACCCGATGACGATCGGACTGCAACACGACACGAGATTATGATGTTTTAGACGGTTTTTCTATAGAATGGATCAAATAATTACTCGGAAAAATTAATTCACCATCAAAATGGTCTTAGTCGCGTCATTACGGTCGCGTCGACACTAATTAGAGTCAATTCCAACACCGGGGCTCCGAATCGGTCTCGAAATACGCAAAGTCAAACCCGAGTCAGTACGTCGGGTCGAGCAAACCTTGACACACGCGCCTGAGGCCCACCCGACGCTCAACACGCTAGGGCAAATAGGAAAACTTAATCCCAAAGCATGCCCGAGATATGCATCTTCTCTATTTTGGAAAGTTTCAAAATTGGATCTTCAAAAGTCGGAATGCCTCCCCCCAAGCGACCGAGTCGTCCTACACTGGCCCCTAGGCGCCTCAGTCTTGGTGCGAGACTCCAAGCGTCCGAAAATTTGATTTAACTGCGCGAAAAACTATAAATACCCTCCCCTTCTCCGCTCAATCGAACACACCTCAAGAATTTCGAGCATAATTCAGAATTCAGCTTCTCCCCCTCACTTTCTAACTTAGGGTCGCACTCCGACTCTAAGCACGATCCACTCCATCGTTTGTCCCCAATACGCGAATCAAAACTAATCCTCGTAGTTCCTCGAGTTCCTTACTCTACAAGAACGAAAAGGGGCACCCATGTTCGACTAGCCACCCCAAATACCGTAGCGAAGCTCTGCCGGATTTGCCGCAGAAAAAGCTAGGAGGATCCGCCTCGAAGTCGTATCCTCAATAGGTTGTCATCGAAACAAAACTTTACATTCCGCATTCTTTATTTATGCACTTCGATAACGTCGAGTCTGACCCATATGGACACTAGGTCCATGGCATGTCACAAACATACGTAACGGCCCTAACTTCAACCATAAGCACTAAAACATGCTAAAGTAAACCCGAGTAGTTCTAAGATCCGTTCTCAATCATCTACGCATCGTGTCTCGTTTAGTGTATATTTCGAGGGTGCAACTCCTCACTATGTGATTTACTTACATTTCGCATTTACCGCTTTTATGACTATAATCGCATGCTAAATCACCTAACACGGAATTCAAAACGTAAACAAACTAAAACTGAACAAGTGGTGGTCGAGTTCCATATTGATCCCGATGCTCACCCCTCACACATGGTTCGACGCATCTCTATTAATACCGAACCAACGCACCTTAAGTAGAATACCAGGTAAGGTATACCACGAGAATGACTAATATCCGTATTATCACGTTAAAACCGATTTGCTAATATGTATAATATTTAGTACTCTCTACTCTCCTACGTGCCTCTTTTCATGGCCTGCTTGTCACGTGAAATCGCATGCAAATAATGTAAACACAACTACTTCGACGACAAAAACTTACTTGTCCTTAAACAACCGACATAGCAAAGACATAGGGTTAAAACAACGTATGTTATCGCATTTCCGCCACAATTAGGGAACAAAGTTATCAGCCCACCGATTGATTAGTAGAGGCCGCTATGTGCGGGCGAGATTGGGTGTCGAGGCCGCTATGTGCGCAAGATCGGACCGGTCCCCGAGGGAAGGACGGGGCCGCGTGGGTAGCCGCCGCGAAACAGGATATCCCGCGCGGGCGCGCTCTTGGCGCCGGGCAGTGCGGACAGGCATCTACAGTTTGGCGACTCCGCTGGGGATTTGGAAACAAGTTTCCAGCGATGGTGTAACTCGAACGAGGTCGGTGAAGTTCATTTCCTAGTTCCTTTTTTGTGATCACTACAAGTTTTGGCCCTAAAAAGCCCACCCTAACCGATATTTGGACCAATCGACCTCTTCGCGGTAAGATCCTTACGGACACGCGGAGAGACCCTCGGTTGACATTCCGGTCGTCTAAGGTAGCCACGCATTCCATGAATATACCAAGCGAGTGCCACTGAGCGAACGGGATGACACTCACCTCCCCTGGTGACCTGTCGTTACCCAAGGAAAGACTACTCGTGGACGGTAGCCTACCCTAACCTACTCGTGTCTGCATCTTGCATGATTGTATGCATTCCTGTTTATGTGTAGCGGGTGTGACAACCCGAATAAAACATTAAAATCCGGATTCAACCACGACAACATATTCAACTACACCCAAACTCCATTTTCGAAGAAGGACATCTTCTTTTAAGCGCCGTTACTCCGGTCAAAATTAATGTTATTTTCAAAAGACACCTTAGCGCCATCACCATGGCTGATTTCACACTCACCATTTTCAAAAATCACTTTTAAACGCCATTACTTTGGCCAAAATAAAACTCGTCATTTTCAAAAAACGAAGATATACCGTTATTATTACCAAACTACCAACCAATGGAATCAAGGTACCTCATACGGTCACATTTTGCTTTCAAAACATTCCCATACACACCGTTACTAACGCCAAACTCCCGACCAATGGGATCAAGGCACCTAAAACGGTTACATTTTATTTTTTTCAAAACACTTTTTGCACATGCCGTTAACATTACCCAAGCTTCAATTAATGAAGTCAAGGAACGTAAACACGGTTATACTCACAAAGCATTACACATGCACCGTCACCACCGTCGAAATTCCAATCAATGGAATTGACAAATACGGTCATATGTTTTCAAAATTTTCTAAAAAGCACTATCACCACCAAAATTCCGTAACGAGAATTCAGTTACACCTTCGAAGCACCGTCACGGACACCGTGTTCTCTCACGAACACTCTCTACACCGCGAACTTCGAACTCCTAATTGATAGTAGTCTCGATAAAAACGCGACTTCAGGATTTTCAAAACCGGTTCTTCCACAACCTCGCTTTTACAAGATCACGGTTCGCACTTTTGCTATCGTCAAGACCTTGACACACACGTAGCAACACTTTTCGACACATCATAAGCTATGCCACCAAACCATCGTAATGTCGATTTCACAAGGACTCCCATTTTCGAAAAGTTTGCTTTCAAAACCCATCCATTTTTGAAAACATCAAAACTTTTTGATTCCGAGTCGGGATCGAGATCAATTCCTTACGTCGTACAACCGTGTGATTAACTGTCTGTGTTAGTTATCAATGGTCACCTCTATTCGAGGTCTTATGTTTTGGGTCATCACGTCTCGAGAAGTCCTCTTCAAAAAATCTCACCCCCAAGATTTGTGTCAAATCGTCTCGTTCTAGAGATCCGAGTCTATTAGGCATTTCGTCGAATACACCAAGTGTCTAAAGTACCTGAGTCCCTAAACCGATGACCGCAAACATGCACAAATCAAGGGTCTCATTTCCCTGTCGCTCGCCTATGAGCATCCCTCAAGTCTCTTACGTCGTCGGGTGGATCCGTTCTGATCTTTCGATCCTTTCCCGCAGAATCACTCCTTAACATGTCCGTAGATTCAAATGCCATCGAAAGCATCCGTAATGATGTTAACACCCTAACCGAATTGGTTATCAATGTCCATGCTTCGGTAACCCGTTTGACTTCCCCCGTCCGTCACATCGATAGTCCCCTCAATTTCTTTGAGAGTAGGGACACGAAAAGCGAAAGAAATGCCAGCCCAGGCAATTACCACGCCCAAGAACTTACCCAGGGTAGATCATCCCAATGTTCCGCCCAATCGAAACTTCCTAAAGTCGATACGGTGAAAACCTCAAAACTTTATAAAACCATATCCAACAAAGCAGAGACATCACGAAGAGAGTTTACCCCAATTGACTTATCTTACATCGAGACTCTCAAATACTTAGTCGATCAAGGACTACTCTCACTCATGGGTCCAACTCTGGATCCACCGGTCGACAAACAACCCAAAAAAATGGAGTCCTTATGCCTATTGCCTATATCACCAAAGCAACAAACACAATGCTGAAGCGTGTTTTGCATTGAAGCACGCGATCCAAAACATGGTCAAGGAAGGAACATTCCCTCCCTCAAAACGAGAAAAAGCGGATTTCACCTTTAGGAACACCGAGGGAGAGATAGTCACATCCGTGGTTGTCACGAGCTATTTCAAACCCCTCGACAGTCCATCAACAGAAATAAGTCCAAAACACCCATCAAGGGTCGCATCCCCGGAAGACTTCATAAGGATCTAAGCCTAAGAAGAAGGCCCTGAGCCTAAGTCAATGTCATGGTAGGGTCAAGTCATAGTATTGTTATTTCCCTTATAAAGTCATTGTAATGTTGAGTCTGAGATACGGGGACAAGTCCCGACCTCCCTAGTCCTGTCTAAACATCACTCCTTTCGGAGTCTATCAATAAAATCAATTCTTTCTTCTCTATTATCAGCCTCGACAATGCTTGATTCAAACAATAATGCAAATACTTTCGCTTGTGACTCGTCACGTTTAAACAACATACCATGCAATTATCGACTCCTCAAAACAATGAGGAGATGTAAGAATCGAGATCTCGTGTTCTCTTTTACCTATTCCATGTCTGATATAGAAAGCCACAAACTATCCCTTAGAGCGAGCATTCCTGAATCCTATGACGAATCTAGATAGTCTCTTAACTTGTGATCAAAGACGGAAGGCAAACCCATTTCCCACCATAAACATCCCTTAAATAAAGACCGACTAATTCCTACCATAGGTGCTAGTCTGACAAAAAAACAAGTCTGAAATGGCCAAAAGAAGCCAAAGAAAAGAACGAAACCAAGACCAAGCTACACTGGCCCAATTCAATGATCAAGACCGAACTCAATGGTCAGAATAAAATCCCAGTCATCCAACTCGATTTCGAATACAAGTCCGAACAAAGAATAAAAAACAAACAGACAAGTCAGCTAGCACCAAATTTCAGCCTTCCTACATTACAATCCTTAAGACCTTCCCGAGACACTTGTTAGGAGACAGTCCGAAATTATGAGGATTCAAGCTCAATAGGATAACCCCAACCATTAGGGTCAGACATGGAAATCAGATCCCACGTAATTTACATCCCGCCTGATTGAAGTCTGAGTCCTTTCTACTCAGCTTCCCTTTTCCTACCACATCACGGAACCGTAACCTCATAGGCTTAACTCCACAAAAATCAGCTCCAGATTTTGATCCGTCCAAACCATTTACTACCTAGCTCCACATTCCAAAACCATCGAAACCAGTCACCCTGGCCTAAACGTGGTATCTCGGTAATTGTCACTTTCAAGGGGTCACACCCGATCACTTCACCTTAGTTCTTTAACTAGGGTGAAACCCCATGCAATACACTCTAAACATCTCACATCGATAATTGGCATAACGAGTCTAAAGCTAAATCAATCACATTTTATGAACTACGAGCATGGTTTGATTCTGTCTATACACAGATACGTAGGCAACCTTTCCAAGGGTACAACCAACAAAAATAAAAACAATTGATTACTCGATTCACATACAAATCGGAACCACCCCTACGTTCCGATTAACGAGTGAATTCAATGATGAAGCAGAAACGACGAGCAGGGGACGAGGTGAAAATCCGAAAGGGGACCTCGGGCAAAATGAAGAAACGAGTTGCGAGTCGTCGTGAAAAAAAAAATGACGAGCCGAGGACGGAGTAAAAACCCGAAAGGGCGCTCCGGGAAAAATGAAGAATCAAGTTGCGAGCCGTCAAAAAAAAAGAGAGCAAAAAAAACAGAAGAAGAGAACAAAAAAAAAGTAAAAGGTGAGCCGATGACGGAGTGAAAACCCGAAAGGGCGCTCCGGGCAAAATGAAGAATCGAGTTGCGAGCCACCACAAAAAAAAATATAATAATAAAAAAAGTGCTTCTCATTAATGAAAAATTAATCAAAATCAAGCCTTTGTCGAGGCCCTTTACATCGAAGGTCTATTACCCGGCTACTCCGGAAACAGGACAACGTGTCAACAAAAACCTTACAAAACTAGTACTACTACGCCACATAATATCAATTTATACAACATAGTACTAACGGCTGGGCCCTACTGGTCTTATTAACTTTTCTTTTCCCTTACCATTTGGGTGTGCTTCTTCGGGCCCCTCGTCACGGGCCCCTCGAATGCAATTATCCACCCTTTCAGCCAATTGTGGGTCCAACTAATCTCACGTATCTCTAGACCTGCGTCTTAAATATGGGTCTTGTATGTCTTGACCTACTTTGACGAATACTAGGATCGGTAACGCTGTCTTCGGTCGGGCGCCTAGCTACATTAGCCCGCATAGCTTCCTTATTCTGTGGTTCAGCCATCTCCACAATCCTTAACTTCTCTCTAATATCTAATAACCCCGATCAATAAGAATAATTTCCTAAATCGGTCACCTCCTTTCCCAAGGCTTACAAGCACAATACATGAACGAAAGTTCCCTTGTAGGAAGCGGACGATCCATTTTCATCCCCATGATCGACCAGACTTAGATGTTTTTTTTCTTTTTTTCTTTTAGGGGGATAAGCTACCCCACCTAGGCGTGTTGTATCCCCAAGTGGCATCGTCAATTTGCGTCTATAGCCCAATACGACATTGACATTAAAGCGTAAAAAGTGGCCAAACTTTTCATTTTATCATCAATATGTGTTTGTAGCCTTACACAACATTGTCATTAAAGCATAAAAAAAAGTAGTCCAACCTTTTTTTAATTCACTTCAAACGCGAGCGTCGAAAAAATTACACTCGTCCCCAACATCGCACGCACACTCGGTCAAAATGTTTTAGATACAAAATACCTTTTGCATATTTCGCATGTCTCGAGTCAAACATTTTAATCGACGTACTACTTGATCCAACTCTCGGCTCAAATTAACGCATTTTAAGAATTCCGAAAAGCGTTTTCGTACTCCTCTGCAATCCTAACGCATTCAAAACGTCCTAAACTACGACGAAACTGCAAACAAACCAAACTTGAAGTGATTACTTGTCATCTAAGTCGACATTTCAAAAAGAAAAAAAAAACAAAACACAAGACTAATAAATCAGTCAAAGTACTAATGTAATCCCCTAACAATTCTAGCGCGATACAGTGGCGGAATCACTGTAGAGTCGGGATTAAAACACACAGAACTATGTCTTAATAAATTAAATTGGTAAAGTCAATCATGCGCCATACATAAAAATGGCTAAAATATAAAACAATCCATAAAAGGTTAAACAATCCTTAAGACATGATTATATAAAAAAAAAATCAGCAGGATCCAAGACTGCCCGCTAGCCCACACCCACCGGAAAATAAACACGTATACCTGCCATGTTAAAACATAACAGCCACAATCAGTGGGGAGTAACGTCAACGTTCTCCCAGCCGTATAACAGGAATTTAAAACAGTAATTACTAATATAGGAAAATAATAAAAGTGGAAAACATTAAAACAGCGTAATAAAATAAGCTTTAGCGTAAAACAAATTAATTAAAAGGGTTGCCGAAGAAACATAAAGATATTTGCCAACCTGCGCCAATTTATATCGATAATAAATAAAATAATCAAAATGGTGTTATGGATAGGATTAATGTAGAATCTAGACTTTCACTAGGATAATACTAAAAACTAGCTTCGAGAACTGTAGACTTAACTCATAACAGAATCCAGTCTCTAACTAGGCAACTCAACTATAACAGGACTGCGTGCAGCGAGGTCCTGGTTTAAGTAGTGCACACCCCTCCTGGATACAAACCATATCCAGTTCAACCCGACGCGACTTATACAATGCGATATCTAAGTTTAAGGTAAATATACACTCTCCTGAACACAAACCATGCTCAGTTCAACAACCAATGCGCCCCATAAAGACACACCAGCCTTACAGTTGATGGCAAAACGTACATCCCAGACTATATTACTCTAAACCCACACTTGTCCTTATTCCATAACTCCAAAACAAACCATTATCGATATTTAAAAGATGTATTTATCATAAACAATATGAGAATAAAAGAAGTAAACATTTATATTCTAAAAGAGGAAACTTTCTATTTTAGGAAACTTTTATTTTAGGAAACTTCTATTTTAGGAAACTTCTATTTTAGGAAACTTTACTAAAAATAGCATCATATCAAAGTAGTGAAAATATTAGTTCATACTAATGCCACATTTTAGTAAACGATATAGATTTATAAAACTAATACTTTCGGCCTTAACGATATTAAGTATTAAAGTAAGAACATTTGATTTTATGAAATTATTAAAATATCGTACAAATGTTATAAAATGATTAAAAACATCTTAAATATTTTAATATTACTAATTAGGGTGTTTTCCAAAGTTATAAAGCTAAAATTCCCTAATTATTATTAGTTTCGACGATAAAATTATAAATAGGATTTTACGGCAAACATCAAATTAAATATTTGAACGTCTTTATTTAACCAAACCAACAAATACATTTAGAGTATGTTAAGGGATGATTTAACTCCTAAAGTTTCAGATTTAAATACTTTCAAAATTGCTGGAAAAATAATTCTTTTAGTTAATACGAAGCATTTAACGATAAATCACAATTTGTCCGAAAATCAATATTTATTAATTAAAGACTTTAATAAATAGTAAAAAAAATTACGTAAAATAGTTAAATTATATTTATGGACATTCTGTCCAGAAAAGAAAATTTCCAGAATTCTAAAAACTCGGTTTTTAAACCGTTTTCTCGTTAATCGTCCAATCTCGACAATAACGATTAGTAAAAATAGTAATTACAAAACGATTTAAGTATTAATATCCAATTATTATTATTACACTTTTAAAATCCTGATTTTACAGAATATAATTTTTCCAGATTTTTCCAAAATCCAGATTCAACAAATTTTAACAAAACCGTCATTTAAACCCGTTTTCGCAATTAACGATTTTATTAACAAACCTATCGTTCCTAACATTTTATTAAGGCACTAAAAATCATAATAATAATTTTTTAATATGAAATCATCAGAATCATAATTTTTCCCAGATTTAAACCAAAGACCAAAAATCGAGAATTTAAACAACAAACACGGTTTTAACGATAAACGATGATTTAAACTGATTAATTAATTCATCCACTTAACAATTCCGAAAAATTATGAAAAGAATCAGAAAATTCTATTTCACCAGAAAGTTTCACCACGTCAAAAATCAGATTAAAATAAAATGTTTAAGTACTAGAACTAAAAATCTGTTTTTAATCGTTTTTGTCCGAAAACGATAATAATTCAATAATCGATATCAAAAATATTAGAAAAAATACTAAATTACTAAAAATCATCAAAAACAACATTTTTCCAGAATATAAACATATATTACATGTTTAGGCCGATTATTACGATTTTACAAATTAATATAACAATTTAATCGTTAATCTCGTAAAAGCGATAAAAATATCGAAACATGCAAAATTTCAACTTTAAAATTTTTTCCAGAATTCGTGACATACATATATTGCCAAAATAAAATATAAAAATATATACATGCAAATACTCAATTAAAATCTTGAAATACCGAGTAACATCGACGTTACCTCTACTCCAAGTCTGAATCAACGATGTATTCGTCGGCTTCGGGATCGTCCAAAAATCCTACCAAACACGTAAATCATGGCAGAAAAATACCATGAGAAAAATAAAAAAAACAAGGTAAAAATTGATCGAAAATGATGTCGATTAATACCTTAACGAAGGAATCGGAAAGAGGATTATTATGATGATAAGAATGATGCGATTGGGACTTGAAATGGAGCAAAAATTTGCCTAGAATGGCTGAGGGACACACGGCCAAAAGAGAGGAGAAGGGAGTGAGGAATATTTTTTTGGTGAATGTAAAAGAAATGAATGTAGAGAGTAAGGATGGAGATGGGTGATACAACACTTAAAAGAGTAAGCATGAATTAAGGCTTCAAAAAAAAAGGAATACAAAAGTGTACCTAGACCATAAGTTGGCCGGCCAAATGGGATAAGAGAGGGAGTAAGAAAAGCTTTGACATAAATGCTACAATGAATGAAAATGATTTATCTTATGATTACGTTTTAATGTGATTAAATGAATCGTTTAAATAAAATGTAATAAAACTTGTGACCAAGAGCTTAGTCGGTCCAAAATGTGAGAAAACAGTCTCAAATAATTTATAAGTTGATAAAAAGTATAATCGTAAAATAGTTAAAGGCATTTCAAAGTAATTCGAGTAAACCTCGCGTAAGAAAATAATTATTCGCGAAGCTTCGTAATAAAATCATAAATGGCTTGTTTTTAGTAACTAGAATATATTTTAGTAGAAACTATTCCATAAACGTATTCAAACATTTTTAGGAAAAAGAAATAACTTAAATCCAAGCTTAAGAATGTCAATTCGGAGAGAAATAGAATTCCTCGCGGAAAAATTACTTAGTTTACGAAGAAACCAAATAAATGGATTTAAAAGAATTTTAAATCTTTAAAATTATAAATAGAAATTATTAAACTCAAAAATTAAAATAAAGCTTAGTAAAATGATAAAATATGAGGCCAAAAGTGACAGAGTTAAGACGAAGTCCTAACAGAAAGAATAAAATGCTTAGGAAAAATAGCGGGTGTTACAATCCTCCCCACTAAAAGAAAGTTTCGTCCTCGAAACTAAGAATAAGCAGATAGGAAATCGAGGTTTACCTTACTCGAAGAGTTGAGGATGCTTAGCTCGCATCGAAGACTCGGTTTCCCATGTTTCTTCCTCAAACCGATTACAGTGCCACAAAACCTTCACCAGGGGTACAACTTTGTTCCTTAAACGCTTCTCGCGGCGATCAGTAATCTTCACCGGCCTTTCTTCATAAGTCAAATCCGGCTCGAGATCCACAATCTCGGGCTCCAACACGTGCTCGGGATCACTAACATATTTCCTTAACTGAGAAACATGAAATACATCGTGAACCTTACCCATGGATGCATGCAATTCCAGTTTATAAGCAACTTCGCCCACTCTCTCGATCACAGGGTATGGGCCAACGAACTTAGGGCTGAGCTTGCCCTTAATCCCAAACCGTTTCACCCCTTTCATAGGTGATACCTTCAGGAACACAAGATCACCAACCGAAAACTCCAAAGGTCGGCGACGAACATCAGCATACGACTTCTGTCGATCCTGGGCAGACTTCATCCTAGATCGGACCACATTCACAACGTCAATAGTCTGAGCCAACAAATCCGGGCCCAAAATCTTTACTTCACCGGGAACATCCCAACAGACGGGACTACGGCACTTTCGACCATAAAGTGCTTCAAACGGGGACATCTTAATAGAAGCATGGTAGCTGTTGTTATAGGAAAACTCTACCAATGGAAGATGTCGAATCCAACTCTCTTGGAAATCCAAGGCACAAGCCCGCAACATATCCTCCAAAGTTTGGATTGTTCTCTCGGACTGTCCATCTGTAGCAGCATGGAAAGCGGTACTCATCAATAACTTGCTTCCCAAGGCATCTTGCAAAGCCTTCCAAAATTTAGAGCAGAACCTCGGGTCTCGATCCGAAACAATCTCGAGCGGTACACCGTGATGACGGACGATCTCGGCAATATACACTTCTGCGAGCTTCTCCAAACTCCAAGTATCGCGAATTGGGACGAATCGTACACATTTGGTCAAGCGGTCCACAATAACCCAAATACCGTTTCTACCATTCACGGTTCTAGGTAAAGCCATCACAAAATCCATCGATATGCACTGCCATTTCCACTCTGGAACAGGGAGTGGTTGTAGCAAACCTCCAGGCTTCTTGTGCTCGAACTTCACCTGCTGACAAGTCAAGCACCTACTTACAAACTCTGCAATGTCCTCTCTCATATGAGGCCACCAGAAATGGAGCTTCAAATCCCGATACATCTTGTCACCACCAGGATGAATAGAGTACCTCGTCTTATGTGCTTCGGTTAGAACTTGCTTTCTCACCTCAGCATCTCCAGGGACAACCCAGCGGTTCTTAAATTTCAGTGCTCCACTGGAATCCACAGAAAAATCTAGAGCCTTACCAAGATTCATCTTTTCTCGGATGCCAGCCACAAAAGGGTCATCCAACTGCTTCTCACGAATCTCACGGAGAAGAGTTGGTTCAGCAACAAGGGCACACAGGCGACCATCATAATCTTCATCCACAACATCAATAGTCATCTTGGCAAAATCTCGGGACAACTTCTCAGGCAAGCTAGGACACGGAGACAAGGAATGAAGGATCTTTCTGCTAAGGGCATCAGCAACCACGTTAGCCTTTCCCTCACAATACACCAATTCAAGGTCATAGTCATTCACTAACTCGATCCAGCGTCTCTGCCTCGCATTCAGATCTTTCTGCGTGAAGAGATATCGCAGACTCTTATGGTCAGTGTGAACCTTGCATCTTACTCCGTACAAATAATGCCTCCAAACCTTCAAGGCATGCACCACAGCTGCTAACTCCAAGTCGTGGGTAGGGTAATTCACCTCATGAACTTTCAACTGTCTAGAGGCATAAGCGATCACCTTACCGTTCTGCATAAGGACACAGCCCAAACCATTCTTAGAAGCGTCACAGTACACATTAAATCCAACGCCTTCTTCAGGTAGGGTCAGGATAGGAGCAGAGGTGAGCTTTCTCTTGAGCTCAGAAAAAGAATCTTCACAAGCTTGACTCCACAGAAACTTATTCTCCTTCTTGAGTAATTGAGTCATAGGTCGTGCTAACTTAGAAAAGTCCTGCACAAATCTACGATAATAGCCGGCAAGACCTAGGAAACTTCGGATCTCGCCAACATCTTTGGGACTTGCCCAACTCTCGATAGCTGAAATCTTAGCAGGGTCAACCTTAATACCTTCCTTTGTGATAACATGACCCAGAAAAGCTACCTCGGAAAGCCAGAACTCACACTTGGAAAACTTAGCATACCACTTCTGATCTCGTAGGATGCCAAGAATAACCTTGAGATGTTCTGCATGTTCAACCTCTGACTTGGAATAAATCAGGATGTCATCAATAAAGACAACAACACACTGATCCAAATACTCCCTGAAAGTTCTGTTCATCTGATCCATAAAAACAGCAGGAGCATTGGTTAGTCCAAAAGGCATGACTTTGAATTCATAATGTCCATACCTCGAACGGAAAGCCGTCTTAGGAATGTCTGATTCACGGACGGGAATTTGGTGATATCCAGACCTTAGATCGATCTTGGAAAATATGGAAGCACCCTTAAGTTGATCAAAGAGATCATCAATTCTGGGCAGGGGATATTTGTTCTTGATCGTAACCTTGTTGAGATCACGATAATCAATACACAGGCGCATTGAACCATCTTTCTTCTTGACAAAAAGTACAGGAGCGCCCCAAGGGGAAGAACTTGGACGAATGAAATCTTTCTCAATCATTTCATCCAATTGTTTGCGTAGCTCTTGCAACTCAGCAGGAGCCATTCTGTAAGGTGCTTTGGCGATTGGGCCTGTACCAGGCACGAGTTCAATAGTGAATTCCACATCTCGTTCGGGTGGAATACCTGGTAACTCCTCAGGAAATACATCTGCATAATCACACACTATGCGTACCTCTTCGAGCTTGGGGAGTTCAGCAGTTACAGTTACCGTACATAGAAATGCTTGGCAACCTTTTCTCTGCATTCTGATAGCCTTCATGGCAGAAATAATCTTGATACCCTTCTGTCTTCGACCACCACGGTAAGTCACTCGAACACCTTCGGGGGTCTTCAGAGAAATCTTCTGATCTCGACACTGAAATCTTGCATCATACTGAGCTAACCAGTCCATTCCCAAAATAACGTCGAACTCAGCGAGAGGGAACTCAAGGAGAGTAGAAGGAAGAATAGTACCAGCAAAGAGAATAGGTACATTCTGATAAGCTTTAGAACAGTCAACGACTTCACCAGAAGGGAGGGAAATAGCTATAGGCTCAGCTAGACAGGGGGTTAAGGATAGTTTTGGAGCCAGAGTAGAAGATATTACAGACGTGGAAGCGCCGGTATCAAATAATATATAAGCACTAACACCAGAAATCAGAAACATACCCGTAACCACATCAGGATTAGCCTCAGCGTCGATACGGCTCATCACAAAGATGCGTCCCTTACGAGGAGCAGAAGTAGAGACAGCGCCAGCTGCAGTAGCAGTATTGGTTGTTGCTTTCTTTGGGCAGTAGGTAGAACGATGTCCCACTTCCCCACAGTGGAAACAGGTAATAGGGTTACCCTCACAAGTCAAACCCGGATGATAGGCCTTCTTGCATTTGAAACAGTTAGAATCCTTCTTGTTGTTGGGCTTCGAGTTGAAATTGTTTTTCTTGAAACCACTACCTATAATAGCATACAGTAGAGTCAGAAATTTAGAGGAAAGAAAGTAGAAGAAGAAGAGAAAGGAAAAATAGTCCAGACCTCCAGAGTTGAACTTCTTAGAAGAAGATGAAGAGTTATTCCCTGAATGGGTGAAAGGTCTTTTATAACCAGATGATGGGTTCATAGATTTCACCCGCTCAATCGAAGATTCCGCGTATAGCGCGGCATTATAAAGCTCATTAACAGTTGAGAGACTCCGGGGCATGTTGAGAGTGATATCGGCTCGAAGTCCTCCACGATAAAAGAAAGCTCGGGAATTCTCATTGGGTAATAGATCTCCAGCATAATTCGCCAGAAAGTGAAACCGAGTGGTGTAAGCTTCAACTGACATGTTATTCTGGCTTAGAGTGTTGAATTCAGTCATCCTCTGACGCCTCAGCTCCTCGGGATAAAATCTCTGCTCTAAGAGAGCCTTGAACTGAGTCCAGTTGAATCCTGGAGTCTGAAGAGCAGTCGGGCCAACTTGGCTCCACCATCTGTCTGCATCGTCTGACAAGTACAACACAGCTAGGCCCACCTTCTGTTCCTCGGGGGCGGAGTAAATTCCAAACTGTCTTTCCATCACTCGAAACCAACGGTTCATGACTTCAGGGTCCACGGAACCGTTATAATAGTCCAATCTGCTTTTAGCCATTCCTTCAGCAGCGTGAGAGAAGTTGAAGGGCCTCTGCTGGTTCCGGTTGTTCATCTCGTTCATAGCCTGCGCTATATTGCGTAGCGTGTCAGCCATAGCTTCGATACCTCCTTGATCATTGTTGTTGTTGTTGTTGCGGTTGTTGTTGTTTCGGTTACCTCTTCCGGCCATCTTGAAGTTCACAAATAACAACATAAAATCAATGCTAATCATCGAGTTCAGGAACAGACAATCTTAGCAGTTAAGTCCTTATCTGTTTCTACCCATTTCTAATAATATCTTCATTTACTGTTTAAATAATTTACTGGTATTTTTCCCTAATTTCAGGTGTGTAAGCGTCGGGAGCAGTGATGCTCTGATACCAACTGTAATTCCCTAAAAATTCTAGCGCGATACAGTGGCGGAATCACTGTAGAGTCGGGATTAAAACACACAGAACTATGTCTTAATAAATTAAATTGGTAAAGTCAATCATGCGCCATACATAAAAATGGCTAAAATATAAAACAATCCATAAAAGGTTAAACAATCCTTAAGACATGATTATATAAAAAAAAAAAATCAGCAGGATCCAAGACTGCCCGCTAGCCCACACCCACCGGAAAATAAACACGTATACCTACCATGTTAAAACATAACAGCCACAATCAGTGGGGAGTAACGTCAACGTTCTCCCAGCCGTATAACAGGAATTTAAAACAGTAAATACTAATATAGGAAAATAATAAAAGTGGAAAACATTAAAACAGCGTAATAAAATAAGCTTTAGCGTAAAACAAATTAATTAAAAGGGTTGCCGAAGAAACATAAAGATATTTGCCAACCTGCGCCAATTTATATCGATAATAAATAAAATAATCAAAATGGTGTTATGGATAGGATTAATGTAGAATCTAGACTTTCACTAGGATAATACTAAAAACTAGCTTCGAGAACTGTAGACTTAACTCATAACAGAATCCAGTCTCTAACTAGGCAACTCAACTATAACAGGACTGCGTGCAGCGAGGTCCTGGTTTAAGTAGTGCACACCCCTCCTGGATACAAACCATATCCAGTTCAACCCGACGCGACTTATACGATGCGATATCTAAGTTTAAGGTAAATATACACTCTCCTGAACACAAACCATGCTCAGTTCAACAACCAATGCGCCCCATAAAGACACACCAGCCTTACAGTTGATGGCAAAACGTACATCCCAGACTATATTACTCTAAACCCACACTTGTCCTTATTCCATAACTCCAAAACAAACCATTATCGATATTTAAAAGATGTATTTATCATAAACAATATGAGAATAAAAGAAGTAAACATTTATATTCTAAAAGAGGAAACTTTCTATTTTAGGAAACTTCTATTTTAGGAAACTTCTATTTTAGGAAACTTTACTAAAAATAGCATCATATCAAAGTAGTGAAAATATTAGTTCATACAAATGCCACATTTTAGTAAACGATATAGATTTATAAAACTAATACTTTCGGCCTTAACGATATTAAGTATTAAAGTAAGAACATTTGATTTTATGAAATTATTAAAATATCGTACAAATGTTATAAAATGATTAAAAACATCTTAAATATTTTAATATTACTAATTAGGGTGTTTTCCAAAGTTATAAAGCTAAAATTCCCTAATTATTATTAGTTTCGACGATAAAATTATAAATAGGATTTTACGGCAAACATCAAATTAAATATTTGAACGTCTTTATTTAACCAAACCAACAAATACATTTAGAGTATGTTAAGGGATGATTTAACTCCTAAAGTTTCAGATTTAAATACTTTCAAAATTGCTGGAAAAATAATTCTTTTAGTTAATACGAAGCATTTAACGATAAATCACAATTTGTCCGAAAATCAATATTTATTAATTAAAGACTTTAATAAATAGTAAAAAAAATTACGTAAAATAGTTAAATTATATTTATGAACATTCTGTCCAGAAAAGAAAATTTCCAGAATTCTAAAAACTCGGTTTTTAAACCGTTTTCTCGTTAATCGTCCAATCTCGACAATAACGATTAGTAAAAATAGTAATTACAAAACGATTTAAGTATTAATATCCAAAAATTATTATTACACTTTTAAAATCCTGATTTTACAGAATATAATTTTTCCAGATTTTTCCAAAATCCAGATTCAACAAATTTTAACAAAACCGTCATTTAAACCCGTTTTCGCAATTAACGATTTTATTAACAAACCTATCGTTCCTAACATTTTATTAAGGCACTAAAAATCATAATAATACTTTTTTAATATGAAATCATCAGAATCATAATTTTTCCCAGATTTAAACCAAAGACCAAAAATCGAGAATTTAAACAACAAACACGGTTTTAACGATAAACGATGATTTAAAGTGATTAATTAATTCATCCACTTAACAATTCCGAAAAATTATGAAAATAATCATAAAATTCTATTTCACCAGAAAGTTTCACCACGTCAAAAATCAGATTAAAATAAAATGTTTAAGTACTAGAACTAAAAATCGGTTTTTAATCGTTTTTGTCCGAAAACGATAATAATTCAATAATCGATATCAAAAATATTAGAAAAAATACTAAATTACTAAAAATCATCAAAAACAACATTTTTCCAGAATATAAACATATATTACATGTTTAGGCCGATTATTACGATTTTACAAATTAATATAACAATTTAATCGTTAATCTCGTAAAAGCGATAAAAATATCGAAACATGCGAAATTTCAACTTTAAAATTTTTTCCAGAATTCGTGACATACATATATTGCCAAAATAAAATATAAAAATATATACATGCAAATACTCAATTAAAATCTTGAAATACCGAGTAACATCGACGTTACCTCTACTCCAAGTCTGAATCAACGATGTATTCGTCAGCTTCGGGATCGTCCAAAAATCCTACCAAACACGTAAATCATGGCAGAAAAATACCATGAGAAAAATAAAAAAAACAAGGTAAAAATTGATCGAAAATGATGTCGATTAATACCTTAACGAAGGAATCGGAAAGAGGATTATTATGATGATAAGAATGATGCGATTGGGACTTGAAATGGAGCAAAAATTTGCCTAGAATGGCTGAGGGACACACGGCCAAAAGAGAGGAGAAGGGAGTGATGAATATTTTTTTGGTGAATGTAAAAGAAATGAATGTAGAGAGTAAGGGTGGAGATGGGTGATACAACACTTAAAAGAGTAAGCATGAATTAAGGCTTCAAAAAAAAGGAATACAAAAGTGTACCTAGACCATAAGTTGGCCGGCCAAATGGGATAAGAGAGGGAGTAAGAAAAGCTTTGACATAAATGCTACAATGAATGAAAATGATTTATCTTATGATTACGTTTTAATGTGATAAAATGAATCGTTTAAATAAAATGTAATAAAACTTGTGACCAAGAGCTTAGTCGGTCCAAAATGTGAGAAAACAGTCTCAAATAATTTATAAGTTGATAAAAAGTATAATCGTAAAATAGTTAAAGGCATTTCAAAGTAATTCGAGTAAACCTCGCGTAAGAAAATAATTATTCGCGAAGCTTCGTAATAAAATCATAAATGGCTTGTTTTTAGTAACTAAAATATATTTTAGTAGAAAATATTCCATAAACGTATTCAAACTTTTTTAGGAAAAAGAAATAACTTAAATCCAAGCTTAAAAATGTCAATTCGGAGAGAAATAGAATTCCTCGCGGAAAAATTACTTAGTTTACGAAGAAACCAAATAAATGGATTTAAAAGAATTTTAAATCTTTAAAATTATAAATAGAAATTATTAAACTCAAAAATTAAAATAAAGCTTAGTAAAATGATAAAATATGAGGCCAAAAGTGACAGAGTTAAGACGAAGTCCTAACAGAAAGAATAAAATGCTTAGGAAAAATAGCGGGTGTTACAACTAAAAGTCTAGAACATACAAAATATACAAAATCCAAGCATAAATCGAGTTTACAATCTAGGGAGGACCCCTGGAGGCTGCAGCTACAACCAGTACAAGACCACTGAGGTAATCATCCAAATTTAGATCATCCAGATCAAGGATGGGAGACTCAATACCTTCCATACCTGTCAGCATATCCAGGATAGTTGTTTTAGGAATTCCTCTAACATCCTCGGTAGCGCCCGTAGCCTGACCCTTAACCTCAGCCTTTCTCTCCACCTCAGCCCCGAACCTAGCTTCACCTTGCGCCGAGGTCTCGCCCTGAGTCCGAGCTAACTGCTCAATCTTAGCAATCTCGTTATCCCGAGATTGTAGAAGTTGCAGCAGCTTGGCTTCAATCGCCTCGAAATCGGTCACCCGAGTCTCCAGCTGCCTCACAATATCCGGAGCGTCCTGCAAATAAAGCTACCTTTTAGGAAAAAGCGCAACCAGCCTAGAAAACTAGCCCTAGGAAAACATTACTCGAGGTCTCGAGGTATCACGGAGGAGTAAGTCTTACCATCTACTCCTCTATAGCCATCAAGAGCTCGGAGGAGTAAGTCAAATGCTCTAGCAACATCTTCATTAAGGCTCATGTGGCCGAGCCAAGCTACTTTCAAGAGCTTCCAAGTCGGAGGCAAGAAGCAATCATCTAATCCATTATGCTCGGGGTTCTCGTGATCTTCCGGGTCTTTCCAACCAACATAGCAATGACTCTTATGACCATCTGGTGGGTACAGTGGTCTAAAGTCATGCTCGGGGTTATGATTCGGGAGATCACACCCTAAGGGTTTTGCTTCTTCTACGGGGTCAAGAGTGAAATTCTTTTTCTCCGCCGCCCGACAAGGATCTACTTCATCAACCATTTCACAAGACAAGGGACTTGAAATCAAGTGCGGTAAAGGATGTGAAGGCATCAAGTTTTTTTCTTCGGAGGCTTTAGGGGAGACCTCATCATTGTCCTTACTAGAATTCTCACCATGAAGAGACTCAAGGCCTTTGATGGCGGCCTCAATTTCTTCGACGGTTTGGTCTAGCATAGCATCTCCAAATCCCCTAATCGGCTCCTCCAATTTCCCATTCAAGGCAAGTTCTAAGGCATCTATCTGTTTCTCCCAAGTATTACCTTCTTTTTCACTCACCTTCTCTAGTTGGCCTAGAGGAGTCTTCTCTTCACTTGGCTTTGGATTGTCAAGATCCGGTTCATTACGAAGAAAATCATACAAATCCAATTTAATAGCCAATACATTGGCTCCCCAAGAGTTACCTTGAGAATCATGTTCAATTTCCTCCTCATTGTCGACCCTTGAAGCTTCAAATTCCTCCATTATTCCCATAGCTTCACCATCCAAGCAACTCTCAACAATGATCCCTTGGTTGACGACCCTCTCTTCTTCATTTGTGGCTTCATAATCGGGTTGATTTCCTTGTGGAGACAACCGATCTTCTTGCCCAAATTAACCTTCCTCAACAAGTTTTGGAGCTCGAGTGGCCAACATCGTGTAACGAGCCATGAGTGCATTGATTCGAGAAACTTACACCTCTTTTTGGGCCTTGAAAACCTCTTTATCCCTTTGCATTTGAATCATCATCTCTTGTTGACTCTTTTGCAATTGAATCATAATCTCTTGTTGACTCTTTTGTGTTTGAATCATCATTTGATAAAGCTCAAAGTTGGGGATTTTTGGTTGTGGGTTATGTGAGGGTATTTGGTAGTTGTTAGGATGTTGGAATGATCCTTGACAACTTTCATGGTAGCCATATGAAGGGGGTTCATAAGATTGTTGATGAGATTGGTATGGTTGGTAAAGTTGTGGGTCTTGGCAATTTGCCCCATTATTGTCCCATGACGATTGATGGTAGCTTGGATGCGCCATTGACATAACGTTGCTTTGATACATTGGATGAACTAAAAGCACTTGAGCAAACGTTAGTAGCCTAGTGCTTTTGAGGCACTAGGAAGGGAGAAATAAGCACACAATGAAAGAACGGAGATATACAAGGAGAAGAAAACACAAACCTAAAGAACAAAGTCTAAAACTAAGCACACAAAAGTCTAAACTACGCCGTCCCCGGCAACGGCGCCAATTTGACGGTAGGAGTTTGTCGTGAATCCCGCCGATCAAATAAGCCAACTAACCTAGGCTTAATCGCAAGGGCAAGTCGGGTCGATCCTCAGGGACGGGGAGTCGGACTATGGTGAGCTACGGTCTAAGACTAGGTTCGACAAAAACTAAACTAGGGTGATGGCTAAGGTCGACTAAAGACTAAGCTAAACAATCAACTAATGATAAATGGGAGCGAATAAAATCACTAAGAAGAAACTAGGGCTAGGTCGGGTTCATGGATGTCAAGGAGATCGAAAGAAGGAAACGGGGGTTACTTGCATGCTTTCGTAGCCTAGGTTACGTTCGGGGTCTCGCTACTTAAACGGCCTAGGGGCCTCCTCCACCACGCTCTCGCTACTAATGGGGGAACCAAACCTACCAACCAAACAAACACATATAAGAGAAAAGGCAAGAAAAACAAGGAATGATCATCTCAAGTCTCACAAACATTTCATCAAACATGTAGAGTGCAAGGTAAATAGGAAACAACAAAAACCACAACTAGCACCACCCATCTCACCCTAATCATCCCTAATTACACCCAATCCCCCCTACTAACCCTAGGGGATAACTACTCACACATATCTAAACTAAGAGTAACACAAACAAGAGAAATCAACACTAGAACAAAAACATTCATAATGGAAAACAAGGATGAACAATAAACAAGATATAAAGATGAAAACTTGAATAACAATAAAGATTAAGAGAAAAGAGATGAGAAAGATTATACCAACTAAAAAGGAAAGAAAAAGATGAACACTTGCATATAAGAAGACCCAAAACATCCACCAATGTTGTCAAGATTGGTAGATTCTTCAAGAGATCCAATAATACAAGAGTAACTAACTAGATTAAGGAGTAATTATGGATTAATCTACAATAATCTAAGCTAATCTAACCTAAAGTAGTCTAGGGTTTAGTGGGTAATGTAAAAGTAATCAAAAAGTTCTTAAAACAATACAAGAGGGGGGTATATATAGGGTTACTAGAATAAGGGAGGCGGAAAAATGAATCAGCGGCTAAACTGGGCCCTTCCCGGCCGGGAAGGAGGTGATCCCGGTCGGGATGGAGTGGTCTCGGTCGGGATGGACATGGTCCCGGCCGGGATGGACCTCCAGTAAGTCAGTCTTTGCTTTGCACTTCATCCCGGTCGTGATGGATGTGTTCCCGACCGGGATGGGTCTTGTAGGCTTCAAATATGGTCTCATAGGTCCCTACTTGCTCTTCCTAGGCTTCTTATCGATTCTCGGTGCTCGGGAATGGGTCCCAAGGAGCTCGAGATCGAGTCTAGGCCACCGACTCATCGTCGCTTCTCTTCGTTGGCTCCAAATGCGTCGGAAACGAGTCAGAATCATTCCATTTCTCCAAGATTGGCCTTTGGAACCTAAAACACGCTAGAAGAAGCGTAAGTAGCCTCGAAACCGCTCCAAAGAGCGATTCCACAAGAGAAACCGGGACCAAACACAAGAAATAAGCACTACAAAACACACTTATCAGCCACAAAATTCTTAGCCCTCTTTACTCTAAGTATGCTATGGAAATACGTCGTGTTTGCATCACCTTCAGCCATCCAATGGGATTTCGCCTTCTGTTTTAGGAAGGATAATTGCAACTGTTCTAATTTGTTAAACTCAGTTAGCGCAACCCTCTCCTGGTGAATAAGATCAGCATTCATCGGATTTTGGATCAGACTTTCCTGAATTTGTATGAATTTGACCCTTGCAATTTGAGCATTTGTTTCCACATCAGAAAACCTATTAAAATGCAATTTCTTTAGATGAAACTTGAGTGCTCGAAGCCTGTTCACCAGAACATACATCTTAGTTCCATAAAAATTCACCCCCCAGTTTACCTTGACTAGTTCAGTAAACCCAGGATCAGAAACCCACATATTATAGAACCTGAAAGGTTTCTTGCTAACAGCCTGTATCCCTGACTTCCTCACTAAACAAGGACAGTGATCGAATTTGCCTTCAGGGAGAAAAGTGGCTCACAAGTCTAGATAACATCTACTCCATTGATAATTGATAAGAAGACGATCCAAGCGGCTATAGACTCTATCAGCTGGTACCTGTTTATTGTTCCAGGTGTAAAATGCACCATCTGCTGGACTGTCAATTAAATCACATCTCATCAAACATTCTTGGAAAGGAGCAGCTTCCTCAGGCTTAAATCATCCACCCAATCGCTTCTCAGCCGTAAGGATACAATTAAAGTCCCCCCAACTGCCCATGGTCCCGTAATGTTCATGGATATAGCCTTAAGTTTGTCCCAAAAATCCTTCCTCTCTTGAATACCGTTGAACGCATAGACAAATGTTATATGGCACTCCTGCTGAGTAATGATATGCCTGACTTTCATATGAATAAATTACGGATTATATTCGATAAAATCAACTTCAACACTTTGGTGATTCCAAACCTCCCATATACGACCACCCATGTGTGTGTGATTATTGGTAGTCGAGCTCCACAAAGGGAAATTTAAGAGAGCATTAGACTGATTGCTATGCTTTATTTTAGTCTCTAACAAACCAAAAAAATCTACCTTATTGTGAAGCATGAAATTATTCACTCTACGTTGTTTATGCTCCTTAATCATACCTCGGACATTCCAAAAAGCAAAAATCATGACGACGAGGGGGTTAAGAACTCCTGTAGACACCCAGATTTGGACCTGGTGGCTGCAGAAGTACCCAACAAACACCCGATGACGATATGACTATAACGCGACGCGGGTTCGCGATGTTTAGGTAGTTTTTCTATAGAACGAATCAAATAAATTACTCGGAAAAATTAAACTAACATGATGGCATCCTTAGTCATGTCGTTATGGTCGCATAGACACTAATTAGAGTCAATTCTGACACCGGGACCCCCGAGTCGGCCCCGAAACTCGAACTGAGTCTGCACCGCGCCAAGCTAACCTCGGGACGTGCACCCGAGGCCCACTAAACTCACGGCGCTAGGTCAAGTCTGGGGGAACCTTAACCTCCAAGTTTCGTATTATATACACGTCTCTCGATTTTGGAAAGTATCAAAATCGTATCTTCAAAACTCCAACCGCCTCACCTCACGTGTATTAGACTCCCCACGCCTGAACACAGGCGCCTGAGTCTTGGTGCACCACAACTCAGGCGTCCATATGGGTGACGAGGTCCGAAAACATCTATAAATACCTCCCTTCACCTCATTCATTCGACACACAATTCACTCTTCTCTTCTCCCTCTAAACTTCTCGCTAAGAGCTCGCACTCAGACACCCGAGGCAAACGATCCCCTCAATCGTAGTTCCGATAAAAGCGACATCGACGCTAATCCTCACCTTCGAGCACCCCACTCGATAACGAGGTGTCTGTGTTCGACTAGCCCAAGTCTAGTAACGAAGTTCTGCCGGATTAGCCGCAGGATCAGCCCATAGTAACGAAGCTCTACCGGAGTAGCCGCAGGAGGGGTCAACGGTAACGGAGCTCTGCCGAAATCACTAGGACAACTAGGAGGATCCGCCTTTGAAGCCGATTCGTCATTAGGTTGTCATCTAAACAAAACTTTACGTTCTCGTACTTTTTTTTATTATGCACTACGACAACATTAGATGTGGACACTAGGTCCACAAACATCTACTAAGATACGTAACGTCCCATCTTCAACCACAAACACTAAAATACACTAAATAGACCCGAGTAATTCCGAGATCCATTCTCAACTATCTATGCATCGTGTCCCGATTAGTGTATACTCCGAGGGTGCAACTCCTCACAATGTGATTTACTTACATTCGCATTTACAGTTTTTCGTATGATTTATTGCTTTTATGACCTTATAATCGCATGCTAAATCACCTAATACGGAATTCAAAACGTAAAATAACTAAAACTGAACAAAGTGATGGTCGGGTTCTGATAAGTATGGTTTGTAGTGCCTAGTTTGTTGTGTTTTGGTCCCATTTTCCTTGCGGAATCGCTCCTTGGGAGCGGTTCATGGGCTACTTATGCTTCCTCTAGTTCGTTTCAGGTTCCCGAGACCATTCATGAAGAATTGGAACGATTTCGACTCGTTTCATACACTTTTTGGAGCCAACGAAGTGAAGGAACGATCACTCGATGCCTTGGATTCGATCCCGAGACCTTGGGACCCGATCCCGAGCCCCTTAGACTCGATCCCGAGACCCGAGAGTCGATGAGAAGCCCATGAGAAGCAAGGAGGGACCTTAAAGATCATATTGGAGGCCTACAAGACCCATCCCTGTCGGGAAAGGACCTCATCCCGTCCGGGATGAAGTTCACAAATGCGAGGGGTTCTGTTTTGGACCGTCCCGGTCGGGACCAGCCCTTCCCGGTCGGGACCAGCCCTTCCCGGTCGGGATCACCCCGTCCCGGTTTATAAGCTAGTCGTATACCTATCAAAGATAACCAACTTAGGTCTAACTAAAAATATAGCTAGGGAAGTCATGTCGAATCCACAAGGAGACAAATAAATTCTACTTGCAATTGAAGTCTATCTAAGTAACCAAATTGGGGGTTTTTGTGTTTTGTTTTTATCTAAACTAAAGTAATGAAAGAAAGAGAATTAAGAGAAAAGAAATAACTAAAATAAAATAAGACGAATGAAGATAAATAAATATATGGAGAGAAAACTAGGATTGTCGGTTCACTACGAATCTCATATGGTCACGGTCTAAGTCACAGGTTTGTCGCAAATATTGGTCTAAGGGGTATTGAAAAGGTCCTTCCGGTCCGCTATTCACCCTAGCATGCGTCTAAAGGCTTCCAATCTTATTAGGGCAAACTAATGTGTTGTAGCAGGTCTAACTTTTACCAGGCTTCCGATCTTAGGTTCAAGTTTACCAGATTCAATTAATCAATCATGCGCATTAACTGACTAATCGCGATTATATGCTACAAGTGACAAGTCAGACACAATATCATTGACAGATCTATAAATTATTTAGCGACCACATTCAATTCGCAGATCCCCTAAATCCTAGCGAGGGAAATTAGCTACTCATAATTAATTCAAGAACAACAAGATTAATAAAAGAATTCACTAGATTAAACATCACGAATAATAATAAATTTACGACAAGTATAAAACAATAATTAAGTATAATTAAATATGAAGAAGAAAACAATCAAGAACAAAGAAGAAGGAAGGAAGATTAATAAAATTATCGAAGGAATGAAGGCGATTCGAATCCAAAAGTTCTTACAATAACCGAGTTTTGAGAAGAAATTAAACTAGAGAAAATAAAAGTAGAGAAGAAGTCTAAAAGAAATCTAAAGAGAAGTAAAAGAGAACAAGAGAGAAGTTGAGAGATGATTTCTAATGTGGCTCCCAAAGCCCTATTTATACAAATTGAATGGGTAAAAAAAACTGTTTAGGAAACTCTTCCGTTTAGGAAATTCCTTGCTGATCACGAAACCTGCCCGCAGTCCAGGAAATAGTCGGCCGACTATTGTAATAGTCGGTCGACAAATCACTCATCAACTTGATCTCTGCAGCTCCAGAATAGTCGGCCGACTATTGTAATAGTCGGTCGACTATCGTCATGGTCGGCCGACTATTCTGATAGTCGGTCGACTATCGCCCGTTTCAGCGTACAGCAATTTTCCAGCTTCGATTTGGCACGATTTTGGTTCGTTTTAGCTCCTTTGTCTTCCGTTCCTGCAAAAGGACAATACACACCACAAAGTAGCCAATTCGGGGCAAAATAATAGTTTTCACTATTCAATAAACACGAGAATGCGCGTAATAAGAGCATAAAAAGTGTATATAAAATACGCGCATCACCGGTCGGGACCATCTCGTCCCGGACGGGATGGCCCAGCTGCTGCGCGTGACTTCTTTTATCTTCCTTCTTCATTCTTGTAACCCTATAAATACTCCTCCCTTGTATTGTTTAAGCATCTTACATTACCCTAGACTATCTTAAGCCTCTCTTTAACATTTAAACCCTAGATTTAGTTCTCCTCTCATTAGTTTAATCTTCCTTTAATCTTTAGTTAATCTTTGTAATTAGTCTTGTATTAAGGAGATTCTTGAAGATTATTCCAAGCTTGACAACCTTGGAGTTTTATTTGCGTTTCTTATTAATTCAAGTTTACATATTTTTCATCCTTTGCTAGTTGGTATAATCCTCTTCTCCCTTTTACTTTGATTCTTTGTTTAATCATCAAGTTTTAATCTTTATATTTTGCTTATTGTTATTGCTTGTTCATCATGGATGTTTTGATTATTATGTTGTTCTCTCTTGTTCATGATAGTTTTAATTTGATTATGAGTGAGTAGATTCCTTGTGGGGTTAGTAGGGGGATTAGGTGTGGATTATGGGTGATTAGGGTTTGATTAGGGGTAAAGGTGAATCTTTTGTTGCTAGTCACATATTGGGCACTCTATGTGTTTGTTGAATTGCTTGTGTGGGTAGTAATGGCCAATGCTTCCCATGTTTGTCTTCACTTTCTCATTGTTTGACTAGTGTGTGATTGTGTCGGGTATAGTCTTAGGCGCGAGAGCGCGAACCGACCTTGTGTAGACACCCGCATTTTGACTGCCAGGTGGCTATAGCAGTTTCCAAAAAACACCCGATGATGATCGGACGCTAACATGCTTCTATGCGCTCGGATACGGTCTCAAATCCATTAATCGCTGGCTAACACACTTAAAGAGTACAAATATCACAAAATCAACCTCGAATCCAGGTCCAGTGGGCCGTTTCCAATCAAATAAGGCTAATTTGGGCCAAAACCGACACCGGAGTTAAAACCGACTTTTTGCGATTGGGTCAACCCCGGTCAAAGTCGTTTCCGAGACACACAAAAACAGTCATACAACCATCAAGGTTAAAGCCACCATAACTTAATCTTCATAAAACCTCGAAGACTCTTGTGTTAAAGCCACGGTTACGAGTCCGTTCCGAGACAAGAACATGTAGGTTGAGGGTGTCAAAACCCCGTTTCTTCTCTTCTCCTCCTCCTTCTCGTGTCGCGTCGTCGTTATCTTCATACGGGTCGCATTTTTTTTTAATTTTTTTTTATCGTTATTATCGCATCCTAATATCACTAATATCGATAGTATCCATATCAAAGCATTAAAATACTTATCAATTTGTGTCGAATAAGAAGGATATCGGAATAAGAAAACACGAATATACAAGTGTACTGCACACAGCGTTGACGGTCGCTTATTCCGGTACCCCGACTATTTGATTATTGAGATAAGTCAACTTAAACAATAATCTTTTTTATCTCGCCTTCATCATTATTCGAGTCACATAATCGCATCGATTTTCAAAAGCAAACATTGTATTTTAATAAGGGTCGAGACCCATTGACACGGATCCGACATCACAATCCCTAGGGATTTATTTCGATGTCGGAGAAGTCGAGGGAATCAAGTCCTTTTTTTTATTATTCAAGCAAAGCGTCGGTTTTGTAGATTCGATGCCAATTCCATAATTGGATGTCGAATCTAACAATCTAGTCAATTAATTCAATCAATTCGATTTTCTTGTTGATGCTAACGTAGACGTCACGTTATAATTATGACGCTACAAACGCGGAGAGAAATTCATGTCGTTTTGATCCACTTAAAACGACTCAAATCAAGTTTCTTTATTTTTTCGCTCTAGTATTCCATATCAATTCCATAATCGAGTGTGGGATACGATGAGCATTCAAAATTGGAATCGGGTATAAATTCAAACAATATTTATATTCGGTTCAACCAAATCTATGATTCATAAAAAAACCCGAATCGAGCATAAGTCATACAATATTTATGCTCAATTCGGTAAAATTGTCGAATTATCAAAAATCAAAAGCAATTTCGAAATCAATTCAATTTGCAAGCGAATTACAATTCGCACAGGGGGCACTCGACCGAGTGCCTAGCCCACTCGGTCGAGTGGCACCCCAAAATCGAACCAGAATGTTTTTCACGACCCCCACTCGATCGAGTCTCACAGTGACTCGGTCGAGTGGCCATGTACTCGACCGAGTTGGTCAATAACTCGGCCGAGAACGGTCTAAAACGCAAAACAGAATCATCTTTTACAGGTCCACTCGATCAAGTCCATCGACCACTCGATCAAGTGACCTCATAACGACTAAAACAACGAGTCGTACATTCTTCTTTTCAAACTCGGTAGTAACTTGTGATTTAGGTAAACACGCGTTTAATTCATCACGTGTATTACTACCTTTTCGAACCATACATCATCATATTTGCATCATCTCATATCATATTTTCACAAACCATTATTATTCGTTATATCGTCACTAACAGTTTGTTTGTTTCCTTTGTCAATTTTCATTGTTTATTTTATTTTTACTAAAATGAACCCACATGCTAAAATTCCACTTTGACGTAGAATTAATTGCATTAAATTGACTTAGAAACCCTTTTTCAATTCCATTCACATGTTTAGGGAAAATAATCTTTGCATATCATTTTCCCGTTCAACTAACGCGCGTATTAGAAAGTCATTTGAATTCTTAGTAGAGGCCGTTAATGTGCGGGCGGGGTTGGGTGTCCTTTGTGGGCTTCCCAACACGTACCCTCACCCCTTACTCAGAACCTCGGTTTCCGCATGCCCGAAACCGTTGGCGCATGAGAGTCATTCAATACACAATATCCGATAATGTCGGTATTGGTATCAAATGCAAAGGGACGACCCAATAAACTCTGACATCGGAAATGGGCCGTATTTTGTATACGGACCACTACGACATAGAGTGGGATCGAATGGTTTCGAATAACCACAAAATTCGGTGGCGACTCCACATAGACCTAAATTTCAATTCGATCCGTTTCATATGGAGATTCATTCGCCTCCCCAAACCCGCGCGTGGCTGCGTCGGGGTGGACCTATGTCATGTCCACACCTTGACCTAGGTTTAGACGCGAGAGCGCAAACCGACTCTAGCAACTAGGAGACACCTACACCCTTGATCACCCAATTACCCTACTACACTTAAGAACCCGACCTAACCCTACTCCCTTCCATATTGGATTCATCCTTCTAGTTAGTGATCATTTCGTTAGTTCATTGTTTAGTTGGTATTTAGTTATTTCATTTAGCCTTGTTATAGCTAGTTCGTTATTGGTCTAGTCCTTACCTCCTCAACCATCATAGTTTGTCAATTATCATTCTCTTTGTGTTTGTTTGTGACTTAGCCTTGTTGGTGAGTAGTCCATAGTCTAGACACCTATAACCGTCCCCGTGGACACGACCCGACTTACCCTAGCTACCGTTAGGATTAGTTGGTTATATATTGATCGGTAGGATCCGCGGCAAATCCGACTATCAATTTGGTGCCGTTGCCGGGGACGGTGCATGTTTAGACTTAGTTTGCTTATTAGCTTGAATTAGTTACCCTTCTTGTGCTCTTATTCTATCTCTTGTGCATATTGTGTAGTTTTTTCTTAGTTTCTTTAGCTTCTTTTTCTCTTTGTCTTGGGTAGTGCTCATTTATTGTCTTTGCCTAGTGCCCATAAAGCACTAGGTGTTCTCACGTTTGCTCTAGTGTGTAGTGTATGCCTAGGGGGGAGGCGAATTCTTTCTCTTCAATCTAGAGCCGGAAAGACTCTTTAGAGCCTTTCGCCAACGGACGATTGGCCGGGTTAGAATCTCTCAACCAAGTGCTAGCAATACCACCGAAGAACAAACCCCAGGATCCGACTTTATCGAGCAACCTCAAGGCAATACCGAAGGGATCTTCATAAATCCTTTTGGTACTTCTCAACCTAGTCCCCCCTCTACTTCTACATCAACACCATCTACACCGTCCTCTCCCGCATATCCAATAATGCCTAAGTTCTTTTCACACTCAACGTTTACGGAGGATGTCTTGCCCGGTCCAACCGCTTTACCGGAAGCATATACCGGCAACTTTGTGGCAAAGACTCAATTCATCCAATCACTACAAGAAAAACAGTCCCGGGCGTCCGCTTGGTTGGCGTCCTGGGCATATGGACGCCTACATGGCGTCTGAAAAAACCTACGGGCGTCCACAGTCAGACGCCAAACTTGGCGTCCGACTGAGTTTGGGAAGGACGAAATTCAGGCCAACAGGCGTCCACAGGGAGACGCCATATACCACAAATGGCGTCCACTGTCGGACGCCAAAGGAGGAGTAACGGGCGTCCACCCATGGCGTCCGATAGTGGACGCCTGGCCCTTTGATTTGGTGACAAATACCCGCCCACCCCCCTCTCCCCCTTCACTCTCTAAAAAATATTTTACTCTCTACACCCTCTCCACACTCCCTCGCCGATTCCATTCCAAATTCCTCTCCAATTTTCATACTTTTACTTAATTTGTGATATGTTTTCTTACTTTACTTAGTTCTTATTCATTATAATTAGTTCTTATTTTTGATTGTTATCGTTATTTATTGATAGTTTGCTCGTTAATATTGTTTAGGTCTAAATTTCGATTAGGTTGATTAGTTTAGCCCAAATTCGCTTAGGTTGATTAGTTTAGTTGAAATTCGATTAGGTAGATTAGATTTGCCCATCACAATTATGATTAGGGTTTGATAAAATTGGTTGAATTGAGCTAGAATCACCTCTAGGGCCTTCCGTGAGGTTTTATGTGACTTAGGACGGACCAAAAGGTGTCGTAATAATGCCGGATTTTCCCGAAACCACTTCTATCCTGATCGGGGTTGTAAATAGGTGTTAGCGGCGCTTTCGGAAATTTGATATCTGCATCCGAAAATTTAACCCTTTTTTGACCAGTTTAAGCTATTTTTGTGTGACCTAAGCCATGAATTGTTGTGTTTTGTTCGGTTGAATTGGGATTACATTGATAAATTAGCTAGAGTTTTTGTAAATTGGGATTAAATTGTGATTACATTTGTGATTAAATTCGGTGACTAATTTTTGTAAGGTCAATTAAAAATTAATAAGAGATTTGCAAATTAAAAAATTGGGTTTACTTTGACGTATTAGTGATTAAATTGAGGAGACTCAGTTATGGAAATTAAGTTAGAGAAATTAAGTTTAAGTTAAATGGTGATTAAATTTTCGTTTAGTAAGTTTAAATTAAGTTACGGAAATTAAACTTTTATTTGTTATATATATTTTTTGAACATAGAAAATGAAGAGAGTTGAACGCAAGTGGATGTATGAGGGTAGACTTGATAAGAAGAGACGTCCCACCGTAGAATTTTTGAGGGGTGTGGAATCATTTGTCGAGGTCGCTAAAAAGTCAGTAGACTATGCATCGAGGGGGGAGGTTAGGTGTCCGTGCGCTAAATGCAAGAACATTAAATTTTTTGATGTCCTTGTAGTTAAGGAACATGTCATCTATAATGGTTTTTCATCAAATTATTATAATTGGATTTGTCATGGTGAGCCACCTCAGTCTGAGGAACCCGAAAACCGTCAAAATGAGGGGGGTTTGAGAGGTATGATAGTTGACGTAGTGGAGTGCAACTTGTTTAACAACGAGAACACATATGGGAATGACTCACCCAACTAACAAGACTCACCTAACCCACAAGAACCTAACCCACGAGCAAAGGCGTTCTTCGACATGTTGAACGCTTCGGAGAAATCCTTATACGGAGGGTGCGATGTGACTTTGTTAGAGGTCGCACCTATGGTAGTCAGCCTTAAATGTGAGTTCAACCTACCCTTTGCCTGTGTCGATGGTATTGCTGCCTTGCTCGAGAGAGTAATCCCGAAAGACAATATCATGACCGGAACTTTCTACACAACCAAAAAAGTTGTGAAGGGCCTTCAACTCCCGCATCAGAAGATTGATGCTTGTCCAGATGGATGTATGTTATTTTGGAAGGACGATGCGATGCTAGATAAATGTAAGAGATGTGGTAAGGGTAGGTATAAGATGGTTGAGGGGGATATTGTTTTGAGGGGTAGAAAAGGGAAAAGCGGTGTTAGGGGTAAGAAACCGATCCCAATAAGTCAGTTTACGTACTTCCCTATTGCACCAAGGGTTCAAAAATTGTATGCCACAAAAACCATAGCGAAGCAAATGGGGTGGCACAAGGAGGATATTAGGATACCAGGGAAGATGTGTCATCCGAGTGACGGCGAGGAGTGGAAGCGTTTTGATAGACAACATCCCCACTTTGCGTCAGAACCCCGAAATGTAAGGCTAGGGTTGTGTACTGATGAATTTGCACCTTTCGGCCAATTTGGTAAGTCGTACTCTTGCTGGCCTGTGATGATCACACCTTATAACCTACCTCCTTGGTTGTGTTTGAAGCAGCCTTTCATCTTTCTATCTCTTATTGTGCCTGGTCCCAAAAATCCAAAAAATCATTTGGATGTTTACTTGCAACCTGTTACTGAGGAATTGAAACAAATGTGGGAGGTAGGGATCGAAACTTATGATGTCTCTTTGGGACAAAACTTTCAGTTGAAAGCATCTCTGTTGTGGACTATAAACGACTTTCCCGCGTACGGTATGCTCTCGGGGTGGTCTACTGCGGGTCAGAAAGCGTGTCCGTGTTGTATGGAAGAGAGCAAAGCTTTTTATCTCCCAAATTCTAGTAAAATTAGTTGGTTTGACTGTCATAGACAGTTCCTATCAGAGGGTCACCCATATAGGAAGAATAAGAAGGCATTCAAGAAGGGTGAGGTTGTGCTTGACGACGCACCTGATCGACTCCCAGGAGATGAAATATGGGAGTTGATTTCTGAGTACCCGTCCACTGTTGACGGAACCGACCAGGAGTTCAAAGACCTGAAAAAGTTGAAAAATGGTTGGTTTAAACGTAGCATATTCTTTGACCTACCATATTGGAGGACTTTGTTACTTCGTCACAATTTAGATGTGATGCACATAGAGAAAAACTTCTTCGAGCAATTGATTCACACTGTAATGGATGTGGAGGGGAAGAGTTGTGACACTACCGGCTCCCGGCGAGATGTAAAGATTTTTTGTGACCGTCGTCAGCTGCACATAAAACGGGATGGGTCCAAACCGAGAGACTTGTTCACACTTGACAAGGCCCAGAGAAAGGCGTTGTTGGAGTGGGTAGAGAAGTTGAAGTTTCCTGATGGGTACGCCTCCGACTTCAAATGCTGTGTTGATCTTAAGAACCTAAAACTGCAAGGGTTAAAGAGTCACGACTGCCATGTCTTTATGGAGAGGTTACCTTCCGGTAGCTCTAAAGCAACTTCTGCCACCGACGGTGTGGAATTCTATAACTGAGATATCTCAGTTTTTTCGAGATTTGTGTTCTTCTACAGTAACAAGTGAGGACGTGACTCGGTTGGAGGATCAGATTTCACAAATACTATGCAAACTCGAGATGATCTTCCCACCGTCGTTCTTTAATTCCATGGAGCATCTACCTGTCTACTTGCCCTACGAGGCTAAGGTTGGAGGACCTGTCCAGTATAGATGAATGTACCCATTTGAAAGGTACATAAATTTTTGTAACTTTATTTATAAATTTAATTTAAACATAGCTAACTTTTATTAATTAAAATACATAACTTGTTTATTTAGGTTCCTCAATCATCAGAAGAAGAAAATTGGTAACAAGGCTAGGGTAGAGGGTTCTATTTGTAATGCATATTTGACAGAAGAGATTGCGAACTTCTGCTCCCTATACTTTGAGAAAGACGTCCAAACAAAAACCAAGAACCTGAACCTAGAACATTTGGTTTCCATTGATCCTACTATACTAGAGTTTTTTCAAAAGAAGGACGATGAAGGAACTTCATCCGTCGAGGGTTCTAGGGTACTAGATGAGAAAGAGTACAACCGAGCGCACCTTTACCTACTCTCTAATTGTGAGATCTTAGAGCCTTATGAGAAGCAATTTGTAACTGAATATGTCGCTGTGAACCCTGACGTGAACCCTGATGACGTTTGGAGTAAGCACGATGAACATTTTCCTAAGTGGCTAAAGGATCACGTAGTTGCCTTAGACATACGTGATGATTTGGTAAGAAGTTTGGCTTACGGACCAGTGCGAGTGGTTAAAACCTGGAACCGGTACACAGTGAATGGGTTCAATTTTCACTCATTCAACTATGGTAAGAACAAGGCTAGATGTAATTTCGGTGTCAGTGTGACATCTCTTGATGGTGATGAGTACTACGACATTTTGGAGGATATTTTTGAGTTGTGTTATGCCGGCAAAGAACGGGGGTATAGAGCTGTGGTGTTCAAATGTGAGTGGAAATACAGCTCCGTGAACGGAACCCGGGTGCATGAACGTTACAAGATCGTGGAAGTTAACCACACCCGGAAATATCCTACGTACGATCCGTTCATACTCGCGCATCAGGCCAAGTAAGTCTACTTTGCTCCTTCTCCGTAGACGAGAAATGACAGAAATCAAAGTCAATGGTGGGCAGTCTTTACAACAAAACCACGGGGGCAAATAGACAGTTCTTTGTTCCAGGAAGATGCGGCTTCAAGTGGTACACGCTTGTCTCCTATTGACGAGACCATACTCTCCGAAGAAGATCAGAATGTAGGGGCAGATGAATACTCTGAGGATGATACTGAAGATGGACATGGAGATTACATGGTTAGGGATGTTCCGGAGATCCTTGAGGAGGATGACGGACACGACGAAGAGAATTTGGAGGACGATCAAGAGGAGGGCGAGGAAACGGAGGAGGAGGATCAGAGTGAGGACAGTGAGGCTGAAGACAATAACGACAGCGAAGATGACTGCTAGACTTGTTGTAGTAGGTTAACCATATTAATCATTGTGTTACTTATTGTGTACGTTATTTCAATTGTGTTAGATTGTAATTGCTAATTGTTGCTAATTTGTTGCAAGGTTAAGATAATGGCAGGCGGTAGATTGACGAGGAGATGTGGCGGAGGTAGTAGGTCTGTGCACGCATCCACCTCGCAACAGGAGGAGGAGGAAGTGGTCCTTGAAACGTCGGGACAGGAGCAGAACGATGAGCAGCAGCGGCAGGGGGACACGGAGGAGCTAAAGAAGGACGAGAACGGTCGTGTGATTCTCGACCCCGGTCGCGTATGGTAATATAATCTAACATGCCCACTCTTTTGTAACATATGAATATTTGGACTACATACATCTTGTAATATTTCGTACATGTCTGTGTCTCTCGACTTGGTGCAGGTTCCTCCATGGGGAGGTGACCATTGGCTGTACTAACAGCTACATGGTTGACAAAGGTCTAGGGTATGCCTGTTGGACTCAGGTGCCAACGGATCAACGGGAGCAGTGGTTCAACAACTTCCGGGTTCGTTGACTGTTTTTGCTATCGAGTTCCGCATTCATAATGTGTACTTTGTAATTATTTCTTTTACTAATTACTAATCCGCCTTGATTTTGTAGCTGAAGTTCTTTAGGAAGTCGGAGCTCGAAGGAAGGGTATATGAGCGTTACAACGAGACTTGCACACGCCACTTCGCAGACATAATGAACAAGCGCCACACCCGGGGGACTGCGCTAAAAGACCTTAAAGGTGTAGTTTTTTATATTACTCAATTTTAAAGAACAATCTAACTTCAATCTTTTACTATATTAACTAATAATATATTAGTGTTGTCATACTTCAGGTGAGGAGTTGGAGAGGTGGGTTAAGTACCACGACGACAAGGGCTTCAAGGTCAGATCGGAGAGGGCATCCCGAAACAAAATGAAGAACTGTGAGCTCGAGGGGAAGGCCGACCCGACACATCATCGGGGTTCACAGTCTTCGTTTCTTCGTCTCAAGAGGGTGTGATTTCTAATAATATCGTACTCCTACTTGATTAATCATAAACTACGTTCACGTAATATACGTTCGCCTAACGGTCGTACTTTTATAACAGCTACAAGCTGAACTCGGGAGGACACCAACCGCCCCTGAGGTGTTCCTGGACATGCACGGGAAGACCGACTCGAAAGGAACTTCTTTTATGACGAGTAAAGATCAGGCAATCTGGGTGAGTACTTACTATTTCAAATAAATCAACTGTGTCTATATATATACTTTAGGTGGTAGATAAGTATCTTTATTGATTTCATCTACTAATAACTTGAATTGAAATCACTGTTGTGTACGCAGGATGCCTACCAAGAGGAGCTAGCAAATCACGAGAGTTCTCCTGATGCTGCCGAAGTAGACCCGAATGAGACCTATTTCAAGGTCGAGAAGGGGTACAAGAAAGGTAGTGTGTATGGTGTTGGGAATGCACACGGGATCTACTTCACACCTCCCACAGCGCGTCTAGGCACCTCCACACAGATGGAGTATACGCCACCCAGATCTCAGCAGCCTGACCCAGAAAAGGAGGCCATGAAGGAGAAACTGAAGGAGCAGGCGAATCAGATAAAGAAGATGCAGGAACAGATGGCCATGTTTCAGGCCATGTTCAACAAATGCAACCAAGGTCGTCCCCCTTCCCCTCCAGACGACAGAGACCCCTTTGGCGGGGATGGCGGTAACTCTGGTGCTGCAGCTAGCTTCACAGTTAGCTGATTGTTTTTTGTTATTGGTGTTGTAACTGGATTTATGGATTATGTATCTTCGAACTAGTTTAGATTTATGTACCTTTAAACCGTATGTTAAAACTTTTTTATATAAATGTTTTTTGAGCATAAATGTGGCGGGAGATCAAGTGTTTTGGTTGATTGAGAGTGTGTTGTGGATGGTCGACCCAGTTGTGGTTGGATGAGAGTTGTAGATTTGTTTTATTTTGCAGGTTTTGTCTAGACATCGAACGCTTGTCTACGGCCATGCATCAGCATAAATGGCGTCCAATAATGGACGCCAAGCCAGACGCCGGAGGAAGCTAAACGCGATCAAGATTGGCAGCTATTCAGGGGACATGACGTCTGACTGTGGACGCCAGGTATCCCTGGATGGCGTCCACAGTCGGACGCCAACATGATGCACATGGCGTCTGACTGTGGACGTCATCCAGGGACAGCGGGCGTCCACAGTCAGACGCCACCCATGGCGTGCGCTGTCAGACGCCAATTTTATTGGCGTCCAATGGTGGACGCCCGGACAAAAAACAGGCGACTTGTCGTGGCATCCACTTTCTGGCGTCTATTTGCGGACGCCCGGACCCATACAACATCCACTAACGGAAGCCAATGGATGGACGCCAGGCCCATCTATTCTTGTAGTGAATTGGTCAAGCGAAGCCAATTTAATGGGTTACCAACAGAAGATCCTCATCAACACATGGAAACCTTTTCGGATTATTGTGATGCTATTTCACATCCGGGAATAACCCAAGACCAAATCCGGTGGGTACTATTTCCTTTCTCTTTGATCAGTAAAGCAAAGCAATGGTTCAAAGGGTTAGACAAGGCGACTCTTGGTATTGATACTTGGAAGAAGCTAGCATTGGCTTTTTACCAACAATTCAATCCCTCGGAGAAGACAAATCAATTGAGAGCCTCTATCACGGGATTCCAACAACGTGATGAAGAAAGCCTCTACGAAGCATGGGAAAGATTCAAAGCCTTGATCTGCTCTTGTCCTCACCATGGTCTATCACAATGGTTCCTTGTTCAACAATTTTGGAACGGATTATATGAAGACTCAAGGGCCATTCTCAATATGGGATCGAATGGAAGGTTCACCGAGGTGGATGATGACCAAACTTGGTCAAGAATCGAGGAGATGGCGGTCCACAATTCCCAATACTCAAGGCCTAGGAAGGCGAATCGAGGAGGTAGGCACGAGGTCGATGCTATTACACAACTAAGCATTGACCTTGGAGCTCAATTAAAAACTCACATGGAGACCATTGACAAGAAGCTCCAAAGCCACCTCAATCAAGTTCAAAGCGCTAGTTCCTCCAACCAACACTCGATTTATGAAGTTAATGCTTTGGGAGTTGTGCCTCATACACCTTATTATGGGATGTGCGATACTTGTGGGATAGTTGGACACGAGCCTATACATTGTCGGGGAAGCATTGAGCAAGTGAACGCCTTTCAAGCGTTCAAGCAAGGTGCCCCCTATCCTAATATGTACCAAGCTTCCCATCAAGCTTCTCAACAACAAGCTCTACAACACCGTCCCTATGTTCCACCTCCCTTAAGGGACAACAATCAAGGATACCAAGGTTATCAAGGCAACCCAAGGCCATTCAACAACTTCAAGCAAATTAACCAAGGTACCTTCAACAACAATCAAGGGTTCCAACAAGGGAATCTCAATCAAGGTGGTTTCCAAGGAAACCAACATAACCAAGGTCATCAAAACTACAACCATGGCAACAATCAAGGCCTTAATCAAGGCAACTCTCATGGGTTCCAAGGGAACCATCAACAACAACAAGCAACCCAAGGTAATCGACAAGAAAGTAAGCCAAGGAGTCGGTCTCCTACTCATGATTATGGCATTCCTCTAGCCATCACAAACACTCCTCATAACCAACAATCTCCCCCTCGGGATTTCGACATGCAAAAGTCAATGTTGAACATGCAAAGGAGTCAATTGGAGACACAAAGAACCCAACAAGAAATCATTACTCAACTTCAAAGGGATAACTTGGCAAGAGATATATGAAGATGCTCGAGACCCAAATAGCTCAACTTGCTTCGGGTAGCTCTTCAAGGCAAAAGGGGCACTTACCTCCTCAAGGTGAAATGGCGAAATTTGAGCATGTGAATGCTATTACCACGAGGAGTGGTTCATCTTATAACTCCCCCCACCCCCTAATGAGCATGTACCAATGAAAGAAGTTGTGTCTCCAATTCAAAAAGATCCAAGCTTGGGAAATCCAATAGAGGAGCAAGTCTTATGGGAGATTGAGAAACCCCAAGAAGACAAGCTTCCCCCACTTCAAGGAAATGACAAGGGAAAAAGGAAGGTGTCATTTGAGAAGTCCACCCCTACTGAGCAAAACAAGGTTCAAATCAAGTTGCCTTTCCCAACAAGGCAAATGAAGACCAAGGTTATTCAAGGTTCACTATAGCGTTCACAAGAGTGGTGAGCGAGCTTATTCAAGGTTCTACGCTTCCCAAGTTGAAGGATCCGGGTTGTTTCTCGATCCCGTGCACCATAGGCAACTTCAAGATTGAGAGAGCATTATGTGATTTGGGTGCGAGTGTAAGCATCATTCCATATTCCATTTGTGAGCGACTTGGGATGAAGGAGCTCAAGAGTACTTCCATTACACTCCAAATGGCCGATAGTTCACTTAATCGACCATTGGGGATGTTGGAGGATGTGCCGGTAAGAATCGGGAAGTTTTTCATTCCGGTCGACTTCCTCGTGCTCGACATGCCGGAAGATGCTATCACTCCCATTATCCTTGGGCGCCCATTTCTACGTACCGCTGGTGCTATGATTGATGTGAAGAACGGTAGGATCACATTTGATTTAGGCGAAGAAAAACTCATGTTTGAACTACTAATGATGACCTCGCCTACTAATGATGAGTCTTGTAAGATGATCCACACCATGGAAGACATCAATCTAGGGGATGAGTCGGGAAAAAGATTGAAGAATGACTTCTATGAGTTTGAGGATGATGACTCCGAGCTTGGGGCGGATGAATGCCCGCATCATGATTTTAAAGACAAATGCCATGACAAGATGAAAGATGAACCTCCCTTGGAGCCACATGAGGATAGATGGACGTTTGGGTATATACCGAAGGATCGAAAGTACAAGTTCAAGCCATTGAACTTAGTAGATCGGGATGCCCCGGGAACGTCGAAGCTAGGATGTGATGATCCTTGGAGTGGAGATTGGTATTCCACTAGCTTGATTGAAGACTTTTCAAGAGCCTTCGATTTGTTTCTTCGTGCCCTTGATAGCGATGGAATTGGTTATAGTGTTGTTGAAAAAGAATTGAAGAGTACACCATCCTTGGTTTGACAGAGTTCCAAAAGAACCGTCCTATTGTATATATCTCTTCCTTGTAATATTTTTAGGTTTTGTGAAATTCTTGTAATTTGGTATTTTGATGAGTGATGTGAGGGAGGGATTTTGATGAATGTTTTGAGCCCATTTGATAGGTGTGAAGTGAAGATGAATCCTAGAGAGGAGGGGTTATTGTTAGAGCTTGGATCGTGCGAAGGGGAGTCAGTTTTTGAAGCTTGGAACGAGCTTTTGGAGTTATAGAGGGTTAGGAGACTCTTCCCGACCGAGAAGAGTGCATCCCGAACGGGAAGGATGAACCATCCCGACCGGGAAGGATGTCATCCCGATCGGGATGAGTGTACCAAAAATGGGGTTCTCTGGAGTGTCATCCCGACCGGGACGAGGGCTTCCCGACCGGGACGGGCATGTCATCCCGACCGGGACCATCCATCCCGACCGGGATGATGCCTTGTTCCTCCTTTAGCCTCTTCTTTGTCATTTTAGACCACTCTACCACTTTATACCCCCTCCCAACCTCCCTACCAATCCTTGCCCTTATCATATGACCCCTACACTTCATATACACATATTCACCTCATTTTCTCTTCACTTTACAACGACTTTCACATCAAAACCCATCTCCTTATACCTTTGCGCTCCAACCATGGAACCATATCATGATTGGAGGGGGGGATAGCAATGACGACGACTAGCTACGTGCCGATATCGACCTATGAGACGATGGAGCGAGTGAGTTGCTACCCGCATGGTACGGCAACTATCCTTTCTTTTCCGTCTTTTGTTGCTTGTCTTCTTTTGTTAGTTCCCCTTCCCCTACCACTTTTGTGTCATGGTGGCCCTCGGGGCCTTGGTAATTGTTGCTCCCCACTCTTGATGACGTGACTACATCGAGAGTCATTTCAAAATCCAAAGTTACAAGATTTTCACTCTTTTTGTAGGATTTAGTCGGATTTGGGCGGAATCTGGGCTAGGTGACTTGATTACACCTAGTCCTCCCCTCCCATTTCCTTTTATTTCTTCCCCCATCCATATCTTTTCTTGTCTCGGCCCATGGTGTTTTGATTACACCCCGGCCGGACACATTCTACCCTTTTATCCACTTTTCTTTTCGATTTTTAGCTTTATTTTCGTAGTTTCTTTTCTTTTGTGTCTCCATACACTACGGTCGAGCATGAGGACATTGCTCGGTTTAAGTGTGGGGGAGCGATATTCCATCGTAGTTAGTTTTATTTTCGTTGTTTTTTGAAAAATCTTTAAAAACCTTAAAAATTTGAAAAAAATTTCACAAAAATCAAAAAGATTTTCTTTTGTGTGTTTTCCTTTTGTGTCGTTATATCGTATATTTCTTGTGTTGTGCGTGTTTTGCCTCCCTTTTTCCTTATAGGTTGCTTAATCACCAATAGTTTTGGAGAGCTTTCAAGACATCCGGTAACATCTTTCATTCCTTTTCCCTCTTTGTCTCTTGCGGAGTTTGGAGGAGATTTGTGATGATGTGTGCTCGGGTGGAGCTTTGTGCATATTAGTGGGTGATTGGTCGCTTATTTAGAAATTCGGGTGGTTTTTGTTCTCTTTGTATGTTTGTTTTGATTTGTTTTGTTTTGTTGCCTTTTGTCTCCTTTTCTTCTGTTTTTGTCGTCTTTGTTTTGTGATGTGTAGTTGTGTCTAGTGTGTAAAAAGGTTTTCGAAAACCCGGTTTAGAGGCTAGTGTGCAAGTGTTTACTTTTCCTCTCTAGTAGTATAAATCGAGTCTTGGACTTTAGTCTAGTAGAATGACCCTAAATCACTGATTTCGTTCGTTTCTTACCTTGAGTCCACCTAGCTTACTAGGGATTTACTACGGGATTTGCATTTTGACCATTATGACCACCCATGGTGTGAAAAGGCCTTGGTTGCCGAGTCCCGTCCCTTAGGTGACCGTGTTTGAAATTGTTTGATTAGTCCAAGTTCTCCACCTTTTTGTGGGTTTGAAGGGGGATCGCGACTTCCGACTCACCCATTCCCCTACCTCCTACACATATCCACAAAATAAGATGCAAATTGTTGAAATCTCTTTCTTAGTTGTAAGAAGAAATGCCTACAACTCAAATCTAGCCAAAAGGGGCAAACAATGAAAAAGAAAGAAAATGAAAGAAAGAAAAGATTGAAGAAAAAGAAAAGGCACAAAAAGCCAAAAAGAAAATACAAAAGATGAAAAAGAAATGGCATAGCAACACACAAAGCAAAAATGCAAAAGAAAGAAAAATGCCAAAAGAAAACCGTCTCACAAAAATTTTCCCCACATCTCAAAAATAAGCCTTTTTTCCGATCATTACCGTGAAGAACCTATCAAAGGACCGAGTCCCTAGGAAGGATGATAGCGATAGTGGTCGGTCTTCCCTCATTTTGCAATCATATCCACCTTTTTACTTGGACTAGTTGGGCGGTTTTTGGGCATGGGACGACCCTCTTGGCATATCGCTAAAGGGGGCGGGGTCTCACTTACCTACAGTGTCGAATAACACCGTGGTTCATCCCTTTTCCATCCCGCCAATCATCCCGTAGTACGTTCTTAGAAGGTTAGGAGGAACCTAGATAAGTTACCAACGTTTTTGTTGCTTTGTCGTCATACTATTAGGGTTTTGTCCATTTTGGTTTGTATTGCTAGCTTGGGAACGTTGTCACTTGCCTTGAGTCCTAAACCGGTGCTTCTTTCACCGCTTTTTAGAGGGAAGCGGTATTTGTTTCTTTTTGGGTGCAACCTTTTGTTTGTTTGTTTATATGTTTGTTTGTTTATGTGTTTTTGTGTCGGGTTGCATCCACGGTTTTGTCGCAAGACCTCACTTGCCTTGCGGAGAGCACTTATCCTCTAGGTGTTCTCGCGTGAGTTGAAAGGGCGTAGGGTGCGCTAATACCTGCTCGGCTAGTTTAGTAGTTAGTTTGTGCTTACTCGAGGGCGAGTAAGGGTTAAGTGTGGGGGAGTTGATAAGTATGGTTTGTAGTGCCTAGTTTGTTGTGTTTTGGTCCCATTTTCCTTGCAGAATCGCTCCTTGGGAGCGTTTCATGGGCTACTTATGCTTCCTCTAGTTCGTTTCAGGTTCCCGAGACCATTCATGAAGAATTGGAACGATTTCGACTCGTTTCATACACTTTTTGGAGCCAACGAAGTGAAGGAACGATCACTCGATGCCTTGGATTCGATCCCGAGACCTTGGGACCCAATCCCGAGCCCCTTAGACTCGATCCCGAGACCCGAGAGTCGATGAGAAGCCCATGAGAAGCAAGGAGGGACCTTAAAGATCATATTGGAGGCCTACAAGACCCATCCTCGTCGGGAAGGACCTCATCCCGCCCGGGATGAGGTGCACAAATGCGAGGGGTTCTGTTTTGGACCCATCTCGGTCGGGACCATCTCGTCCCGGACGGGATGGCCCAGCTACTGCGCGTGACTTCTTTTATCTTCCTCCTTCATTCTTGTAACCCTATAAATATTTCTCCCTTGTATTGTTTAAGCATCTTACATTACCCTAGACTATCTTAAGCCTCTCTTTAACATTTAAACCCTAGATTTAGTTCTCCTCTCATTAGTTTAATCTTCCTTTAATCTTTAGTTAATCTTTGTAATTAGTCTTGTATTAAGGAGATTCTTGAATATTATTCCAAGCTTGACAACCTTGGAGTTTTATTTGGGTTTCTTATTAATTCAAGTTTACATCTTTTTCATCCTTTGCTAGTTGGTATAATCCTCTTCTCCCTTTTACTTTGATTCTTTGTTTAATCATCAAGTTTTAATCTTTATATTTTGCTTATTGTTATTGCTTGTTCATCATGGATGTTTTGATTATTATGTTGTTCTCTCTTGTTCATGATAGTTTTATCTTGATTATGAGTGAGTAGATTCCTTGTGGGGTTAGTAGGGGGATTAGGTGTGGATTATGGGTGATTAGGGGTAAAGGTGAATCTTTTGTTGCTAGTCACATATTGGGCACTCTATGTGTTTGTTGAATTGCTTGTGTGGGTAGTAATGGCCAATGCTTCCCATGTTTGTCTTCACTTTCTCATTGTTTGACTAGTGTGTGATTGTGTCGGGTATAGTCTTAGGCGCGAGAGCGCGAACCGACCTTGACCTAGGTTTAGACGCGAGATCGCAAACCGACTCTAGCAACTAGGAGACACCTACACCCTTGATCACCCAATTACCCTACTACACTTAAGAACCCGACCTAACCCTACTCCCTTCCATATTGGATTCATCCTTCTAGTTAGTGATCATTTCGTTAGTTCATTGTTTAGTTGGTATTTAGTTATTTCATTTAGCCTTGTTATAGCTAGTTCGTTATTGGTCTAGTCCTTACCTCCTCAACCATCATAGTTTGTCAATTATCATTCTCTTTGTGTTTGTTTGTGACTTAGCCTTGTTGGTGAGTAGACCATAGTCTAGACACCTATAACCGTCCCCGTGGACACGACCCGACTTACCCTAGCTACCGTTAGGATTAGTTGGTTATATATTGATCGGTAGGACCCACGGGCCACGGCAAATCCGACCATCAGGTTCCGTATTAGTCCAGGTGCTCGCCTTACTAGGTTCGACGCATCTCTATTAATACCGAACCGACGCATCTTAAGCAGAATACCAGGTAAGGTATACCACGAGAATGAGTAATATCCGTATTATCGCATTAAAACTAACTTGCTAATACGTATAATATTAGTACTCTTTACTCTCCTACGTGCATCTTTTCATGGCCTGACTGTCACGTGAAATCGCATGCAAAGAATGTAAACACAACTAATTTGACGATAATACTTGTCCTTAAACAACCGACGTAGCAAAAGGTATGGGGTGAAAACAACGGATGTTACAGTAGAGGCTTTCCAACGGTGAAAACACCTATAAACGGATGTTGGCTTTCCAATATGTACCCTCACCCCTTACTCAGAATCGACGGTTTCCGGATGTCCGAAACCATTGGCAATGAGAGTCATTCCAGGCATGGAGTGCTTAAGGGTACAAGTCTTTATCTTTAGGTCCCATGCCCTTCAACTTTGAGCCGGCTAGGGATCAAAGTTGACTTGAACGGTTTCCGAGTCCCCATAACTGACTCGGTGCCGACTCCACAAATCGCAACGAGTTCAGTTCACTAAAACGGTCGCCTTACCAAATGAATCGGCCTTTAAACAATTACAACCACGACTCGATTGATTCCAAACGGAAACGCGAGTGCCCCCACCCGTCTAGTACAAGTCCGGATCGTCATCCGAATCGAGGTCCGAAACATCGCCCTGTATGCGAGATCGGACCGGCCTCCGACAGGGAGGGGGCCGCGTGGGTGGCCGCCGCCACACGTTGAAAAACTGGGTCGGTCCTGCGCGGGCGCGCGCTGGGCGCCGGGCAGTGCGGACGGACGTCCACAGTTTGGCGATTCCGCTGGGGACTTGGAAACAAATTTCCAGTGGTGGTGTAACTTGAACGAGGTCGGTGAAGCTCGTTTCCTAGTTCCTAGTTGTGGTCACTACAGGTTTTGGCCCTAAAAATCCCACCCTAACCAATATCAGGACCAATCGACCTCTTCATGGTAAGATCCTTAGGGACACACGGAGGGATCCTCGATTGACGCTCCGGCCGCCTTACGCGTACCCCGTGAGAATAATAAGCGAATAGTTCCGAACGGACGGTATGACACTCGTCTTCCTGGATGATTTGTCAATGCCTAAGTGAAGACTGTTCGTGGGCGGTAGCCTACCCTTCCCTACCCGTGTCTGCATCCTGCATGGGTGTATGCATTCCTCGTTATGTGTATCATGTTTGAACAACCCAAGTAAAACACTAAAAATCTGGATTCAACCACACCAACATATTCAACCACACCCAATTTCGTTTTCGAAAAATACCTCCTCTTTTCAAAACGACCTTTTGAATGTCGATACTCTGGTCAAATCGTGATTTCTAAAAATAAAATAACATTTTTAGATGCTGTTGTCATGGCAAATTTTACACTCACCACTTTCAAAAAATATATATTTTTAGTGCCACCACCTGGCCAAAGCAAAACCCATTAACGACGATTACCGTTAATACCACCGGAACTCCCGATCAATGAGATCAAGGTACACCAAACGGTTACATTTTATTTCAAAAATAAATTCATTTTTACACATATACCGTTAACACAACCAAGGCTTCAATTAATGAAGTCAAGGAACCCAAAGCGGTCACACTCGCAAAACATCATTTTCAAAACACCATCATTAGACTTCACACTCTACCACGAGCACCACATACACCACGAGTATCGAACTAGTTAATTAATAGTAGTCTCGATAAAATCATGACGTCATCGTTTTCAAAACTGGTTCCCCTAAGGACCACGCTCCTTTCAAAAAAAGAGAAATTTACACTTTTACTATCGCCGGATTACCGACGCACACATATAGCAACACACCATCACGTCAAGAATGATGTCATCACGCCATCGTTGCATTGTTTTTACAAATCATCCTTTTCAAAAAAAAAACTTTTCTGCAAAGAATTGGTCTGTTTTTAAAAAAAACATATATCAAATCCTTTGATCCTGAGCCGGGATCGCGATCAACTTCTTACATCGTACAACCGTGTGATTACTTGTCTGTGTTAGTTACTAGGATCGCCTCTACTCGGGGTCTTACATTTTGGATCGTCTCATTTTGAGAAGTCCTCTTTAAACCTCGCCTCCGAGGTTTGTGTCAAATCGTCTCGCTACAGAGACCTAAAATCTGTTAGGCATTTTGCCAAATACACCAGGAGTCTAAAACACCTGAGTCCCTAAGCTAGTGACCGCACACACGCGAGTCAAGGGTCTCGCTCCCGCGTCGCTCAGTTGCGAGCGTTCCTCGAGTCCTTAAATCGTCTTGTGGACCCGAACTCATGTTCCTTTCTTTTACCTAGGAATGTGTGGACATGACATAGGTCCACCCCGACGCGGCCACGCGCGGGTTTGGGGAGGCGAATGAATCTCCATGAGATGGTCAAATGGAAATTTAAATCAAAGTCGGAGTCGCCACCGAATTTTATGGTTATTCGGAACCGTTCGAGCCCACTCTATGTGGTAGTGGGCCGTGTACAAAATACGGCCCATTTCCGATGTCAGAGTTTATTGGGCTCGTCCCTTTTGCATATCGATATAGATGCCGACTGGAGCGGTTAATCGTATATTGAATGACTCTCGTTGCCAATGGTTTCGGACATCCGGAAACCACGGTTCTGAGTAAGGGGTGAGGGTACGTGTTGGGAAGTTCACTAAGAACACCCAACCCCGCCCGCACATTAGCGGCCTCTACTAGGATATCGAATGACGTTTTAATGCGCGCGTTAGTTGAACGATGAATGATATGCAAACATTGTTTTCCTAAACATGTGAGGAATTGAATGGGTTGCTAGGTCGTTTAATGCATGAAAAATTCATTAACGTCAAAGTTGAATTTAACATGCGAGATTCGTTTTAGTATAATAAAACAAATGATGAAAAAGAATGAATTTGCTACAAGATGAACAAACGAGTTAGTATCGACTTGTAAATAATAATAGCAAGAAATAAATATGCAAAATCAAGAAAAATCAAAATCTGTTGAAAAGACGTTGTTTTGTATAAAAAACGATGTTCGAAAAAACATAAAAAGGCGAAAAAGGTGTGTCGGGACAGCCGGCCGCGCGGCTCGCCCGGGATGCCGGCGTGTCGCGTGTCGGGCTGATTCCGGACGCGGTTTTCTGAAAATTCGATTAAATCGCGTACGAATATTGCATGATTCGTACTCTAAATAATATTTTCGATATTCGCTATATTCGATAATTGACTACGAAATCAATATCAAATATTTGGAATATTTTTAGAAAAGATGTAAATTTTTGAAATCGTTTCGAAAAATAAATAATAAAACGAACGAAAAAGTTGAAAAAGGGAGCGCGGGTTTCAGACTCGTACGCGAGTCGCCTGTGAGGGGCGCGACTCACGTGCGGGCCTGTCCCGTTTTCGCTCGTTGTTCGAAAATTGTTATTTTTGATAAATCGCATACAAAATATGAATTAATTTGTATTCGACTTATGTTTTCGATATTCGTCGTATCCGATATTCGATTATGAAATCGATATCGAATATTTGGAATGAATAAAAAAAGATTTTGCAAAATTTGTTTTGAACGAAAAGTAAAAGAAAAGAATTTTGAGCGAAAAAGAGTGTAACGATTTTAATATCGTCGAGATCTTAATATAATTCTTTTCGATACAATATTCGATTATAGAAAAATCGATATTGTATGTTTAAGAATATTCGTTATGAAAATAATTTTTTGTTAATAACGATATTAGAGAGAAAAAAGAAGAAGAAAAAGACGACTCTTGACCCATAATAAAACGGACGAAGAGAAGGAAGGAGAAGAAAGGAGAAAACGGGTTTGGTACACCCTCAACCTACATGCTTTTGTTGACTCGGATCGGGGCTCGTCGGAACGTGGCTAGGCACGGGAGCGTCGAGTGATGTTTGGTTCGGCTAGGGGGGTCGGTTTGGACGAGAATCGGGTGAAGGGTGTCGGGTATCAGACCGGTTTCCTTCGGGTTTTGTATTATTGGTTTCTCGATGCTAAGTGTAAGGATGATTGATGTGAAAGGTGGTGTATTTCTGATGTGAAGATTTGATGTCGATAATCAATGTATGTTGCTAATAATTGGTTCTTTTTTCTTTTAAAGTGTTGAATGGGAAGGCCTATTTATAGGGGTTCCCGAACTTGACTTAGGAGAGAAGTCCCGGCTGGTTCATGCTACTCGGCCGAGTGTTTTGCACTCGGTTGGGTGTTTGAATCGGTTTTCGGATAGGATTCCTCCTTGAGATCGAATTCTACCCTTAAACGAACTTGTTTATTATTTTGTGTAGCTGATTTTTTGTAGTATTCGAGTTCAAGCCGGATTGGCGGGATGACACGGCAGATTTTATGCCTCGGAAAATATCTTTGACCGGGTTTTGACTCGGTCGCTAAAAGACGATTTTACTCTTGGTGTCGGATTCGACCCAAATTAGTGTTATTTGACTCGAAACGACCCACTGGGCCTGAATTTGAGGTTGGTTTTGTGAAATTTGTACTCCGTAAAAAGCCCAAGCCAAATATCCATGATTTCGAGCCCATTTCCGAGTACGTTAAAGCACGTTTGCGTCTGATCATCATCGGGTGTTTGTCGGAAACTGCTATAGACACCTGGCGGTCAAAATGTGGGTGTCTACAGAGCCCCCACTCTGACTGAGGCTTGGACAGGGCGAAAGTCAGAGTAGCCACCAGGTCAATCAAGGATTAAAACCTGGCAGCTTCCGGTCGGGTCGTTTAAGGTCCATTAGACCTGCGTAAAGGGCCCGCCGGCCATGGGCTAGAAATGTATCTGAACTGGTGATAACTCCGTGGGGAATTGAACTCGTCGCATGAGACTTAAAATGGGCCTGTATGTGGGCTCATCTTGTTAAATGTCGCTGGGGAGTTATGCAAATCACATGGTCCTGCTTGAGTCATCCTGTACATATTTATGCAAGATAGCAAAGTTTTGCATGTAATATTTGTAGGAAAAATGACTTGTGCTGGGGAATAAAAATTTTGAGAAAAGGTTTGAATTTTTGAGTTTGCAAAAAGTCTTTGAAAAATTTAAAGAATTTTTGTTTTGACTTTGATAAGGAATAGGAATTCTCGGGATGACTTAGCTAAGCCTTAGGACAATGGCTTGTATGCTAAATGCTCTAGGATTGGGAATCCTAAAGTGAGGAGGAGAACTTATTTTTATGCTATAAATACTCTCTCCTTGCTTCATAAATTTCCACAACTCCCATAATTTCTTAAAGAAAAGAATAAGCCCTGAAAAATTTATTCTCCTTTTAGCAAATCAATTATGGGGATCGATCGATTAGTTGGGATGCTTCATGAATGGTCCAAATATTTTAGAGATGCTGATAGGGCTATCCTAAACCAGAATGGTGTTACCCAATTGTCTGTGATTCGTCAGATGCAAGTTGACCGCCACTTCTTGGATGCTTGCCTGTCCTATTGGGATGATACCTATCATGTATTTAGTTTTCCTCGAGGAGAGATTTCCCCTATTCCTGAGGAAATTGCTGCTGCAGGAGGATGGAATCCTATACTTCGCCCTGCTATCCCTTTTTCATTTTCTGACCCAAGGAGGAAGTTAAGGGAATTTTTAGGGCTTTCCCATATGGAGGTATCCCGTATGCTAGAAGGAGATACCGTTTCCTTGATCGATTTAGCTGAAAAATTCATGAACCCAGATGATGTCCGGGTTAGGCCGGTTCACAGTCGTAGGGCCTTCACTTTTTGTATGCTCCATGTTTATGCCTTCGAGGGACATATGGATTTATTATCTTGCATGGGCCACGTTAGGCTTTTCACTGTGGCTGACTTGATGGAAACGGAACACAGCCCGGCTTGGCTGATTACAGGAGAGATTATCCGGGGTTTGGATAATCGTAAGAGGGATTCGTCGGTCCGGCTGACCGGGAGTACCCGGCTTCTACAGGTATGCCGGTTTTTGACTGATTTTTTTTTGCTCTTCCCGGTTTTCCGGTTTTTTCGGTTTGCACGGTTTTCCCGATTTTCCCGGTTCCTGCGGTTTTCACGTCTTTTCACGTTTTTTTTTTTGACGTGATTTTGACGATTTTGATTTTTTTTACGGGTTTTTCAGCTGTGGCTGTTCGAGAGGCTATCGATCTTGGACCCTCCCTTAGATGTGAGCCGATATCAACCCAGGCAAGTAATGTCGAGAAGACGAGCTATTCCCTTTTCTCGCTTCAATACCCAAAAATACTGGGACGAGGTGCTATCCTTCCATGGAGGCTTACTGATCCGTTGGGCCGTACCATGGTGGCCGATTTACGTCTGGACCGGTCTAGAGTCACGAGATAGGGCTAGATATCAGGTAATCCTATCTTTTAGGCAGACAATTCACCTCTTTCCCGATCGCATACTTAGGCAATATGGTCGGGTGCAAAGAATCCCAGAAATCGAGGCCGTTGTGAGTGAATCCACTCAGCTGACGGATGTGATGTGCGACACCTGGATGCAAAGGTGGTATACACGAGCTACTTGGCCTGTTCTCAAAAACTCTCATTCGATCTGGGTAACCGATTCTTATGTAAGATGGACCCGAGCTGATTCAGCTAAAAGTCGAACTGCCTTGAAAACTGACGAGGCCTATGACCTGTTACGCCGGGAGCATGCTAAAGATAACATAAGCTTCTTTGCCGAAGAAGCTACTTCGACAGGTCAGAAAGGGAGATCTAGGACTCAGACTGAAGGGTCCAGCACTAAGGGTGCACGGGGGAAAGTGAGCCCCCAGACAGATCTAGAAAGGAGACTAGGACCAAGACTGGCGGCTAAGGACCGACTTGGTCCTCGAGACAGGCTATCCGAACCCGTTAGGGCTCGGCTTGGACCGGTGCAAGTGACGGAAGACCCAAAATCGAAGAAGCGGGTTCGAGCAAAGGAAGTTCCCCTTGTGATTAGGGAACGTTCGCCCCCGCCCCGTCGACCTCGGGCTCCACGTGACCCGAAAGATAAGGGGAAAGGAAAAATGTACGAGTAGTCTCCTAAATTTATTATTTAAGTATTACTACTATTTTTGTGGTGTGATTTTGTTTTTTTTTTGTGTGATGTATTTTTGAAATAATAAAAAGACATATTAGTGAATACCGTTCCCGTCTTTTCGTTATTGCAATGGTTGTACCCTTTTGAGGGGTTGCCTACGTATCCAAAATTAATGGAATCAAACCTTCCGTAGTTCAGAAGTATTTTTTGCAATTTTTCGAAATACATCAAGATTATTAATTCGAGATGTGCAACGGTAGGATAAATAATCCTAACTTATTGACTTGCTTAAATTTTTTTGAAAAATCATAAAAAGACATTTTTTTTTTATAAATTTTGCAAATGACATTGAGATAGGGTTTATGGGTAGTAACGCTTCAGTTGGTCCAAGTTTGTTGGGTTGACGAACTCGTTTCCATCCAAGTCCGTTAGCATTACTGCTCCTCCTGAAAGGACTTTTTTCACTAGATATGGCCCAGCCCAATTGGGTTTGAATTTTCCCCTTGGGTCAACTGGTAGTAAAACTCGAACAGATTTTAGGACTAGATCGCCCTCTTTGATGTTCTTGGGCCTAACCCTTTTGTTAAAAGCCCGTTGGATCCTTTTCTGATATATCTGAATATTATTCAGAGCTCGGGACCGCCGTTCGTCTAATAGGACTAGCGAGTCGTATCGGGTTTGGACCCAGTCCGCTTCAGGTACCTGACTCTCGAGTAGAATTCTGAGGAATGGTACTTCTAGTTCAACTGGTTGGACTGCTTCCATTCCATATGTCAGATAGTATGGAGTTGCTCCGGTTGCAGTTCGAATTGATGTCCGATATCTCCGTAAGGCAAAGGGTATTTTGTCGGGCCAGTCCCGGTAATTCTCAGCCATCTTTTTAAGAATGGTGACAATTGTTTTATTGGCCGCCTCCACCGCTCCATTTGTTTGAGGACGGTAAGGTGATGATGTATGCCTTTGGATCTTGTACTTTTCCAGCAAAGTGGCAGTTTCAGCTTGGAAATGGGTCCCGTGATCGCTGATGAACTCATGCGAAATCCCGTATCGACATATAATTTTGTTTTGGATGAACTTAGCCACATGTTTGGCATTCAAGATCCGGTATGACTCGGCTTCGACCCACTTAGTGAAATAGTCGATAGCCACTAGGATGAAACAGTGACCTCCTGTCCCGGAAGGGTTCACTTTCCCAATTATATCAATTCCCCATGTTGAGAATGGCCACGGTGATGTCATTGTATATAATAAGGATGAAGGCATATGCTGAACATTGGCGAAAATCTGACAGTTATGGCAATGTTTGACATACAACTGACAGTCAGTTTCCATGCTATTCCAATAGTAACCGAGTCTTGCGATTTTCCGGGCCAACATATGGGCGTTCATATGTGGACCGTTTTCACCGTCATGTACCTCGGCCATAACTCTTTCGGCTCGAGTTTTGTCAATGCATAGGAGTAAAGCCCCCTGTGCTGTCTTCTTATATAACTGTCCATCATCTGTGCGGATGAACTGGGTGGCCCATCTTCGTAGAGCTTTCTTGGCCCGGTTTTCAGCTCCCGGAGGATATTCCCCTGATGTTAAGTAGGTTAGAATAGCCTGATACCAAGGTTCTGGATCAGTTATTTCGATATCTTGGATAGCGTGGATATATGCCGGCTCAGACCGTCTTTCGACGCAAATGGGCATGCTGGTTAGATGTGCTGGGATATTCAGTAAAGATGCTAATTTTGAGAGAGCATCTGCAAACTGGTTTTCTTCCCGAGGAAGATAAATGTACTCGATCTTTTGGAATTGCTTTTCGAGAACCCTTACTTGTGCTTGGTAAGCCACGAGATTCGCGTTCCGAGTCTTCCATTTTTGTAGGGTTTGATTTATGACTAGTGACGAGTCACCGTGGACCCGGAGGTTTGTTACTCCTAAATCAGCGGCGGCTTGCAGTCCGTGAATGCATGCTTCGTACTCGGCTGCGTTGTTAGTCACGTCAAAATCTAGCTTGATGGATAACGGGGTGTGTTCTCCTTGTGGATGCTCCGTCGAAATACAGATCCCATGTGTCGGTATCGGTATGGAATATGTCTTCATCTGGGAAGGCCCAAGTATCGGTGTGATCTTCCTCGGATACCGGACTATCGGCGAGGAATTCTACTACTACCCGGCCCTTGATGGCTTTTAAAGGAATGAACTTGAGGTCGAACTCAGCTAGCATTAAAGTCCATCTGGATATACGGCCGTTGAGGATGGGCTTCTCGAACAGATACTTGATTGGATCCATTTTGGATAGCACATGTACCTCGTGACTAAGCATGTAGTGTCAGAGCTTTTTAGTGGCCCATACTAAAGCTAGACACGTCTTCTCAAGCATTGTGTATTTGCATTCGTATTCTAAGAACTTCTTACTGATGTAGTAAATAGCCCGTTCTTCGGAATCGACCGTCTGGGCTAGCATAGCGCCCATGGCAGTCTCGGTCGTTGTCAAGTATAATGACAGAGGCAAACCATGCTGAGGTGGCATTAACACCGGTGGAGAGGATAGAATTTCCTTGATCTTATCGAAAGCCATTTGACATTTGTCGTCCCATAGTGTTCGTTCTCCTATCTTCAGTTTTTTGAAAATGGGTTCACATACCATGGTTAGCTTTGAAATGAATCGGCTTATATATTGGACTTTCCCGAGAAACCCCCTTATTTCTTTTTCGGTTTTAGGCGGTCGCATCTCGGTTATGGCCTTGATCTTTGCTGGGTCGACTTCGATGCCCCGTTGGATGACAATGTGGCCTAGCAGCTTGCCCGATGTTACCCCGAAACTGCATTTTTGGGGGTTTAACCTCATGTTGTACTTGCGTAGTCGGGTGAAGAACTTCCTTAGGGCTGCAATGTGCCCGTTTCGGTCCTTGGATTTGACAATCATATCGTCGATGTAGACCTCCACTTCCTTATGCATCATGTCATGCAATAAAGTGGTGGCGGTCCGTTGATAAGTGGCACCAGCGTTAATAAGCCCAAATGGCATCACGGTATAGCAGTAAGTCCCCCATGGTGTTATGAAGGTGGTCTTACTCATGTCTTCTTCCGCCATTTTGATCTGATTGTATCCGGCATACCCGTCCATGAATGATAGAAGGGCATGGTCAGCCGTGTTATCCACCAGTATGTCGATGTGCGGCAACGGAAAATCGTCTTTTGGGCTGGCCTTATTAAGGTCCCAAAAATCTACACATACTCGGACTTTGCCATCCTTTTTGGGTACTGGTACTATGTTTGCAACCCAGTCTGGATATTCAGACACTTGGATAAAGCCCGCTTTGAATTGTTTATCAACTTCTTCCTTGACTTTGAGAGACCATTCGGGCCTCATTCTTCGGAGTTTCTGTTTTACCGGTTTGTACCCGTCTTTGATGGGTATTCGGTGTTCAGCTATTTCCCGGTCTATTCCCGGCATGTCCTTGTAGGACCATGCAAAGACGTCTTTGAATTCCTGAAGGAGATCCGTGAATTGTTGTCTCTCTTCGGGATCTAAGGATAGGCCCAACCTAAGCATCTGAGGTTCTAAAGGGGTTCCTACGTTGATGGAATCGGTTTCCTTGATTACCGGATATCGGGATTCCCTTTGCTCAAGTAGCTCGATTAGATGCGGAGGCAATGGTACCTGTTCGTCGGGTTTCTCAATGTCATTGCAAGTAAGATTTTTGAAAACATTTTGAAAATAAGCCAAGTCGTAAGCAGAACGGTTATCGTTATTATTGATAGTAAATTTTGAAAAGAGCTCGAAGAGAGCTGCCATCTGATCGTTGGTCAGAGGCGGGATAGGGAGAGCCCTCGGGACAGACTCCGGGGCTCCCGATGGTGTGGCTAAAGAAGGGAGAGGGGTTACAGACTCGATCCTAGTACCGGACCCTCTAGACTTTGACTCTGACTCCGACTCTGACTCTGACTCGGACTCGGACTCAGATTCAGATTCGATGGCATGCATATCTCCTTCACCAGTAGTTAGCTTGTAGATTCGACCCTGATTGTCGGTTCACTTAGTTGTCTTCCTCCAAGCTCTCTTCCCAGTGTCGGCACCAACTTCAAAGATCATCTTAGTTGGATCGAACCTGCTGCTGCGGAGAATCAAGCTGACTAACTCCTGCTTAGGGGTCGGGACGACCTTGTCTTCCCCGAAGAGTAGTCCTAGAATGGGCTCAGTATTGCTTGTGCCCTCCTTTGATTCGGCCTGGATAAGGGCTAATATGTCATCTGGGATGAAATTGCATTCCCGAGCCAGATTGGTCCCGGGATATGAGATGGTGGGCTGATAGAGGCCCATTTGGATAGCTCCGAACACCGGGGTGACGAATGTGACCGCTTTGGTCCGGTCCGTGTATCCGGGCGCCATGGTGTAGCCTAGACCGAGGTGAGATTGTTCGTTGTTCAGGGTTTCGATGATTTCTCCAGGTGGAAGATATGGCCTTGATGTGACTCCCGGTAGGCAACCCAGGTTTTGTAGCATCGTATCAATGCTAACGGTGAAGTACGGCCGGAAAAGGTATTCCTCCTCTATCATTCCCACGAAGTTGAATCCTCGTGGGTCGGTGGAGCCTGCCGCGTTGCAGCTTGACACGGTTATGGGAGTGGCTTCAAGAGTAACAATCCCATCTTGTAAGGTAGTTTGACCTTCCTGTGAAGAGTGGAAGACACAACTTTGACCGCGTGGATCCATGGTCTCCCAAGTAGCAGATTGAAAGATGAAGTGACATCGATCACTTGAAATTCTAACTCCTTCTCTATTGGGCCCGTTATGATTGTTAGTTTAACGGCCCCAGCAACTGATTTTGGGCTCCCATCAAAAGCCTGGATAGTCTTTGCAGTCGGAAGGTAGTCAGCCTCGGTAATGCCGAGGGCCTTGGCGGTCCTTAAAGGAAGGACGTTGACTGCGGACCCGTCATCAATCAGGGTCATCGGGAGATATTTGTTTCGGCAGGTCACCGTGATATATAGGGCCAAGTTATGGGTGGTCCTGAATGGTGGAAGGTCGGACTCGGAGAAAGTGATAAGTGGGCCTTCTCCTTTGGACTTGTCCTTGAGGTATGGCAAGATTTTGGCTACCATCTCAGTGGGGGTAACCGATGAGTCAACCTTAATTTCATCAAGGGCCCTAGTAAGTGCTGCTCGATGCTCCTGAGAACTAACCAAAAGCTGCCATATAGTAATATCGGTTCGGACCCTCTTTATTTGTCTGACTAGGGCCGTGTCAGCGTTTGGTTCTTCGGAAGTGAGTTCCGTCCTGGAAGGTTCAGTGACGGTTTCCGGAGTAGCGAGACTGGTCGTGATGGTGCGTGAACCGGCCAGAGCTCTGGCTTTGGCTTTCCGGATCTCTTCGATGGTGACGGGGACAGTTTCCCCTTTAGCCAGGTAAACATCGTCTTCATCGTCATTCCATATCCCGTTGATTTGGGAAATGAAAGGGGAAATGAGATGAGAACTGTCAACTACCTCTCCAGTAAAAATGGCATGAGTAGCAAGAGGATTGTTTTTGTTACTTGGCTTGTCACTAGGTAGTGGTATCTTGCCACTTTCGATCAGATCTTGGATAAGATGCTTCAACTTCCAACATTTTTCCGTGTCATGTCCGTTACCTTGGTGATAGTGACAATAGGCCTGAATGTTGTAGCTTTTGGATCGCTTTTCCACGGGAACTTCTGGAATCGGGCCTATCGGTTGGATTAGGCCTTTTGAAGACAGCCTTTGTAAGGCATTAGCATAGGTTGTCCCTATGTCGGTGAATACCCGATTTGGAGTATTCTTTTTGGTCGAGGTGTCAAGTGAGTTAACCCCGTCGAAGATGCTTCGGGCCGCCGTTGTGGTTGCGGGCTTACTGGAGGATGAACTAGCTCCTTGATACCCTTTGGTAGAGGCCTTAGTAAGGTTCTCTAGCCTTAGATCGTCTTCGATTCTGGTACCCATTTCGGTCAAGGTGGCAAGTCGGGTATGATGGCGTACCTGAGATGGACTCGGTAAGCGGGGAGGAGGTTTTTGACAAAGGCCTCCACTAACACTTTTTCGGTGGGCTTGTCCACCAGCTTAACACTTTCGGTCCTCCACCTTTGAAGGTATTTGGTGAAACCCTCCTTAGGCTCTTGGGCCATAACTTCCAGAGTACGCATGGTAGTCTGGATTTCAGCAATATCCGCGTAGTTCCGCGCGAATTCCATTGCAACATCGTCCCAAGTTTTGAATTTCTTGGGGTCTAGCCTGTAGTACCAGGCTTTCAGGTGTTTCTCCAGAGAGGAAGCAAAGAGATGCTTGAACATGGTCGATTTGACCACCTTAACAGCCATAAAGTCTTTGAAAGCCCGAATATGAAGTACCGGGTCTTCAGTCCCATTGAACATTGGCAAGCCCGTTAAGTTGAGGTTAGCGGGCAGTTCATCGGTTAAGGGTGAATATGTACGGGCATTTTCCGTGAGAATAGTGTTTCTGGTGGTCGAATTGACCTGTTCCTGCAACTTTTGGACCGCGCCGGCCAGTGCTGCCAGAGGTCCGTCATCTTCGATCGAAGCATTGGGGGTTCCCTGTTCCACGGCACTAACCCGAGTGACGATGGCGATCTGGTCCTCCCACATTTTCCTTAATTGGTCCTGGATTTGGGCCAACGAGGTGGTCAAGTCGTCTATGGCTTGTTGCGTCATGGCTCGAGTGAAGGGTGGCCTGTCTGTAAGAGCACCACGTAATTAGCAACTTAACCCGAATCGTAAGAAAAGTACATCCCGAGCAAGGGAAAAGGAAGAAGACTAAAACGGTAATGACTCGGAAAAGACACCTAGACGGGTGACTTGTGAAAAGGTGGGCCTTCCTCAGGATCCAACGCTGTGGGTTGGGCCCTGTCCGGAGGAAGGTTCACGTGAGACATTCCCAGACTTTTAGACTCGATTGTGTAAATGGGCCAACCTTTATAGGAGTATGTCCTACGTAGGTGGGCCTTGCCTTAGTAAAATAAGGCAGACTAGGATAGGGGGAAACTCGTGATATAAGATCGACGGAGTTTCGACGCTAGAGACTTCAACGACTTATGACACGACCCGACACTGCTAAATACGGGAAGTCCTAAGAAGAGGAAGTTTTGAAACATGATATTTTGAAAAGGCCCGAAAAAATCGGGGAGAACCGGCCCTTTTTCGAAAAAGAAAAAGAAGTGGGCCGAATGACGGGTTTTGAAAGTTTCGAAAATATTTTCGAGTTTTGAAATGGGCATAATACCGGCTAGAAAAAGGCTATTTTGAGTAAAATCATAAGTCCTAAGTTCGGTATATGTCCGGGGTTTTGAAATTGGATATTTTGAAAAAGGATGCAAAATTTTGAAAATAAATGACGGTTTTGAAAAAGATGATGTGGATCAAGTAGCACGTAGTCATGGAAACAGTATAACGACGCCATGTATGCTCTTAAGCTAAGTCTCGGTCAGTCTATAAGGGTCTATACCAGTGTACATAGCCTATCGAGAATCGGGGCGGACTCCCTAACTCGAGTTGAGATTAGGACATGCCGTAAAACCCATACGAATCGGCTAATGGACACCTTTGACATAACCAGTTTGGACTATATCAACGGTATAGTGGGACGTCGGTCACGAGTACCGGCCCGGGAAAATGGGGTTATGCATGAACCGTAAAACTAAAACGCGCATTGTACTAGTCAAACGATTTCTATTCGAGTCTCACCTTGAGGATACCGAAGGTTATTAACTCATCAGTAAATCCCCAGCGGAGTCGCCAAATTGTGGACATGACATAGGTCCACCCCGACGCGGCCACGCGCGGGTTTGGGGAGGCGAATGAATCTCCATGAGATGGTCAAATGGAAATTTAAATCAAAGTCGGAGTCGCCACCGAATTTTATGGTTATTCGGAACCGTTCGAGCCCACTCTATGTCGTAGTGGGCCGTGTACAAAATACGGCCCATTTCCGATGTTAGAGTTTATTGGGCTCGTCCCTTTTGCATATCGATATAGATGCCGACTGGAGCGGTTAATCGTATATTGAATGACTCTCGTTGCCAATGGTTTCGGACATCCGGAAACCACGGTTCTGAGTAAGGGGTGAGGGTACGTGTTGGGAAGTTCACTAAGAACACCCAACCCCGCCCGCACATTAGCGGCCTCTACTAGGATATCGAATGACGTTTTAATGCGCGCGTTAGTTGAACGATGAATGATATGCAAACATTGTTTTGCTAAACATGTGAGGAATTGAATGGGTTGCTAGGTCGTTTAATGCATGAAAAATTCATTAACGTCAAAGTTGAATTTAACATGCGAGATTCGTTTTAGTATAATAAAACAAATGATGAAAAAGAATGAATTTGCTACAAGATGAACAAACGAGTTAGTATCGACTTGTAAATAATAATAGCAAGAAATAAATATGCAAAATCAAGAAAAATCAAAATCTGTTGAAAAGACGTTGTTTTGTATAAAAAACGATGTTCGAAAAAACATAAAAAAGAGAAAAAGGTGTGTCGGGACAGCCGGCCGCGCGGCTCGCCCGGGATGCCGGCGTGTCGCGTGTCGGGCTGATTCCGGACGCGGTTTTCTGAAAATTCGATTAAATCGCGTACAAATATTGCATGATTCGTACTCGAAATAATATTTTCGATATTCGCTATATTCGATAATTGACTACGAAATCAATATCAAATATTTGGAATAGTTTTAGAAAAGATGTAAATTTTAGAAATCGTTTCGAAAAATAAATAATAAAACGAACGAAAAAGTTGAAAAAGGGAGCGCGGGTTTCAGACTCGTACGCGAGTCGCCTGTGAGGGGCGCGACTCGCGTGCGGGCCTGTCCCGTTTTCGCTTGTTGTTCGAAAATTGTTATTTTTGATAAACCGCGTACAAAATATGAATTAATTTGTATTCGACTTATGTTTTCGATATTCGTTGTATCCGATATTCGATTATGAAATCGATATCGAATATTTGGAATGAATAAAAAAAGATTTTGCAAAATTTGTTTTGAACGAAAAGTAAAAGAAAAGAATTTTGAGCGAAAAAGAGTGTAACGATTTTAATATCGTCGAGATCTTAATATAATTCTTTTCGATACAATATTCGATTATAGAAAAATCGATATTGTATGTTTAAGAATATTCGTTATGAAAATAATTTTTCGTTAATAACGATATTAGAGAGAAAAAAGAAGAAGAAAAAGACGACTCTTGACCCATAATAAAACGGACGAAGAGAAGGAAGGAGAAGAAAGGAGAAAATGGGTTTGGTACACCCTCAACCTACATGCTTTTGTTGACTCGGATCGGGGCTCGTCGGAATGTGGCTAGGCACGGGAGCGTCGAGTGATGTTTGGTTCGGCTAGGGGGGTCGGTTTGGACGAGAATCGGGTGAAGGGTGTCGGGTATCGGACCGGTTTCCTTCGGGTTTTGTATTATCGGTTTCTCGATGCTAAGTGTAAGGATGATTGATGTGAAAGGTGGTGTATTTCTGATGTGAAGATTTGATGTCGATAATCAATGTATGTTGCTAATAATTGGTTCTTTTTTCTTTTAAAGTGTTGAATGGGAAGGCCTATTTATAGGGGTTCCCGACCTTGACTTAGGAGAGATGTGTCTGAACTAGAATTATCGCTTGGGTAAGAAGCTGAGGAGAACAAGAATTCCGTTTTCTTGTGAGGGAAGAAAAGGAGTCTCGGCTGGTTCATGCTACTCGGCCGAGTGTTTTGCACTCGGTTGGGTGTTTGAATCGGTTTTCGGATAGGATTCCTACTTGAGATCGAATTCTACCCTTAAACGAACTTGTTTATTATTTTGTGTAGCTGATTTTTTGTAGTATTCGAGTTCAAGCCGGATTGGCGGGATGACACGGCAGATTTTATGCCTCGAAAAATATCTTTGACCGGGTTTTGACTCGGTCGCTAAAAGATGGTTTTACCCTTGGTGTCCGATTCGACCCAAATTAGTGTTATTTGACTCGAAACGACCCATTGGGCCTGAATTTGAGGTTGGTTTTGTGAAATTTGTACTCCGTAAAAAGCCCAAGCCAAATATCCACGATTTCGAGCCCATTTCCGAGTACGTTAAAGCACGTTTGCGTCCGATCATCATCGGGTGTTTGTCGGAAACTGCTATAGACACCTGGCGGTCAAAATGTGGGTGTCTACAGAATGGCAGCGAGTGGCAACGAAAGTAGCATTGACCAGCTCAATGCCTTGATGAACATGGTCCATGGGATACTTGGGATAGTATCGTCGATTTCTTCCTCCATCGACGATGTCAGGCGTCGCCTTGATGCTCTAGAAGGACCCAAGAGGGAACCCCAAGGGGGACCAATAAGTCGGGAGCTAGTACTCAGTGAGGACCCATATATCGTGTATGCCAGACTTGCGCACCCAGTCGAACCCGCAAGCCTTCGTCGCCCCTTTAGGCAATTTACCGAGCTAGGAGAATCCTATGCCAAAGCTCTCAGAAAGTTGCAAGAAGCCTAGCTACTATGGCCGATGGGACCTACCCCAGACCCGCCCATAGAAAAGAGGGAAGCGACATGGAACCCAAACGCCTACTGCCTATACCATCAAGGTCGGGGGCATGAAACCCAAGTGTGTACTGAGCTCAAGCATGAAGTGCAGGACCTGATTGATAAAGGGGTCTATGTACCTGTAGGAAGTCTTCGAAGGAGGGCTAGCTCCCGGTACCAGGCCCATCAAGAGGGCGACCCTCTTGAGCACCGAGAATCCAACCAGCGGAGGTTCTTCTAAAGGCACGTACGACTGGTCTTAGATAGCGTCTGGTTCATCCTAGGGCCTAGGCTTACGAATAATAATAATAATAATAATAATAATAATAATAATAATAATAATAATAATAATAATAATAATAATAATAATAATAATAATAATAATAATAATAATAATAATAATAATAATAATAATGTCTGTTCCTTTTTCGAGTCTAGGGAGGTGCGAGGGGATATGTCCTACACCTCCCCCAAACTTAATTACGAGCATCTAGCCCGTTTTAGTATCTATCAATAAAACAAGTCTCTTTTCTTAACATGCCTCGACAATCGCTTAACTTTTTTCAACAGTTTACATTAACGCTTAAAGACTCGACACTATGCCACTTATCGATGACAATTGACTAAAATGCGAGGGCTACCACAAACGGCCCACTTAACTTTACCTTAAAGAGATCGGGAATAAGAACCCTAGGTTCAGCCCATTACTGACCCCCATACCAAATCAAAGTGGAAACAATATCCCGGGAATTTACCGAAATCAACTTCATACACATGCCCCGCGAAGAAAACCAGTTCGCTGATGCGTTATCCAAACTAGCCTCACTAATAAACATGCCCGATCACCTTTTCTCTATGCCTATCTGCGTAGAGAGAAGCGAACAACCAGTCCACATCCATAACCTCAAAACCAACGATACTCCCGATGAACCCCGGTACAAAGCAATCCTAGTCTTTAAAACCCACGGGTCATACCCACCCAACATCAACACCAAGAACGAAAGAGCCCTACGAATACAAGCCACCCATTACGTCCTGAATCAAGGACTATTATACAAACGAACCCCACAAGGAGTCCTCCTTAGGTGCATAAGCAAAAACCAATCCGAGAGAGTCATGGAAGAGGTACATGACGGAGAGTGCAGAGCCCACATGAGCGCACACCTACTAGCCCGAAAAATAATGAGACTAGGCTATTACTGGATTACCTTAGAGGCAGACTGTCAACGTCACGTTCGTCACTGGCACAATTGCCAAATATTTGCCAACATCCGACACCTACCTCCATATCCTCTCCACACTATAGCCACACCCTGACCTTTTTCTACTTGGGGAATAGACATCATAGGAAAAGTACACTCATCCGGGACCAACGAACATTGCTTTATACTAGTGGCCATCGATTATTTCACCAAATGGGTAGAAGTCGCCTCTTAAACCGTACTAACCTCAAACAAGTAGTCAAATTCTTACAAAATAACATCATCTGCCGCTACGGCATACCTCACGAAAGCATCAGTGATCAGGGGGCACACTTCAGAGCTGACATTCAAAAACTCCTCAACAAATACAAAATCCAAAAACACAAATCCTCACCTTATAGACCACAAACAAACGGGGTCGTAGAAGCAGCCAACAAAACCATAACCACAATCCTTAAGAAGATGATAGACAACTATCAGGATTGGCCACACAAAATTCCCTTCGCCTTATGCGAGTACCGAACATCCTATCGAAAACTCATCGGAGCCACACCATATTACCTGACCTACGGTTCCGAAGCCGTACAACCCATAGAGCTAGAGATACCGTCACTAAGGATATTAGTCGAAAGCGGTATTCCTGAAGAAGAATGGAACCAAAAACGATATGACGAGCTAGTACTCTTAGACGAGCGTAGGATACATGCTTTATCCAACGTGCAAGCTTACCAGCAACGCATCCAACGAGCCTTTAATAAACGAGTAAAATCCCGAAACATACACGACGGAGATTTAGTAATTAAATCCATTAGAGCACTCCTTCCCCGTCCCTAGAGGGAAATTCAAACCAAACTGGGCGGGCCCCTACCTCGTTAAGAAAATACTCTCGGTGGGCGCTGTGATCCTCACCGACCTAGACGGTCAAGAGTTCTCAATTCCCACCAACATGGATCAACTCAAACGATACTACCCCTAGACACCCTGACAACCACATTCCGACCTCTGACTTAGGGGGAAGCCATGCGAAACAAACAAAATAAAAAAACAACTCGACGACAAAAAAAAATAAAGTTCGCATCGATAATTGGCATAAACGAGTCTAAAGAAAAATCACTCACATTTTGTAAAGAACTATGAACATGGTTTGATTTCGTTTAAAAGCGGATACGTAGGCAACTCTCCTCCGGGTACAACCAACCAACCAAACAAACAAACACACAAATAAATAAGAAAAATCGATTACTCGATTCATGCACAAACAGGGACTCCTTCCACGTCCCGGCTAATGAGTGATTTAAAATTAAGAATCACAAACGACGAGGCGAGGACGGGGTTAAAACCAGAAAGGGCGTCCCGGGCAAAATGAAGAATCGAGTTGCGAGCCGTAAAAAAATAAAATAAAGAGGAGTAAGAAAAAACAAAAAAAAGGTGAGCCGAGGACGGAGTGAAAAACTGAAAGGGCGCTCCAGGTAAAATGTAGAATCGAGTTGCGAGCCACCACAAAAAAAAAAGAAAAAAAAAATAACAATGTGCTTCTCATTAATAACAAAATTTGGTTAAATCGAGCCTTTGTCGAGGCATTTACATCAAGCATCTAAAACCCGGACATCCCAGAAAGCAACAATGTGTCAAAACTCCACAAAAAAAAACTAGTTCTAATACGCCACATAATATCAACTAATAAGAAATAATACAAAATGGCTGAGCTCTACCAGTCCAACCTTTTCTTCCCCTTGCCATTCAGGTGCACCCGCTTGTGTCTCTCATCATCGATCTTCTGAATGCAAGCTTCTACCGCCCTAGCCAAAGGCGAGCCCAGCCAATCCCACTTTCCTTCCTCTCTCACACTTTTAATATGGGTCTCGTTAGTCTTGGCCCGCTTAGATGAACTGACGAAACTAGGATCTGTAACGCTGTCTTTGGTCAGGCACTTAGTGACAGTCCTTCGAGTCACCTCCTCGCCCCTCAGCGGTGATGTCTTCCTAACTCTTAAGTTGCTCTGTCCTGACGGGTGTTCACAAACCCTCCGCCGGACGGAAGCATTGTCGGTCGGTCGAACACTTTCAATAACAACGGGACGCAAGAACCTCTGTTTCCAAGACGCCCTAAATCCCCTGAGTAAATCCTCTATCCATGGGTCAAAACTAGGAGTAACCTTAGCATCCTTCGAAATGGGAGGTTTGACAACCATTTGATTCGACAACATGCCCGGATAAACATAAACCTGATCCCTCATGAATCAACAAAGCCTCAGCTGAAGACGAAAATGGAAACCTGATACGCCCACTAATATTCCACCATGGGATAGACCATCTGATGACCAGCTCACCTTTAGCCAAATAGGAAAGCCAGTCCTTTTCCGTGGTAACCTTTGCTCCACACCTGCACTGTCTTCCGGCCCGTGAAACCCCAGTAGTTATAACCTTAGATGCCCCGGGTAAAGTCGACCAAGCCAAGCTGCACCTGTAACAAAACCTGTACAAACCACGACAAAACATCACACCTCCAAACCAAAGCAACCACAACAACAAAAAAAAAATTAAAAAAATCAAGCTACGAAGAAACATGGCACCAAAAACACTTGTAAAATGATCCGGGAACCCCGAAAATATGTCTTGTGTAGTCGGGCACGAGCATCGAGACCTAGAATGAGCTCACCCAAAATAAGCAAAGAGGGCGATCGTCTATGTTCCATTCCCATTACCACGTCCAAAACTCGAGGATTACCCCAACCTTCACGCGCCCTCGCATCCTCGAAAAGATAATAACAAGCCATCGCAATATTAAAAGCACGCCTACATGCTTAGGCCGAAACATAATGGGAACCAGCTTGTGAGAATGTCTTGAAATTCAACTCTAGGTTAATACCATCTCTCCCAAAGAAACCTTTAGCCTCCTCCAATGAAGAAAGGCCCAGAAAGTGATGAAACCGCTCCACATGAATATCATGCCCTAAAGGCACGCAAGGCCGAACCGAACTCCACCCACCTATAACATCTATCTCTTCGGGAAGGGGACAAATTTTACCCCCAGGGAAAGCAAAAACGTGGCCTTTTGAGTCCCAAAACTTAGAACACGCCAATAGGAAGTCATCTTGTATCTTGACTCGACTCAACGCAACAACTGTGGACAAACCACCATTTGAACAAACCTCGGGGTCACATTTCTTAAAAGAACCCGCCCACTCGGTTAGGATATTCCCGAAACCTAAATATAGATGTTCTAGGCCCTATGGATATTCTAGTATGTCTAAAATGACCACCCACAACCCGTATATATTGCCCTAATCCCAAAAGAATTACGAAACAATGAAAATTTCCATAACCCGGACTCGAACCGCCCTGGCCCAGGCGCCCGAGTCTCGAGCCGCCCAAGCCCAGGCGGCCCTGAACCCGAGAGCCTTAGCCCAGGCGCCCATACCTAGGGGGACAACATCTCGAACAACCAAAAATAAGAACACCGATCCCGCATTATCACCATAGCTACCACATGAAACCTCGGACATCGGAAACGACCTCCCGAAGTCGCTGAAGCCCTCTCCGGAGACCGAAATACACATGCAGGACTTACAGGAACGCGAGTTCACCCGTTGAACACACGAGACTTAGGCGTCTTTTCATTTTTCTTTTTTTGGGGATAAGCTGCCCAACCTAAGCGTATTGCAGCCTTTTAACAGTTATTATCAAGTCGCGTCTGTAGCCTAATAAGGCAATATTATGAGTATGCAAAAGTGGTCTAACTTTTTTTTCAAAGGTTGCCCGAATTTTAACTTCGACTTCATTCTGAATGTCAAAACAACTATACTCATCTTTTAATATACTTGGTCAAAACACGTTAATGTTTTACATCTCACCCGTCTCATGCCAAAACATTTTAATCGACGTATTATCTGATCCGATCCCCGGCTCAAACTAACGCATTTCAAAACATCCAAAGGATCTGTTTTTGTATTCCCAGACAACGCCAACGCACCCTAAACTAGGTCAGATCGCAAATGAATAAACGCAAAAGTGATTACTTGTCAATCTAGGTAAACAATTCGCCAAACGAAAACACAAGGCTAATCCAACTAATTCAAATACTAAAATTTAAAGCAAATATACAAAATATACAAATCCATACATGAATCGAGGCTAGGGAGGGTCCCTAGAAGCCGCGCCAATGGCTATCACGACCTCACAAATGACGTCATACAAGCCTAGATCCTTCAAATCTAGAAGAGGAGACTCACTACCGTCCATCCCCGACAACATGTCTAAGGTAATTGTCTCGGGGACTCTTCCAACCCCCTCGGTAGCACCCGTAGCCTCCGCCTCAGCCTCCCTCTCAATCTGATGCCTAGCCTCACCCTGCGCGGAGGTCTCACCCTGAGACCGAGCCAGCTGCTCCGTAAGGTGAGCGATCTTGTCGGCCCGGGATTGCAGGAGCCGTTGCGCCTCAGCCGCCTCCGCCTCGAGCTCGGTCACTCAAGTCTCCACCTGCCTCACCATATCCGGGACATCCTACAAATACACCTAAACATTAGGAAAACACACAAGCAGTTAAGGAAACCACCCTAATCACGCAAACTCACGGATCGAGGTCCCGAAGTGTCACGGGAAACCCCCAAGGCATAGACCCGGAAGCAGTTGGCGGCCTGCCACAACCGCTGATGGCAAGCTGAGGAAACCTGAGAGATGAAACCATAGAAGTTAGACAAACCGACCCTAACCCTTAGAACCTAAACATAAAACGAAAGACAAAACTTACCGGTATACCCGGTCACGCCACTCTAGCCTAGCGTCCATCTCCTCGGCCGAACACGAGGGGAGAGGCTCGGTGAAAGGTATCCCGGCCACGTCCACCCTAAGCAGTGTCAGGGGAAAATCTGAGGGCTGGATTTCATCAGTCGGGTCGGCCAACTGAGAAAGAAACAAATCGGTCGGTCAGAGGGCAAGGAAACGCTAAACCACGAAATAAACCTTAGAACCAAGAATTAGAACATTACCACGAGGCGGTACCAAGCTAGCCGCTGGCTAACGTGAGATAGATAGGAGGAACCAGGCACCAAGAGCGTATCGCCTCCTTCTCCATCCCTGTCCTCGAGTACCTCTGCGGTGGTCGGTGGTCTGAACATGGTCCGGGGAGGATCAACCGGCACCCTGAAATCGTCATACAAGCACTAACGCACCATCCGCTCGCCCAGATACCAAACCGGGCGAAACAACGCAGGAAGGAGCATCCTCCTATAACTCTGAGGCCTCAGCTCCGTAGCCACATACTCCGGCACGCCCTTGTAATCGGCCCAAGGGCGGGCCACAAACTACACGAATAAAACCAACACCTCAATAAATCCTAAACCTTGGGGGCTGCTAACTAAAAAGGACATGAAGAGAAAACTTACATCCCCGAGGCTTAGCTGGTTGACCAACGCATTCTCTGACGAATAGTGGTTGATAGTGCTCTTAGGCTGAGCCAACCTTCACTCGATCCCCGTCGAGAATCTCTTTGGGTGAAACCGCACCGTTTTAGGTGCCAGACAAGGAAAGTAGGAGTAGATCCAAGCCTGCGAAATCCCAAAACACCTTTAGCGAAACTGAACCAAAACTAAACAAAACTCAAAATGCAAGAGTAAGAATAGCAACTAACCTCTAGTATAAGACCCGGAACCACAATGGGCAAAGCGGAGGCCAACTCTATCGCCAGGGGCCTCACCATGACTTGCAGGCAGCGAGTCATCTCCGCGAAAGCTGCGGTTACCCAATCATAACGTCCTACCTGAGTCAGGTCAGCTAGGAGAGGCAAAATCCTAGTGCTAAACCTCTCGCCTTTATCCGAGAAGTGGGTCGACCCTAAGAAGTACCACAACCTCAACCTGGCATCCTGCTCCGGTGTGTTGGATTCTCGACCCTCTAACACCGCTACCCGCTCGAAGTGATCGGTGATGTACGAGCTCACTAGAGCATGAGGCGCACTATATGCCTCACGCTCCAAATAATCCCCGATGAGGCCCCGCACCTCATCACTATCTAGCCTAGGGCCCTCAGCGGCCCACCTAATCCTATCCGAACCCAAGGGCAAACCAGTAATCATCCCAAAATCCTCTAGGGTCATCCCGACCTCCCCAAAAGTCATGTGGAAGGTCGAGGTAGTACTTAGTCTTGCAACCCACCAACCGGACCCACTGCTCGACCACGGGACCTAGAGCAGTCCTCGCGATAATCCCCTTTACCGCGGGGGTCAACTTCTGAAAATAAATCGCGAGACACGTAGTAAAGCCCGAGAAAGTCCTCATCGGGCATGGGGGCTGCAAACCAAAACGATACAAGTATAAACAAAACAAACCTAACCTAACCCGAGCCAAAAATCTAAGACATAACTAATAAGCACGAATAGGACACTCACCAGACCACGCACGATGCGGTGAGAAACGTGAAGGTCAAGGTGAGACAGCAACTGATGGCCATCCCAGTACCTTGCCCACTCGGGATCCTCGTAGCCAATCTCCTCATTCTCCGGTATAGGAACCAGAACATTAGCCCTCCTAGCAACCGTCTCCGAAAGCTTGCGCTTCCTCACCCTATCGAAATGGGCCTCATTTATGGCATCAGGATCGCGACGCTGAGACGAGATACTCCGTCGTCTCCTACGAATCCCACAGGGAGTCTGTGAACTCGTCCCGGCACCCTCACCACTAGTACCAACCGAGGGAGCTCCCTCGGGATGCTCGGTGTTACCTCTAACTACAAAATCAAACAAAACACATAAAAATCCATGCCTCAGGTTGGGCTAGAGTAGCTTAAACAGGTCAAAATAGGGTCAAAATTTCGGATAAGGATATCGAAATTCCGAAAAGGCCGCTAGCACCAATTTTCGTTACCGGACACAATGGAAGTGTTTTCGGGAAAATCCGGCATCGTTACGACACCTTTTGGTCCGTCTTAAGACACACAAAACCTCACGGGGAGCCCTAAAAGCCATCCTAGCCCGTGAAAATCGACAAGAGAGCTACCCACATCGTCACAAACACTATTTGAGCAAGATTACGCAAAACAAATGCGGGAATATCCGAGAAAACGGTCCCTAACCCTAGCATTCCGAACCTATTTCCATAAGAAGCCATTGTCGTACCTCGAAAACCCCTATCAAGCTTATAACTACCCTAACAAGCTCTAATCGACCCTAATTTAACAATGGGATTAGGCACAAGCATTGAAACATATTAAATTAAAAACACCCAAATCGATTTTCTAGGTTTTCAACAAAACAAACTCACAATCAATCAAATCAAGCAAAACCGACAATAAACAAGTAAAGAACAATCACCCGGAGTCGACATTGTCGCGTATGACGTAAATCGAGACGAAAGTTGGCTAGAAAAATTGAGAAAGTGATTTAGAGGCGAAAGGGGCGATGCGTTCGAAATTTGGATCGAATGAATGATCGTCCCCAACCTTTGTTTACTTAAGCAGACCGGTCCACGAGAACCCGACCGCCTCAGGCGACACGCCTAAACCGCTGAGGGCTAGGCGCCTGAATATTGGGGCGCAGGCTGACGCGCGCCCGAGTAATCCAGCACATACTAAAACAGAAACAAATGAGGCTTAAAAATCGATACACATGAAACACGCACCATTTAAGACAAGCAAAATAACAATAATGGAACAATCACTAATCGATATTGATAAAGCACACTCGATAATAAAACAAGCATAAGAGCCGCACTTAACATGAGCGCTGCACCCGAATGCGTAATAAAGCAATCTAAACCAAACTAATCTAAACAAACCCTGAACGAATCTCAAATGCGTAACAAACCAAAACAAAGCAAGAACAAACCGGAACAAAATAAAACAAACCCACGAAACAAAAGCACTTAACGAAAACAAATAAACAAAGCAACAATTTTGCCCGAGGGGTCTTAGCTATCCCAGAGGCACAACAAACAACAATTTTTCGAGTGGATACCAATGCCTTCGAAGGAGTCTGAAACCTCCACAGCAATTTTTTGAGTGGATACCAACGCCCTCGAAGGAGTTTGAAACCTCCACAACAATTTTTCGAGTGGATACCAACGCCCTCGAAGGAGTCTGAAACCTCCACAACAATTTTCCGAGTGGATACCAAGGAGTCTGAAACCTCCACAACAATTTTTTGAGTGGATACCAACACCCTCGAAGGAGTCTGAAACCTCCACAGCAATTTGATTCGAGTAGATACGAACGCCCTTGAAGGAGTCTGATACCTCCACAACATTTTTTTCATTCGAGTGGAGACTTATGCCCTCGAATGGTTTATTTTGTCCTAGGGGTCAGAGGCATCCCGAAAGACAGCTATTCGAGTGGAGACTGACGCCCTCGAGTAGTTTATATCATCTTGTTTTGTTCTAGGGATCAGAGGCATCCCAAAGACAAGTGTTCGAGTGAAGACTGACGCCCTCGAACATTTCTATTTCGCTTTGTTTCGCCCAAGGGGTCAAAAGCATCCCGAAGATGACCGCTCGAGTGGAGACTGACGCCCTCGAACGTTATATTTCATCAAGGGTTCACAAGCATCCCAAAAACATTTGTTCAAGTTGAAGCCAACACATATGAACATTCTTTGCACTTACGCTTAACGCGTCACTTACACATGAAAACATTTAAATTTAAACAAACTTTTAAACAATCCGAAAAGGCCAAACGCGCGAGCATGAAGAACTAAGAACGAGATGACAAGCACCGGCCCGGGCCCAAGCAAGCAACCGCAAGCGAAGACGTCAGGTGCGATCTCTAACCCTTGGTTGGCGAGCCTCAACACGTAGTCCAATGGACTTAAAACGACCCGACCGGACAGCCACCAGGTCGTAATCCTCGATTGACCTGGGTGGCTATACTTTGACTTTCGCCTTTTCCAAGCCTCAGTCAAAGTGGGGGCTTCTATAGACACCCAGATTTGGACCTGGTGGCTGCAGAAGTGCCCAACAAACACCCGATGACGATAGGACTGCAACGCGACGCGGGTTCGTGATGTTTTAGTTAGTTTTTCTATAGAACAGATCAATTCTGACACCGGGACCCTGAGTCGGTCCCGAAACTCGAACCGAGTCAGCACCCCGCCAAGCGAACCTCGGAATGCGCACCCGAGGCCCACTAAACTCACGGCGCTAGGTCAAGTCCGGGGGAACCTTAACCTCCAAGTTTCGTATTATACACCCGTCTCTCGGTTTTGGAAAGTATCAAAATCGTATCTTCAAAACTCCAACCGCCTCACCTCACGCGTCTTAGACTCCCCACGCCCGAACCCAGGCGCCTGAGTCTTGGTGCGCCACAAAAATCAGGCGTCCATATGGGTGACGAGGTCCGAAAAAACCTATAAATACCCCCCTTCACCTCATTCATTCGACACACAATTCACTCTTTTCTTCTCCCTCTACACTTCTCGCTAAGGTCTCGCACTCCGACACCCGATGCAAACGATCCATTCAATCGTAGTTCCGATTAAAGCGACATCGATGCTACTCCTCACCTTCGAGCACCCCACTCGATAACGAGGTGCCTGTGTTCGACTAGCCCAATTCTAGTAACGAAGTTCTGCCGGATTAGCCGCAGGATCAGCCCATAGTAACGAAACTCTGTCGGAGTAGCCGCAGGAGGGGTCAACGGTAACGGAGCTCTGCCGAAATCATTAGGACAAATAGGAGGATCCGCCTTTGAAGCCGAGTTGTCACTAGGTTGTCATCTAAACAAAATTTACGTTCTCGTACTTTTTTTTATTATCCACTACGACGACATTAGATGTGGACACTAGGTCCACAAACATCATCAAAGATACGTAACGTCCCAACTTCAACCACAAACACTAAAATATGGGCTGCCTGTCACGTGAAATCGCATGCAAAGAATGTAAACACAACTACTTTGACGGCAATACTTACTTGTCCTTAAACAACCGACGTAGCAAAAGGTATAGGGTGAATACAACGGATGTTACAGTATTTCCACTACAACAATAGAACTAGGTTATCAGCCCACCGATTGATTAGTAGAGGCCGCTATAGTGCGGGCGGGATTGGGTGTTGACATCTATCGAATGTTGGCTTCCCAATACGTACCCTCACCCCTTACTCATAATCGAAGGTTTCCGGATGTCCGAAACCATTAGCAATGAGAGTCATTCCAGACATGGAGTGCTTAAGGGTACAAGTCTTTATCTTTAAGTCCCGTGCCCCTCAACTTTGAGCCGGCTGGAGATCAAAGTTGACTGGAACGGTTTCCGAGTCCCCATAATTGACTCGGTGGCAACTCAACAAATCGGCAACAAATTCAGTTCACTAAACAGGTCGCCTTACCAAATGAATCGGCCATTAAACATTTACAACCATGACTTGATCGATTCCAAATGGAAACACGGGTGCCCCCATGTAGGAATAATAGTTGTATTAACTAACTTTAGTTGTTGTTATGGTTAGTTACATGATACTCATAGTTTGTTATGAGGAAGTTAGAGTTAGTTACAAGGGTAAGACAAACGTCTATATAAAGCATCTCTTGTAACACTTTGTGATTACCAATTCATATTATACAATTCAATTCTCTCATCTCTACAATCTCCTCTAAACTCTCTCAAATCTCAACACCCCACCCGTCTATTACAAGTCTGGATCGTCATCCGAATCAAGGTCCAAAACATTGCCCCGTACGCGAGATCGAACTGGCCCCCGACAGGGAGGGGGCCGCGTGGGTGGCCGCCGCCACACGTTGAAAAATCGGGTCGGTCCCACGCGGGCGCGGGGGGCGCCAGGTGGTGCGGACGGACGTCTACAGGTCCCCTCCTCGCCCAATCTTCTCCCCAATTAGGACTCCTTTGAATAAGGGAGATCCTAACCTTGTATCCATGGCATCAGAACCTACAGCCTCATCAGTATGAGGCTCCCCTGACTGCTGACCCTGTACATTATTTTGCGTTCTCACTAGGCTAACCTGCGACCCCTTTCCTACTGGTATAACTAATCTCTCATGTATCATCTTATTCACCACATTATTGCCTCTGACTTCAGTATAAGCATCCTTATTCTTCTGCTTCCAGACCTGAGTTTTGTGTTTGGTTACCTGCCCAGCCGCCTTTCGTTTGCATTGTCTTGCTTCATGTCCCATTTATTTGCAATGATCACACTTGATGGGCTTCCACTCCCATTCAACTGGGACTGTGACCAATGCTTGCTTCTCATCCTTAAATTGGACAGATTCAGGGAAGTTTTTGCTAACGTGAAATTCCACCAGAATACGAGCGTATCCTAGTTTTGTTTTTTACTTAGTTGCCTCGTCCACAGACAAGACCTTCCCCACTCTACTAGGAATCTTCAATAAACTCAGACCCCAAAATTTAAGAGGGAGATTATGCAATTGTATCCACGTAGGTACCACCTTCACCTCTTCTTTTTCCAAAACCACGTCCGGGTTCCGTTTCCTAACAATAACTGGCTTACTATCGAACATATAGAAACCAGCATTCAACACCTTAGTTTGCACGCATTTCAGAGTTTACGAATCAAACTAGGAAAACACCATTTAATTTGGCAGGAAAGATATTTTATCAATGGTATGACTTCTCCAGATTCTCCTCAAATACCCTTCAAAAATTGGCCAAGGTGGGTTTGCCCCAAGAACATAACCATAGACTGTCGTATCCCAGTATGACAATTCATCCTTAACATCATCGTCTGTTAACTGCAGTATATCCTCTTGTTCCTCCACCTCTTCTGAAACCTTGACTATCTTTTTTCCCTGACGCATAAACCATTCACCCTGGTGATCCTGAATTTCACCATCGCCAATATCTTTTTCCATATCATCCTCAGAGATATCCTCCTCATCATCCAGGAATTCGTACGAGGGAATACCATTAATACGCACCGTGCTGCCATGTTTTTTTGCCTCATCGACATTAGGTCTACGTGCAATCCTAATGCTATTTTCGTCCTTTCTCTTTTCCTTACTTGTCATGCCTTTCCTATGTGTAATGTTCCGCAAGGTCGCTGGGGAAGAATCCATTGCCAAAGTGCAAATGTTTCACCGTCGACGATCACGTATGCACCACTCAGATCGCCATGTATGCCAAGCCTGCTTTCAAGTGTTTTTTAGACCGATATGGATTTATTTTTATGGTTGAGTATTTGAATGAATTGGTTTGTTTTAATGTGTTAGGAAATTGAATGTGAAAACACAATTATGCCGATTTAGTGATGTAATTATTGACGGATTAGGTGCAAATAGTACTATGTTTAGGTAAAGTGAGAATTTTACAAAATATGTGAGTAGTGTATATTAGTAAATTACTTTAGAGGAAATAATTTGTATTTGGTTATTGTCTCAATTTGTTTAGATAAAAAAATGAAGAGATTTGAACGAAAATGAATGTATGAGGAAAGATTGGATAAGAGACGATGTCCCACAACTCAATTTTTAGAGGGTGTTAATAGTTTTCTGGGGTTTGCTAAAAACCACCCCGAATACGCGTCCGACGGTAGATTTAGATGTCCTTGTGTGAAATGTAAAAATCTCAAATTCTTGGAGATTGTTTTGATTAAGGAACATATTATCTCAAATGGGTTTTATCCAAATTATTATCGTTGGATTTTTCATGGTGAGACGTCTGCTGTTGAGGAATCTGAGGTTGAACAGAATGAGGGGGGTTTGAGAAGAACGATGTTGATGTATTTGAATGCATTGTGTTTAATGATGAGAGCATGTACACAACTGACGATGACCAACCAACCCCACAATAGCCAAACCCACGAGCGAAAGCGTTTTTTGATATGTTAGACGCTTTGGAGAAGCCGTTATATGGAGGGTGTGATGTGACATTGCTAGAAGTCGTATCTATGGTAGTGACCCTTAAATGTGAGTATAACCTACCATTTGGGTGCGTAGACGGTTTCGCTGCGTTGCTTGAGAAAGTCGTCCCAAAAGACAACATTATGACCAAAACATTCTACAATACCAAAAAAATATTTAAAGGTCTTGAACTTCTGAATCAAAAGATCGATGCTTGTCTTTATGGATGCATGCTCTTTTGGAAGGACGACGTCCTACTTGAGGAATGTAAGAAATGTGGTAAGAGTAGATACAAAAGTGTAGATGGGAATATTGTTTTGAGGGGTAGGAAGGGAAAGAGTGTTGCGAGGGATAAAAAACCTATACCACTTAGTCGACTTACCTACTTTCCCATCGCCCCTAGACTTCAAAAATTATATGCAACCAGAACCATTGCCAAACAAATGAGGTGGCATAAAGAAGAAACTCGTGTAGAGGGGAAGATGTGTCATCGTAGTGATGGGGAGGAGTGGAAACGCTTTGATATAAGTCACCCTGATTTTGCTGAGGAACCCCATAACATGGGACTTGGGTTGTGTACCGATGGGTTTGCCCCTTTCGGTAAGTTCGGTAAGTCGTACTCATGCTGGCCTGTTATGGTCACACCATACAACTTACCCCCATGGCTGTGTCTGAAACCACCGTTCATCTTCCTTTCTCTTATTGTTCCCGGTCCAGAAAATCCAAAAAATCACTTGGATGTTTACTTACAACCAGTGATAGAGGAATTGAAACACTTGTGGGAAGTTGGGGTGGAGACATATGATGTGTCGTTGAAACAAAATTTCCAGCTTAGAGCATCGCTTTTGTGGACTATAAACGATTTCCCTGCGTATAGTATGTTGAGCGGTTGGTCTACGGCGGGCCAATAAGCTTGTCCTTGTTGCATGAGTGAAAGTAAAGCGTTCTACCTAAGAAATTCAAGCAAACCCCCCCCCCCCCCTCTCCACCACCACCTCAGGGGTTTAGATATCGGGAGCAGGACGGGCGCCTCATTCTGAGCCCCGATAACATATGGTAAACTTCAATCATATTAGGAACTTCATTATTGTGAACCAGTTGATTATAAGGTTGTCAAATACTTTTACACTTCAATCTTATTTTATATTTTGGTGTGGGTTTCGGCACCGCAGGGTGGTGACTGGTGTCACCGATAGTTTCCTGCAGGACTTGACGACTTACTGCACAAGTTGGACTAAGGTGCCTACGTGGCAGCAGGACAAATGGTTCGATAATTTCAAGGTGCACAATTTTTTGGGTTTACATTAGTAGTTCCTTATTACTTTTTACGGATTACTAATTTACTAACCACAAACGATCATACAGTTGAAACATTGGTGGGACCCCAACCTCGAGGTGGCTGCAAGTGACCGCTACATGGAGATCGCAGTCGATCGATACAGGGACAACATGTTCAAGTTGGCGAATGAGGGGAAGGCAGAAAAATACCTTAGAGGTTTGTTTATTGAATTAGTGTTCGTACTTGAATATAAAGTTATATATCTTCGCTTACTGATCTCTCTATATGAATTGTAGGTCCCTCTCTGGAGCAGTTCCACAAAGCCCGCTCCGATCCCAAATTTGTTAAGAGATCCCTCCAAGCGAAGAAAAACAAGAGGCGTGGAGGAGACCCTGAGGCGAAAGTGGAGCCCACCTACTACAGTGGGTCGCAGTCGATGTACCACCGGGCTATGGAGGTAAGTATTTCCTTTCCTTTGATTTTTATTTTGATTTCTTATTTAATGTTTTCATTAAAAATATTAATGAGAAATCTACATGTACTATTAACAGGCAAAGAAGAAAACAGGAGAATTTCCCGATGCTGCGCAGCTGTTTCTTGACACGAAGAGCAAGGTGGACTGCAAGGGTCAAAGGGGATTCATTTCGAACAGGGACAGACAAATTTGGGTGAGTTTCTAATATAAGGCTTCTTTACATTGTTCTTTAGATTATGACTTTGTCAATGAAATGTCACCTTATCATCAAATCAATTTATTTTAGGATGCATATATTGAGGCCACTTCCACGGACGATGTTGAAGGTAGGGATTCGAACGAGGTATGGTTCATTGTCGTGCGAGGGTACCACAAGGGAGTGGTGTACGGTACGGGGAATGCTCACATCCTGTACTGGACACCACCCAACGCTCAAGAGGGGGGCATTCGACCTCGACGGAGTACGTACCGTCTGTCGTTGCTGAGATGAGGTCGGAACTACAAGAAGAGAGGGCGGAACGGGCTGCTTTGGCTGAGAGGGTGAAGGCGCAGGATGAGCGTACCCAGCGAGAGGATAAGATTAGTATGTAAATACTGGAAGAGCTAGCCCGCCTGAGGAGCATGCAGCAGCAGAACTGCAACTCCGGGCCCACTCCACAACGCCGAGACCCTAGAGACCCCTTCAACGGAGGTGGTAGTGGCGCTTCGGCTAGTTTTCCCATTAGTTGAGCATGTAGATTAAGAAACATAGCTTGTAGTTTATGAATGTGCATTGAAAACAGTTTGTAACATTACTCTTAATTTAGTTTATTCAAGTACTTTTATTACCTTCGTTGGCAATTATGGAAATGTGAAGCCGACATTATGTGGCCGATAGGGCATGGTGTTTGGAACGTATTTGTCATTGCTGGGTTGTTTTTCTATTTGAAGATTTTGGCTAGAAATGAAACAAATTGAATCGGCCAAATACAGGTCTCGTAGCGACTGATATCTGTCGCTACAAGCAATACATAACAACAGATAACGGTCGCTAATGTAGACGCCCAAGGTCCTCAATACCAACAGGTGATCGCACTTAGCCACAGGTATCTGTCGCTAAATCATCCACAGTAGCGACAAATATCTGTCGCTAAGTGCCCCATTTAGCGACAGATTTCAGTCGCTAAGCTTAGCGACAGATATCTGTCGCCCGACTTTTTTAGCGACAGTTATCTGTCGCCTGTCTCCTTTTCAAGCGACAACAGGTGCGACTGCTTCTCAGCGACTATCATCTGTCGCACGTCTTTTTTTGCGACTGATGACGGTAGCTGCTATCAGTCGCCTGTCACGTTTTTTCTAGTAGTGTACTCCTAGACAAATACAAAATCCAACAACACAAGTCATCGCCCTACATACCTAAAAAAGGGAACTGTAGAGGCAGCAAACAAACCAATTATCATCCTTAAGAAGATGATAGACAACTATCGGGATTGGCCCTACAAAATACCATTTGCATTATGGGGATACCGAACATCCTACCGAACTACCACCGGAGCCGCACTATACTACCTAACCTACAGCTCAGAAGCAGTACAACCAATAGAGTTAGAAATTCCTTCTCTAAGGATACTAGCCGAAAGTGGCATTCTTGAAGAGAAATAGAACCAAAAACGTTACGACGAGCTAGTCCTGTTAGAGAACATAGAATACACAAACTATCCAATGTGCAAGCCTACCAACGAAGAATAAAACGACCCTTCAACAAATGAGTCAAATCTTGAAACATACTCGAGGGAGATTTAGTGGTTAACTCCATCAGAGACCCACTTCCTGTCGATCCTAGAGGAAAGTTCAAACCTAACTAGGAAGACCCTTACCTTGTCAAGAAAATACTCACGGGAGGTGCGGTGATAATTACCGACCTAGAAGGACAAGATTTCTCAACCCCTATCAGCATGGACCAACTTAAACGCTTTTACCCTTAGCTTCCTAAACATCTCATCTTGATCTTTAAACTAGGGTGAAAACTCATGAAAAAACACTCCAAGCATTCCACATCGATAATTGACATAACGAGTCTAAAGTATAAATTCACTCGCACTTGACGAACTACGAACATGGTTTAATTCCGTCTAACCACGGATACGTAGGCAACCCTCTCGGGGGTACAACCAAAATAACAAAATCGACTGCAATCAATTCGTGCACAAATCGGAACTCATCATACGCTCCGATTAACAAGGTGATTAGAATGACGAAGCACAACCAAAAAATTAAAAAAAAACGACGAGCCAAGGACGGAGTGAAAACCCCAAAGGGCGCTCTGGGCAAATTGAAGAATTAAGTCGCGAGCCGTCGAAAAAAAAAGTGACGAGCCGAGGACGGAATGAAAACCCCGAAAGGGCGCTCCACGAAAAATGAAGAAACGAGTTGCGAGCCGTCGAAAAAAAAGGAGCAAAAATAAAGCAAAAGCAAAAAAGGTGAGCCGAGGACGGAGTGAAAACCCAAAGGGCGCTCCGGCCAAAATGAAGAATAGAGTTGCGACCCACCACAATAAACAAAAAAAATGTATGTGCTTCTCATTAATACAAATCAAGCAAAATCGAGCCTTTGTCAAGGCCTTTACATGAAGCATCTATCATCCGGATACCTCGGAAGCAAAGACAACGTGTTGGCAAACTCCACAAAAAAAAAGAGAGTACTAATACGCTACATAATATCACATAATATGACATAATACTACTGGTTGGGCCTACCGGTCCATCTTTTCCTTTCCCTTGCCCTTCGGGTGCGTTTTCATAGGCCTCTCATCATGGGCCTCTCGAATACAAGTGTTCACCTTTTCAGCCAGTTGTGGGCCCAGCCAATCCCACGTGTCTCCTACATCCGCGTCTTTAATATGGGTCTTATCCATCTTGACATGCTTGGACGATTTGGCGGTACTAGGATCGGTAACATTGTCTTCTGTCGGGCGCTTAGCGACATTTGCCCGCATAGCTTCCTTATTCTGTAGCTCCGCAATTGTAATCCCCTAGAAGTTCTAACGCGATACAGTGGCGGAAACAGTGTAGAGTCGGGATTAAAACACACTGTAACTATGTCCTAGTAAATTAAAATGGTAAAGTCAAACAATAGGCCATGAATAAAAATGGCCAAAATTTAAAACAATCCATAAAAGGGATTTGAATAATCCATACGACATAATTATTAAAATAAACAAGCAGGATCTACACTGCTCGCTAGCCCACACCCGGAAACACGTATACCTGCCATGTTAAAACATAACAGCCACAATTAGTGGGGAGCAACGTCAACGTTCTCCCAGCCGTATAACAGGATTTTAAAACTGTAATTACTACTATAGAAAAAAAATAGTAAAAATGAAAAACAGTAAAACATTATAATAAAAATAAACTTCCAGTGAAAAACTTCACGTATCGAAAAAATATAATAAAAATGAGTTTTCCGAAGAAAACATAAAACATTTGCCAACCTGCAAACCAAATTATATTGATAATAATAAAAATATTTCAAAATGGCGTAATGGAAATTCGATCAATGTGCACAAGGCTAGACTTTCACTAGGATAATACTGGAAACTAGCTTCGAGAACTGTAGACTTAACTCATAACAGAATCCAACCTCTAACTAGGCAAATCAACTATAACAGGACTGCGTGCAACGAGGTCCTGGTTTAAGTAGTATACACCCCTCCTAGATACAAACCATATCCATTTCAACCTGACGCGACTTACACGATGTGATATCTAAGTTTAAGGCCGGGCACAATGCACACTCTCCTGAACACAAACCATGCTCAGTTCAACAACCAATGTGCCCCATAAAGACACACCAGCCTTTACAGTTGATGGCAAAACGTACATCCCAGAGTATATTACTCTAACCCCACACTTGTCCTTATTCCATAACTCCAAAACAAACCCATTATCGATATTCAAAAGGATATAATCATTGTAAATAATAAGAGAACAAAAGGGAAAAAGGATCGCCTGCCAAAAGAGGAAACTTTCTATTTTAGAAAACTTCTATATTTAGAAACTTTTCAAAAATAGCATCATATCGAAATAGCGAAAATATTAGTTCATACTAATAAAACATTTTTAGTAAAAGATATAGATTTATAAAACTAGTACCTTCGGCATTAACGATACTAATTGTTAAAGTGAGAACATTTGGGTTTATGAAATCATGGAAATATCATACGAGCGTTTATAAGATAGTTTAAAATGTCTTAAATCCTTTAGTACTACTAATTAGGGTGTTTCCAAAATTTATAAAACTAAAATTCCCTAATTATTATTAGTTTCGACAATACGATTATAAATAGAATTTTACGGCAAATCGTAATTTTGTCCAAAAATCAATACTATTAATTAAAGACTTTAATAAATAGTACGAAAATTACGTAAAATAGGTAAATATATATATTTGGACATTCTGTCCAGAAAATAATTTTTCCAGATTTAAAACAAAGACCAGAAAATCAGAAATTGAAACGACAAACACGGTTTTAACGATAAATGATGATTTAAGGTGATTAATAATTCACCCACATAAAAATTCTGAAAAATTATGAAAAAAATCATTAAATTCTTTTTCGTCAGAAAGATCGTCCACACAAAAATTCAGATTGAAATAAATTGTTTAAGTACTAGAACTAAAAATTGGCTTTTAATCGTTTTTTGTCCGTAAACGGTAATAATTCAATAATCGATAACTAAAATATCAGAAAAATACCAAATTATTAAAAATCATCAAAAACCTCATTTTTAAAGAATATAATCATATATTACAAGTTTAGGCCGAATATTACGATTTTACAAATTAATACAACATATTAATCGTTAATATCGTAAAAGCGATAAAAATACCTAAACATGCAAATTTTCAACTTTAAAAAAAAATCCAGATTATATGACATACATATATTGTCAAAAATCAAATATTAAAATGTACATGCAATTACACAAATAAAATCAAGTAATACCGAGTAACATCGACGCTACCTCTAATCCAAATCAGAATCGATAAGATACTGGTTGACCTCGGGATCGTCCATAAAACCTACCATACAAGAAACCATGGCAGAAAAATACCATGAAAAAAACTAATAAAATCAAGGTAAATAGTGATCGAAAACTACATCGATTATTATCTTAACGGTACGCTCGGAAAGAGGATTAATTGACGATAAAAATGAGATGATTATGATTCAAAATTTAGCAAGAATCTGCCTAGAAAAGCTAGCCAAAGCCCACGGCCAAAAGGGAAGGAGAGAAGGAATTTTTTTCTTTAAGATGAAAATGAATGAGAGGAGAAATAGGTGGTTTTCAAACTTAAATGACCTTAAAAGGTGATGAATACTATGTGGATAGCTACAAAGTGTTGGCCAACAGTTAAGAGGAGAGAGTATGAAAAATTTACTCATAAATGCCTTGAATAAATGATAAGATAAGAATAAACTAATTACGTTTTAATGAAATAAAATGGAACGCATTATAAAACGTAGTAAGAGTGTGACAAAAAGATGTGTCGGTCCAAAACATAGGGAAAAAGGTCCCAATTAATTTGTAAGTTGATAAAAAGAAGAATCGTAAAATAGTTGCGTTTGGGTACTCAGAATTGATTTGAATATCATGAATTCAATTCTTGTATTTGAATTTCTAGAATTCGAATCCAAATCCAAATCCAAAATTGTGTTTGGGTACCCTCGGATTTGGATTTGGAATTCAAGGTCATCAATTTTTTAAAAAAAAGAATTATCATTAGAAAAATATAAATTACGGGGAAAAAATGAAGAAAAAAATATATTCTAACAAGATTATACTGAAAAAAACAAAAAAAGAAATAAGTGAGGATTTGAAATGACTACCATATACTAAGAATTTGAGGAAATCAAATTTGAACTAGGTTGGATTTGGTCTAAATTTCAAATCCAAATTCAAGGGGTTCCCAAACGCTTGAAATATTTCAAATCCGAATTTCGAATCCAAATTCAAGTTCCCAAACATAGCATAAAGGTATTTCAAAGTAATTCGAGTAAACCTCGCGTAAGAAAATAATTATTTACGAAACTTCGTAATAAAATCATTAATGGCTAAATTTTCGTAAATAAAAATATTTACTAGTTGAAACTATTATAAAAATATGTTTAGCCATTTGTAGAAAAAGGAATAACTTAAATCCGAGCTTAAATACGTTAATTCGTAGAGAAATAAAATTTCCCGCGGAAAAATAAATAGTTTACGAAGAAAATCAAATAAATCGATTTAAAAGAATTAAAATCTTTTATAATAAAAATAAATATCATTAAACTCAAAATGAAAATTAAACTTGGAAAAAGAGGAAACGCAAGACCGAAATGTGACTGAGTTATGACAGAGTCATAACGGTAAGGATAAAAATGCTAGGAAAAAATAGCGGGTGTTACAGCAATTTCCACGGTTCTTAACCTCTCCCGCTCCATCGGATCTTCACCAACTTTCCACCGAGCATAGGAAGGGGTTGTCCACCAAGTTGTTGCCTCGGGAACGGGATGTATAGTCCTCCGTCTCCAAGTCAGTTCGAATTTCATAGAGACATCCCTTCCCCATGGTTGGGAATCAATGACAATAGTGTCAACCTTGCGAATGGTTTGTGCCTCGCTCATTTGGCGCATCAACCTGTCCGGATAAACATAAACACAAGCACTCAAGGACAAAATCCGCATAGTACGGGTCGACGATAATAGCGAAAGACCAATATATCTCTGAACATACCACCACGGGACAATCCATCTAATAACGATCCCTCAATCGAGATGCAGACGAGAGAACCATTCTTCTTCGGTACTACGCTTTGCATGGCACGTCTCTTGCAGTTGTAACCTTCGATGAACCGAGGTGGCTCGATTAAATGCAGTCTCTCATGTAGCTAAACCTGCATGAATACAATGCAACAAGGTGTCACAACTTCGAACTAGGACAACTTCGAATAAAGCCAAAAGTTACACAATAACGTACCTGCAAAATGGTTCTAGAACCACGAAATGGAGCACAATGAATTTTTTTGCGCATGTCGAGACCCATTATAATCTCACCCAAAATAAGCCAAGAGGGTGATAGCCCATGTTCCATGTCTATTACGACGTCAATGACACGGGGTTACTTCAACCAGTTTGCACCGAGGCATCCTCGAACAAATAGTAGCACACTATCGCAATGCTAAGGGCATGTTTGCGAGCTAGAGGTGAGACACCATTAGCACCCTTCCGTGAGAATTCCATAACAAGACGCTCCAAATTAATACCACCTTCACCAAAGAAAACCTCAACCTCTTCCAGAAAAAGAATATCCAAGAACCGACGAAATTGCTCTATGGGAACATCACCTTGAACCGGGATCGAAGTGTGAAACGAATGCCACCCACCAATCGCGTCTATCTTCTTGGGCAGAGGACACATCACCCCTCGGAAATGCAAATACGTGATACATAGCATTCCAAAAGCGAGAACATGCAATTAAGAAGTCATCTTGCACCTTAATTTGCTTCAATAACGTAACAACGACGGACAAATCGTCACTCAACAAATCTTCAAGTACACCTTTCTTGAAAGAATTCATCCACTCGGTCAAAAGACGGCCGAAACCAGACATGACTCGATAAATCAAGAAGAGCTGTCCAGACACTTCAGTGTTAATTATGTCTAAAAGAGAACACTCATAACCCGTATATAAAACTACAATAACGTCGTAATTAGGAAAATTAAGAAAATTTCCATAATCGCGAACTTGGCCGCCCCAGGCCAGGCGCCTGAGAAATCGGCTGCTCGGAGCCAGGCGCCTGAAAACCAGGACGTCGGAGGACCAGCGCCTGAGTACCAGGCTGTCCGACATAACACGCCTCATTCCACTACTATTCGTCAACCTCGAGGGATAGGAATGATTTCCTAAATTAGTCATCTCCTCTTCTAAAGCTCAAAAGCAGGATACAAGCACAATGCAAGAACGAAAATACTCTTATCAGCGATGGATGATTCATTTCAGTCACTCCGATCCACCGGACTTAGATGTTTTTTTATTTTTTTTTCTTTGGGGGATAAGCTACCCCACCTAGGTGTGTTGTAGCCCTACGTGGCATTGTCAATAAAGCATAAAAAGTGGTCTAACTTTTTTTCTCCTCCGTACACAAGCGTCATTATCTGAACACGATTATACAAGCGTTCGACATTACACACACTTGGTCAAAACGTCAATCATAAAATGCTTTATACATGTTTCGAACGCCCCTCACACATTTCAAGTCAAAGATTTAATCGACGTTCTACTTGATCCAATTCCCGGCTCAAACTAGCAAATTTTAAGCATCCCGAAAAAGCATTTTCTCACTCTCAATCAGTCCTAATGCACTTAAAACATCCTAAATCATGGCTCCTCAATAAGCAAATAAACCTTGGAGTGTTTACGTGATTACGTGTTATCCAAGCTAACATTTCAGGGGTTTAAAGCAAGCCGATCAAGCGCGAGAAAGTTTGATCAAATATACAAATATACAAATTCGCTATAAATCCGAGTTTACACACAAGGGAAGACCCCTAGAGGCTGCTGCTACAGCCAGTACAAGCTCACCAATGTTATCATCTAAGACTAGATCCTCGAAGTCGAAAGTAGGAGACCCTATACCGTCATCCGCTAAACGACCTAGACCATGCATATCCACGGTAGACATCTGTAGACACCTAGATTTGGACTTGGTGGCTGCAGGAGTGCCCAACAAACACCCAATGACGATCGGACTGCAACGCGACACGAGTTCGCGATGTTTTAGATAGTTTTTCTATAGAACGGATCAAATAATTACTCGGAAAGATTAAATTAACATCAAGGTAGGCTTAGTCGTGTCATTACGGTCGCATAGACACTAATTAGAGTCAATTATGACACCGGGACCCCGAGGCAGTCCCGAAACTCAAACCGAGTCAGCACCGCGCCAAGTGAACCTCGGGATGCATACCCGAGGCCCACCAAGCTCACGGCGACTGGGTAAATACGGAGAAGCCTTAAGCCCCAAGTTGATACACACGTCTCTTGATTTTGGAAAGCATCAAAATCGTATCTTCAAAATTCCAACCGCCTCACCTTACGCATCTTAGACTCACCGCACCTAAGCCCTGGCGCCTGAGTCTTGGTGCGCCTCAACCCAGGCGTCCATATGGCCGAGGAGGGCCGAAAACACCTATAAATACCACCCTTTGCCTCATTCATTCGACACATCTCAACTCTTCTCTTCTCCCTCCACATTCTCGCTAAGGGCTCGCACTACGACATGCGAGGCAAACGATCCACTCGATCGTAGTTCCGATAAAAGCAATATCGATGCTACTCCTCACCTTCGAGCACCCCATTCGATACCGAGGTGCCTGTGTTCAACTAGCTCAAGTCTAGTAGCGAAGCTCTGCCGGATTAGCCGCAGAACCGGTCCATAGTAACGAATCTCTGCCAGAATAGCCGCAGGAAAGGTCAACGGTAACGAAGCTCTGCCGAAATCACTAGAAGGATCCACCTTGAAGTCGAATCGTCACTAGGTTGTCATCTAAACAAAACTTTCCATATTTGTACTTTCTTTTATTATGCACCACGACAACACTAGATGTGGACACTAGGTCCACAAACATCTACTAAAACACGTAACGTCCCAACTTCAACCGCAAATACTAAAATACACTAAATAGACCCGAGTAATTTCGAGAACCGTTATCAACTATGTATGCATCGTGTCCCGTTTAGTGTATATATACTCCGAGGGTGCAACTCCTCATAATGGGATTTACTTACATTCGCATTTACAGTTTTTCGTATGATTTACCGCTTTTATGACCTTATAATCGCATGCTAAATCACCTAACACGGAATTCAAAACGTAAAACAACTAAAACTGAATAAAGCGATGGTCGGGTTTCGTATTAGTCCGGGTGCTCACCTTACTAGGCTTGACGCATCTCTATTAATACCGAACCGACGCATCTTACGCAGAATACCAGGTAAGGTATATCACGAGAATGACAAATATTCGTATTATCGCGTTAAAACTGACTTGCTAATACGTATAATTATAGTACTCTCTACTCTTCTACGTGCATCTTTTCATGTCCGGCTTGTCACGTGAAATCGCATGCAAAGAACGTAAATACAACTACTTTGACGACAAAACTTACTTGTCCTTACACAACCGACGTAGCAAAAGGTATAGGGTGAAAACAACGGATGTTACAGTAGTTCCGCCACAACAAAAGAACTAGGTTATCAGCCCACCGATTGGTTAGTAGAGGCTGCTATAGTGCGGGTGGGATTGGGTGTTGACTTCTATCGAATGTTGGCTTCCCAATATGTAACCTCACCCCTTACTCAGAATCGATGGTTTTCGGATGTCCGAAACCATTGGCAATGAGAGTTATTCCAGTCATGGAGTGCTTAAGGGTGCAAGTCTTTATCTTTAGGTCTCGTGCCCCTCAACTTTGAGTCGGCTAGGGATCAAAGTTGACTTGAACGGTTTCCGAGTCCCCATAACTGACTCGGTGGAGACTCCACAAATCGGCAACGAATTCAGTTCACTAAAAATGTCGCCTTACCAAATGAATCGGCCTTTAAACATTTACAACCACGACTCGATCGATTCCAACGGAAACACAGGTGCCCGAACCCGTCTAATACAAGTCCGGATCGTCATCCGAATTGAGGTCCGAGACATCGCTCCTTACGCGAGATCGGACCGGCCCCCGACAGGGAGGGGGCCGCGTGGGTGGCCGCCGTCACACATTGGAAAACCGTGTAGGTCCCGCGCGGGCGCGCGCGTGGCGCAGGGCGGTGCGGACAGACGTCCACAGTTTGGTGACTCCGCTGGGGATTTGAAAACAAATTTCCAGTGGTGGTGTAACTTGAACAAGGTCGATGAAGCTCGTTTCCTAGTTCGTAGTTGTGGTCACTACAAGTTTTGGCTCTAAATAGCCCACCCTAACCGATATCAGGACCAATCGACTTCTTCGCGGTAAGATCTTTAGGGACACACGGAGAGATCTTTGATTGACGCTCTGGCCGCCTAACGCGTACCCCGCGGGAATAATAATCGGATAGTTCCGATCGGACGGTATGACACTCGTCTTCCAAGACGATTTGTCAATGCCTAAGTAAAGACTATTCGTGGGCGGTAGCCTACCCTAACCTACATGTGTCTGCATCTTGCATGAGTGTATGCATTCCTAGTTACATTTAGCGTGTTTGAACAACCCAAATAAAACATTAAAAATCTGGATTCAACCACGCAACATATTCAACCACGCCAATTCCGTTTTCGAAAAATACCTCCTCTTTTCAAAACGACCTTTTGAACACCGATACTCCGGTCAAACCGTAATTTCCAAAAAAAAGGAAAAACATTTTAGATGTCGTTATCATGGCAAATTTTACACCCACTACTTTCAAAAATTTTTAGTGCCATCACTTTGGCTAAAGTAAAACCCATCAACAACAAATACCGTTAATACCACCGAGACTCCCGATCATTGGGATCAAGGTATCTCATACGGTTACATTTTTATTTTCAAAAAAGAAAATGTTTTTACACACATATCGTTAACATAATCGAAGCTTCAATTAATGAAGTCAAGGAATCCGAAACGGTCACATTCATGAACATCAATTTTTTAAAAAAACACCATCACAAGACACCGTGCTCTATCACGAGCACCACATACCCCATGAGTATCGAACTGGCTAATTAATAGTAGTTTCAATAAAAGCACCACATCATCATTTTCAAAACTGGTTCCCCTAAGAACCATGCTCCTTTAAAAAAAACCATTTACACTTTTGCTATCGCTTAATTCCTGACGTACACATATAGCAACACACTTTCACGTCACAAGCGATGTCGTCATGCCATCGTCACCCTATTTTTACAAATCGTCCTTTTCAAAAAAAAAATCTCTGCAAAGATTGGTCGTTTAAAAAAAACATCAAAAACTCTTTGATCCTGAGCCGGGATAGCGATCAACTGTTTACGTCGTACAACCCTGTGATTAACTGTCTGTGTAAGTTACTAGGGTCGCCTCTATTCGAGGTCTTATGTTTTGGGTCGTCTCATCCCGCGAAAGTCTTCTTGAATCTCACCCCCGAGATTTGTGTCAAATTGTCTCGCTCTAGAGACATAGCTTCATTAGGCGTTCCGCCGAATACACCAAGAGTCTAAAACACCCGAGTCCCTAATCCGATGACCGCAAACACGCGCGAATCAAGGGTCCCATTTCCGCGTTGCTCGGTTTCGAGCATTCCTCGAGTCTATAGGACGTCTGGTATACCCGCCTTCATCGATATCACCTTTTCCGCAGTCGTGTTAGGAGATTCAAGCGTAGACACAAGTAACCATAGCGGGAACGACGCCGGACAATCCGCGGATAACACCATAGAAACCCTAACCAACCTGATCCGAGACTTACAGGCCACCATCATTACCGTGAACGCATCCGTAAACAGCATAGACTCTCGTCTAGGCCACTTGGAAGATAGGGCCTTAAATGAACACCACAACCGATTCCTCAACGAGGTCCTTTTAAATTCCACTCCGCTGGGCGGAGCACCTGTCGGTGTCGTCCCTAATGACCCCGTTACCTCACCTCAAGACGACACACTACAATCCGCCATGAATCGCATAAATTTGAAATGCGCCTAAACCAGGGAAACAATGTCCGCCTCGAGAACCATAGAAAATTTGAAATGGTGAACGACCAATTACCCGAGAACTTTTCCTTAGCTGACATACCCAAGTTCCAAGGGACCGAGGATCCCCTCAATCACATCCGGGCCTTTAAGGATTACATGGCCATTAAGGGGGTCAAGCCCAGCCTCTTCACTAGGATATTCCCTTCATCCTTAGGAGACACGCCGCGATCGTGGTTTTATTCGCTCGATCCCAAAAAGATATCCACCTGGGATGACATCTCCATAGAATTCGCAAAGCAATACGCGGATAATTCCGAAATACACAAGTAACTATCCAAAACCTTGAGGTCCTTTCCCAAAACGAGAAGGAACGCTTCTCCGAATTTCTAACTAGGTGGAGAAAGGTCAGCACCCAATTAGTAAACCACCCCGAAGAAGCCACCTTAGTAGAGAAATTTGTCGATAACCTCAAACCTCCTTACACCTCCCACCTTAGGTACCAAAATATCCATACCTTCAAGGAACTATCCACCTTAGGAATACGCCTAGAGGACGATATGAAAAAGGGAGTATTCTCCAAGATTATGGGGAAAGGCTATTAGGGACCAACCACTTACCCAGGAACCCGGTCTTATGGAACAACCGGAAATAACAAAGCTGAGGAAGTACACTTTGTTGAACCAACTGCTAGAGGGAGGACGAATTCCACCCCTGGGACATTTTCCAAGCTAGGCATCACATACACCGAAGCCTTAAAAAGACTAACCGAGCAAGAAAAGCTCGAGCCAAGAGGTCCGACTACAGACCCACCCACAAAGAAGAGATCAAAGGCATGGGATGCTAATAAGTATTGCCACTTCTACCGTGGCAAAGGCCACGATATAGAATCTTGTTTTTGGCTCAAGCATACCATACATGATATGATAGAACAATACCATATAGAGGAGAATGTTCCCCTTTAGCATTCACGTAGTCTTCGACGACGCCATCAATTGTTCCCACCTCGACCTTATAGAAGAGAATGTCCTAAATATCGAGGAAGAACCCAGTAACGCACGGGCGTCCGCCAAGACGAGTAAATCTGTGTCTGAGTCAGAGTCTAGTTCGTCATAGGGCCTAGACCTAATAGTATAACAAATGTCTTTTGTTTTTACATCGAGTCAGGAGGTACTAGGGGATATGTCCTCCACCTCCCCGAAAACAATATCTCGGGCGCATAGCCCGCTTATTACTATCAATAAAAAGAAATAAACTTTTCTTCCTTTATAATGCGCCTCGAGAATCGCTTGATAATGCACTTTCTTGCTTACAACTCGGTACTATGCCATTTATCGATAACAATCAAACATACCTCGATACAACGAGGAATTACAAGAACCGAGATCCCGTGTTCTTTTTTACCTATTCCATGTCTGGTATAGAAAGCCACAAACTATCCCTTAAAACGAGCATTCCCGAATTGTATGACAAATCTAGATAGTCTCTTAGCTTGTGATCAAAGACGGAAGGCAAAATTATTTCCCACAATAAATATCCCCCAAATAAAGACCGACTAATTCCTACCATAAGTGCTAGTCTGACAAAAAAAAAAAAAGTCTGAAATGGCAAAAAGGAGCCAAAGGAAAAATGAAACCAAGGCCAAGTAAAAGTAAACTGTCTCAATTCAACGATCAAGACCAAACTCAATGTTCAAAATGAAACCCACAATCCTTACACTCGACTTCAAATGCAAAGTCCGAACAAAAAGCAAAAAAAAAAGGAAAAGGAAAGAAATGAACATACCGGTCAACTAGCCCCCAAATACTAGACTCCCTACATTACAACCTTTAAGACCTTCATGAGACACTTGTTAGGAGACAATCCGGAATTTTGAGGATTCAGGCTCAATAGGATAATCCCAACCGTTAGCGCCAGACATGGAAATCAGTTCCCACGTAATTTACATCCCGCCCGATTGAAGTCTGAGTCATTTTTGCTCAGCTTCCCCTTTCCTACCACATCACGAAACCGTAACCCTATAGCCTTAACTCCACAAAATCAACTCCAGATTTTGATTTATCAAAACCACTTACTACCTAGCTCCACATTCCAAAACCATCCTAAGCCAGTCACCCTGACCCAAATACGGTATCTCGGTAATTGTCACTTCCAAGGGGTCACACCCAACCACTCCACCTTAACCCTTTAACTAGGGTGAATACACTCTCAACATCTCACATCGATAATTGGCATAAGGAGTCTAAAGCAAAATCACTTACACCTATTATGAACTACGAACATAGTTTGATTCCGTCTAAACGCGGATACGTAGGCAACCCTTCCAAGGGTACACCCAACAAAAATAGCAAAAAATCGCTAACTCAATTAACATGCAAATCGGAACCCTCTATGTTTTGATTAACGAGTGATTTCAATGATGAAGCACAAACGACGAGCCGAGGATGGGGTGAAAACCCGAAATGGCGCCCCGGGCAAAATGAAGAAACGAGTTGCAAGCCGTCATAAAAAAAAAGGAAAAAGAAAAAAAATAAAAAAAAAAAGCAAAAAGGGTGAGCTGAGGACGGAGTGAAAACCTGAAAGGGCGCTTTGGGCAAAAAGAAGAATCGAGTTGCGAGGCACCATAAAAAAAAGGAAAAAATAATAAATGTGCTTCTCATTAATGAAAAATTAATTAAATCAAGCCTTTGTCAAGGCCCTTTACATCGAGCATCTAACATCCCGCCACTCCGGAAAATGACAACATGTCAAGCAAAACCCTACAAAAAACTAGTACTAATACGCCACATAATATCAATTAATAGAACATAGTACTAAATGGTTGGGCTTTATCGGTCCGACTTTCCCCTTTTCTCGCCATTCGGGTGTGCTTGTTCGGGTCTCTCACCATCGGCACCTCCGAACACAAGCTTCCGCCGCCCTAGCTAAATGCGAGCCCAGCCAGTCCCATTTCCCGTCCCCATTCACATTCTCAATATGGATCTTGTCGGTCTCGGTCCGTTTAGATGAACTGATGAATACTAGGATCGGTAACGCCTTCTTCGGTCGGACGCTTAGCGACATTAGCCCACATAGCTTTCTTATTCTGTAGTACGGTTATCTCCGCAATCCTTAACGTTTTTCTCACACCCGACAACCCCGGACGTTAGGAACAACCTCCTGAAGTCGCTAAACCCCTTTCCAAAAGTCGGAATGTCCGTGCAAGAGTGATAGGTCCACACGAACAATACATTACGTCCTTTGGGTCCACCAGACTTAGACATTTTTTTTAATATTATTTTTAGGAGGATAAGCTACCCCACCTAGGCGTGTTGTAGCACCGAATGACATCGTCAATTCGTGTTTGTAGCCCAGCATGGGTTTGTCACTAAGATATAAAAAGTGGTCTAACTTTTTTTCTTTGCCTCATTTTAAACATGAATGTCGAGGCAGTCAGACTTGTCTCCCAACACCGAACACGCACTCGGTCGATACACTTTAGCTTCAAAGCACTCTTTACGTTTCTGCGCGTCTTGAGTCAAACATTTTAATCGACGTACTACTTGATCCAATTCCCGGCTCAAACTAACACATTTCAAAAAGTCCAAAAAAAAAACATTTTCGTACTCCCATGCAACCCTAACGCGTTTAAAACATCCTAAAACTACGATAAGATCGCAAACAAACCGAACCTGAAGTGATTACTTGTTAGTCTAAGTTAACATTTCACAAAATAAAAACGCAAGACTAAACAAATCAATCCGAATACTAAAAGTCTTAAAAATATACAAAATACACAAAATCCATACGCAAACCGAGTTCACAAACTAGGGTGGACCCCTAGAAGCTGCGCTAATAGCTATCACGAGCTCACCGATGTTGTCATCCAAACCTAAATCCTCCGAAACAAAGGTAAGAGACTCATTACCATCCATCCCCGACAGCATATCAAGAGTAGTTGTCTCGAGAACCCCTCCAACATTCTCGGCGATGCCCATCTCAACCCCTCGCCTAGCCTCACCTTGCGCCGAGGTCTTGCCCCGAGACCTAGCCAGCCGCTCCTTAAGTTGAGCAATCTTGTCGCCCCGAGATTGCAGGAGTTGTCGCGCCTCCACCGCTTCCACTTCAAGCTCGGTCACCCAAGTCTCCAGCTGTCCCACCATATCGGGAATGTCCTGCAAACATTACCCGCACTTGAGGAAAACACACAAACAATCTAAGGACCAACCCTAGGTACACGCACTTACCGATTGAGGTCCCGAAGTGTCATGGGAGACTGTCGTGTGCTAAATTTAGACCGTTTTTCCTCCCATTTAGACCCGTTTTTCCCTCGTTTTGCGAGTTTGGAGTCCGATTATCGCCATATTTTGAGTACTTCTCGCATTAGCGTCCCTCTTGTGCGTTTTACGTGTTTTTGGTAGTTTTTCTATCAATTTTGATAGGATTTGGCACCGAAATCACGATTGAGCTTCAATTCCACGAGCACAAGAGAAGGAAACACCATCCAAATAGCAAATCACACAACTTAAAATTCAAAGTCACCCAATCAATCGACGCAGAATGAGACAAGAAAAGAGGCCAGAAGTATGACCGGGTGAAATTTCACCCGATGAAGTACAACCGAGCGAAATTTCACCCGACGGGAAATGTGCCTCCCCGAAGATTTTCCGAGCTTCTCCACCGGGCGAAAATGACCGGGCAAAATTTCGCCCACCCGAGAAAACAAAACTAAACTAAATCTAACGCAGCCACCCGAGAGGGATAAATCTAACGCAGCCACCCGAGAGGGATAAATCTAACGCAGCCACCCGGGAGGGATAAATCTAACGCAGCCACCCAAGAGGAATAAATTTAATGCAGCCACCCGGGAGGGATAAATCTAAACTAATGCAACCACCCACAAGGGATTAAATCAAAACTGAGAGACCAATAAATACCTAAGCAAAAAGTCCAAAACAACTAAAATAGTAAAGCCAGAAAGAAATGACAAGCACCGGCCCGGGCCCAAGCAAGCAACCACAAGCAAAGACGTCGGGTATGATTTCTAAGCCATGGCTGGCAAGCCTCAACACGTAGTCCAATGGACTTAAAACGACCCGACCGGACAGCCACCAGGTCGTAATCCCCGATTGACCTGGGTGGCTATACTTTGACTTTTTTCCTTCTCCAATCCTCAGTCAAAGTGGGGGCTTTTGTAGACACCCAGATTTGGACCTGGTAGCTGCAGAAGTGCCCAACGAACACCAGATGACGATCGGACTGCAACGCGACGCGAGTTCGCGATGTTTTAGATATTTTTTCTATAGAACGAATCAAATAATTACTCGGAAAGATTAAATTAACATCAAGGCAGGCTTAGTCGTGTCATTACGGTCGCATAGACACTAATTAGAGTTAATTCTGACACCGGGACCCCGAGTCGGTACCGAAACTCAAACCGAGTCAGCACCGCGCCAAGTGAACATCGAGATGCACACCCGAGGCCCACCAAGCTCACGGCGCTAGGGTAAATACGGAGAAGCCTTAAGCCCCAAGTTATATATTATACACCCGTCTCTCGGTTTTGGAAAGTATCAAAATCGTATCTTCAAAATTCCAACCCCCTCACCTCACGCGTCTTAGACTCCCCGCGCATAAGCTTTGGCGCCTGAGTCTTGGTGCGCCTCAACTCAGGCGTCCATATGGGCGACGAGGGCTAAAAACACCTATAAATACTCCCTTTCACCTCATTCATTCGACAAATCTTAAATCATCTCTTCTCCCTCCACATTCTCGGTAAGGGCTCGCACATCGACACCCGAGGCAAACGATCCACTCGATCGTAGTTCCGATAAAAGTGACATCACCGCTACTCCTCACCCTCAAGCACCCCACTTGATACCGAGGTACCTGTGTTCGACTAGCTCAAGTCTAGCAGCGAAGCTCTGCCGGATTAGCCGCAGAACTGGTCCATAGTAACGAAGCTTTGCCGGAATAGCCGCAGGAAAGGTCAACAGTAACGGAGCTCTGCCGAAATTACTAGGAGGATCCGCCTTGAAGTCGAATCGTCACTAGGTTGTCATCTAAACAAAAATTTCCATATTTGTACTTTCTTTTATTATGCACTACGACAACACTAGATGTGGACACTAGGTCCACAAACATCTACTAAAACACGTAACGTCCCAACTTCAACCGCAAATACTAAAATACACTAAATAGACCCTAGTAATTTCGAGATCCATTCTCAACTATCTATGCATCGTGTCCCGTTTAGTGTATACTTCGAGGGTGCAACTCCTCATAATGTGATTTACTTACATTCGCATTTACAAATTTTCGTATGATTTACCGTTTTTATGACCTTATAATCGCATGCTAAATCACCTAACATGGAAACCAAAACGTAAATAAGCTAAAAATGAACAAAGTGATGGTTGGGTTCCGTATTAGTCTGGGTGCTCGCCTTACTAGGCTCGACGCATCTCTATTAATACCGAACCGACGCATCTTAAGCAGAATACCAGGTAAGGTATATCACGAGAACGACTAATATCCGTATTATCGCGTTAAAACTGACTTGCTATTACGTATAATACTAGTACTCTCTACTCTCCTACGTGCATCTTTTCATGGCCTGCTTGTCACGTGAAATCGCATGCAAAGAACGTAAATACAACTACTTTGATGACAAAACTTACTTGTCCTTAAACAACCGACGTAGCAAAAGGTATAGGGTGAAAACAACGGGTGTTACAGTATTTTCGCCACAACAAAAGAACTAGGTTATCAGCCCACCGATTGATTAGTAGAGGCCGCTATAGTGTGGGCGGGATTGGGTGTTGACATCTATCGGATATTGACTTCCTAATACGTAACCTCACCCCTTACTCAGAATCGACGGTTTCCGGATGTCTGAAACCATTGGCAATGAGAGTCATTCCAGGCGTGGAGGGCTTAAGGGTGAAAGTCTTTATCTTTAGGTCCCGTGCCCCACAACTTTGAGCTGGCTAGGGATCAAAGTTTACTTGAACGGTTTCCAAGTCCCCATAATTGACTCGGTAGAGACTCCACAAATCGGCAACAAATTCAGTTTACTAAAAATGTCGCCTTACCAAATGAATCAGTAACCTTTCATACAGGTGACCCGGGTTCGAATCCTCTTGCTTACACTTTAAATATGTCTTAATGTGTGGTTGCAGCGAAATAAGGCAAAGATTGATGGGTTATTGATCAGACCCGAAAAAGTAGAGAATCCGATTTTGTCCGAAGTGAGGCCTCGCATAAAGATCAAAGAGAAAGATGAAGTGACTGATGAAGGCGCCAATTGCCTCCGAAAAATAGGATATGAATGTTGACGCGAGTTAACAATTTTTTATACTGTTTTGTATTGGTTTGGTCCTTGATATTGTTGTACAGAATATGGCCTTCCTTGTATATTTTTTTGATGAATGAATATACTTACATTTCACCAAAAAACAATGAATCGGCCTTTAAACATTTACAACCACGACTCGATCGATTCCAAACGGAAACACGGGTGCCCGCACCCGTCTAGTACAAGTCCGGATCGTCATCCGAATCGAGGTCCGAGACATCGCCCCGTACGCGAGATCGGACCGGCCCCCGACAGGGAGGAGGCCGCGTGGGTGGCTGCCGCCACACGTTGAAAAATCGGGTCGGTCCCGCGCGGGCGCGTGCAGGGCGGTGCGGACGGACGTCCACACCATCCCATACTTGAAAATTCCTCCGGTAGGCTCGACCTCTTCAGTAATATCGGTAGCCTGATCCTCAATCATAGCCTGTAATTCCCTATAAATAATAACGCAATCAGTGGCGGAAACACTGTAGATGTGGGATTATGATACACTATAACTATGTTTTAATAAAATAACATGGTAAAGTCAAACATGCGCCATTAAATAAATATGACAAAAATTAAAAACAATCCTCAAATAGGTACAACAATCCATAGTACAATAATTTTTTAAAATGAAGTAGGATCCACAACTGCCCGCTAGCCCACCCAAAGGGAACACAGATACTTGCCATGTTAAAAAAACATAACAGCCACAATCAGTGGGGAGCAGCGACGACGTTCTCCTAACCGTATTACAAGATTTTAAAACTGTAATTATTATTATATGAAAATAGTAAAAATTGAAAACATTAAAACCATATAATCAAAATAAACTTTCAGGGAAAACTTAAAATACTTGCCAACCTGCAAACCAAAACAAATTGATAATAATAATAATAACGATGATGATAATGATAATAATAATGATGATGATCATGATGATGATGATGATGAGGATAAAAGATTATCTCTCCTCTTGCTCTCTCTAGATGACGATTCTCTCGTCCTTTAACTAAAAATTATGATGAATTCGACGGCGACGACGGGAAGAGGGCGGGGGAAACCGTGCATGGTACTAAAAAGTGATGTGATTCACTCTGTTGGGTCTAAGGATACAGATTCGGAGATCTCTCATGAGGATTCTGAAACTTCATCGGAAGATTAGGTGCCGGGAAAACAGAGCACCAATGTCATCAACGATCTAATCGACATGGCGCTTCAATCAACGATGAAACTCGACAATCAAGATACTCCTCGGATTCCACAGGCTACTCCACCGATATTGGAAACGGTTAAAACTGGAGATGGAAAGGGAATCCCGGAGAGTGGCAGAAACAGGGGAGTGCAGCAGGTGGAGGAAAACCCTCAGGTGGTAACTCGTCCTGATTCTACAACTTGGGCTGGGCATATAAAGAACTCAAAGGCAAGTATAGGGCTTTATTTTGATGAATATAGTGCTGGTTCTAAAGAGATTACTATTGAATATGATTATTTTGAGGAGGAGTTGGTTTACTGGAAGTATACTCTGATGGGTCATGTCATTGGGGCTCGAGTAACACTGGAGAGGTTGACGGAATTTGCTACTACCAATTGGAATCATATTTCATCGCCGAACGTTCAATATTTCAAAAAAGGATGGTTTTCGTTTAGATTCAAGTGTAAAGAGGCCATGGAAGAGGTGTTAAAAAAAGGGCCATGGCAGGTAGGACCCCATAAGCTTATCCTGAAGCAATGAAGTCCCTCTTTTTCGCAAGAATGGAGAAGTTGTGGTGGTTTTGACTTGGGTCTTATATCCTGATTTGGATACTTACTTGTCGACAGAATCGATCCTAAGTAAGATGGCAAGTAAGATTGGTAAACCTATGTTCGTAGATATCACGACCACCTTCATGGAGATACTATCCTTTGCTCGAGTCATGGTGGAAGTTGACGTTCTAAGGACTTACCAGATGCTGTTGTGATAAACATTCCAATATGGGGGAAATCACTGCAAAGGGTAACCTATGAGTGGCTCCCTCATTACTGCCATGGTTGTGGTAAGTTGGGGCATCTCAACACCTCATGTAATCTAGAGAAGAGGAAGGCTAACTTGGCTAAACCTCAGCTCATAAATACCCTTGTAAAAAAGGTTGTTGGTGCTGTTCCAGGCGACTGTGACCCGGACCCCAATCTGGTCTCTAAGGGGCCAGGTGGATTATGGAGGGCTGGTAGTCTGGACAGAGGAGGATTGGACATTAGCTTGACTGTAATAGCTAGTGATTCAATGGATGGGAAGTTGGATACCCCAGACCCAAATCTAGCTTTAACTAAGCTAGGTGGATTAGAGAGGGGAGAAGATAGTGGCCTGGACCCCAACTTGAAGCTTCAGCCAAGCGAATTAAGGGAAGGTATTGACCTGGACCCCAACTTGGCGGTTGTTTAAGGTGGATTAAGGGAAGGCATTGAGAAAGACTCGGACCCCAATTCAACTCAATCTAAGTTGGATGGAATAGGGAGGGTAATTACTAAATTTGAGCAAAGTCGGACTAGTTCTAAGGCTGAATTCATGCCAGTGATGAAGCGCTCAGGTGCAAAACAATGTATCACTGGGATATCAAATGAATAGGGAGGAAAAACTGGTGCGACTAAAATCTAACAGATATGACATACTGCAGGAAAAATGATGATGGAGTTCTAGGAGGAGATGTTGTTCCACCTAATATATCTTTATGAATATTGCTACTTGGAATGTTCGGGGTGGGAATGAGGAGGTGAAGCAAAATACTAACTTTCAGTCTGCTTAAGAATAAGAATATAAACGTTTTGGGTTTGTTAGAAACAAGAATAAAAGAAGGCAAGGCTAGGAAAATTATCACTGGTAAACTTAAAAAGTACAATGTTGAATGTAATTATGCTCATCGTTATAAAGGGTGCATTTGGTTGATCTGGAATGCATGTACAGTCAGGGTCAAAGTGCTTTCATCTAATGCTCATCTCATTCATTGTAATATACTTCATTATGGCACTGGTTGTGAGATCTTTTTACTATAGTCTATGGGTATAATGATGGGGAAGGGAAGAAAGCCCTTCGGAATGCTATTTATGGGTTGAATAATACGAGCAATTGGATTATTTCAGGGGACTTTAACATAGTTCTTAGTATGGATGAGAAGATAGGGGGTTCCCCTCCTGATGAAAATGATTTGGAAGATTTTAATGATTGTATCTATGTCAATGGGTAACAGGAGCTTCAAAACCAAGGATTAGGCTAGATAGGGTTTTGGTGAATGGGACTTTGATTAACTCTTTTCCAAATTCTTTTGCCTCTTACTTGCCCCCTGGAATCTCTGGTCACTCTCCTTTGCTTGTTTCAATCCTGATTGAGGAAAGAAGGAAAGCTAGATTCAGTTTCTTAAACTGTTGGGTTAATAGTCCATATTATAATGAAGTTGTTGAGTCAGCATAGAGGCAACCTATCTATGGGACAGAGGGGTTCCAGGTCTTAGATAAATTTAAAAGGGTTAAGGTTTCTTTAAAGAGAATGCATATGAATAAGTTCTCTAGCATTTTCAGTATGATTACAGAGGTTAAAGAGCAGCTAGAGGATTGCCAAATTGCTTTGCATCTGCATCCTTTCTCTCAGGGCAACATTGAGAAGGAGAAGGAGCTTCTACAACAGAATAAGGATCTTTGTGAGGGTGAGATAAGTATCCTTAGGCAAAGGTCTAAAATGGACAATATTATAATGGGGGATGAGTCTACTAAGTTTTTTTACTCTAGGCTCAAAGAGAGAAGGTAGCAACAGATAATTGGAACCATTTCAGACTGTAATGGGATTTGCAGGGAAGGATTGCATCATAATGTAGCCCAAGGGTTTGTGAAGTACTATGAGGGACTTCTTGGAAGTAAACAGTCTGTTCAGGATATTGATCAGGCAATGATTGAGAAAGGTCGTTTAGTGCAACAAGGGGTTTGGGATTCTATGATCAGAATGCCTACTGACGTTGAGATAAAAAGCTGTGTCTGCTTTATTGTTTCCGATAGGAGTCCAAGCCCTGATGGGTTCTCTTCAGAATTCCTTAAAGCATCGTGGGCAACTATAAGAGGTAACTTCTACGCAGCAGTTATGGAGTTTTTTCATAAGGGGAAAATGATAAAGCAAGGTAACACAACCAACATTACTCTTATCCCTAAGGAGGAGGTTTGTGACTCTGTACTAGACTTCAGGCCTATGTCTTGTTGTTCTTTTTTCTATAAAACTGTTAGCAAGATTCTTACACTCAGAATTCAAGAGGTGCTAGAGGGGATTATTGGTTTGGAGCAAGCAACTTTTGTGCCTGGGAGGAGCATTCATGCTAACATTGCTCTTTCTCAGTCATTGATTAAAAACTATGGGAGGGCTTACATAACCCCTAGGTGTCTTAAGAAAATAGATCTCCGGAAGGCTTTTGACTCTCTCTACAGTGGCCATTCGTTGAAAGAATGCTTTTAGCTTTTAATATTTTCCCCTAAGTTTGTTGGCTGTGTGATGGCTTGCATTACAGGCTCTTGGTTTACTCATAAAATTAATGGAGCTACTCATGGGTTCATTAAAGGGAGGAGTGGAATTAGGCAAGGGGATCCCCTCTCCTCTTACCTTTTTGTCTTGAGTATCGAGGTTATTTCAATAAGGCTAAGACAAATAAACTCTAAAGCTTTGGTCTCGTATCACCCTAAGTGCTGTCAATTGCATCTGAATCACTTGGTGTTTGCAGATGATTTTGATGGTTTTTACTAGAGGTGATTGTCCTTCAGTTGCTGCTGTAATGCAGGCACTTATTGATTTCTCTTTGGAGTTTGGACTACATGCCAATCGTGAGAAGACAAACATATTCTTTGGAGGTGTATTAGCTGAAGTGAGGGAGCTTATTCTCACCCAGACTGGTTTCACAGTTGGACATTTCCCTTGCAGGTACCTAGGGCTTCCTCTTAATTCTGTTTACAACAGAAGAGGGGAATACCAGGCTCTTATCAACAAAATTAGAAAGTAGATCCTTTGTTGGTCTTCTACTTTTCTGTCTTATGCAGATCGACGGCAGCTCCTCAATTCTGTTATATTTGGTCTAACTAGCTACTGGTGCTCGAATGGTCTTTTAATGTAACGAAGATGCTAGATCAACCGAGTCTTAGGTTCTTCTTGTTTGGGGATAGTGAGAAGTCTAAAATGGTCTTTAAGGGTTGGGCGAGCATCTGTACACCCTGGAGAGAGGGAGGATTCAATACTAAACACTTGCTCTATTAGAATAAGGCTTTAATGGCCTGGCCCGGTGGCTTTGGCAAATTGTCACAGGTAGGGAAGGTCTATGGGGCAATTGGTATAAGCATTACATCCTCAAGGATCAAAGTATCTGGGTGATTAGAAAATCTAAGAGGTTTACTGCTACTTTTAATGGCTTCTTGAGTATCAGGTTTGAAATCTTAAAGCTCACAGGAGACATGGGTCAGCTGAAACTTTGGTCCTCAGCTGGTCTGCATGAACTTCTTTTAATGCAGGGGTTGCGTATGAATGGTTTAGGCCTAAGCATCAAGCAGTTAGTTGGTTGAAGGGCTTAAAGCATGCTTCTATCACTCCTAAGCATCGAGTTTTTATAGCACTTGCAGGACTGAAGGCTTTAGCTACTCAAGATGATCTCAAGAAGAGGAGAATGCATATAGCAAATAGATGTGCAATGTGTACACGGGATGAGGAAACTTCAGCTCACCTGTTCTTTCACTGCCTTTTTCAAGGCAAGTTTGGCAGCACTTGCTCAACTGGATGCAAATAATAGGTAGAAGGAACAATCTTAATTATTGAGGAATTGAGATGGAGTACACAAAGGGGGAAATGGAGGCACTAGAAGCACCATTGGTTTTGTAGTTGTCTTGTGGCCGTGGTCTACTCAATATGGGTTGAAAGGAATACTAGAATATTTGAAGAGAAGTTTAGTTCTATTGCAAGCATTGTTAGTAAAATCAAGATCGAAGTTTTCAGTAGATTAAGAGGTAGAGGAATTGACATTATAGTTAAGTGATTGATGAAATAGCCTTGTGGAGATTTCTTCCATAGTGGGTTTACTTTTGTAAGATCCTTGTCTTATTAATATAATAAGATGTACATTTCTTGCAAAATAATAATAATTATTATTATTATTATTATTATTATTATTATAATAGTAGTAGTAGTTGCAGCAACAGTAGTAATAATACTACTAACAATAATACTAATAATAATAATAATTCTGCTGCGGAAGAGAAAGTGAAGAATAGACCGTTTAAGTATTTTAATATGTGGAGTCGATCTCCTCATTTTATTCCTAAGGTCGAGCAGGCTTGGAGTCAAGAGGTAGAGGGGACATTGATGTTCCGTGTTGTTAAAAAACTGCAGCGATTAAAGCCTCTCCTCAAAAGTCTGAATAAGGACCATTTCTCGGATATTGAAAGGTCCGCTGGTATTGCGCAAATGGAGCTTCATATCATTTAGAAAGAGCTGATGATTAAACCTGAAGATACCCAATTGAGACAGCGAGAGAAAACTGCACACGACATATATATGCATCTGCGGGATGCTCGATTGGAGTATTTGCAGCAGAAATCTAAATGTACTTGGCTTAAGGAAGGAGATCAAAATACAGCTTTCTTTCATGGTTCTATACGAACGCGAAGAAGCAATAATATGGTTATGCAGATTAAGGATGAGAATGGGGCTCTCTGTGCAAATCAGGATGACATTCAATAGGCTTTCCTCTCTTTCTATCAGAAGCTTTTAGGGGGAAGTGCTCGGACTGTCAGGGTCAACCTGAAGATTATGGCACTAGGGCCAACTTGTTCTGCTGATCATGTGCAGATACTTGAAAAACCTGTTATGCCTGATGACGTAAAAGCAGTTGTCTTTAGTATTCCTAATGACAAATCTCCGGGGCCGGATGGGTATTCTAGCAAGTTCTTTAAGGACTCATGGGACATTGTGGGGGAAGGACATTAGCGATGCTGTGATTGATTTCTTCAGTTCAGGGCAGATTCTCAAACAGATAAATGCTATAGCTATTACACTGATCCCAAAAGTTGAAAAACGGATCTTTGCTCACGACTAGGTGATGTGCTTCCTGATTTGATTTCTCCGGTCCAGGGAGGCTTTATTAAGGGGAGGAGTATTATCGAAAACATACTTATTTGTCAAGACATCATTAGACTTTATAATAGGAAGTGTGTTTCGCCTCGGTGTGTGTGTTCAAAATCGACTTGCAAAAAGCCTACGACTCGGTGGAATGGGAGTTCCTTGACCAAATGATGAATGCTCTCCAGTTACCATCTCACTTCAGGAATTTGATAATGAGTTGCGTGAAGACAACTTTTTATTCCCTAAACTTAAATGGCAATTATTTCGGGTTTTTTTGCAGGCAAGAGGGGAATAAGACAAGGAAATCCCCTCTCCCCTCTCCTCTTCACAATATGTAAGGAATATTTGACAAGACTCCTTCAATTTATTACCATGTCAAGGCCATTCAAGTTTCATCCACTTTGCAAACCCATGAAGCTTTCCTGCCTTATGTTCGCTGATGATTTATTGCTATTCAGCAAAGGAGACACGACATCCATAATGGTGTTGCTAAGGACATTTGCTACTTTCTCTGCTGCGTCAGGCCTAACAATGAGCAAAGGAAAATTGAATGCGTATTTTAATGGTGTTTCGCTGGAAATCAGAAGACAGATCATTTCCATTTCAAACTGTACTGAAGGAACTATGCCATTCAGGTACCTCGGAATTCCAATCAAGCCAGCCAAGTTATCTGTACTCGACTGCCAACCTATTATTTACAAGCTAGTAGATAGAATCAGAAGAATTGGGGCGAGAAAACTATCGTACACTGGTCGGTTAGTGATGATTAAGAGTGTTCTGGCGACACTACAATCTTACTGGAGCTCTATATTTATCATACCCACTGCTGTAATTAAACAGATAGATTCTATCTGTAGAAATTATCTGTGGGACGGGGGGGTTGATTTGCATAGAATTCCCACTGTTGCGTGGGAGAAGATATGCCTGCCCTACAAGGAAGGAGGTTTGAATCTTACCCAAAACGCACAATGGAATAAAGCTGCTATTGGGAAACTCGCATGGTGGATCACTTCGAACCAAAACAGACTCTGGGTCCAATGGGTTCTTCACGTTTATTTAAAAGGGCAGGCTTGGGAGGATTATCAACCAACCGGTGACTCTAGCTGGGCATGGAAAAAGGTTTGTCAGGCTCGAACCTTACTGCAGCCGGGTCTTAACGTGAATCACAGGAGTTTGCAGGAGGGCAATGAGTATACGGTGGCAAAGGGCTACCAATGGCTAAGGAAGAAAAATGACGTAATAAAATATGTTAGCCTTGTCTGGGACAAGTGGACCGTCCCAAAACACAGATTCCATGCCTGGTTGATGCAACACGAGGTGTAACACCCCGTGCTTTTGACCATTTTAGTTATTTATAATAACGATTAATATTAATAAATCGAGTCTCGACAAAATATTTTATATATTAATATTCAACTCTTGTGTCTTTGGAACCTTTCCATTTCACTTAATTGTTTGCAAAACTGAAATTTCTATCGTTATCGAAATTCTGCGCGATTTCGTAAAACGGTTCCTATTTTCTCATACGGACTCCGATTGAGGCGTTTCAAAAGCCTAACTTTATTAAATTTTCAAGATCTACACAATGGTGATATTCAAAATTACAATTTATAAGTTCATCATAAAAATATTTTACTGGACAGCTCCTTTACTACGAAAATCGTCACCCGATGAATCGTTTCTCGACATTCGATTTCCGTACTTCTTTCCTAACCATGGTGTGACAAAATAAACTCAAAAACATCACCCTAAGGCATGCCATACCGTCACTTTGAATTCCAAGCCTCAAAATATGCTTTTCTAATCAAAAACACCAAATAGGGTATGTACCTCTTAAAGTATGCTTAGCTACTTTTGGTAATTGTCAAATTCTTGTCCACCCTTTGCTCCCTCATCTAATGCACGACTTAAGTGCTTATAACCAGCCATTTTCTCTTCATTTACTCATCCATTCACTCACTTAGACACTCCTTCAAAGATCCATCTAAAAACCAAAGAAAATCATACAAGTTTTTCTAAGTTCTAAGGTGTTTACACCACCATATCTCAAGAGCACATACTCTTTCTTTTCATTACCTTATACTCTTTATTTTTAAGTCTTATTCCTATTATATTTACTAACTTACTTTGTTTGTGTGTCCTTCTAACTTATTCATGAAGAGGAGCAAGAGGAAGGGGGCTTCGATCTTAGTATATTTGATTTCATAGTTGATCCGGAGAATTGCAAATAGGTAACCTAACTTTTCTTCGCCCTCAAATCTCGTAGTATAGTGTTTAGACTCTAACTAACATGTAACATCATGTTTAGGACTAAATCATTAGATCACCAAGTTTAAAGCTAACTATTTGTTGATTTATCACTTAACAATACATGATGTAAAATGGATTCTGTGATGTATGATGTATGTTCACGATTTGTATGTGTAAAATATGTTTCTATTTAGCCTTAGTTTTCTTCATGAAAGTTGTAGATCTGAATGTCTAGAACATGATAAAAATATGAAAAGTAAGTTTTTAGGAAAATATGTATTTAATAAAGATTTATTTCGTAAACTGGTACTGTATGATTTTATGTACTGTCTGAGAAAATAATATGTTCCATAATGTTAAACATTTCTTTTGGACTTGGAAAATTTATTTTATATTTCTGATTATGTCTATTATGTGTACGTCAAATTTCATATAAATCCATCATACATATTTTCATTTATAAAATTTGTACTAAAATGGGTCAGATCTGGAAATATGATTTTATTTGAGAACATTTATAAATTATTTTAATCTAAATTTCTGGTGATAAGTTATGTACAAGTACAGGTATCAAAAATAAAAATTTGGTTCATGTTCCTGATGTTTAAGTTTTTAAACGATTTAAAAGAAAGTATTGAAAACCGTACTGTTTTCGTTTTTAATTTGTTAAAAATAATAAAACTTATTATTTTTGAAAAATAAATTTATATCTGAAAACCTAACTCATAAAAGTATGTTGAGTATGAAAATCGAAAGTTAAAAATAACATTTGAAAAATGACTCATTTAGTATCCTTAATAATATTATCGATTTTGTTATTACTTAAAGTTACTTTTGTAAAACTCTATGTTTTGAGAAATATGATACCTAATAAGTTTAAAAATGATTTTTATAATTATTATTGATTTATTTGGTGTTTGAAATATTTTACTAAGTATAAATAGGCTTTAAAAGATAAGTATACCTGTACAAATACGAAACCGTATAAAAATACTAAATACGTACACTTGAACAATAAATGTACTAAATACTTGTCCCCAAAAAGTATAGAGTACTAAAAAATGAATAACCCAAAAATACTAAGTTAAACAATGCTTAAATATGCAAAACAACACTTAAACTTTATAATGAGCACTTAAGGACTAATTAGTGACTAAGTCAAAACTAAGGGTTGACTAGTCCATCTTGGTCAAACTTTACCTTTTTAAGTCAACATAGACCAAGTCAAGATAAAGGAACCCATCTTAAATAATGTACTTAGAAATAATTGAATCTTTAATCAAATCTCAACTAATGAACACTTCAAATAATATATCTCAAATAAAATGTTCCAAATCTCTTACATCATTATAGTAAAACTATCAGTTAAGATAAATTTTATGACGATTGATAATGTTTGTTAATCTTAAAATCGACATACTTAAATTCCATAGGAACAACCGTACTTCTAGTCAGTGTGTTACCTAAGCCGGTGATCAGACACGTTTTCACGAACGATGTTATCGACACCAATCATGGTGAAAATGAACATGTGCCCTGGCAGTACCCTCTGAGTCTTCTTCACCATTCCATGTTGTAATGACTTGTTCCGAGTCAATACACAGCCCATAGACCGGTCATCCTTATGGAACCCGGTATTGTTTCATCCCTTTGGTTATCAGACATGTGTCCCACGATGACCGCTGAGCTCGATATTCCAGAGACTCTGTCTTTATAAGACCCCTAAATTCAGCCTATGTTTCATGTTGGGCGTTATCTTGGTAAAGTTAATAAAGGCGATGCGATAGAAGACAGCTTCGGAAGTAGACTACGACACTCGGAGTCAATGCTCATGGGAGGCCATGATGCATCCTGCCGGTGCGAGAAAATGCTAAGAAGTAAATGGGCAACCAGCTCTTTATGAGTTTGTCGGTAGAGTAGTAGTCGTCCAGTTGCCATTGAGGTGATCGGTTGTGTAAAGGTTCTCTTTCCCGAGACCAAGAGTATGGATTGGGTGTGTGCGCATACATAGACAAGGGCATTGATAAGCTCTCACTCTCTATATCAGATATCTTTGGGGCAGGAATACCTTCCGACCTTTGACTTAGCAGTGTATGAGACATGTTTGGTTTAGCGGGGCCTCTGAGTCCATGCACTTGCAGTCCTTCTTCTCCGTATGTCAGTCGACTAAACCGAGTCAATTTAGGTGTTCAATCCTATTGAGCACTAGGGGTGAGATGTAAACCTCCTAGTATCGATATGATTGGCGGGATTAATGTTCCCATCCACACTTATGGTGAGATGCAAGCCTTAAGTGTGCATGAGACATTAGTAGTCACATCCCGTGCATTATGTGAACGGAAACCATTGTTTTTAAAAGTAAATGACTACAGTTTTCTAAATCACATGTGCTAGTATGCTTTGTTACTGTTCTATACTCTTATGACTAATGATGTGATTGAAATGCTTGATAATGGGAAGTGATGTTTTGTTATATGTCTTGCTTGAATATTGATTATGATTGATATTATGTTTCATACGATTTGTATTATGTATGTCTTAATCTATTTTCACATGACACTTCTACGAAGCCATGATCTATGCTTTACTGTATTATTCACATGATACTCATATGATGTATGTATTACTTTATTCTATAGAACCTACATGTCTTATATATTTAAATTGATTCGCATGTTAACTGAAATCACTTCATGTGTATCTCACATTGTATACATGTCGATTTGTAATGTGACATGCCTGCTTATCCGTTAATTAGATAACCTAAACGTTGTACTACATTGATTATTAGGGGCCGTGTTAGAAGGACGGTTAGGTTACTCCCACTAAGTGGGACATGTATATTTAAATATGCATTCAGGTTGACGAACCCTCAAGACTGGACATGGGGGCATGCTTGAGTGCAAGAGATACAGTGTGGCAGATGAGAGTGTCAAACTATAAATCTTGTAACACAAATTTTGTCAGACTATTGTATTTAGAAATTTGTAATTCTGGTTTCAGTTGTTGTATTTTAACAAACGGTTCATTTATCGGTAAAAGACTCACTTGAGTCGACGATTTTTAATTTTTACCCCTTTTTACGACTTAATTATTTTCTGCCTTGTTAATTAATGTCATTAGAAGAACCGGGTTGTTACAGTTGGTATCTGAGTGACCTTGAGACCGTGTGTAATTATGTGCGATGCATATTTACATCACCTATCGAGGAAACGCGCCTGGAGCTCATGTCAAGGGTCTAGAGTGTCTAAAGTGTCTAAAACATGTAGAAAATTTAAGATCACTAAATGAGAGATTCACTAGCATAACCCTAGGATCAAATAATATACTTGGGTAGAATGTCTAGATGGGTAGAACTACTAAGGATTACCGTACCGTCCGATTTAGGTTTTGGCCCTTGCTTTTTTTTTCATGCTATCTGCATAGTTGAATGTAGAGTGATTGCACTAACTTTTAGCCTGCTGGCTAGTTTTAGTTTATTTGTGATCGACGCGATAACTAAGATAAAGGACTTGAAGCCATCAACATCTCAAGTCTGGTAGAACACCATTGCAAGCACAAATGGATGTATCTTCCCAATCAACTATAGTAGGCAAATCAAGTTGGACCGTGTTGATGTATCAAATGAAGTTATGCAAACAAGATAACATACAAGAAGATCAAGTGCAGACGTACATAAGATAGTAGTCCTCGAGTCCTATTTAGGTGTCGACTTAGACTTGACTGAGACTCTACTTACCTATATAATATAACTTGTACATCGGTGATCATTTGTTAGCCTAAATTGTAGTCATGGAAATGAACCCTTCTTGCCCATATTCATTTCACAGTAACACCTTACACCACATCTAATTCATTTTTCTAGCTTATCCTTATTTTCTACCTTTGCCCCCACTTTTTTCATCTAACCAAGCAACGATTTGAGTTCAATTCCGAACTATCTTCAATGCTTCCGTCGAAATTCTTAAACATCACATACAAAGCTTTCCTTCGCGTCTAACATCCAACCTTCATAAATCGAGGAAAACCTTTTACCCTTTTATGATTTTTCTGGTTAAACTGTGTATGAACCAAATTTTACATTTGAACCGAGGCCATATCATTAGGCATACAGAAAGTCATTCGAAGCTTAACCCTTGAACCATCATTGAACAACTTCTAATCTTTTCAAAAGAAGTTGAAACTTAACTAATTCATTCTCTTTGTTTCTAAACTCATTTTGAACTCTCCTTGAACCAATTCTTAGGTCTGGCTTCTCATCTTGATTCGGAAAAGAAGTCTTCTGTTTATTTCACCTTCGTATATTTTGGCTCAGCTCACCTTAGTTTGATGTCTTCCTATTTGATGGAACCTTTGTTATTTACCGTTCGAACTTATTTCCTTTTTATTTCTTCATCTTGCTTTCTCTTCTTTGAAATCACCATCAAACGGCATGTATCCTAACCTCATACATACCCATCGTCTTTTATCCATACTTTTGTACCATACCCTCTTTCCAAGCTTGTCATAACCTTCGACCATGGAGATAAACTTCAATACTCTTATTTATTAATCTTATCAACCTACTAGTTTTCAACTCTTGAATATTTATTCTTTCAATTAATTTCTTAAATATATTCCTACATCTTCAATGAACCATGGTTACTACTTATCAGAGTGCATAGTAGAAGCACAATGAACCCTTAGCCCACTCACGAAGATGTAGTTATGCCCATGATTCTCAGTAGTGTAATGTACTTAAAGTATCCAATATTCTTTCAAACCAACCACAATTGGATCACCCAATCTCTACCTTTTAGTCAGCCTGTAATTATTGGACTTAGGAACCTATTGATTTTGGAATGACGAGAGGTGGCAAAAGATGAGAACCAACAAATGTTGTTGAGGGTTGAATTTAGGTTGAACAATTTTGAGGATAGTAAAGAATAACGGAGGATTGGAAGATTTAAAATTGTAAGCTAAGAAAAAAAAAGAATGACATTTATGGAAATCTAATTCACACATAGTGACTACTTGATGAGAAATTAAGTCATACAGATTTTTGTGGAATTTAGAACCCTTGTATTTTCAATGTTTTTGCGGATTATGTTAGCCAACGGACGAGTTTTGTAGATGAGTAACTATTACTAATAACAAGAGAGTATTGATCTTTATGAAAAGATATCAGGGAAAGGAACTAGTAAAGGGTACTAAGGGATAGAATTTAACAATGGATGTGGTAATTATTTTGAGAACTAAGAGAGTTTTTTGAAAATTTTGAAGAATGAAACTTGTAACCCAATGATAAGATGCATAGTTCCGACTGAACGGATTTATGGAACTCTTTGGTAAATCATGAATAGCTTTAGAATTGGTAAATCGAGGTCAATAGCCAATGATTGTATAGAGAACCTGATTATCTGAGGACTTGTAATTTGAGTGGGGTAGACTTCCAATGAATTTGTTAATTATAATTTTTAAATTCGAGGATAAAGATGAAACCTCATAAAAATTATTGGGATTGTTTAAATCAAAATTAGATGTAAGGTTGTGTAACCTTTAAAGAAAAATCCTTGATGAATGGAAACACCTATGGATCCTACCTTACTGGTAATCAGGGAGTTAACTGGAAGAATTAAGTTAATCAGTATAATTGAGCAAATAAAGGACATTATTATATACTATTGGAGATGTATACCAATGCGAGATATACTCAAATGAAATACTTGAGGAATAATATGCCGAGAGTTTAAGGAACCAAACTTCTAAATATAAAGGTTAGAGAAACAACTGGAGGAACAAAAAAAATGTTTTTGAGGATTAACTAGAAAGGAATGTAGAATGATGAAATTATGAAGAATAGACACATGAGTGACCCAATCTAACCTGGTTCTTGATTAATGGTGTGTTGTTTCCATTATCAGTTAAATCACTCCATATCAATTTTCGTAAGGAATACTTTCCAGCTACTCCTTAAACGATGCCTTTCATGGATCAGTGATGTTCCCATTATGATCCTATATGTTCCTATTCTATTTGTTATCTAGAGTCATGGTAACACTTCTTAGCCCGACTTCGTACCACAACAGAACCTATGCAAATCTTCAACCCTGACCTTTTGGTCTTGAATTCTACTTTGCCTATTATCTGAAACCTCATATGTTAATTGAAAACTCACTGATACTTCAATTCTTCTCATTGAAGAGTACATCAATAACGTATCTATCTCGATCCTTACCTTGCTCATCCCTTTGAAAAACAAACTTTGCTAGAAATTGTCTGATATAAACTCAAATTATCTTCTCATTCCTTCTATCGGACGAGAAACCCTTGGTTAGTTGGAACAATGTTCTATTGAGAGTCACCTCCCTTACCTCTTTTATGCAACAAACCAAACGATAATTTTTGGTTTAACTTACCACTTCTTTTCATATACGTTCTTTGTGAAACCTAATCCCACTTCTTTGATCAACTGTGCCAACATACTTTCATTGAACTTTTCTATGCATCTCCGATCGAGTTAACCCAACCAACTAGAATATTGTTATTAACCTTTGATCGGACAATTTAGTACTTAGACGAGTAGAGGTAACGTTGGAACTGCTAGGGGCAAGAGCACGACTTCACCAGGATCGTATAGAAGAAAGACTCTTAATATGATGAGCCTATTCAAAGTTGATCCATAAGAAAATCACCAAGAAGCATAGACTTCAGAAACCTGATCAGGGACGATATAATCAAAGAAGACCTATTAGATCAATGTGCGAACCTTGGACTGAAGCGTTGCTAACCTAGTTTTTGTTTTTGTTTTGCCTGACCACTTGCCGACCTTAGAATACTCTTAGGACTTGGAACCTTAAGTCAAGTTATCAGTGTGTGTCTTACGTGTAATCCTCTTTAAGCGATAACCTATCGTGGGACATAGCCTATAGTTTTCCAGTCAAAATCTTAACTACCCTGTTATAACAAAGTTAGAACACCATGGAGGTCGAGAGATATTCGAGATGTCATTACTTTATATTTGTGGAATTAGGTGTTCGAAAGAAGTATGAGAACGATCAATGATCAAATTATTTGAGGATTTCCTTTATTTACTTCAAAAGCTATTTCGGGGAATAGATTGTGAACAAGCCTTAACAGATCTCTAGAAGTTTCAGGATTGCCTAAGCTGATTTATAACCTATAAGTTTGGGAATCCCTACGAAAACTATATACATTTTGGTGACTTATTTCTATTTTGGAGGATGGACGATAATATTACAACCTCAAAATATTGTAATGATGACTGACACTTCAAAACCCACAGACTGTCAATTTGAAGTTTTGGAATAACCTACCAATCGAGGAATCAAGAAACAAGGAAACAATTTAAAAAATTTAGAAACTTTATAGAAATCAATACAAGAATTTTGGACTAACCCTAAGAGCTTATCACTGAAAGAACTAAGCAACCCTAGGAGATCAACTCTTTAAATGATAAATATTGAGAGTGCCATGAGAACCATGAATTTTGATATGATTGATAGTGGAGGATTTACGAGTGAAAGTGCAGATAAAACTAAAGAGATCAAAACTACTAAACGTTTTTAAATTTTATGGAAATTAGGACAACCTTGATTTGAATGGATTATACCTTAAGGCAAACCAACATTTCTCCAAGAAAAAAAAACATGTTATATTATTTTTAAGGAATTTAGGTATTATCTGGTTTTGGAGTTAGAGCCGATAAAGAACCAAATCTCGAAATGACCCGAGATTGTTCTACTTTTGAGAACTTGATAATACCCTATAGATATTTAAGAATCACCAAAAAAAATTTAAAGTAAAACCTTAGCCTAACCTTAGGAAATATATACCGTATCAACCTAGTAGTTGTGAATTTCGAGGACGAAATTTTCTTAAGGGGGGTAGTCTGTAACACCCCGTGCTTTTGACCATTTTAGTTGTTTATAATACCGATTAATATTAATAAATCGAGTCTCGACAAAATATTTTATATAGTAATATTCAATTCTTGTGTCTTTGGAACCTTTCTATTTCACTTCATTGTTTGCAAAACTGAAATTTCTATCGTTATCGAAATTCTGCGCGATTTTGTAAAACGGTTCCTATTTTCTCGTACGGACTCCGATTGAGGCGTTTCAAAAGCCTAACTTTATTAATTTTCCAATATCTACACAATGGTGAAATTCAAAATTACAATTTATAAGTTCATCATAAAAATATTGTACTGGACAGCTCCTTTACTACGAAAATCGTCACCCGACGAATCGTTTCTCGACATTCGATTTCCGTACTTCTTTCCTAACCATGGTGTGACAAAATAAACTCAAAAACATCACCCTAAGGCATGCCATACCGTCACTTTGAAGTCCAAGCCTCAAAATATGCTTTTCTAATCAAAAACACCAAATAGGGTATGTACCTCTTAAATTATGCTTAGCTACTTTTGGTAATTGTCAAGTTCTTGTCCACCCTTTGCTCCCTCATCTAATGCACGACTTGAGTGCTTATAACCAGCCATTTTCTCTTCATTTACTCATCCATTCACTCACTTAGACACTCCTTCAAAGATCCATCTAAAAACCAAAGAAAATCATACAAGTTTTTCTAAGTTCTAAGGTGTTTACACCACCATATCTCAAGAGGACATACTCTTTCTTTTCATTACCTTATACTCTTTATTTCTAAGTCTTATTCCTATTATATTTAATAACTTACTTTGTTTGTGTGTCCTTCTAACTTATTCATGAAGAGGAGCAAGAGGAAGGGGGCTTCGATCTTAGTATATTTGATTTCATAGTTAATCCGGAGAATTGCTAATAGGTAACCTAACTTTTCTTCACCCTCAAATCTCGTAGTATAGTGTTTAGACTCTAACTAACATGTAACATCATGTTTAGGACTAAATCATTAGATCACCAAGTTTAAAGCTAACTATTTGTTGATTTATCACTTAACAATACATGATGTAAAATGGATTCTGTGATGTATGATGTATGTTCACGATTTGTATGTGTAAAATATGTTTCGATTTAGCCTTAGTTTCCTTCATGAAAGTTGTAGATATGAATGTCTAGAACCTGATAAAAATATGAAAAGTAAGTTTTTATGAAAATATATATTTAGTAAGGATTTATTTCGTAAACTGGTACTGTATGATTTTACGTACTGTCTGAGAAAATAATATGTTCCATGATGTTAAACATTTCTTTTGGACTTGGAAAATTTATTTTATATTCCTGATTATGTCTATTATGTGTACGTCAAATTTCATATAAATCCATCATAGATATTTTCATTTATAAAATTTGTACTAAAATGGGTCAGATCTGGAAAGATGATTTTATTTGAGAACATTTATAAATTATTTTAATCTAAATTTCTGGTGATAAGTTATGTACAAGTATAGGTATCAAAAATGAAAATTTGGTTCACGTTCCTGATGTTTAAGTATTTTAAACGATTTAAAAGAAAGTATTGAAAACCGTACTGTTTTGGTTTCTAATTTGTTAAAAATAATAAAACTTATTATTTTTGAAAAATGAATTTATATCTGAAAACCTAACTCATAAAATTATGTTGAGAATGAAAATCGAAAGTTAAAAATAACATTTGAAAAATGACTCATTTAGTATCCTTAATAATATTATCGATTTTGTTATTACTTAAAGTTACTTTTGTAAAACTCTATGTTTTGAGAAATATGATACCTAATAAGTTTAAAAATGATTTTTATAATTATTATTGATTTATTTGGTGTTTGAAATATTTTACTAAGTATAAATAGGCTTTAAAAGATAAGTATACTTGTACAAATACGAAACCGTATAAAAATACTAAATACGTACACTTGAACAATAAATGTACTAAATACTTGTGCCCAAAAAGTATAGAGTACTAAAAGACGAATAACCCAAAAATACTAAGTTAAACAATTCTTAAATATGCAAAACAACACTTAAACTTTATAATGAGCACCTAAGGACTAATTAGTGACTAAGTCAAAACTAAGGGTTGACTAGTCCACCTTGGTCAAACTTTACCTTTTTAAGTCAACATAGACCAAGTCAAGATAAAGGAACCCATCTTAAATAATGTACTTAGAAATAATTGAATCTTTAATCAAATCTCAACTAATGAACACTTCAAATAATATATCTCAAATAAAATGTTCCAAATCTCTTACGTCATTATACTAAACTATCAGTTAAGATAAATTTTATGACGATTGATAATGTTTGTTAATCTTAAAATCGACATACTTAAATTCCATAGGAACAACCGTACTTCTAGTCGGTGTGTTACCTAAGCCTGTGATCAGACACGTTTTCACGAACGATGTTATCGACACCAATCATGGTGAAAATGAACATGTGCCCTGGCAGTACCCTCTGAGTCTTCTTCACCATTCCATGTTGTAATGACTTGTTCCGAGTCAATACACTGCCCACAGACCGGTCATCCTTATGGAACCCGGTATTGTTTCATCCCTCTGGTTATCAGACATGTGCCCCATGATGACCGCTGAGCTCAATATTCCGGAGACTCTGTCTTTATAAGACCCCTAAATTCAGCCTACGTTTCATGTTGGGCGCTATCTTAGTAAAGTTTAGAAGGCGATGCGATAGAAGACAACTTCGAAAGTAGACTATGACACTCGGAGTCACTGCTCATGGGAGGCCATGATGCATCCTGCCGGTGCGAGAAAATGCAAAGAAGTAAATGGGCAGCCAGCTCTTTATGAGTTTGTCGGTAGAGTAGTAGTCGTCCAGTTGCCATTGAGGTGCTCGGTTGTGTAAAGGTTTTCTTTCCCGAGACCAAGAGTATGGATTCGGTGTGTGCGCATACATAGACAAGGGCATTGATCAGCTCTCACTCTCTATATCGGATATCTTTGGGGGCGGAATACCTTCCGACCTTTGCCTTAGCAGTGTATGGGACATGTTCGGTTTAGCGGGGCCTCTGAGTCCATGCACTTGCATTCCTTCTTCTCCGTATGTCAGTCTACTAAACCGAGTCAATTTAGGTGTTCGATCCTATTGAGCACTAGGGGTGAGATGTAAACCTCCTAGTATCGATATGATTGGCGGGATTGATGTTCCCATCCGCACTTATGGTGAGATGCAAGCCTTAAGTGTGCATGAGACATTAGTAGTCACATCCCGTGCATTATGTGAACGGAAACCATTGTTTTTAAAAGTAAATGACTACATTTTTCTAAATCACATGTGCTAGTATGCTTTGTTACTGTTCTATAATCTTATGACTAATGATGTGATTGAAATGCTTGATAATGGGAAGTGATGTTTTGTTATATGTCTTGCTTGAATATTGATTATGATTGATATTATGTTTCATACGATTTGTATTATGTATGTCTTACTCTATTTTCACATGACACTTCTACGAAGCCATGATCTATGTTTTACTGTATTATTCACATGATACTTATATGATTTATGTATTACTTTATTCTATATAACCTACATGTCTTATATATTTAAATTGATTCGCATGTTAACTGAAATCACTTCATGTGTATCTCACATTGTATACATGTCGATTTGTAATGTGACATGCCTGCTTATCTGTTAATTAGATAACCTAAATGTTGTACTACATTGATTATTCGGGGCCATGTTAGAAGGACGATTAGGTTACTCCTACTAAGTGGGACATGTATATTTAAATATGCATTCAGGTTGACGAACCCTCAAGACTGGACATGGGGGCATGCTTGAGTGCAAGAGATACAGTGTGGCAGATGAGAGTGTCAAACTATAAATCTTATAACACAAATTTTGTCAGAGTATTGTATTTAGAAATTTGTAATTCGGGTTTCAGTTGTTGTATTTTAACAAACGGTTCATTTATCGGTAGAAGACTCACTTGAGTCGACGATTTTTAATTTTTACCCATTTTTACGACTTAATTATTTTCCACCTTGTTAATTAATGTCATTAGAAGAACCGGGTTGTTACACGAGGCCCTAAACCTAAAAGACAAGCTGTATAGACTCCAAATAACTAATAATGAAGATTGCTGCCTATTCGCTGCTGCTCCTGAGAATCTCAAGCATCTCTTCCAGAGATGTGTCTATCCTACTTGCCTCATAACAGAAGCTTCGAAGAGAATAGGATGGGCGAGTCCCTTTGAGTATGACAATGAGAAAAGACTTAGAATGAGGGGGTCTAAACTACAAAGAGCTGTGAAGAACGGACTCATAAATTCTATAAATTACTACATTTGGATGCAATGGAATGAAAGTAGAACTGAGGGCCAATTGATGAGACCTGAGCAACTTGCTAAATCGATTCTAAATGAATTTGTGCAATATTGTAGTGGTAATTGTAACCACAAGTTAAGCATGACGGATGATAACTTCATATCTAGCCTTTTGAGGCTTTCTCTGTAAATGTTGTGATTTTATCATTTATAATATACTTACCTTTTACCAAAATAATAAAATAATAATAATAATAATAATAATAACAATAATAATAATAAGATTATTATTATTAGTAGTATTATTACTACTGCTACTACTACTATTATTATTAGTATTATTACTACTGCTACTACTATTATTATAATAATTATTATTATTACTAATACTACTACTACTATTATAATAATAATAATTATTATTATTATTTTGGTATAAGGAAGATCCTAGGAGTCGACTTCCTGGTGTTTTCCCACCCGATATTTCTCGACCGTCGCGTGGTGTTAAATTTCTTGGTGGCCCTGTCAGTGTTTGCCGTGTTTTCAGCAGTGAGCTTGTGGCAAAGAGGGTAACTAGGACCATTGAGCTTATGATTCTGTTGCTAGGATTGAGGACCCACAGTGCGAGTTGTTGTTACTTCGTGCATGTACGGTTATTTCCAAGCTTTCTTTTGCTTTGTGCACTTGCCCCCCTTCGGTTTTCGACTCGACTAAGATTTCCTTTGATGTTGCTCTGCGGTCTAGCTTGGAGCGCATTGTCACTACGTCCGGCCCCGGGTTTGGGGACTGGCAGTGTCGTCTTTCTACACTACCCTTCCACTTTGGGGGGCTTGGTGTGTATAGTGCTAAGGATGTTCTGCATTATGCCTTTTTGGCTTCTCGGCTCCAGTTCTCGGAGTTACAGGCTATGCTCCTTCGGCCTTCTGCTGTCTTAACTCCCGGGCCGACCTTCGATGCGGCCTCAACTCATTTAAACGAGACCACCGGTTCCGACCTTCCTCGTGATCCTAGTGAGATCGCTACCCCCAAACTCATGAAGAAATTGGCAGATATATATTTCACGAAGATTGCTGCTTCGGTAGAATCGGATTTCTCGTTGACTCTGCGACTGGTTGCTTTATGCAAGTCTCTGTAGGGTGCCCTTACGTCTGATTGGCTACGCTCAGTGTCTATCTCCGGGTTGGGGCAGATCATGAATGGGAGGACTTACCGCTCTGTGCTTAGCTGTCGGTTAGGTGTCCCTTTGTTCTCAATTCCTAGACCTTGTCCCGCCTGTTCCCGCGTGTTTGTTGGCGACATTTTTGGAGATCATGCTGTGTCGCGTGCCGGTACCGTTGGTATTAAGCACAGACATAACCTTGTACACGACACCCTTTTGGATATATGTTTCCGATCTGGTATTTCTGCCGGTAAGGACGTGGATGTCGGTTTGATGGATGGGCACGACAACCCCTTACGGCCTACGGATTTGCTTCTTTATTCCTAGGATAGGGAGCATGACGTGTATGTTGATCTGACAGGGTCGTCCCCTTTGACCTAGTCTGCGATGATTGATTTCCTGCCTGGTCGCGTGGTCGTTGATGCTGCTCAACGTAAGTGCGCCAAATACGGAGATTTGTGCACCAGGATTGGGTATGGGTTCCTGCCTTTCTCTTTCTCATTGCTAGGGGTGCTTGATGCAGAGATTGTTGCATTGCTCAAGAGGATTCAGGAATTCTTTATCACTCAGGATGCGGGGGCTCGCGCAACTGCTTTTATTTTCACTAGACTTAGCTTTGCTATTACTAAGGGAGTGGGTGCCCATATATTATTTCGGCTACCCACTAACTTCTTATAATTTGTTTCGTATTTAATACAAGTTTCAGTTTTTATAATAATAATAATAAAAAAATAATAATAATCACGAAGTGAGAGAAAGGTTTTTCTCTCAAGAATCTGTTTTCTCTCAAAATTCTGTTATGCTAAATCTCCTCCCATAGCTTCCGTTCCTCCGATCAAGCGTGGTCCTGGAAGGCCAAGCAAGAAGTCGATGCAGGTCAATCCGCCGGGTGGTCCAGATCATGTTGAGCCATCAATGGGGAATAATGACGCAGAATTGGAGAAGGATACTGAAACCCAGAGCACTTCGCGCAGAAATTCGCTGAACGATGTGATCATCACTGTCATGGCAGCAGCGGGTGAAATTCTTCCCTCTTCTACTGAAACTAATGATGTGAATCATCATACCTCCATTGATATGCATGATAAAACTCAAAACACAGAACTAGGTTTAAACCCAGTTTCGCCGCCAAAATCAAATTGGTCTAATGTAGATGTTAAGCATAAGCAATCCGGTATGAGTTTGTATTTCTGTGAAGATAGTTTGAATTCCACTGAAATTGATATTAAGTTGAAGATTTCAAGACTGAGTTGAAAGTCTAGGAGAACACTCTTATGGGCAATGTGATTGGATCCAAACCTTCATTGCAGGTGATACAAAAGTTTATTCAAACTTGTTGGGGCACTATTGATTTACTAAAGGTTCAGTATTACAAGAAAGGGTGGTTTTCTTTTAGATTTGGATCAAAAGAAGCCATGGAAAAGGTGTTGAGGGATGGGCCATGGAAGGTGGGGATTGATTCCTTAATCTTGAAAGAATGGTCACCAACATTTTCTTCTGAAATGGATAGGATTTCAGTGGTTCCAGCCTGGGTGCTATTCCCTTATCTGGACCCATATCTCTGGTCAGATTCTGTCCTAAGCGAAATGGCTAGTAAAATTGAGACTCCCCTATGTGCTGATATAGCTACAACCACTAAGGCTAAGCTCTCCTTTGCTAGAGTCTTAGTGGAGGTGGATGTATGTAAGAAATTGGTTGAAACAGTGGTAACTAATACACCATTTAATGACTATTCTTCTCAAAAGGTGCAGTATGAATGGGTTCCATACTTCTGCCATGGTTGTGGGAAGTTGGGACATACTGTGTCTTCCTGCAAATGGGAGAAGAAGAAGAAGAATACTGTGAAGAAAGTGGTTGAGGTGGTTTCAGAGCTAGGTGGTACCTCAGGTTCAGTGGAGAGTGGTGTTCAGACTGAGGTTCAGAAGGGTATAGCTCCCTCTAACTCTGATCTGATCCCTCCCCTAGATGAGCCTGTAATGCACTCAGCATGCTCTCCTAAGTTCTATCAGGATGTGTAGACACCCAGATTTAGACCTGGTGGCTGCAGGAGTGCCCGACACACCCGATGACGATCGGAATGAAACGCGACGCGAGTTCGCGATGTTTTAGATAGTTTTTCTATAGAACGGATCAAATAATTACTCGGAAAGATTAAATTAACATCTAGTCGTGTCATTACAGTCGCGTCGACACTAATTAGAGTCAATTCCGACACCGGGGCCCCGAATCGGTCCCAAAATATGCAAAGTCAAACCCGAGTCAACGCGTCGGGCCGAGCGAATGTCGGGACGCGCATCCAAAGCCCACCCGGCGCTTGACACCCTAGGGTTATGGGGAAGCCTCAACCTCCAAGATAACCTAAGATATGCATCTTCTTCGTTTTGGAAAGTTTTGATATCGGATTTTCAAAACTTCGACAGCCTCAGCTTAGGCGCCTGAAGACGGAACTGCCCCACACCAGGCATCTGAAGACCGAGCCGCTTGACCCTGGGCATCCATATGGGTGACGAGGACCAAAAACACCTATAAATACCCCCTCTCACCTCATTCATTCGACACACAATCACGAGTTCGTGCCTACTTCTACACAACTCGTTCTTCCCTCTTTTTTCTCTCGCTAAGGGCTCACACTCCGACACCCGAGACAAACGATCCACTCGATCGTAGTTCCGATAAAGCGGCATCGACGCTACTTCTCACCTTCGAGCACCCCATTCGATACCGAGGTGCCTGTGTTCGACTAGCTCAAGTCTAGTAACGAAGTTCTGCCTGATTAGCCGCAGAAACGGTCCATAGTAACAAAGCTCTGCCGGAGTAGCCGCAGGAAGGGTCAACGGTAACGGAGTTATGCTGAAATCACTGGTCAAGCTAGGAGGATTCGCTTGTTGAAGTCGAATCGCCACTAGGTTGTCATCTAAACAAAACTTTCCATATTTGTACTTTCTTTTATTATGCACTACGACAACACTAGATGTGGACACTTGGTCCACAAACATCTACTAAAACACGTAACGTCCCAACTTCAACCGCAAATACTAAAATACACTAAATAGACCCGAGTAATTCCAAGATCCGTTCTCAACTATCAATGCATCGTGTCCCATTTAGTGTATACTCCGAGGGTGCAACTCCTCATAATGTGATTTACTTATATTCACATTTACAACATTCGTATGATTTATTGCTTTTATGACCTTATAATCGCATGCTAAATCACCTAACACGGAATTCAAAACGTAAAACTACTAAAACTGAACAAAGCGATGGTCGGGTTCCGTATTAGTTCGGGTGCTCACCTTATTAGGTTCGACGCATCTCTATTAATACCGAACCGACGCATCTTAAGCAGAATGCTAGGTACACTACTACAAAAACCGTGATTTTGTGACGCTTTTTAAAGTGATTCTCGGCAGAAAAAAGCGTCATAAAAAAAAAATTCGACGCTTGACAAAAGCGTCAGTATTTGGGCCGTCAGTATTTAGCGACGCTTTTTCCCGTCACAAGTTTCGTCACTTTTTTGCGTCGAGTATTCTTCATTGACGCTTGTTTCCGTTGAAAATCTTTGGCCAAACATGTTTCTCCCCAAGTACTCTCGACGCTTTTATGCGTCACATGTTTTTTTTTGCGCCATGTGGTACAAGTTTATGACATTAAAAAGCGTCAAATAGATAACATATTTTTCAGTCAAGACACTTATAAGCGTCAATAATATTTTATATTGCTAGTTCATGACACTTAGAAGCATCAATAATATAATATATTGCTAGTTCACGACACTTAGAAGCATCAATAATATAACATATTGTCAGTTCAAGACACTTACTAGGGTCAATAATATCACATATTGTCAACTCATGGCAATTAAAAAGGTCAATAATATAACATACTGCCAATTCATGAAGCAAACCATAATTTGACAAGTATATATCCAAAAAAAATCATCAATTAAATATATTACCAATTTAAAAGGTGCATTATGATTATTCATCCTACTGTACAAGATAAATCGAAAAAAAATCGCTACAAATATTTACGTACAAAAATAAAGAATGTATAAGATAGGACAAAGTCCCATATTAAGTCCGACTGATTTGTTCAGGAAAACGAAATCGCGAGAAGTCGATACTTCCCGGTAGCCAACTGGAGGTCAACAATTATTTCTCAATCCACCAACAGTTTTGGATGGCTTGGTCAACTCACTAACACATTTACTCAGATTAGACAATACTTGTACTAGTGTTGCTTCAACAAACTGCAATTTATGCGAGAGCTTTCTTTCAATAATACCCAACAGATAATCCCTGTACACGCTCACTTTCCGAAAAACCAACAAAATTCTGCAAAAAAGATGAAAATTCTTTATGTCTCAAATTGTATTAGTTTTAGCCAAATCGCATTAATCAAGAGCATATGAATAAAAAAGTCTTGCATAAGATGGTATCGTTGTGATACTAAATCAACTAATCCAAATGGCTGATGAATTGGTCTTTACATGCTCATAAAAAGTTTTTTTCTTACCTGACAAGCTGAAAGGGTGCTATAATAATGATTTCTGCTTGGATATGTGAAGGTTACTTTCAATTATCTCCATTAACTGTACATATCAATAATCATTACTCCCTCCGTCTCGGTCATTTGTTGTTCTTTTATATTATTTGTGAGGTGTATTTTAATCAAAGAACAACAAATGACCGAGACGGAAAGAGTAATAGATTAAGTACCATTATTAAGCTAAAGAATACTCCGTAGTAAAAAGTTGGAAATGTTTCTAAATCAAAGATAACTTGCAGCAACGTAGTCAAAGAAATACCATTGTATGATAAAATAAACCATAATAAAGGGTAGTAAATTAAATATTAGCAATTAAGGAGTAGTAATTTATAAGAGATGTGAGTCAAAGAAGGGGATACCATACATTCTTCAAGATTGCATTTTGTGGACATGACGTAGGTCCACCCCGACGCGGCTACGCGCGGGTTTGGGTAGGCGAATGAATCTCGTGGTAAGATTGTTCTCGGGTTCAAAATTTGAGTCAAAATGGAGTCGCCACCGAATTTTGTGGTTATTCGGAACCATACGAGCCCACTCTATGTCGTCATGGGCTATACACAAAGTAAGCCCACTTCGATTTCAGAGTTCATTGGGCTCGTCCCTTTGCATTGCAATATCGATACCGTTTAAACCGGCTTTCGTATATAGAATGACTCTCGTGCGCCAAGGGTTTCGGATATCCGGAAACCAAAGGTTCTGAGTAAGGGGTGAGGGTACGTGTTGGGATGCCCACTAAGGACACCCAACCCCGCCCGCACATGGCGGCCTCTACTAAGACATCGTTCGTGTTCGTGTGCGCGCGCTAGTAAAACGACTAAATGATATGCAAACAGCGTTTTCGGGCTAAGCATATGAATAGTATATGAGCTACGTCATTTAATGCATCTTAATTATGGTCGAAGTGATTTAGCATGCGAGGTTCATTTATAAAGCGATAAGCAAGTAAATAAATAAAACTCGAAAGTAAATGATATACAAATTACACGGGCGGAAATACAACCCGGCCAATACAAAGATTATAAGCGATATACAAACGGAATAATAAATAATAAAAAGTTAGGAACGGACCCGTATATGCACTAGACCGTGAACCGTGTGAATGGACGAACCCCGATTAAATACACATTGCGTTGTGTATTAAACGAAGGACGGAGATATAGGACCTAAGCGTGATGCTAGCCCGATGCTATGCCTCGATGCCTTGTCCCGACTTATCACGTCGAAAAATCGATCAAAGTCGTTAAAGTGTCGTGATAAGCGTGAGTTTTGAAAAAGGGATTCACGTGATTGGCTTTACACGTGTTGACTAAAAGTCGTAAGAAGACGAGGCTTAAATATTGCGTTTAAGCTCTCGGTTTTCTGGGTTACAGGACCCACTCGGTCGGGTCATGGTCTGACTCGGTCGAGTGTGTCCTCGAAAAGGGGTCTGCCCAGTTTTATGGACGCTACTCGATCGAGTAGCCTACGTACTCGGTCGAGTAGCCCCTGTACGAATGTCAACTCGTTTCGTTTTTGGGTTCAAAAATCGACGGTCGGTCAAATTAAATACAAATATCGCACGATTTGAATTTAACTTGACCTCCGGTACTATAATCGTGTATATGTACGATTATAATACCGTTGTCGGGACTTTATGAAAACGTTTATATTAGAAAATTTGAATTAGCAACGGAATGCATCCCTCTACGTCACGACATCGAAACTAACCCTTTCGGGTTACGTGATGTCGGTTTTCGTGTCAACGGGTTCCGTACTAATTATAGAAATGGAATTAAATACGTTCAACTACGACCGATTGCGATCACGTCACGCCCTTGAGTACATTGGGGCGGGGCTCCTCGAAAGGGCTCCACCTCCGTCGTTGCTCGTAAAGGGATTAGACGGACTTTAGGCAAACATCGTAGTCAAGCGGATTTAGAACCGGATTTTGATACTAGTTTATATATACGCGGTATAATAATGTTAGTAACAAGAATGTAAAAAGTTAGTATACGAAAAATTAAAATGTTAGTATTATGTTAGAAATTAGAATTATAATACTAGTATAGATATAATATAAACGATAGAAAAACGTAAACAAAAAAGTAACAAGGATCGAAATGGGGTTTAGGACGCCCTCAACATACATGCTTAGTAGGGACCTCGGAAATGGACTCGCGAAATAATGACGGGACGTCGGAGTATCGAGGATGTATGTGAGTTATGGTGTGTATGTGTATATGTGTGTGTGTTTGTCGGTTTTTCGAGGGACAAGGGACTCGGTTTTTGTGTGTATGGTGCTTTGGCTTACTAAGGCTTGTAATGTAGGTGAATGTAGGGTAAAATGTAGGTAGAATGAGGGTAAATGTGCATTAGTCAAAGCTGAAAAATGCAAAGGGTTTGAGGGGGTATTTATAGAGTTTTACCCCACGACCTAGGGTCACTCGATCGAGTGGCCCTAGTGCCCTCGGTCGAGTGCCCTAGAAAATGGGCCTGATCCGGAAAATGACGCTCCACTCGACCGAGTGGGTCAATCCACTCGATCGAGTGGGTCAAGCAAATCGAGACAAAATAGGAAAGAATTGATTTTGTTGTTTTGATTGATTTTTTGAATTTGGATTTGTGCGCCAGCTGAACCTGGCTGGTTTATGAGACAGTTTCGTCTTTGACCGGGTTTTGACCCGGTCGCTAAAAGACGGGATTTCTTTTTGGTGTCGGTTTTGGCCCAAATTAGTCTCATTTTGCTCGGAACGACCCACTGGGCCTGGATTTGAGGTCTGTTTTATGAGATTATTACTTCGCTAAAAGTCCATGTCATATATTATTGATTTCGGGAATCCGAGTATACTAAGTCACGTTTGCGTCCGATCATCATCGGGTGTTTGTCGGGAACTGCTATAGACACTAGCAGGCAAAATGCGGGTGTCTACAGAGCCCCCACTCTGACTGAGGCTTGGACAAGGCGAAAGTCAGAGTAGCTACCAGGCCAATCGCAGATTACGACCTGGCAGCCTTCCGGTCGGGTCGTTTATAGTCCAGTAGACTAGCGTGAAGGGCTCGCCAACCATAAGCAGAGGGTCATACCTGTCCTGCCGATGATAGCTTCGTGGGGAGTGAAACTTACTTTTGAAGGTATAGGAGTACCCGTATGCTGATACATCATGGCTCTGATTGTAGCATTCTGGGATAGATATTGGCTCACGTTGGGGAGTGAAGTAGTTGCGCGGAGACTTGCTTCTGAAGTCCGGGGTGTACCTGTATGCTGACACATAACAAATTGCATGTAACACATAGGCAAAACACCGACTCGTACTGGGGAAAATATACTGAATATTGAAAAAGTCGAAATTTTTGAAATTTTTTTTTTCTAGAATTTTTAGAAATTTTTAGGAAAGCTCGGAACAACTAGATTCCTATTCTGGGTTGAAGTCAGGCCTGCACATGCTAGGGCCCAGTTTGCTGAGAAGGCAGGGTAGTTAGGGTTACAGTTAGGGTTTCCTGTTATAAATATAGGTCTCCCTGCTTCAGTTTACTGTATCTCAAATCAAAACCCCTTCTTTTCCTCAAAAATTTCTTAGTCTCTCAAGAGGATTCAAATTCCTGCCATGGGTATCGAGCATCTTACTTCAATGCTTTTTGCCTGGTCCAAGCACTTCCAGGATGAGGACAAAATTCAACTGACCCAAATGGGGATTGTCAGCATGTTTCCTCTTCGACGCCTAATACATGATTTGCATTTTTTGGACGCTTGTCTGTCGTTTTAGGATACCACGCATCACGTCTTTGCGTTCCCGCGGGGAGAGATATGCCCTCTTCCCGAGGAGATCGCAGTCATCGGGGGTTGGAGCCCTGTTGCTCGTCCTGTCATCTCTCCGTTCTACCCGGACCCGAGGAGAAGGCTGAGGGATTTCCTGGGTCTGTTTCATGCTGAGGCAGATCGAATGGTGCGGGGAGATACTTTTTCCCTCTTCGACTTGGCTGACAAGTTTATGAATAGTCAAGATGTAAGGGCTACGCCTTCTCATAGGCGTAGGGCCTTCGCATTCTGCATGCTGCACCGCTACATTTTTGAGGGGATGATGGATGCTGACTCATGCGTGGGTCAAATTAGGCTAATCGGAGTGGTTGACCAGATGGAGACTGGTCATAGCCCTGCTTGGCTAGCCACCGGAGAAATCATCATGGGTCTGGATGCTAGGCGACTTGACCCAAACCGGCAACTGACGGGGAGCACCCTTATTCTGCAGGTATACGTCTCGCGATTTTCAATTTTGTTTTTTTTTTGCGATTTCTTGAGGTCCGTAAGTCACTCGATTGAGTGGACCTGTCACTCGACCGAGTGACGCCTTCAAAGTGCTTCTGCCCACCTGTGGAGGGCTTACTCAATCGAGTGAGATGCTTTACTCGATCGAGTAGAACTCTTAACGAGATACTGTTTGCCTTTAGAGAGCCCTACTCGATCGAGTCAGGCGATGTACTCGATCGAGTGGGCTGTAGCGGACCATTCTGTTACTTATGAATTTTGTATATACTTTTTGCAGGTTTGGTTGTCGGAACGTCTATCGATCATAGAGCCTCCTCCGAGCGTTCCCAACTACCGTAGCATTCAAATCAGTTCAAGGGGGTGTCGGATAAGCTCAAATCACCATATAAATCGAGCTTACTGGGATGAGGAATTGGTGTTCCATGGTGGCCCCTTAATCAGGTGGACTGTCGCTTGGTGGTTCCTTTCTAAACTGATGGGGCTGGCCAAGAGGGACCAAGCTCGTTACCTTATGATCCTGTCCCTTGACTGGACAGTTCACATTTACCCGGACCGCATTCTGAGGCAGTTCGGTTCGTCTCAGCGCATTCCTGAGACCGAAGCCATTATTAGTGTCTCGCTCCAACTGACAGACGCTATGTGCGACACCTGGTTGCAAAGATGGTTCACTCGTCCTACATGGACTATTCCCAACCCTTGCCAATCCGCTTGGGTTTCTCGGGCTTATGAGAAATGGACTTCCGAGGAGTCTGAGGAAGCTCGTAAAGCTCTGAAGGTCGACGAGGCCTTCGAACTGGTCCGTCGGGAGACAGCAAAGGATAATAGGGGGTTCTTCGATGAGGGAGAGACCCATGCTACCTTAGTCCGATTAGAATCGGGTCTTAAGTCACATACTAAGACTCGAGCTAAAGATGCCGGTGCTAGTGGCACGCGGGGGCGGCTAAACCCCCAGACTGATTTGGAACGGCGACTTGGGCCAAGGCTGGCGGCCCGGGACCGACTAGGTCGGCGTGACCGGCTCCCTGAGCCCGTGAGGGCCCGACTCGGGGCTATCGAGGTGGATGAGGACTCGAGTTCCAAGAAATGAGTCCGGGCTAAGGAGGTTCCTGTGGTGATTCGGGAACGCTCTCCTCCGCGTCGTCGTCAGTGGACGGCCAAGGAGGCCAAGGACAAGGGGAAGGGCAAGATGCCTTAATACCGAGTCCTTAGCTTTTTTATTATTTAAATATTATTATTATTATTATTTTGGAGTGTCGTTTTTTGTTTTTTTTTTTGAATTCCTGCATTTTGTAAGTTTCCCGAGTATATCGGGGCTTTTTTTTGTGACAATTAATAAAGGAAGTTTATTATTAAACCGTTCCTGTCTTTTCTTGATTGCACTGGTTGTGCCCTTTTGAGGGGCTGCCTACGTATCCGCAATTAGCAGAATCAAACCAAACGTAGTTCAGGCTCAGTAAATTTGCAATCTCGAATTACACCAAGACTAGTGGTTCAAGATGTTTTGTGACAGTAGAATAAATAATTCTAGCTCATTAACTTGCTTTTTTTTTAAAGAAAGATTTTGATAAAAAATTGCTAATGACATTGAGAAACGGCTAAGGGTATTAGCGCTTCACCTAGTCCAGGTTGGTTGGGTTGACGAACTCATTCCCGTCCAGGTCCGTCAGCATTACTGCTCCCCCAGATAGGATTTTCTTCACCAGATATGGCCCAGCCCAGTTGGGTTTGAACTTTCCCCTTGGGTCAACTGGTAGTAAGGCTCGAACAGACTTAAGGACTAAATCCCCTTCTTTAATGTTTCTGGGCCTTACCCGCTTGTTGAAGGCTCGTTGGATCCGTTTCTGGTAGATTTGGATGTTGTTGAGAGCGCGGGACCGCCGTTCGTCTAGTAGAACCAACGAATCGTACCGTGCTCGAACCCAGTCGGCTTCGGGTACTTGACTTTCTAATAGAATTCTGAGGGATGGTACCTCCAATTCAATTGGCTGGACTGCCTCCATCCCATAAGTTAGGTAATATGGTGTTGCTCCGGTTGCGGTGCGAATTGACGTCCGGTACCCCCATAGGGCAAAAGGTATTTTGTCGGGCCAATCCCGATAATTATTGTAGACACCCGCATTTCGACTGCCAGGTGTCTATGGCAGTTCCCAAAAAACACCCGATGATGATCGGACGCTAACATGCTTCTATGCGCTCGGATACGGGCTCAAATCCATTAATCGTTGGCTAGCACACTTGCAGAGTACGAATATCACAAAATCAACCTCAAAACCAGGCCCAGCGGACCATTTCGAGTCAAACAAGACTAATTTGGGCCGAAACCGACACCGGAAATAAAACCGACTTTTTTACGATTGGGTCAACCCTAGTCAAAGTCGTTTCCGAAACATGCAAAACAAACCCTCAAGCATCAAAAAGTCCAATTCAAACACAAACCCATCAAATATCCATGATCACGGTCCAAAACGAGTGACCCGCATGACCCAGCTGGGCCACTCGATCGAGTGTCCCACCCACTCGATCGAGTGGGCCCTTATTCAAGCCCGACGGCTGACGCACAAGCCCACTCGACCGAGTCAGCTGCCTACTCGGTCGAGTAACCCTAAACCGGAGCCCTAGCTTTTCCTATATAAGCAACCCTCATGCAACAACTTTGAACAACTTTTCGAAACCCTAGAGCAACCATACGCATACACACGACGTCTTTTACGAACCCTAGTCAAACCCTAGCAATTCTACACTAGCAAAAACCCTAAGCCTAGTCTTAGGAATCAATCCCGAGCCACCACAACTCAACCTTCATCCACCTCGAAGACTCTAAGTGTTAAAGCCACGGTTACGGGTACGCGCCGAGACAAGAACATGTAGGTTGAGGGTGTCAAAACCCTCTATTTTCTCCTTCTCTTCTTCGCGTCGTTTTCATTTTCCTCTCATCCTTTTTCTTTTCGTTTTTTATTATTTTATTCATTGTACCATAATATCGATAGTATAATTAATATCAAAATATTAAAATACCTATCAATTTGTGTCGAGTATGAGTGATATCGGAATGAGGAAACACGAACATACAAGTGTACTGCACACAGCGTTGACGGTCGCTCGTTCCAATATCCCGATTACTTGACTATTGAGATAGGTTAACTTCAACAATAATTTTTATTATCGTTTGTACCATCATCGTTAGTCGCACATTGCATCGATTTCATAAAAAAAAACCTTTTTCAAGATACGTATTTTTAATATGGGTCGAAACCCATTGACACGGACCCGACATCACAATCCTTAGGGATTTATTTCGATGTCGGAGAAGTCGAGGGAATCAAGTCCTTTTCTTTATTCAAGAAAAGTATCGATATGTTAGACTCGATGCCAATTCCATAATTGGATGTCGAGTGTAATAAATCAAATCAAATAATTTAGCCGATTCAATTTTCCGTTGATGCTAACGTAGATGTGATCCAATTATAACACCAAAAACGCGGAGGAATACCTATATTGTCTCGGTTAATTTAAAAGATTCTAATCAATTGCAAACGATTTCTGACTTCGTACAGGTGCCACTCGGTCGAGTGCCTACGTCACTCGATCGAGTGACATCACGAAACCAAGACAGAATGGTCTATGGGACCTCTACTCGGTCGAGTCTCACAGTGACTCGATCGAGTGGCCCTGTACTCGACCGGGTTGGTCCATAACTCGGCCGGGTACGGTCTATAACGCAAAACAGAATCATCTTTTACAGGTCCACTCGATCGAGTCCATCGACCACTCGATCGAGTGACCTCGTAACGACCAAAACACGAGTCGTACATCCTTCTTTTCAAAATTCGATAGTATTTTATGATTTAGGTCAACACGTGCATAATTAATCACGTGTATACTATCCTTTCAAACCATGCATCGTCTTGTACATCATTCAATTCAATTCAATTCATTATTTGCACAAACCGTTAATATTGATTTACCGTTACTAACCGTTTGCTCGTTTCTTTTGTCAATTTAATTCTTGTTCGTTTATTGTACTAAATGAACCCACATGCTAAAATTCCACTTTGACGTAGAATTAATTGCATTAAATTGACTTAGAAACCCTTTTCAGTTCCATTCACATGTCTAGGGAAAATACTCTTTGCATATCATTTTCCCGTTTAACTAGCGCGCGTATTGTAAGTCATTCGAATTCTTAGTAGAGGCCGCTAATGTGCGGGCGGGGTTGGGTGTCCTTTGTGGGCTTCCCAACACGTACCCTCACCCCTTACTCAGAACCTCGGTTTCCGGATGCCCGAAACCGTTGGCGCACGAGAGTCATTCAATACACAATATCCGATAACGTCGGTATTGGTATCAAATGCAAAGGGACGAGCCCAATAAACTCTGACATCGGAAATGGGCCGTATTTTGTATACGGACCACTACGACATAGAGTGGGCTCGAATGGTTCCGAATAACCACAAAATTCGGTGGCGACTCCACTTCGACCTAAATTTCAATTCGATCCGTTTCATATGGAGATTCATTCGCCTACCCAAACCCGCGCGTGGCCGCGTCGGGGTGGACCTATGTCATGTCCACAATTATCAGCCATCTTTTTGAGTATGGTGACAATCGTTTTATTAGCCGCCTCTACCGCTCCATTCGTTTGGGGACGGTAGGGCGAGGACGTGTGCCTTTGAATTTTGTATTTAGCCAGTAGGGTTGCGGTCTCAGCTTGGAAATGAGTCCCGTGATCACTGATGAATTCATGTGGGATTCCATACCGACATATTATCTTGTTTTGGATAAATTTGGCGACATGTTTGGCATTGAGGATGCGATATGATTCAGCTTCTACCCACTTGGTGAAGTAGTCGATAGCTACTAAAATGAAACAGTGTCCGCCAGTACCGAAGGGATTTACCTTCCCGTTTATGTCGATACCTCATGTCGAGAACGGCCAAGGCGACGTCATGGTATAGAGTAAAGATGACGGCATATGTTGCACATTGCCGAAGATTTGACAGTTATGACAATGTTTGACATATAACTGGCAGTCGACTTCCATGGTATTCCAGTAATATCCGAGCCTCATGATTTTTCGGACCAACATGTGAGCATTCATATGTGGGCCGTTTTCACCATCATGTACTTCAGCCATTACTTTCTCGGCCTTATATTTATCAACACAAAGGAGAAGAGCCCCCTGCGCTGTCTTTTTGTATAGTTGCCCGTCATCAGTACGGATGAATTGGCTGGCTAGCCTCCGTAAGGCTTTCTTGGCTCGACCCTCGGTCCCGGGAGGATATTCTCCGTTTGTCAGGTACGTTAATACAGCCTGGTACCAAGGTTCGGAATCAGTGATCTCGTTGTCTTCGATGTCATGGATGTATGCCGGCTCGGACCGTCTTTCGACACAAATTGGCATACTGGTCACGTGGTCGGGAATATTCAGTAAAGATGCCAATTTTGAGAGTGCATCTGCAAACTGATTTTCTTCCCGAGGCAGGTATATGTATTCTACCTTCTGGAATTGTTTCTCGAGATCCCTTACTCGTGCCTGGTAGGCCACGAGATTAGCATTCCGAGTCTTCCATTTTCGGAGTGCTTGGTTAATGACCAAGGATGAGTCGCCATGTACCCGGAGATTTGTGATCCCCAGGTTGGCGGCGGCTTGTAGCCCGTAAATGCACGCTTCGTACTCTGCTGCATTATTGGTAACATCGAAGTCCAGTTTGATGGAGACGGGAGTATGCTCCCCTTTTGGTGAAATTAGAAGGATCCCGACTCCGAACCCTCGAAAATTAGATGCTCCGTCGAAGTATAAATCCCATGTTTCGGCATCGGTGTGGAAAATATCTTCGTCTGGGAAGGACCAGGTGTCGGTGTGTCCTTCTTCGGTTATCGGGCTGTCGGCGAGGAATTCAGCTACTATTCGCCCCTTAATAGCTTTTAGCGGTACAAATTTCAGATCGAACTCTGCCAGCATTAGAGTCCATCTTGAAATCCGGCCATTGAGAACGGGCTTTTCGAAGAGGTATTTGATCGGGTCCATCTTTGATAGGACATGGACCTCGTAGCTGAGCATATAGTGTCGGAGCTTTTTAGTGGCCCAGACCAGAGCCTAGCACGTCTTTTCGAGCATGGTATATTTGCACTCATACTCTAAAAACTTCTTGCTCGTTCTTCGGAGTCGACCGTCTGAGCCAGCATAGCCCCCATGGCTGTCTCCGTCGTTGTTAGGTATAACGACAGAGGCGAACCGGGTTGAGGTGGCATCAAAACCGGCGGAGCAGACAGAATTTCCTTGATCTTGTCGAAAGCAGCTTGGCACTTGTCGTCCCATAGTATCCGTTCCCCTATTTTCAGTTTCTTGAAAATTGGTTCACACACCATGGTTAGTTTGGAGATGAATCGACTAATATACTGGACTTTTCCGAGAAATCCCCTTATTTCTTTTTTGGTTTTAGGAGCTTGCATCTCGGTAATGGCTTTGATTTTAGCTGGGTCGACCTCGATACCTCGTTGGCTAACGATATGACCCATTTATTTGCCTGACGTTACCCCGAAGCTGCACTTTTGAGGGTTTAGCCTCATGTTGTATTTGCGCAATCCGGTGAGAATTTTCTTAGGGCGGTGATGTGACCGTCCCGTTCTTTGGATTTGACGATCATGTCGTCCACATAAACCTCTACTTCTTTATGCATCATGTCATGTAGTAAAGTGGTAGCGGTCCTTTGGTATGTGGCCCCGGCATTGATGAGGCCGAACGGCATGACGGTGTAGCAGTAAGTACTCCAAGGTGTAGTGAAGGTAACGGGGTAACGGGCATGATACTGAAAAGTGTTGGAGGTTAAAGCACCTGATCCAAGATCTTATCGAGAGCGGGAAAATCCCGTTGCCCGGAGACAAGCCAAGCAACAAAGAAAACCCGTTCACCGCCCATGCTATCTTCACCGGTGAGGTAATTGACTGTTCTCACCTCATCTCTCCATATATCCCACAAATCAACGGGATATGGTTCGACGACGAGGATGATGTATACTTAACCAAAGGGGAAGTTGTCCCCATCACCCTTGAAGAGGTCCGAAAGGCTAAGTCCAAAGCCTTAGCCACCAATCACCTCGCCACGGCTGGGCGTTCCATTCCTATATCCGTCACTGAACCTGCCAGGAAGGAGCCTACCCTCGAAGAACCAAGCCCAGACACGGCTCTGGTCCAGCAAATGAAGAGGGTCCGAGCTGATCTAACCATATGGCAACTGTTGGTTAGCTCGCAAGCTCATCGGGAAGCACTGACTAAGGCTCTCGATGAAATCAAGGTTGATTCAGAGGCTACCCCTGCTGAAATGGTAGCCACCATTATGCCCTACCTTAAGGGCAAATCCAAAGAAGAAGGCCCGCTCATAACCTTCTCCGGAGCTGACTTACCACCATTTGGGCCCAATCACAACCTGGCCCTATACATCACGGTCGTCTGCAAAGGTAAATATCTCCCGATGACCCTTATCGACGATGGATCAGCCGTGAATGTCCTCCCTCTAAGGACCGCGAAAGCACTCGACATCACCGATGCCGATTACCTTCCGACGGCGCAGACTATCCAAGCGTTCGACGGAAGCCAAAAACCTGTCGCCGGAGCCGTAAAATTGAAGATCGTAACGGGCCCAATCGAAAAGGAATTGGAATTCCAGGTGATAGATGTCACCTCGTCATTCAATCTCTTACTAGGAAGGCCTTGGATCCACGCAGTCAAGGCCGTGTCATCTACCCTCCATCGAAAAGTCAAGATGCCCCTTAAAGACGGTATCATCACACTGGAGGCGACCCCAATTACCGTAGCAAGCTGCAACGCCACGGGCCGGGCCGACCCACGAGGATTTGATTTCGTGGGCACGATCGAAGAAGAATATCTCTTTAGGCCCTATTTCACAACCAGCATCGACACGATGCTACAAAATCTGGGTTACCTACCCGGAATAACCTCAAGGCCATATCTTCCAGTTGGGAGGATTATCGAGGTTCTAAATGATGGCGAATCACATTTCGGATTAGGGTATGCTATAACCCCGGAAAACGTGGTTCGGGCCGGTATTCACAAGGCCATCGACATTCTCAAGCGTACTTACATAAGCCCTTATAGCCTGAAGTTAACGGATTACTTCGTCACTCCGGTCTTCGGGGCCGTCCAAGTAGGCCTCTACCGACCCACCGTCACATATCCCGAGACCAAAAAGGCTCGGGAATGCAATTTCATCCCTGACGATATATTCACCATCGTCCAGGCCGAATCAAAGGAGGGCGAAAACAACTTCGAGCCCGTGTTGGGGCTCTTATTCGGGGAAGACAAGGTCGTCCCCGCTCCGAAGGACGATTTAGTCAACCTGATCCTTCGCAGCGATCGGTTTGACCCAACCAAGCTAATCACCGAGGTCGGTACCAACACCGAGACAAGGGCTTGGAGGAAGACCATAAAATGGACCGACGGTCAAGGACGGGTCTACAAACTGACCACCGGCGAGGGAGACATGCCGGATACCGAGTCGGAGTCAGAGTCAGTGTCGGAGTCTGAGTCCGAGTCAAGAGGGTCTGATGCTAAAGTCGAGTTTATAACCCCTCTTCCCTTATCCACTGAGGTCTCGGGGCCTGTCCCAAGACCTCTCCCTATCCCGCCACTGACCAATGATCAGATGGCAGCTCTATTCGACCTATTTTCAAAATTTACCATCAATAATAATAACGAACAGCGTTCTGCTTACGACTTGTCTTATTTCCAAAATTTTCTCAATTTCAAAAATTTTATATGCAATGACATTGAGAAATCCAAAGAACAGGTACCCCTACCTCAACATCTGGTCGAGCAGCTCGAGCAAAGGGAATCCCGAGATCCGGTAATCGAAGAAACCGATTCCATCAACGTGGGAACCACTTTAGAGCCCCAGATGCTTAAGTTGGGCCTATCTTTAGATCCAGAGGAGAGAAAACAATTCGCAGACCTCCTCCCGGAATTCAAAGACGTCTTTGCATGGTCCTACAAGGACATGCCGGGTATAGACCGGGAGATAGCCGAACACCGAATACCCATCAAAGATGGGTGCAAGCCGGTAAAGCAAAAACTCAAAAGAATGAAGCCCGAGTGGTCTCTTAAAGTCAAGGAAGAGGTCGATAAACAATTCAAAGCAGGCTTCATACAAGTGTCTGAATATCCAGACTGGGTTGCAAACATCGTGCCGGTACCCAAGAAGGACGACAAGGTGCGGGTTTGCGTGGACTTCCGGGATCTTAACAAGGAAAGCCCAAAAGACGATTTTCCGTTACCACACATCGACATACTGGTGGATAACACGGCCGATCATGCCCTTCTATCGTTCATGGACGGGTATGCCGGGTACAATCAGATTAAAATGGCAGAAGAGGACATGGGTAAGACCACCTTCATTACACCTTGGGGTACTTACTGTTACACCGTCATGCCATTTGGGCTTATCAACGCCGGGGCCACTTACCAACGGACCGCCACTACTTTGCTCCACGACATGATGCATAAGGAAGTGGAGGTCTATGTGGACGACATGATCGTCAAATCCAAGGACCGAAGCGGGCACATTTCAGCCCTAAGAAAGTTCTTCACCCGGCTACGTAAATACAACATGAGACTGAACCCACAAAAATGCAGTTTTGGGGTAACGTCGGGCAAATTACTGGGCCATATCGTTAGCCAACGCGGCATCGAGGTCGACCCAGCTAAAATCAAAGCCATCACCGAGATGCAACCACCCAAAACCGAAAAAGAAATACGGGGGTTTCTCGGAAAAGTCCAATACATCAGCCGGTTCATTTCAAAATTAACCATGGTATGTGAGCCCATTTTCAAGAAACTGAAGATAGGGGAACGAGTACTGTGAGACGACAAATGTCAAGCGGCTTTCGACAAAATCAAGGAGATTCTGTCTGCTACGCCGGTACTAATGCCACCTCAACACGGTCTACCTTTGTCGTTATACCTAACGACGACGGAGACGGCCATGGGGGCAATGCTGGCCCAGACAGTCGATTCAGAAGAACGGGATATTTACTACATCAGTAAAAAGTTCCTCGAATATGAGTGCAAATATACAATGCTCGAAAAGACGTGCCTAGCATTGGTTTGGGCCACTAAAAAGTTCCGACATTACATGCTCAGTCACGAGGTACATGTGTTATCCAAAATGGATCCTATCAAGTACTTATTCGAGAAGCCCATCCTCAACGGCAGGATGTCAAGATGGACTTTAATGTTATCCGAGTTCGACCTCAAATTGTACCATTAAAAGCCATCAAAGGCCGGGTAGTTGCCGAGTTCCTCGCTGACAGCCCAATATCCGAAGAAGGCCACACCGATACATGGGCCTTTCCTGATGAAGATATATTCCATACCGATACGGAGGTGTGGGATCTATATTTCGATGGGGCATCCAACTTCCGAGGATTTGGGGTCGGAATCCTGTTAATTTCACCCCGAGGGGAACACACTCCCTTATCCATCAAGTTGGACTTCGACGTGACCAACAACGCAGCCGAATACGAAGCATGCATTCACGGGTTGCAAGCCGCCGCTGATTTAGGAGTAACAAACCTCCGGGTCCACGGTGATTCATCATTGGTCATCAATCAAGCACTCCAAAAATGGAAAACTCGGAACGCCAATCTCGTGGCCTATCAAGCACGCGTAAGGGTTCTAGAGAAACAATTCCAAAAGGTAGAATACATTTATCTGCCTCGGGAAGAGAATCAGTTCGCAGATGCACTTTCCAAATTAGCATCTTTACTGAACATCCCAGATCACCTGACCAACATGCCAATCTGTGTCGAAAGAAGGTCCGAGCCAGCCTACATCCACGCCATTCAGGATATCGAGATAACTGACCCGGAACCATGGTATCAAACTGTCCTAACCTACTTGGCAACGGGAGAATATCCCCCGTGAACTGAAAACCGGGCCAAGAAAGCACTACGGAGACTGGCAACCCAATTCGTTCGCACGGACGACGGGCAACTGTACAAAAAGACGGCACAGGGGGCTCTACTCCTATGCATCGATAAAATACAGGCCGAAAAGGTAATGGCTGAAGTACACGACGGTGAAAACGGCCCGCATATGAACGCCCATATGCTAGCCCAAAAAATCATGAGGCTCGGGTACTATTGGAATACCATGGAAACAGACTGTCAGGTGTATGTCAAACACTGCCATAACTGTCTGATCTTTGCCAATGTACAACATATGCCGTCTTCCCTCTTATATACCATGACATCACCATGGCCATTTTCGACATGGGGTATAGACATAATTGGAAAGGTGCATCCTTCCGGGACGGGAGGTCATTGCTTCATTCTAGTGGCCATCGACTACTTCACCAAATGGGTCGAAGCCGAGTCATACCGTGTCTTGAACGCCAAGCACGTGGCCAAATTTATCCAAAATAAAATAATATGCCGGTATGGGATCCCTCACGAGTTCATCAGCGATCACGGGACCCACTTTCAAGCCGAAACTGCCACATTGCTGGCAAAATATAAAATTCAAAGGCATACATCTTCGCCTTACCGACCTCAAACAAACGGAGCGGTAGAAGCGGCCAATAAAACAATTGTCACCATACTTAAAAAGATGGCTGAGAATTTCTGGGACTGGTCCGAAAAAATACCTTTTGCCCTGTGGAGATATCGAACCTCAATCCGCACCGCGACCGGGGCAACCCCGTATTACTTGACATACGGAATGGAAGCGGTCCAACCAGACGAGCTAGAAGTGCCATCTCTCAGGATTTTACTTGAAAGCCAAGTACCTGAAGCAGATTGGGTCCAAGCCCGATACGATTCGCTAGTCCTTTTAGACGAACGGCGATCCCGGGCTCTCAACAACATTCAAATATATCAAAAAAGAATCCAACGGGCTTTCAACAAAAGAGTTAGACCCTGAAACATCAAAGAAGGGGATTTGGTCCTAAAATCGGTTCGTGCCTTACTACCGGTTGACCCAAGGGGTAAATTCAAACCCAACTGGGTTGGGCCATACTTAGTCAAGAAGGTCCTATCAGGAGGAGCGGTGATGCTGACAGACTTAGACGGGAACGAATTTGTCAACCCAACCAACTTGGACCAGCTGAAGCGCTACTACCCATAAACCCCATCTCAATGTCATTTGCAAAAATTTATAAAAAATTGTCTTTTTATAAATTTTCAAAAATTATGGACAAGTCAATAAGCTAGAGTTAATTATTCTACTGTCGCACATCTCGAATTAATAATCTTGATGTATTTCGAAAGTTGCAAAAATCAATCAAATCAAATTTCGAACTACGTTTGGTTTGATTCCGCTATTTGTGGATACGTAGGCAACCCCTCAAAAGGGTACAACCACTGCAATAAACGAAAAGACGGGAACAATGTTCAATAATATGTCTTTATTAATATCTCGATAAACTCGGGATTACACAAAAAAAAATGCCAAAACGGCGTACACACAAAAAATCGCACCACAAAAATAATAATAATATCCAAATAATAAAATAAGAGGACTAATATCCGGGTATTTTCCCCTTCCCCTTGTCCTTCGGGTCACGTGGAGCCTGAGGTCTTCGGGGTGGCGGCGAGCGTTCCCGAATCACAAGTGGAATCTCTTTAGCACGAGGTCGTTTCTTCGGCGACGGGTCTTCAATCACGGTGTTCGGCCCAAGTCGGGCCCGCACATGCTCGGGTAGCCTATCCCGTGGGCCAAGTCGGTCCTGCACGGCTAGCCTAGGGCCTAGTCTTCTTTCCAAGTCCGTCTGGGGGCTCACTTTCCCCCAAGCACCTTTAGCACTAGACCCTTCAGCTTGAGTCTTAGTCTTCTTTTTGTGACCTGACATTAGACGAACTAGGGTAGCTGGAGTATCTCCTTCATCAAAGAACCCTCTGTTGTCTTTGGCTTGCTCTCTTCTTAGCAGATCGAAGGCTTCATCGACTTTCAAAGCAGCTCGGGCTTTGGCATCTCCTGCTTTGGTCCACTTCATGTAAGAATCTAAAACCCAGATTGAGTGGCGAGATTTGACAACGGGCCAAGTATGCTGTGTGTACCATCTTTGCATCCAGGTATCACACATTACATCAGTCAGTTGGGTAGGGTCACTCACAACTGCTTCAACTTCAGGGATTCGCTGGGTCCATCCATACTGCCTTAGTATGCGATCTGGATAGAGATGAACCGTCTGCCTGAAAGATAGGATCACCTGATAGCGGGCTCTGTCCCTCGGGTCCAAGCCACTCCAAAGGTAGATGGGCCACCACGGAACTACCCACCGAATTAACGGGCCGCCATGAAAAGACAAAACCTCGTCCCAGTACTTTTGCGTAATCTGACGAGAAAAGTCAATGGCCCGCCTTCTCGTCATCACCTGGTTATGACGGTAATTGCCCGCATCAAGAGGAGGATCTATCACCGATAGCCTCTCATATAGCCAAATCTGCAAAAGGAAGCAAAAGCATGAGTTTCCGAGGTAAAATAAGCATTCGCCTAAGGCCACTCGGTCGAGTGCTTGGGATACTCGATCGAATGGTGCCACTGAACGTGAACAGGGGGCTTTTTACGAGGGCACTCAATCGAGTGCCAGGGTGACTCGATCGAGTAGTACCTCCGGAGACAGACCAAGAGGGTTTCATCGAGGGTACTCGACCGAGTGCCTGGATGACTCGATCGAGTACCCCCCGCAGTAAAAAAAAAAAAAGAAAAAATCGAAAAATTGAAGAAAAGCCAAGTGACATACTTGCAACAAACGGGTGCTCCCGGTAAGACGAATTGATGAGTCTCTCTTACGATTGTCCAATCCTTGGATAATCTCGCCCGTGATCAGCCAAGTCGTGCTATGTTCAGTCTCCATCAAATCTACCACGGTCAAGAGACGGGTGCTTCCCATGCAAGATAGCAAATCCATGTGACCCTCGAAAGCATATACATGGAGCATGCAAAAAGAGAAAGCCCTACGACCATAAGCCGGTCTAACCCGAACATCAAGAGGATTCATAAATTTCTCAGCCAAGTCGATTAGAGAAATATTATCACCCTCCATCATACGGGACACCTCATTGTGGGAGAGCCCCAAAAATTCTCTCAGCTTCCTCCTCGGGTCATAGATCGAGTACGGGACGGCGGGACGGAGTATCGGGTTCCATCCTCCTATAGCTGCAATCTCCTCAGGTAAAGGGCAAACTTCGCCCCGGGGAAAAGCAAAGACATGGTATATATCATCCCAATAAGCTAAGCAAGCATCCAGAAAATAGCGGTCACCCACCATCAGGCGGAACGGGTACAATTGGGTTATCCCCGTCTGGTTCAAAGCCACCCTATCCGTGTCCCTAAAGCGACGGGACCACTCCTGCAACATCACACTCAACCTATCGATTCCCATGGCTAAACTTCTAAAAAAAAGGGAGAGACTTCCTCTTGACTTAAGGGAAATAAAGAGACTTTCTTTTAAGAAGAGTTTGATTTGTGAGGAATTTATGAAGAAAATCAAGAGCAAGAAGGGGCTATATATAGCATTAGCCTTGCAAACTATTTAGGAAAATTTCCTAATCTCAATAGGAATCAAACCGCAATCCTAGTCTCAATACTAGCGCGGAAATCTCCATCCCGAACTTTCCTAAACTTTGTTAGGAGTCAAAATATCAAAGTATTCTAAATTCAAAAATCTCAAAATTTTCAAGATTTCAAAAATTCAAAATCATTTTTTCTCCCCAGCGCGAGTCATTTTACTGCCTATGTGTTGCATGCATTTTATGTGATTTGTACAGGTATGACTCAAACAGGGACATGCAAACCGCTATACCTCCCCAGCATTTCCACGGGATGGGCCTACGCACAGGCACACCCAGGACTTACGCGACAAGTCCAAATGCCCCATGGAGTATCGTCATCAGCTCAGGTATGACTTCTAGCTCATGGCTGGCGAGCCCTTCACGCGAGTCTAATGGACTATAAACGACCCGGCCGGAAGTCCGCCAGGTTTCAATCCTCGATTGGCCTGGTGGATACTCTGACTTTCGCCCTGTCCAAGCCTCAGTCAGAGTGGGGGCTCTGTAGACACCCGCATTTCGACTACCAGGTGTCTATGGCAGTTCCGAAAAAATACCCGATGATGATCGGACGCTAACATGCTTCTATGCGCTCGGATACGGGCTCAAATCCATTAATCGTTGGCTAGCACACTTGCAGAGTAAAAATATCACAAAATCAACCTCAAAACCAGACCCAGCGGACCATTTCGAGTCAAACAAGACTAATTCGGGCCGAAACCGACACCGGAAATAAAACCGACTTTTTTACGATTGGGTCAACCCTAGTCAAAATCGTTTCCGAAACATGCAAAACAAACCCTCAAGCATCAAAAAGTCCAATTCAAACACAAACCCATCAAATATCCATGATCACGGTCCAAAACGAGTGACCCGCATGACCCAGCTGGGCCACTCGATCGACTGTCCCACTCACTCGATCGAGTGGGCCCTTATTCAAGCCCGACGGCTGACGCACAAGCCCACTCGACCGAGTCAGCTGCCTACTCGGTCGAGTAACCCTAAACCGGAGCCCTAGCTTTTCCTATATAAGCAACCCTCATGCAACAACTTTGAACAACTTTTCGAAACCCTAGAGCAACCATACGCATACACACTACGTCTTTTACAAACCCTAGTCAAACCCTAGCAATTCTACACTAGCAAAAACCCTAAGCCTAGTCTTAGGAATCAATCCCGAACCACCACAACTCAACCTTCATCCACCTCGAAGACTCTAAGTGTTAAAGCCACGGTTACGGGTCCGCGCCGAGACAAGAACATGTAGGTTGAGGGTGTCAAAACCCTCTCTTTTCTCCTTCTCTTCTTTGCGTCGTTTTCATCTTCCTCTCATCCTCTTTCTTTTTGTTTTTTATTATTTTATTCATTGTACCATAATATCGATAGTATAATTAATATCAAAATATTAAAATACCTATCAATTTATGTCGAGTATGAGTCATATCGGAATGAGGAAACACGAACATACAAGTGTACTGCATACAGCGTTGACGGTCGCTCGTTCCAATATCCCGATTACTTGACTATTGAGATAGGTTAACTTCAACAATAATTTTTATTATCGTTTGTACCATCATCGTTAATCACACATTGAATCGATTTCATAAAAAAGCCTTTTTCAAGATACGTATTTTTAATATGGGTCGAAACCCGTTGACACGGACCCGACATCACAATCCTTAGGGATTTATTTCGATGTCGGAGAAGTCGAGGGAATCAAGTCCTTTTCTTTATTCAAGCAAAGTATCGATATGTTAGACCCGATGCCAATTCCATAATTGGATGTCGAGTCTAATAAATCAAATCAAATAATTTAGCCGATTCAATTTTCCGTTGATGCTAACGTAGATGTGATCCAATTATAACACCACAAACGCGGAGGAATACCTATATTGTCTCGGTTAATTTAAACGATTCTAATCAATTGCAAACGATTTCTGACTTCGTACAGGTGCCATTCGGTCGAGTGCCTACGTCACTCGATCGAGTGACATCACGAAACCAAGACAGAATGGTCTATGGGACCTCTACTCGGTCGAGTCTCACAGTGACTCGATCGAGTGGCCCTGTACTCGACCGGGTTGGTCCATAACTCGGCCGGGTACGGTCTATAACGCAAAACAGAATCATCTTTTACAGGTCCACTCGATCGAGTCCATCAACCACTCGATCGAGTGACCTCGTAACGACCAAAACACGAGTCGTACATCCTTCTTTTCAAAATTCGATAGTATTTTACGATTTAGGTCAACACGTGCATAATTAATCACGTGTATACTATCCTTTCAAACCATGCATCGTCTTGTACATCATTCAATTCAATTCAATTCATTATTTGCACAAACCGTTAATATCGATTTACCGTTACTAACCGTTTGCTCGTTTCTTTTGTCAATTTAATTTTTGTTCGTTTATTGTACTAAATGAACCCACATGCTAAAATTCCACTTTGACGTAGAATTAATTGCATTAAATTGACTTAGAAACCCTTTTCAGTTCCATTCACATGTCTAGGGAAAATACTCTTTGCATATCATTTTCCCGTTTAACTAGCGCGCGTATTGTAAGTCATTCGAATTCTTAGTAGAGGCCGCTAATGTGCGGGCGGGGTTGGGTGTCCTTTGTGGGCTTCCCAACACGTACCCTCACCCCTTACTCAGAACCTCGGTTTCCGGATGCCCGAAACCGTTGGCGCACGAGAGTCATTCAATACACAATATCCGATAACGTCGGTATTGGTATCAAATGCAAAGGGACGAGCCCAATAAACTCTGACATCGGAAATGGGCCGTATTTTGTATACGGACCACTACGACATAGAGTGGGCTCGAATGGTTCCGAATAACCACAAAATTCGGTGGCGACTCCACTTCGACCTAAATTTCAATTCGATCCGTTTCATATGGAGATTCATTCGCCTACCCAAACCCGCGCGTGGCCGCGTCGGGGTGGACCTATGTCATGTCCACAATTATCAGCCATCTTTTTGAGTATGGTGACAATCGTTTTATTAGCCGCCTCTACCGCTCCATTCGTTTGGGGACGGTAGGGCGAGGACGTGTGCCTTTGAATTTTGTATTTAGCCAGTAGGGTTGCGGTCTCAGCTTGGAAATGAGTCCCGTGATCACTGATGAATTCATGTGGGATTCCATACCGACATATTATCTTGTTTTGGATAAATTTGGCGACATGTTTGGCATTGAGGATGCGATATGATTCAGCTTCTACCCACTTGGTGAAGTAGTCGATAGCTACTAAAATGAAACAGTGTCCGCCAGTACCGAAGGGATTTACCTTCCCGTTTATGTCGATACCCCATGTCGAGAACGGCCAAGGCGACGTCATGGTATAGAGTAAAGATGACGGCATATGTTGCACATTGCCGAAGATTTGACAGTTATGACAATGTTTGACATATAACTGGCAGTCGACTTCCATGGTATTCCAGTAATATCCGAGCCTCATGATTTTTCGGACCAACATGTGAGCATTCATATGTGGGCCGTTTTCACCATTATGTACTTCAGCCATTACTTTCTCGGCCTTATATTTATCAACACAAAGGAGAAGAGCCCTCTGCGCTGTCTTTTTGTATAGTTGCCCGTCATCAGTACGGATGAATTGGCTGGCTAGCCTCCGTAAGGCTTTCTTGGCTCGACCCTCGGTCCCGGGAGGATATTCTCCGTTTGTCAGGTACGTTAATACAGCCTGGTACCAAGGTTCGGGATCAGTGATCTCGATGTCTTCGATGTCATGGATGTATGCCGGCTCGGACCATCTTTCGACGCAAATTGGCATACTGGTCACGTGGTCGGGAATATTCAGTAAAGATGCCAATTTTGAGAGTGCATCTGCAAACTGATTTTCTTTCTGAGGCAGGTATATGTATTCTACCTTCTGGAATTGTTTCTCGAGATCCCTTACTCGTGCCTAGTAGGCCACGAGATTAGCATTCTGAGTCTTCCATTTTTGAAGTGCTTGGTTAATGACCAAGGATGAGTCGCCATGTACCCGGAGATTTGTGATCCCCAGGTTGGCTGCGGCTTGTAGCCCGTAAATGCACGCTTCGTACTCTGCTGCATTATTGGTAACATCGAAGTCCAGTTTGATGGAGACGGGAGTATGCTCCCCTTTTGGTGAAATTAGAAGGATCCCGACTCCGAACCCTCGAAAATTAGATGCTCCGTCGAAGTATAAATCCCATGTTTCGGCATCGGTGTGGAAAATATCTTCGTCTGGGAAGGACCAGGTGTCGGTGTGTCCTTCTTCGGTTATCGGGCTGTCGGCGAGGAATTCAGCTACTATTCGCCCCTTAATAGCTTTTAGCGGTACAAATTTCAGATCGAACTCTGCCAGCATTAGAGTCCATCTTGAAATCCGGCCATTGATAACGGGCTTTTCGAAGAGGTATTTGATCGGGTCCATCTTTGATAGGACATGGACCTCGTAGCTGAGCATATAGTGTCGGAGCTTTTTAGTGGCCCAGACCAGAGCCAAGCACGTCTTTTCGAGCATGGTATATTTGCACTCATACTCTAAAAACTTCTTGCTGATATAATAAATGGCTCGTTCTTCGGAGTCGACCGTTTGAGCCAGCATAGCCCCCATGGCTGTCTCGGTCGTTGTTAGGTATAACGACAGAGGCGAACCGGGTTGAGGTGGCATCAAAACCGGCGGAGCAGACAGAATTTCCTTGATCTTGACGAAAGCAGCTTGGCACTTGTCGTCCCATAGTATCCGTTCCCCTATTTTCAGTTTCTTGAAAATTGGTTCACACACCATGGTTAGTTTGGAGATGAGTCGACTAATATACTGGACTTTTCCGAGAAATCCCCTTATTTCTTTTTTGGTTTTAGGAACTTGCATCTCGGTAATGGCTTTGATTTTAGCTGGGTCGACCTCGATACCTCGTTGGCTAACGATATGACCCAGTAATTTGCCTGACGTTACCCCGAAGCTGCACTTTTGAGGATTTAGCCTCATGTTGTATTTGCGCAATCGGGTGAAGAATTTTCTTAGGGCGGTGATGTGACCGTCCCGTTCTTTGGATTTGACGATCATGTCGTCCACATAAACCTCTACTTCTTTATGCATCATGTCGTGTAGTAAAGTGGTAGCGGTCCTTTGGTATGTGGCCCCGGCATTGATGAGGCCGAACGGCATGACGGTGTAGCAATAAGTACCCCAAGGTGTAGTGAAGGTAGTCTTACTCATATCTTCTTCCGCCATCTTGATTTAATTATATCCGGCATACCCGTCCATAAATGATAGAAGGGCATGATCGGCCGTGTTATCCACCAGTATATCGATGTGTGGTAACGAAAAATCATCCTTCGGGCTTGCCTTGTTAAGATCCCGAAAATCTACGCACACTCGCACCTAACCGTCCTTTTTAGGAACTGGCACGATGTTTGCAACCCAGTCCGGATACTCAGACACTTGTATAAAGCCGGCTTTGAACTGTTTGGCGACTTCTTCTTTTACTTTGAGAGACCACTCGGGCCTCATTCGACGAAACTTCTGCTTGACCGGTTTGCACCCGTCTTTGATAGGTATGCGGTGCTCAGCTATTTCCCGGTCTATCCCCGGCATGTCCTAGTAGGACCACGCGAAGACATCCTCGAATTCTTGGAGGAGGTTTATAAACTGTTGTTTCTCCTCTGGGTCTAAGGATAACCTTATCTTAAGTATCTGAGGCTATAAGGTTGTTCCCACGTTTATGGACTCGGTCTCTTCGATTACCGGATTCCGGGATTCCCTTTGCTCTAGTTGCTCAATCAGATGTGAAGGTAAGGGTACCTGTTCGTCGGATTTCTCAATGTCATAACACAAAACATTTTTGAAAGCAGAATTTGAAATAGACAAGTCGTAAGCAGAACGGTTGTTATTATTGATTGAAAATTTGGAAAACGGCTCAAAGAGAGCAGCCATCTGATCATTGGTAAGTGGCGAGATTGGTAAAGCACTCGGGACAGACCCCGAAGTGCTAGCAGCAGGAATGACAGAAGGGAGAGGGGTTACAGGAGTGACTCTAGCACCGACTTCCCTAGACTCGACCTCAGACTCTGACTCTGACTCCGACTCAGACTCGGACTCAGACTCAGGCATGTCTCCCTCTCCGGTGACCAGCTTGTAGATCTTTCCTTGACTGTCAGTCCACTTGATAGTCTTCCTCCAGACCCTGTTTCCCGTCTCGGAGCCAACATCCGAGATCAGCTTGGTCGGGTCAAACCTGTTGCTGCGGAGAATCAGGTTCACCAGGTCTTCTTTTGGAGTCGGGGCTATGGTGTCTTCCCCGAAGAGTAGCCCCAGCGCGGGCTCAGCATCATCAGCTTCATTAGACTGAATGAGGGCGAACACCTCATCCGGGATGTAGTTGCAGTCCCGGGCCAAGTGGGTCCCGAGGTGCGTAGCATTGGGTTGGTATAGTCCAACGTGGATAGCCCCAAACACGGGTGTGACAAAGTAGTCGGACAACCGTGGGCTGTAAGGGCTCAAGTGGATACCCTTCATGATGTTGCAGGCCTTTTCGATTCCTGCTCGGACAACGTTGCCCGGAGTGGCGGCATAGCCAAGGCCGAAGTGAGAGTCTTCGTCCTTAAGGACCTCGATGATCTTCCCAGCTGGAAGGTCGGGTCGAGAGGTAGCCCCCGGAAGGTACCCTAGGTTTTGGAGCATTGTATCAATGCTTGTGGTGAAGTAAGGCCTAAAAAGGTACTCTTCCTCGATCATCCCCACAAAGTCGAACCCCCAGATGTCCGTGCGGCTCGTGGGGTTACAGCTAGCCACGGTCATTGGGGTTGCCTCCAAAGTAATAACGTTGTCGAGCAAAGACACCTTGATCTTACGGTGGAGTGTGGAAGACACAGCTTTGACCGCGTGGATCCATGGCCTTCCTAGGAGCAAGTTGAAGGATGAGGTGACATCGATCACCTGGAATTCAAGCTCTTTTTCTATCGGGCCCGTTATGATGGTCAGCTTCACGGCCCCAGATACCGTCTTCGGGCTCCCATCAAAGGCTTGGATGGTTTGAGCCGTCGGGACATAATCTGCCTCGGTGATCCCGAGGGCTTTGGCGGTCCTTAAGGGAAGGACGTTCACGGCTGACCCGTCATCGACTAGGGTCATCGGGAGGTATTTTCCTCGGCAGATTACAGTAATGTAGAGGGCCATATTATGAGTGGGCCCGAACGATGGCAGGTCAGCTTCAGAGAAGTTGATCATTGGGCCTCCTACCTTGGCCTTACCCTTTAGGTGGGGTAGGACCGTGGCTATCATTTCAGCAGGGGTAGCCAAAGAGTCGATCTTGACTTGATCGAGAGCCTTTGTTAGTGCTTCTCGATGTTCTTGTGAGCTAACCAAGAGTTGCCATATAGTGAGGTCAACTCGGGTCTTCTTTAGTTTCTTCACAATAGCCTTTTCAGCTGTAGGCTCTTCAGGGGCGACTTCCATCCCGAGTGGATCGGTGATGGTTGTCGGGATGGGGGTGTCCCTAGTGCTTGTGGCTAAATAGGGACGACCAAGGTTGTTGCTGGCTAGGACTCGAGTTTTGGCCTCGCGAATCTGTTCAGGGGTGATGGGAACGGTTTCCCCTTTAGCGAGGTAGACATCATCCTCGTCATCAAACCAGATCCCGTTTACTTGCGGGATAAATGGAGAGATAAGGTGAGAGCAATCAATCACCTCCCCGACAAAGATGGCATGGGAGCTGAAAGGGTTCTCCTTGTTGCTTGGCTTATCTCCGGGTAGCGGGATTTTACCGCTTTCGATCAAGTCCTGGATCCGGTGCTTCAGCTTCCAGCACTTTTCGGTATCATGCCCATTGGCCCGGTGGTATTGGCAATAGGCCTGAGCATTGTAGTTCTTGGAGCGTCGCTCGACCGGAACTTCAGGAGTTGGGCCTATCGGTTGGATTAGGCCTTTGGAGGACAGCCTTTGTAAGGCATAGGTATAGGTGGTACCTATATCAGTGAAAACCCCAGGTGGGGTGTTCTTCTTGGACGGGGCATCTAGTAGATTAACCGCGTCGAAAATGCTGCGAGTTGCAGCTTGGGGCTTAGTGGTGGAGGAAGAAGCCCCTCGGTATCCTTTGCTAGCGGCCTTAGTGAGGCCTTCCAGCCTCAGATCGTATTCAATCCTCATACCCATTTCAGTAAGGGTAGTGAAATTGGGTATGACAACATATCGGAGGTGAACCCGGTAGGAAGGGAGGAGGTTCTTGACAAAAGCCTCCACCAAAGTCTTCTCATTGGGCTTATCGACCAGTTTCACGCCCTCGACCTTCCAGCGTTGAAGGTATTTAGTAAAACCTTCCTTTGGCTCTTGGGCCATGACCTCCAGAGATCGCATTGTGGTTTGGATCTCGGTGTTGTCAGCATAGTTCCGAGCGAACTCGGTAGCCACATCATCCCATGTAGGGTATTTTTTCGGGTCTAGCCTGTAGTACCAGGCCCGTGGGTGCTTCTCAAGAGATGCAGCAAAGAGGTTCTTGAACATGGACGAATCCACTCCCTTGATGACCATGAATTCCTTGAAGGCCCGTACATGTAGTAACGGGTCTTCAGTTCCCTCAAACATGGGCAAGCCTGTAAGGTTCAGGTTTGCGGGCAGCTTGTCACTCAGCGGGTTGTACTCTCGACTATTCTCCCGATGGATGTTGTTACTCCCAGCCAACTGGACTTGTTCCTCTAGTCGGCGCACCGCGCTGACTAGTTCAGCTAGAGGCTCAGTAGCCTCGACATTAGGAGCCCTTTGCTCCACCGTAGCTAGGTGAGCAACAATGGCCACTTGGCCAGCCCTTATTTCAGTCAGTTGGGCTTCGATGTCGGTTTGCTTCGCGACCATGGCGTCAAGAGAGGTTTGCAGGCTGTTCAAAGTAGCCATCCTTCGAGCGTGTCTAGTTGCCGGCGGCCTGTCTGTAAGAGCACCGCGTAATCAGAAGCCGAACCCAGATCTTGGAAAAAGAAAGGAAAAGTACATCTTGAGCGACACTAGAAAGGAAGACTAAAGACTCGAGAAATGCATCTAGACGGATGACCCATGGGTGGTGTAACTTCCTTAGGGCTTTGGCTTTGTGGGCCTAATCCCGTTCGAAGGAAGGTTCACGTGAGACTTTTCCCCAGACTTTTGACTCGAGTGTATGGACGGACTTTCCTTTGTAGGGGTATGCCCTACGCGGGTTGGTCGTGCCTTGACAGATAAGGCGGACTCGGGAAAGGGGGGAAACTCGCGATATAGGATCGACGGAGTTTCGACGCTATAGACCTTCGACATACTATGCAAAGACCCGACACACGGCTAGACGGTAGGTCCTATAATAAGGAAGGTTTACTAGGAAGGTTGGATGTTTGAAATTCGAATATAAAATGGGTGAACTTCTGAGAGTTCGGAAATTGAACACGGGTTTTCGAAAACCAAGATTAGAATTTTGAAAATTCAGAAAATCGGAATGGTGTTGGAAACTCACGAATTAAAATGGGCAGCATGCCGACTAGAGAAAAAGGATATTTTGAGTCAAATCATTGATCCTAAATTTCGGCGGCATTCCGAGTATTGAAAATTGGATATTTTGAAAAGACGGGTCCCGAAACGGACAGCACTTCGGATTTTTCAAAATTGGGGATTTTTGGAAAGATGCATTTTTTGAAATGACGGTTTTTTGAAAAATGACACGGAAACCAAGTAGCACGTAGTCAAACAAGCATTATAACGACGCTTATGTATGCTTTACACTAAGTCTCGGTCGGTCAAAGTAGGGTCTATACCAACAACGATAGCATTCTCACGAAACGAGACGGACTCCCTAGCCGATTTGGACTAAGGACCTGCCGTAAAACCCCGGTGAGTTCCGCCATCGAAGTCTTTAGTGCACCCATGTAGGAATGCACCGTGGTATAGTGGGACGTCGGTCACAAGTAACCGGCCCGGGAAAAATTTGGGTTATGCATGAATCATTAAACTAATGCGCGCACACTAATATACGAACGATTTCTCTTCGAGTCTCACCCTAGGAACCCCGATGACATGTGGTACATCAGGTATCCCCAGCGGAGTCGCCAAATTGTGGACATGATGTAGGTCCACCCCGACGCGGCCACGCGCGGGTTTGGGTAGGCGAATGAATCTCGTGGTAAGATTGTTCTCGGGTTCGAAATTTATGTCAAAATGGAGTCGCCACCGAATTTTGTGGTTATTCGGAACCATACGAGCCCACTCTATGTCGTCATGGGCTATACACAAAGTAAGCCCACTTCGATTTCAGAGTTCATTGGGCTCGTCCCTTTGCATTGCAGTATCGATACCGTTTAAACCGGCTTTCGTATATAGAATGACTCTCGTGCGCCAAGGGTTTCGAACATCCAGAAACCAAAAGGTTCTGAGTAAGGGGTGAGAGTACGTGTTGGGAAGCCCACTAAGGACACCCAACCCCGCCCGCACATGGCGGCCTCTACTAAGACATCGTTCGTGTTCGTGTGCGCGCGCTAGTAAAACGACTAAATGATATGCAAACAGCGTTTTCGGGCTAAGCATATGAATAGTATGTGAGCTACGTCATTTAATGCATCTTAATTATGGTCGAAGTGATTTAGCATGCGAGGTTCATTTATAAAGCGATAAGCAAGTAAATAAATAAAACTCGAAAGTAAATGATATACAAATTACACGGCCGGAAATACAACCCGGCCAATACAAAGATTATAAGCGATATAAAAACGGAATAATAAATAATAAAAAGTTAGGAACGGACCCGTATATGCACTAGACCGTGAACCGTGTGAATGGACGAACCCCAATTAAATACACATTGCGTTGTGTATTAAACGAAGGACGGAGATATAGGACCTAAGCGTGATGCTAGCCCGATCCTATGCCTCGATGCCTTGTCCCGACTTATCACGTCGAAAAATCGATCAAAGTCGTTAAAGTGTCGTGATAAGCGTGAGTTTTGAAAAAGGGATTCACGTGATTGGCTTTACACGTGTTGACTAAAAGTCGTAAGAAGACGAGGCTTAAATATTGCGTTTAAGCTCTCGGTTTTCTGGGTTACAGGACCCACTCGGTCGGGTCATGGTCTGACTCGGTCGAGTGTGTCCTCGAAAAGGGGTCTGCCCAGTTTTATGGACGCTACTCGATCGAGTAGCCTACGTACTCGGTCGAGTAGCCCCTGTACGAGTGTCAACTCGTTTCGTTTTTGGGTTCAAAAATCGACGGTCGGTCAAATTAAATACAAATATCGCACGATTTGAATTTAACTTGACCTCCGGTACTATAATCGTGTATATGTACGATTATAATACCGTTGTCGGGACTTTATGAAAACGTTTATATTAGAAAATTTGAATTAGCAACGGAATGCATCCCTCTACGTCACGACATCGAAACTAACCCTTTCGGGTTACGTGATTTCGTTTTTCGTGTCAACGGGTTCCGTACTAATTATAGAAATGGAATTAAATACGTTCAACTACGACCGATTGCGATCACGTCACGCCCTTGAGGACATTGGGGCGGGGCTCCTCGAAAGGGCTCCACCTCCGTCGTTGCTCGTAAAGGGATTAGACGGACCTTAGGCAAACATCGTAGTCAAACGGATTTAGAACCGGATTTTGATACTAGTTTATATATACGCGGTATAATAATGTTAGTAACAAGGATGTAAAAAGTTAGTATACGAAAAATTAAAATGTTAGTATTATGTTAGAAATTAGAATTATAATACTAGTATAGATATAATATAAACGATAGAAAAACGTAAATAAAAAAGTAACAAGGATCGAAATGGGGTTTAGGGCACCCTCAACATACATGCTTAGTAGGGACCTCGGAAATGGACTCGCGAAATAATGACGGGACGTCGGAGTATCGAGGATGTATGTGAGTTATGGTGTGTATGTGTATATGTGTGTGTGTTTATCGGTTTTTCGAGGGACAAGGGACTCGGTTTTTTTGTGTGTAGTGCTTAGGCTTACTAAGGCTTGTAATGTAGGTGAATGTAGGGTAAAATGTAGGTAGAATGAGGGTAAATGTGCATTAGTCAAAGCTGAAAAATGCAAAGGGTTTGAGGGGGTATTTATAGAGTTTTACCCCACGACCTAGGGTCACTCGGTCGAGTGCCCTAGAAAATTGGCTTGATCCGGAAAATGACGCTCTACTCGACCGAGTGGGTCAATCCACTCGATCGAGTGGGTCAAGCAAATCGAGACAAAATAGGAAAGAATTGATTTTGTTGTTTTGATTGATTTTTTGAATTTGGATTTGTGCGCCAGCTGAACCTGGCTGGTTTATGAGACAGTTTCGTCTTTGACCGGGTTTTGACCCGGTCGCTAAAAGACGGGATTTCTTTTTGGTGTCGGTTTTGGCCCAAATTTGTCTCATTTTGCTCGGAACGACCCAATGGGCCTGGATTTGAGGTCTGTTTTGTGAGATTATTACTCCGCTAAAAGTTCATGTCAGATATTATTGATTTCGGGTCCAAATCCGAGTATACTAAGTCACGTTTGGGTCCGATCATCATCGGGTGTTTGTCGGGAACTTCTATAGACACTAGCAGGCAAAATGCGGGTGTCTACACATTCACTAGTTTCACCTATTCACACGCACAAGTTGACATAGGTCTCAACTCTAAGAAATTTAGAGAAGGAAACTAACATTAAATTGTCTAGAAAAAGCTTTATAGAATTATGATGCCATCAAATTTTTAACATACTTACAGGTTACTATATACAACCACGTAGAGATTCTAGCTAGCTGATTCTAACAAGATGCCACCTTAAACCTTTGCATTTTAGAGATTCTAACTAGGTGATTAGGCTACGCAGGAACTAAAACTCTCAATGTGGCATATAAAGAATTCCCTCCTTACACGCATTCTATAGTTGTAATTGAAAAATTCACTTGATAACAATAGAACATCAAACACATGCATACTCAGTGTGGAACATGATGTGAAGGAATGCATTACCTCCTTACACATATTCTAAAGAAGATAATTTAAAATTGACCTGATAGACATAAAATATGAAACAATAGAATACTCATCAAGGAACTTGTAGTAAAGGAATGATTAAATGATCTCTAATCAATGAAGTTCGTCTTTTTAAAATCATAAAAGTGCCAAAAGTTGCACCAGAAAGGTAGATATTCAACCGATTCTAGAAATTGTGACAAACAAAATAACCAAGTACGAGAATCAAATGAGCCACCTGCAATTATCATGTGACAAGAGAATCGATCAATAACCAAACATTTAATAATATACATGTACGTAAGTTGCACATAAATCTCTACATATCAATGAAAATGCACTACAAAATGAGAAAAGTTAGTAGCATTTGATGGTTGAGATGCAATTAACTTCATTTTCTCCTCTTCCTCTGCAATTGTTTTGTTCACTATCAGCTTAATTTCCACCCACTTTCACTAATCAATCAAAAAGAAAATGAATTAATTTACACTTATTTTTTTCTCTTGCTCGTATCATTGAATGTAACAGAGCGTTTAATGAGGTACCAAAGTCTAGGAACAAAGATTGCGAAGAGACTTAGATATGCATAATAACTGGCAGGCCAGCACCCAACACTGACAACATAATCAGTGGTAAAATAGGAATTTTATGAAGATCATCAGGTAACTTAGATGCTAATTAAATGGAAACAATGAAATTTGTATGTTTAGCGGTTCATTATGTGGAGTACAATTGTGAAATCTCTTTCCCCTTTATATACCAATTACAATGGGGTTAGAAATTTTCATAGTTTTTTTTATGGAGCCTAATTTTTCAGATCTACTAGTATAATCTAAGTCAACACTAATGGGTTACACAAAAATATCAACAACAATAAGGTTTTGTAATTAAAATAAAATTAGGTTAAAATTTGAGGAAAAGGATACAGCAAACCAAGACAACTAGTTCCACCTTTTGATCCTGAAACTCTTTTCGATTCCCCTTATTTGACTCCAGAAACGATGAACCCTGAAAATGAAATTGAAAACCAACCCAGAACTTAATCAGATGATAAACCCGGAATTAAGTTCAAATCAAACAATAGTTTAGAACCAGTCTCCAACCAAATTAAACAAAACTCTAGAAAAATAAAGGATTTAGATTGAAAGACCAACCTAGGATTGGAGTTGAACATGGCGTTGTTGTTGACGGGTGTGGTTGGTGAAGCTGCAGCGTGTAGTGGAGGATAACCTGAGTTTCTATGGGTTGAAGGGGGAAATGAGAAGACATAAAAGGTGCGGCGCACGGTGCGGTGCAAAAGTTTTAATTTTCGAAGAAGCGCTCACCAGTGTTGAATAACATTAGGGTGAAAATCTCAGCCCATAGTTTCTTCTGCAAAACAACCCTCCACCCATATATTGCAACAGTAGTTATGGAAGAAATTCCTTCCATACATTAAATGTATGGAAGAATTTCATTCCAAACGTCAACTATGTATACAGTATATTTGTACTATAAATATGTGATCTGATTAATGAGAAGATACACACTTACTCTCAATCTTTCCTCTCAATCTCTACTCTCAATCACTCTCAATCACTCTCAATCTTTCTCTTTCAATATTTATTTCTCAACACGTTATCAGCACGAATTTGCTCCAAGTTTATAAGGTAGTATTTTAAATCATTATTTTGTTAACAATAGTTACTAACCTCTTTTAAAAGGGATTAAGAAAAAAATGGATCACCACTATTTCGGAGTCTCCATTACCCTTAATTGTATCACAAATTGTAATATATATATACTTAGAGAACCTAATAATAACTTACCTAATAATTTACCGATTATCCCCCCCTTTCATCCCCAACCCGAACCACAACCTAGCGAACCATCGGTCCCCCATCTTAACCAAAATCGACCAAGGAAGCAACCGGAAAAGCATCACGAAACTCATCACTGCTTACCCGGACATATGGCAGGACCATCTCGCCCTATGAAGGCGAAAGGTATAGTAGAGTCATCGGAATCCTCCGAGTCAGTCAAACTCACAGGCGCAAAGCGCCGCCACACAGACATTAATGACCCGACTTTCAACGTCGACGACCTTTAATCTCACCTAGACCCGTGATATCGGTCGAAATACGATAATAAACATAATCTTGCTAATCACAACAATAACATAATGTACTTTTCTTTTTCTTTTTTTAATAAAAAAAAATAAAGGAGGAATGGGGAGAAGAATGCATGAGGATGTAGTGGTTTGTGTTGATTTTATTCAAGTAGATGTGTGGTTTTATTGTAGTGCTAGTATCACTAGTATAGTAGTATGCATGTGAAGTGTACATGCATGTGAAATATGACATTGTGCATGCATGTAAAGTATGACATTGTGCATGCATGTAAAGTATGACATTGTGCATGCATGTGAATTAGTAAGCATGAAAGTTTGCATGTGACTATGTTAAGAATGTATGCATGCTATGCGTGGCTTACTCTTTGATTTATAGTAAGCATCTGTTTTAAGTATATTACTCTTTTGATCTTTTAGTACTCCTATCAGATATACTCTTGCATTTATCATCTCTAAAGTTTTATATTTAGTTACTGAATTCAACTGTTTCTACTCATACACATTAAATCTTCTCCGAAATGGTAAAAATTTGTAAAATAAGTATGATAATTTTAACCCCCACCGACGCTACAGTACTTTTAACCCTTATAAAATCCACAAAATCTTATCACCTTACTCACTTTCCTTATCCTCTCCGTCTTTATCATTCATAAAAAAAAAACATTTAAAAAAAAAAAATCCAAATAATAAATGGATAAAGACGGAGAAGACGACGACACCATGCGCTCTATTACGCAAAATCTTCGAGAGTTGGAAGGTCTACTTAATGTACTCATGTTTCTAATAGTTATGTTAGTCGCCTTTTTCATATTTCTATATATCAATAAATAAATTATGCCTTACAAATCAATTAATTACCACTAATCTATTGTGAACTTCGTTAATTATGTTCATTTCGTTTCTTTCTTTCCCCTATTTTATGCATTCGGCCCATATATTTTCATTGTTTTATTTTTTTTATTTTTATTTTTAATTTTACTTTTATATGCTAATTTTAATGTTAGTACCTAGTGATTATTGATATATATATACATTAGTCTGCTATAAATTACCTATGATTATTTTACTAACACCCGCAAAATCATATACATGTTAGATCTAAAAGAAATAGAAAGAAAATGACTCAGATTGCAAAAAGGGAATTCGACATCCTTGACTTATCTGGTGAAAAGTTCTTACAATGGAAAGACGATGTCATTGCCCATTTAGGGGCAAAAGCTCTTGAACATACGGTTGAGAAAGGCAATTCGGCTACTCACCAGGAAAAACAAAAGGCTCATATATTTATACGACATCATATGAATGAAGGCCTAAAAAATGAATATTTAAGGGTCAGAGATCCATCTGAATTATGGTCCCTTCTTGAGGAACGGTTCGGACATCAGCAATATGTCCTCCTCCCAAAACTTCGACATGAATGGCAAAACTTGCGTTTCCAAGATTTTGCTTCGGTAAACGAATATAATTCTGCTCTATTCCGTATTGCTTCACAACTAGAGTATTGTGGGGAACAAGTTAGTGATTTCAGTAAAATAGAGAAAACATTCTCTACCATGGGTAAAAGAAACATGGATTTTCAAAGAAGTATCAGAATCAATAAAATTGAAAAATTCACGGAACTAATTGCAATACTTTTAGTTGCTGAACAACATGACGAAGTTCTATTAAGAAATGACAATTTGAGGCCAAGTGGCTCTGCTGCTATACCAGAGGCGAATTTCGCCGGACCCGGACGGGGCCGTGGCGGTGGCCGCGGACGTGGACCCGGACGTGGACGAGGTCGAGGAGGACGCGGTTATGGCCCCAGCAGAGGTCAAAATTCATTTAAATATACGCGCTCGGAAAGACAAAATGTTAATTCTGATACCTCGGAAAAATATAAGACTACTTGTCATAAATGTGGCATGGAGGGTCACTGGGCTCGCACATGTCGCACCCCAAAACATTTTGTCGACCTCTATCAAGCATCCATCAAGAAAAGAAGGGAGGAGACACATTTTGTCACAGATGCCGTACCATTAAACTCTGAGAAGCCTGAATCAAATTTAGATGAAACTGACCCGCTCGAGTCAGAAATGATTGAAACAGCTAATTATTTCCTTGATGATGGTGATGGGAGCAGTGGATTCTAGATGATCTCCGCTATGAAGTACAACTATATATATATATGTGTGTGTGTGTGCGCGCGCGCGCACACTGCTGCTTTATTTCCATTATGTATTTTGTATGTTTGTCCCGTTTGCTTATCATCTCAAATAAAATGTAATATATTGGTTGTTGTTTCACTTTCTATTAATAATCTCCACTTATTTGTCTTCTAGACATGACCACTGGAGAAGAAATATGCTTAATCGATAGCGGCACAACTCATACTATTTTGAGACAAAAGAAGTACTTCGTTGAAATAAAGCCAGTTAAGGCATATGTGAATACTATATGTGGCAATGCTGAAATTATTGAAGGCAACGGACAAGCCAATATTATGCTCCCAATGGGAACTTGCCTAACAATTCATAAAGCGCTATACTCAAGTAAGTCACAAAGAAACTTGATCAGTTTCAAAGATATGCGACAAAATGGTTATCATATTGAAACCATGAGTGAAAATGATAAAGAATATTTATGCCTTACAATATTTAAATCAGGCACAAAATGCATCGTTGAGAAAATGTCATCTTACTCTTCTGGCCTGTACTTTACAAAAATAACCCACGTTATAACCAGTATGATGACATCATCCAAAATCCATGATAAAATCACATTTGCTCTATGGCATGATAGGTTAGGACATCCAGGTCCTGCAATGATGGCAAAAATCGTTGGAAATGCACTGGGACATCCCATGAAAAACGTGAGAGTTATAAAATCAAGCGATTTCCCTTGCAGTGCATGTTCAATGGGGAAACTGATTATACGACCATCAATAAATAAAATAAAAGATGAGACACCCGCATTTCTTGAAAGAATTCAAGGGGACATATGCGGACCAATCAACCCCCAATGTGGACCATTTAGATATTTCATGGTATTAATTGACGCATCTACAAGATGGTCATATGTGACTCTTCTTTCCACACGAAATTTTGCTTTCGCAAAATTACTAGCCCAAATAATAAGACTAAGAACTCAATTCCCAGATCAAAATATCAAGAAAATTCGTTTGGACAATGCAGGGGAGTTTACATCCCAGGCATTTAACGAATATTGTATGTCAATTGGCATAGATGTTGAACATCCAGTAGCACATGTCCATACCCAAAATGGACTTGCAGAAGCAATGATTAAAAGGTTGCAACTCACTGCTAGGCCTTTACTGATGAAATCCAAATTACCAACGTCCGCATGGGGACATGCCATTTTACATGCAGAAGCCTTAACCAGATTAAGGCCAACCGCTTATCACAAGTTTTCTCCCTTACAACTAGTAAGCGGTCAACCACCAAATATTTCTCATTTAAGAACTTTTGGTTGCTCAGTGTATGTCCCGATTGCACCTCCTCAGAGAACCAAAATGGGTCCACAACGAAGACTGGGAATATATGTGGGTTTTGTCTCCCCAAGTATAATTAAATACCTCGAACCCATGACTGGAGATTTATTTAATGCACGATTTGCAGATTGTCATTTTGACGAGAATACATTCCCAGTCTTAGGAGGAGAAAAGAAGGTGGACCAACGACCTACAGAAATCATATGGAACACAGATTTAATATCATATCCTGATCCAAGGAATGGTTCTTGTAATATAGAAGTACAAAAGATAATTCATTTACAAAATATCGCAAATCAATTACCCGATGCATTCACAAACTCAAAGGGAATCACAAAATCCCATATACCTGCGGTAAATGCTCCAGCCAGAATTAACATCCCCGTAGATAGTTCTGAGAAATCAATAGCCGAACAATCTACGACACGAAAGAAACGTGGGAGGCCACCTGGTTCAAAAGACCTAAGGCCGAGAAAATCCAAAAAATTAAAGGAAATACCTGGTAAAAATACAGAAGAAGATGAACAAAATATGAAATCTCAAGAAGAACCCACACCAGAGAATATAAATGATAATCATGAAATCTCAATAAGTTATGTTCATACAGGAATTGAATATAACAGAATGAATGTCGATATAAACGAGATATTTGTCCACTCAATAGCGACAGAAATCATGAACGATAAAGTCGATATTGAACCAAAGTCCGTCAACGAGTGTCGAAAAAGACATGATTGGCCAAAATGGAAAGAAGCAATGAAGGCAGAATTAAAGTCTTTTGAGAAAAGAGGAGTTTTCGGCCCGGTATGTCGAATACCAAAGAACGTAAAACCTGTAGGGCATAAGTGGGTTTTCACCAGGAAAAGAAATGAGAAAAATGAAATTGTAAGGTACAAAGCAAGACTTGTTGCACAAGGTTTTTCGCAGAAGCCAGGAATAGATTATGAAGAAACATATTCGCCTGTAGTTGATGCAACAACCCTAAGATTCTTAACTGGACTTGCAGTATCCAGAGGATTACATATGCGTCTTATGGACGTAGTGACAGCATATTTATATGGGTCACTTGACACTGATATCTACATGAAAATTCCCGAGGGAGTAACAATGTCAAAGGATCACAATCCTAATCTACCTCGTGAGATGTTTTGTGTAAAACTTCAGAAATCCTTGTATGGATTAAAACAGTCTGGAAGAATGTGGTATAATCGATTAAAAGAGTACCTTACAAAAGAAGGTTACAAAAATGATCCCATAACCCCATGCGTTTTCATTAGAAAAACAATGAACGGTTTTACAATCATTGCGGTATATGTTGATGATTTAAATATCATCGGAACGGCTGATGAGCTTGAAGCTGCTGCAAAATACCTAATGAAAGAATTCGAAATGAAAGACCTTGGACTGACAAAGTTCTGCCTCGGCCTGCAAATTGAACATCTCAAAGATGGGATCCTTATCCATCAAGAAAATTACACGCAGAGAGTTATACAAAGATTTGGAATGGCTAGATCGCACCCCCTAAGCTCTCCAATGGTCGTTCGAACTCTTAGCATTGAAAAGGATGAATTTCGACCACGAGAAGAAAATGAAGATATCCTAGGAGCTGAAGTACCATATCTTAGTGCAATAGGTGCGCTAATGTACTTGGCAAATAACACTCGACCAGACATAGCTTTTTCAGTCAACCTATTGGCAAGATTCAGTGCATCACCCACTAAGAGGCACTGGAATGGAGTTAAACATCTGTTAAGATATCTCCAAGGAACCCAGGACTTAGGTTTGTTCTACCCTAGAAGGGAAGATGCTACACTGATTGGATATGCAGATGCTGGATACTTATCAGACCCACATAAGGCAAAATCACAAACAGGGTATGTTTTCACGTATGGTGGCACGGCCATTTCCTGGAAGTCAACAAAGCAAACTTTGACTGCAACATCATCAAATCAAGCAGAGCTAATTGCGCTCTACGAGGCTTCTAGGGAATGTGTATGGTTGAGATCCATGATACAACACATCGAAAACGAATGTGAAATTAAGACAAGTGATCAACCAACCACAATATATGAAGACAATACTGCATGCATTACCCAAGTGAAAGGAGGCTATATCAAAGGAGATAGGACTAAACACATAGCACCAAAGTTCTTCTTCGCACATGATCTGCAAGAACAAGGCGTAGTTAACATCCAACAAATTCGTTCGAATGAAAATCTAGCAGATTTATTAACAAAATCATTGCCATCAAAGCAATTCCAAGAACTCGTTCGCCAGGTCGGAATGTGCCGATTGAAGGACAAATGTTGAATTAAGGGGGAGTATTATATGTGCTGCACTCTTTTTCCCTTCGTCAGGTTTTATCCCACAGGGTTTTACTGACAAGGTTTTTAATGAGGCAGTATCATACAACGTTGCGATCCATATGGGTGATATTTTCAAGGGGGAGTGTTGAATAACATTAGGGTGAAAATCTCAGCCCATAGTTTCTTCTGCAAAACAACCCTCCACCCATATATTGCAACAGTAGTTATGGAAGAAATTCCTTCCATACATTAAATGTATGGAAGAATTTCATTCCAAACGTCAACTATGTATACAGTATATTTGTACTATAAATATGTGATCTGATTAATGAGAAGATACACACTTACTCTCAATCTTTCCTCTCAATCTCTACTCTCAATCACTCTCAATCTTTCTCTTTCAATATTTATTTCTCAACAACCAGCTATTTTTATCAATTTATTGAATGTGGACTTAAAGGGTGTATAAATAAGGAGGGAGGTTGTTTATAGAATTTGACGCTTACAAAAGCATCAATAAGAAAACGTCATTAATGTAAGGGATTTGTTGTAGTGGTAAGGTATATCACGGGAACGACCAATATCTGTATTACCGCGTTAAAACTAATTTGCTAATACGTATAATACTAGTACTCTCTACTCTCCTACGTGCATCTTTTCATGGCCTGCTTGTCACGTGAAATCGTATGCAAAGAATGTAAACAGAACTACTTTGAGGACAAAACTTACTTGTTCTTAAACAACCGACGTAGCAGAAGGTATAGGGTGAAAACAACGGATGTTACAGTATTTCCGCCACAACAAAAGAACTAGGTTATCAGCCCACCGATTGATTAGTAGAGGCCGCTACAGTGCGGGCGGGATTGGGTGTTGACATCTATCGGATGTTGGCTTCCCATTACGTACCCTCACCCCTTACTCAGAATCGATAGTTTCCGGATGTCCGAAACCATTGGCAATGAGAGTCATTCCAGGCATGGAGTGCTTAAGGGTACAAGTCTTTATCTTTAGGTCCCGTGCCCCTCAACTTTGAGCCGGCTAAGGATCAAAGTTGACTTGAACAGTTTCTGAGTCCCCATAATTGACTCGGTGGCGACTCCAAAAATCGGCAACGAATTCAGTTCACTAAAAAGGTCGCCATACCAAATGAATCGGTCTTTAAACATTTACAACCACGACTCGATCGATTCCAAACGGAAACACGGGTGCCCGCACCCGTCTAGTACAAGTCTGGATCGTTATCCGAATCGAGGTCCGAGGCATCGCCCCGTACGCGAGATCGGACCGGCCCCCGACAGGGAGGGGGCCGCGTGGGTGGCCGCCGCCACACGTTGAAAAACCGGGTCGGTCCCGCGCAGGGCGCTGGGCGGTGCGGACGGACGTCCACAGTTTGTCGACTCCGCTGGGGATTTGGAAACAAATTTCTAGTGGTGGTGTAACTTGAACGAGGTCGGTGAAGCCCATTTCTTAGTTCCTAGTTGTGGTCACTACAGGTTTTGGCCCTAAAAAGCCCACCCTAACCGATATCAGAACCGATCGACCTCTTTGCGGTAAGATCCTTAGGAACACGCGGAGAGATCCTCGATTGACGCTCCGGCCGCCTACCGCATACCCCGCGAGAATAATAATCGGATAGCTTTGAACGGACATCATGACACTCGTCTCCTTAGATGATTTGTCAAGGCCTAAGTAAAGACTATTCGTGGGCGGTGGCCTACTCTAACCTACCCGTGTCTGCATCCTGCATGAGTGTATGCGTTCCTAGTTATGTGTAGCGTGTTTGCAAACAACCCAAATAAAACACTAAAAACCTAGATTTAACCACGCCAACATATTCAACCGCACCCAATTCCGTTTTCAAAAATACCTCATCTTTTCAAAACGACCTTTTAAACTCCGATACTCCGGTCAAATCGTGATTTCTAAAAAAGGGAGAAACATTTTTAGATGCCGTCATCATGGCAAATTTTACACTCACCACCTTCAAATATAATATTTTCAATGCCATCACCTTGGCCAAATTAAAACCCGTCAACAACGAATACCGTTAATACCACCGAAACTCCCAATCAATGGGATTAAGGTACACCAAATGGTTACATTTTATTTCAAAAAATAAAGAAAAGATTTTTTACACACATACCGTTAACACAACCGAAGCTTCAATTAATGAAGTCAAGGAATCCAAAACGGTTACATTCTAGAAACACTTTTCACAATACATCACTCTCCACTGTCAAACGCTAGTTGATGCAACCGACAAACGTGGATCACTCGTTTTGAAAGCTTTTTCTAGAGACACTATTCATCACCTAAGTTCTTTGATAAGGATTTAGTTACACCTTTAAAACACCATCATTAGACTACACGCTCTACCACGAGCACCGCATAAACCGCAAGTATCGAACTAGCTAATTAATAGTAGTCTCGATAAAAGCATCAGGTCATCATTTTCAAAACTGGTTCCTCTAAGAACCATGTTCCTTTCAAAAAAAAACATTTACAGTTTTGCTATCGTCGGATTCCCGACGCACACATATAGCAACACATTTTCACATCACAAACGATGTCATCACACCATCGTCACCCTGATTTTAGAAAATCATCATTTTTCCAAAACTTTCCTCTACAAATATTGGTCGTCTTTGAAAAAAAAAACTAAAAATTCTTTGATCCTGATCCGGGATCGCGATCAACTTCTTACGTTGTATAACCGTGTGATTAACTGTCTATGTTAGTTACTAGGATCATCTCTACTCGAGGTCTTACATTTTGGGTCGTCTCATTCCGAGAAGTCCTCTTTAAACCTCACCTCCGAGGTTTGTGTCAAATCATCTCGTTATAGAGACCTAAGATCCATAAGGCGTTCCGCCGAATACACCAAGAGTCTAAAGCACCCGAGTCCCTAACCCAGTGACCGCACACACACGCGAGTCAAGGGTCTCATTTCCGCGTCGCTCAGTCACGAGCATTCCTCGAGTCCCTAAGTCATCCGGTGGATCCGATCTGACCTTTTGATCATTTCCCACTAGAATCACTCCCCAACATGTCGGTAGATTCAAGCGCCATCGAAACCATCCGCAACGATATCAATACCTAACCAAATTGGTTCGCAACATCCATACTTCAGTAACCCGTTTGACTTTCTCCGTTCATTACATCGACAACCGCCTCAATTTCCTTGAGAGTAGAGACCCAGAAAGTGAAACGAACGCCAATCCGGGCAACTACCACGCCCATGAGCCTACCCAGGATAGATTATCCCAATGCTTCGCCCGATCGAAACTTCCTAAAGTTAATACGGGAAAAACCTCAAGACCTTATAAAACCACATCCAACAAAGTAGAAAGACCATCGAGGGAATTCACCCCAATCAATTCTTCCTACACCGAAGCTCTTGAGCATCTGGTCGATCAAGGGAAGCTCGAGCCCATAGGTCCTATTGCGGACCCACCCGTAGACAAAAGGGCAAAGTCATGGAATGCCAATAAATATTGCCATTACCACCGTGGCAATGGGCATGATACCGAATCTTGTTTTCGGCTCAAGCATACCATACAAGATATGATAGAAAATGGGACTATCCCTCTCCCTCCACCCGATAAACCAAACGATACCGCAAACCCCTTTAGTGTTCACCCTGTCCTTGACGACACCATCGATTGTTCCCACCTCGACCCTATAGAGAATGTCCGGAATATCAAGGAAGATCCTGACAACCCACGGGCATCCACCGAGACGAGTGAATCTATGTTTGAGTCGGAGTCTAGTTCGTCTTAGGGCCTAGATCTAATAGTATAACAAATGTCTTTTGTTTTTACATCGAGTCAGGAGGTGCGAGGGGATCTGTCCTCCACTACCTCCCCAAAAACAATGTCTTGGGCACGTAGCCCGCTTATTACTATCAATAAAAAGAAATAAACTTTTCTTCCTTTATAATGCGCCTTGACAATCACTTAATTTAATAATGCACTTTCTTGCTTAGAACTTGATATTATGCCATTTATCGATAATAATCAAACATACCTCAAAACAACGAGGAATTACAAAAACCGAGATCCTGTGTTCTCTTTTTACCTATCCCATGTCTGGTATAGAAAGCCACAAACTATCCCTTAAAACGAGCATTCCCGAATCCTATGACGAATCTAGATAGTTTCTTAGCTTGTGATCAAAAACGGAAGGCAAACCCATTTCCCACAATAAACATCCCTCAAATAAAGACCGACCAATTCCTACCATAGGTGCTAGTCTGACAAAAAAAAAGAAGAAGAAGGGTCTGAAATCGCCAAAAGGAGCCAAAGAAAGAATGAAACCAAGGACAAATTAAACCGGCCTAATTCAATGATCAAGACCAAAATCAACGGTCAAATGAAACACCCAATCATCCAATTCGACTTTAAGTGCAAAGTCCGAACAAAAAGCAAAAAAAAAGAGAGAAAAAGAAAAATGAACAGGCCAGTCAGCTAGCATCCAAAAACTAGCCTCCCTACATTACAACCTTTAAGATCTTCCCGAGACACTTGTTAGGAGACAGTCCGGAATTTTGAGGATTCAAGCTCAATAGGATAATCCCAACCGTTAGGGCCAGACATGGAAATCAGATCCCACGTAATTTACAACCCACCTGATTGAAGTCTGAGTCATTTTTACTCAGCTTCCCCTTTCCTACCACATTACAAAACCGTAACCCCATAGCCTTAACTCCGCAAAAATCAAGCTCCAGATCTTAGTTCATCAGAGCCACTCACTACCTAGCTTCACATTCCAAAACCATCCAAGCCAGTCGCCCAGACCCAAACGCGATGTCTCGGTAATTGTCACTTTCAAGTGGTCACACCCGACCATTTCACATTAATTTTTAGCTAGGATGAAAACCCATGCGAAACACTCTAAACATCTCACATCGATAATTGGCATAACGGGTCTAAAGCAAAATCACTCACATCTATAAAGAACTACGAACATGGTTTGATTCCATTTAAGCACGGATACGTAGGCAACCCTTCTTCGGGTACAACAAACCAAATAACAGAATTGATTACTCGATTCACATGCAAACCTGAATCTTTTTCCACGCTCCGACCAACGAGTGATTCCAATGACGAAGCACGAACGACGAGGCGAGGACGGGGTGAAAACCAGAAAGGACGCCCTGGGCAAAAGGAAGAAACGAGTTGCAAGCCGTCGTAAAATATATATATATATATATATATATATATATATATATATATATACAAAAAAAATAAAAATAAAACAAAAAAGGAGAAAAAAGAGAGCAAAAAAGTTGAGCCGAGGACGGAGTGAAAACTCGAAAGGGCGCTCCGAGCAAAATGAAGAACTGAGTTGCGAGCCGCCACAAAAAAGGAAAACAAAATAAAAAAATGTGCTCCTCATTAATAAAAAAAATCAGTTAAATCCAGCCTTTGTCGAGGCATTTACATCAAACATCCGAAATCCGGATATGCCGGAAATCAACAATGTGTCAAAACTCCACAAAAATTAGTACTAATACGCCACATAATATCAATTAATAGAACATAGTACTAAATGGCTGAGCTCTATCGGTCCGACTTTCCCTTTTTCTCGCCATTCGGGTGTGCTTGTTCGGGTCTCTCACCATCGGCCCCTCCGAACACAAGCTTCCACTGCCCTAGCAAAATGCGAGCCCAACCAATCCCACTTCCTCTCCTCACTCACATTTTCAATATGGGTCTTATCGGTCTCGGCCCGTTTAGATGAACTGACGAATACTAGGATCGGTAACGCCGTCTTCGGTCGGGCGCTTAGCGACATTAGCCCACATAGCTTTGTAATACGGTCATCTCCACAATCTTTAACCATTTTTCTCACATCCGACAACCCCGGACGTCAGAAACGACCTTCTGAAGTCGCTAAACCCCTTTCCAAAAGCCGGAATGTCCGCGCAAGAGTGACAGGTCCACGCGGACAATACATTACGTCCATTGGGTCCACCAGACTTAGACGTTTTATTTATTTTCTTTTAGGGGGATAAGCTACCCCACTTACGCGTGTTGTAGCCTTTAACGGTTATTGTAAATCGCATTGTCATGAATACACAAAAGTGGTCCAACTTTTTTTGTTTTGGCTTCATCTTAAAGATAAATGTCGAGGCAACTACACTCGCCTCGTAACACACATCGACTCCTTCTTTTTACGTGTCGCACCATGTCAAGTTAAACATTTTAATCGACGTACTATCTTATCCAATTCCCGGCTCAAACTTACGCATTTCAAAATATCCGAAAAGCTATTTTCGTACTGTCATGCAACCCCAACGCTTTTTAAAACGCCCTAAACTACGATTAAATCGCAAATAAAACGAACGCGAAGTGATTACTTGTCAATCTAGGTAAACAATTTAACAAACGAAAACACAAGGCTAATCCAACTAATTCAAATATTAAAAATCTCAAGAAAATATACAAAACATACAAAGTCATACAAAAATCGGGTTTACGAACTAAGGAGAACCCCTAGAAGCTGCGCCTATTGCTATCACAAACTCACCGATGTTGTCGTCCAAACCTAAGTCCTCTAAAGCAAACGCAGGAGACTCGCTATCGACCATTCCCGACAATATGTCTAGGGTAACCGTCTCGGGAACTTCTCCAACCTTCTCGGTATCACCCGTGACATGATCCGTAGCCTCAGCCTCGGCCTCTCTCTCCATCCCAAACCTTTGCCTAGCTCCACCCCGTGCCGAGGTCTCGTCCGGAGTCTGAGCCAGCTGCTCCTTAAGCTTGACAATCTCATTATCCTGAGATGGCAGGAGCGACAGCAACTTGGCCTCTTCTGCCTCGAGCTCGGTCACCCGAGTCTCTAGTTGCCCCACCATATCAAGGGTATCCTGCAAATGTCACCCGCACTTTAGGAAAACATAGAGACAACCTAAAAGCCAACCTTAGGTACGCGTACTTACCGATCAAGGTCCCGAAGTGTCACGGGAAACCCTCGAGGCGTAGGTCCGGAAGCAGTTGGCAGCCTGCCACAACCGCTGATGGCAAGCTAACGAAACCTGAAAGGCGAAACCATACAAGTTAGCCAAACAAAACCTAACGCTTAGAACCCAAATCTGAAACAGAAACCAAAACTTACCCAGTATGCCCGGTCACGCCACTCCATCCTAGCCTCCATCTCCTCAGCGGAACACGGGAAAAGAGGCTTTGTAAAGGCTACCCCAGCCACATCAACCCTGAGCAGCATCAAAGGGTAGTCTCGAGGCTGAACAGCATTAGCCGAATCGGTAAGCCAAAAGAAAAGCGAACTGTTCAAAATGAAAGCAAACAATAAACCATAGGATAAAACAAGCGATAAAACCAAAACCGACATTTCAACAACCTTGACCTTGGGGGCTACTAAGTAAAACAAACCATAAGAAGGAAACTTACATCCTCGATGCGCAGCTGGTTCACCAGCATATTCTCCGACGAGTAGTGACTTGTCATACTCTTCGCCTGAGCCAACCACCATTCAATCCCCGCCGGAAGCCTTACCGGACGAGCATGCACCATCCTAGGTGCCAATCGAGGGAAATAGGAATAAAACCAATCCTGTAAAAACCCAAAAACATCATTAGCAAAACCAAACCAAACTAGGTGAAACCTCAAAACCTCCCCTAATCAAAATCAACCCCCCAGCAGAAAAAACGTGAAAACCCCTAGCTAATAATTAAGACCACTCATACCGAAGCACATGACAATCTATCCGCGATATCTGAACAAAACAAACTCAATCGAATCCCAAAGCATTCCTAAGGTGAATTTTAAACTCGTGAGTCTAACGAACCACAAAGCATTCAGACCTCAATTTCAGTTCAAATTTAAATGAGCCCCTTGTAGCGCTAAAAACAATTTTAAACGAGCCCTTTGTAGCGCTCAAAATCCGAATTTAAACGAGTTCCTAGTAGCACTCAGTTTAATTCAACGAGTCCCTGTTAGCACTCAGAATCAAAACAATTTTAAATGAGCCCCTGTAGCGCTCAAAACAATTTTAAACGAGCCCTTGGTAGCGCTCAAAATCCGATTTTAAACGAGTCCCTAGTAGCACTCAGTTTAATTCAACGAGTCCCTAGTAGCACTCAGAATCAAAAAAAATTTAAACGAGCCCCTTCTAGAGCTCAAATCAATTTTAAATGAGCCCCTTGTAGCGCTCAAAACAATTTTAAACGAGGCCCTTGTAGCGCTCAAACCCATTTTAAACGAGTCCCTAGTAGCACTCAATTTAACTCAAAACCCGATTTTGGATGAGTCCCTGGTAGCACTCAATCCAATTCAAGTTAAGTCAAGTCAATTCATTGAACCCCTGTTAGTGCTTAAAATTCCGATTTTGGATGAGTCCCTTGTAGCACTCAATCCAATTTCAATTCATGTCAATTTAATTTAATTTAATTCAATTCAGTTTTAAGTGAATCCCTGGTAGCACTCAGAATAATCAAATCAACCACAAACGAGTCCCTAAGCATTCAATTCACGTCCCCCTAAGGAATACCTAAAGCAAATTCGAAATCAATACAACCATCCGCCAAGGATATCTAACCTGAATTAAGACACCAATAAATACTTAAGCAAAAGGTTTGAAACTACTAAAACAGCAAACCCGAGACGAGACGGCACGCACGAGCCCGGGCTCCGATAGGCAACCACAGGCGAAGACGTTAGGTAAGATTTCTAAGCCTTGGCTGGCGAGCATCAACACGTAGTCCAATGGACTTAAAACGACCTAACCGGACAGCCACCAGGTTGTAATCCTCGATTGACCTGGGTGGCTACACTTTGACTTGTGCCTTGTCCAAGCCTCAGCCAAAGTGGAGGCTTCTGTAGACACCCAAATTTAGACCTGGTGGCTGCAGGAGTGCCCGACAAACACCCGATGACGATCGGACTGCAACGCGACGTGAGTTCGCGATGTTTTAGATATTCTTTCTATAGAACGGATCAAATAATTACTCGGAAAGATTAAATTAACATCAAAGCAGGCTTAGTCGTGTCATTACGGTCGCGTCGACACTAATTTGAGTCAATTCCGACACCAGGACCCCGAATCGGTCCCAAAATATGCAAAGTCAATCCCGAGTCAACGTGTCGGGCCGAGCGAACCTCGGGACGCGCAGCCGAAGCCCACATGGCGCTTGACACACTAGGGTTATGGGGAAGCCTTAACCTCCAAGATAACCAAAGATATGCATCTTCTCCGTTTTGGAAAGTTTTGATATCGGATCTTTAAAACTTCGACAGCCTCAGCTCAGGCGCCTGAAGACTAAACTGCCTCACACCAGGCGTCTGAAGACCGAGCCGCTTGACCCCGGGCGTCCATATGGGTGACGAGGACCGAAAACACCTATAAATACCCCCCCACCTCATTCATTCGACACACAATCACGAGTTCATGCCTACTTCTACACAACTCGTTCTTCCCTCTCTTTTCTCTCGCTAAGGGATCGCACTCTGACACCCGAGGCAAACGATCCACTTGATCGTAGTTCCGATAAAGTGACATCAATGCTACTCCTCATCTTCGAGCACCCCACTCGATATCGAGGTGCCTGTGTTCGACTCGCTCAAGTCTAGTAACGAAGTTCTGCCGGATTAGCCGCAGAAACGATTCATAGTAACGAAGCTCTGCCGGAGTAGCCGCAGGAAGGGTCAACGGTAACGGAGTTCTGCCGAAATCACTAGTCAAGCTAGGAGGATCCGCCTGTTGAAGTCGAATCGTCACTAGGTTGTCATCTAAACAAAACTTTCCATATTTGTACTTTCTTTTATTATGCACTACGACAACACTAGATGTGGACACTAGGTCCACAAACATCTACTAAAACACGTAACGTGCCAACTTCCACCGCAAATAATAAAATAAACAAAATAGACTCGAGTAATTCCGAGATCCGTTCTCAACTATCTATGCATCTTGTCCCGTCACTACTACAAAACATGAAATAGACAACTGATTTTTTTGGAATAGACAACTGACTTGCAACAGTTGAGTAGTTTCCAGTTGTATATTAATCTAAGTATAGACATCTGTTTTACAACAGATGTCTATTCCTTAATAGACAACTGTTTTATAAAAATAACAGTTGCCTATTCCTTAATAGACAACTGTTTTCTAAAATTAACAGTTGTCTATTACGCATATAGACATCAGTCTTTTTTTATCATCTTATGTCTATTACTATTGGTTTCTGTAAAAAAAAATCACAATACTAACGACCAATTTATTAGTCGTAGTATTTAATGAAAAAGATCGGGATATCAAGATAAATCAATAAACAACAAATATTAATATTCAATGAATTAATCCTCCAAAACAATATACTCGTACAAAAATATCTCTTACATAATAGATACTCCGTATATGATATGTATGAAATACATATGCAACCAAAAAAGGGTCATCCCCAATAAAATCTTATAAACTAGTACATAACTAGTCAGTCTCTGGCCTAAACGTTGTCACTTTAAGCGAGTTATAGAAGGATTCTTAGTTGTGATCGATCTTATACCAAACTAAGTGCTTCCTTCCTGCTTGGTCAATCATATTTGCTCCTGTATGTAGAGGAGTGATTACTATCTACAACGGGATAAATTTATTATACGAAATGAAGAATGAACTGAGGAAGGGGTTAAATTTCTGATGCTAACCTGAAGAAGAGCATATATTACAGTCCCAATGCTAGGCGAAAGTCCTGTGAATATGTTATTAGCCATGTTCGATTCGGAAAGAAGTATTGTTATCATTCTAAACTTGATGAAATTATAAATTGTTACCCAATGTGTCAAAAATGTTGCTTACATAGAAGCGGAACCCATTGATTCCTCCTAATCTGCTGAAAGACCATCAATCTAACTTCTATCTGCCATCATAACAGCTCGATTAGTATCTTATGTTTTCTCTGAAAAAGGTTAAAACCATAGATAAATCCATGTCAGAAGAAACCTTAATTAGCTTAATTACGATCACAGAAAGTAGATGTCTCTTCTGAAACAGATAAAAAATACGGAGTATTAGTTTCGGTAGCCTCTCAAGCTCATGAATAGCCTCTCTCAAATATATTTGAACTACTAGTCGTGATCATGGTTCATGAACATAATATCAAATACAGTATAACCAAATGAATCGACATGTTTACACAAGATGAATTTAAGCTACAATTGCAAAAATTGTAGCTTAGATCAAAAATTGAATAATCAAGAGCATAGATTCACATGTGTGAGGATAAATGAAACATCTCAGACAGACATAGTAGCACCCACAAATGTGCATTAGTGATAACTGAATCACATATGAGTTTCTCCTGAACGTGACATATGAAAGTCATGAATTGAATAATCAAAGCCGAGATTCACAACTGTGCGAGGACACAGTTAATTATCAGATTAAGAATGGTTCAAACAAGAAGAACAAGCATACAAAAAACCTAGTCCCTACACAGAACACAGGTCATTTAACCTCACTGAAATACGCTAAGATAAATATAGTATCATCGTTACACCTTACCACATTCTAAAATAATCTATCGAAAGTACTCGGTTTTCAACCTTGAAAAACACTATGCCTAATCTACTCTAGTTCAAATATAGATCACCACAGAATCAGAATTTTTGTACAGGTTGACAATACATCATCAACGTGTTACAGTATATATAAACATTTCTAGACCTCCAACCATCGCTTAACAAAATCCATCGCTATACCGGGTACCCGTAAACTCAATACAAGAAATGGGCAGCCAAATTTATACAAGTTAGATGTGTATGCTCAGACAGCCAAGGGTTTGTCTTCAACCAAAAATGATCAGAAACTCTACTCCACGAATAGTCTCATCACCGCAATACACAATCCTTTTAATTCAAATCATCAAACATGGAATATATGTGGCGTTTCGAGGACCAAGTGACACAGAAACAAGCCATCAATCAGGATATACCACACTACTTTAACATTACTCTGGCGCCCAAATTGTCAAACTACTAGTATTTCTGATGCACCAAAGAATGATTATATTGTTTATTTAACGTCCAAAACATAACATTCAAGAACGAAACATCGAATTACTCCATAAGTAAGTAGGCCCAACTGATCAACTATCCATCACTGCTAAATCTTCACCCATATTTTCATGAGAAAACGTACATTAGCACTCCATCTAATAATTTAGAACTCATGTTTAGTCATTATACGTATAAGGGAAAAGAAGACGATATTTCAAATATCACACCTTACAACTTCACCAAGTAAGATACGAACTCCAACAATAGATCACATGTTTGAATCTCCCTCCCATATATAAAAAGTTCAAATATCGTCAACGTTATAATTGCTCTACGACTCACTCTATACCAAAAATGAAGAAACAAAGGAATGAAGTATAAGAGAAAATTAAGAAAATGAGCGAGGTAGAGCAGGTAGGTATACCTGGATTAGGAGATAAGTCTTGGCATCAATAGCATTTTTGATGACTTTGAAAGTCTGTCCATAGTATATCTTGAAGTTAAGAGCTCAATCAATCATATGATTACAAAGAAAGAACTCAAAATCAATCAATCATGATATCTAATCACTGTGTAGACACCCACATTCTGACCGTCAGGTGTATATAGTAGTTCCCGCCAAACACCCGATGATGATCGGACGCAAACATGCTTTGATGGACTCGGATATGGGCTCAAAATCATGGACATTTGGCTTGGGTTTATTACGGAGTACAAATCTTACAAAACCGACCTCAAATCCAGGCCCAATGGGTCGTTTCGAGTCAAATGAGACTAATTTGGGTCGATTCCGACACCAGGGGTAAAACCGTCTTTTAGCAACCAAGTCAAAACACGGTCAAAAATATTCTCGAGACACACGAGTCAGCCGTGACACCTCACGTGGCTGATTCGGTCTCAAACACCACAAAAAATCAGCTTCAAAAAATATTAAACAAATCCGTTTAAGGATAGAATTCGATCTCAAGTAGGAATTCTATCCGAAAACCTAATCAATTACCGACCGAGCATCAAAATACTCGGCCAACTCCCCCCAACCAGCCGAGATTCCTTGCTTCCTCCCCAAGCAACGGACTTCTCGTTCCTTTCGAACTCTCGCATTTCCTATCCAAATCGGTATTTCTTGTTGTCTAAGCAAGATACCTCTCCTAAACCTCTTCGCCTATAAATAGGACCCTCTGTTCAACACAATTCATTCGGAAACTATCCATCAATAGGCGATCAATTATTCCCATACATGAAATATTGATCTATCATTCATACATCCTCGACATCTAGCAAAAAAAATAATCTCGACATACATCCAAAGAAGCACCGAAATACTGTCAAAATACCGACGAAACCCGATCCCACCACCCGGCCGAATCCGTCACCTCACACCTAAAAAAACGCACCATCCTAAACTCATCCACATCATCTAGACGCTCCCGTGCCTAAGCCACCGTCCGACGAACTCTATACCGAGAAAGCAAAGCATGTAGGTTGAGGGTGTAAATGAAACCCGACTCTTTCCCTTTTCTCTTCCTTCTCCACGTTTTTTCTTCTTTCTTTTCATTGCGTCGTCGGTCGTTTCAAATTTTAAATATGGGTCGTTCGTCACATATTTTTTTATTATTTCTCATAATCGGTACTTCAAAAAACTATTTCTTTTTATATAACGTTCTTAAAATACGATATTGATTTTATAATCAAATATCGTATCCAACAAGAACTAAATTAATTAAAACTCGTTGATGCAAAAAATCGTTACATCTTTTTTAAACCAAATTCGACGATTTTACGCGGAGAGAATTAACATTTTTTTTCTTCTTTTCGACCAATTTCTTTTCTTTTTCAAAACAATTTTCAAAACACTTTTTTCACTTTTTTCTAAAATCATTCCGACTATTTGATATCGATTTCATAATCGAATATCGAATACGACGAATATCGAAAACATAAATCGAGTATAAATTAATCCATATTTGTACGCGACTTATCAAAATTATCAATTTTCGAAAACCGAATCCGAGACAGTCACCCGCGCGAGTCGCGCCCCTCCCGGGCGAGTCGCGGGGACTGCTGTAAACCGCGGCCTGTTTACTCATCTTTTTCGATTTTTTCCAGCATCGTTTTCTAACATAAAACAGAGGTTTTCTCGGTATATTTTCAGATTTCGACAAGTATTTTTCGAGCGTCATAAAATCCTTTCCAAAATCATGCATATTATCGTATTTACATCTTTATTCGATTTATTCAACCATTACTAACTCGTTTTCTCCTTGTTTGTAGCGATTTATTTTTATCGTTTGTTTTATTAGACTAAAACGAACTTCACATGCTAAAATAACTTTGACGTTATTAGTTTAACATGTATTAAACGACTTAGCAACCCATTTATTTTTCTCTCACATGTCTAGGGAAAATAATCTTTGCATATCATTCAACCGTCGAACTAACCCGTGTATACCAAAAACGAACGATATCTTAGTAAAGGCCGCTAAGTGCGGGCGGGGTTGGGTGTTCTTAGTGAACTTCCCAACACGTACCCTCACCCCTTACTCAGAAACATGGTTTCCGGATGTCCGAATCCATTGGTAACGAGAGTCATTCAATACACGATATCCGATAATGTCGGTATCGGTATCGTAATGCAAAGGGACGAGCCCAATAAACTCTGACATCGGAAATGGGCCGTATTTTGTATACGGCCCACTACGACATAGAGTGGGCTCGAATGGTTCCGAATAACCACAAAATTCGGTGGCGACTCCTACTTCGATTTAAATTTCAATTTGACCATCTCATATGGAGATTCATTCGCCTCCCCAAACCCGCGTGTGGCCGCGTCGGGGTGGACATATGTCATGTCCACACACTGAACTAATTCACTCATTGAATTTAAAACCAAAGGTAATTCAATTCGATTCACTTCAATCCTGTTAATCTAAATCACTTGAAATAAGATAAAATTATGAAAATAGAGTGTTAATCTGAGATTCGAACAAAAAAACAGCCATAAACCCTAATATTAATCTAATCAATCAAAGCTGATTAACAGTCTTAATTCCCATAGAATTAGCAGTAGTAACAAACTTACAAATACTCTCAATCGACTTACAAATACTCTCAATCGACAAAAGCTGATAACACGCAGAGAACACGAAGGAGAATAAGGAGAGGCGGCGAGTAGCATGCGAGAACACGAAGTAAGCTTTGAACATAACAGCAAGCTTTCTCAAACAGCAAGCTTTGAACACAACACAAAGTATGAAAAATGCAAAACAAGGAAGAACACCGACAAATGGAAGAGCGACGACGGTGAAATAAGAAGAAGGAGACTAAAATAAGACGGAGAAGAAGGAGACTGAAATAATACCAGAGGGAATGAATCGCTGCTGATAGCGGCGGTGCGGAGAAGGAGACTTCTACTGGGAACGAATGTCGGTGAGCAACAGCGGCGGTGCGTAGAAGAAGGAGACTGAAATAACGAACGACAAATAGCTGCTTCTACTAGGAACGAACGTCATTGAAGAGAACGAAATTCAGGGAACGAAATCATGGTGAAGAGAAGAAGTTGATGAAATCATGGATAAGAGAAGAAGGGAAGTCCTGATAATAGTGATCGATTGAAGAAGGATAAGCGTGCGAGCAACAACGGCGGTCGGGAATAAAGGATAGGAAATTTTAGGGTTTACATAGTATCTGGTATATTTTATTCCTCATACTATTAGATAAGATTAGATACTAAAAAAAAGTGATATGGGTTATTGGGTAACAACCAATTTTTAGTGGTCCTGAAAACTAGAATAGACAACTGAATTTAAAAAAAACAGTTGTATAGTATTTAGACAACTGTTTTTATAAAACTCAGTTGTCTATTATCCTATAAAGACATCTGTTTCTCAAACAAAACAGATGTATAAATATTATACATCAATTGTTAACATCTGATGTCTATTAGGAGTTGTCTATTTGATGTTTTGTAATAGTGCGTTTAGTGTATACTCCGAGGGTGCAACTCCTCACAATGTGATTTAGTTATATTCGCATTTACAGCTTTCGTATGATTTATTGCTTTTATGACCTTATAATCGCATGCTAAATCACCTAACACGGAATTCAAAACATAAAAGAACTAAAACTGAACAAAGCGATGGTCGGGTTCCGTATTAGTCCGGGTGCTCGCCTTATTAGGTTAGACGCATCTCTATTAATACCGAACCGACACATCTTAAGCAGAGTACCAGGTAAGGTATATCACGAGAACAACTAATATCCGTATTATCGCGTTAAAATTGATTTGCTAATACGTATAATACTAGTACTCTCTACTCTCATACGTGCATCTTTTTATGGCCTGCTTGTCACGTGAAATCGCATGCAAAGAAAGCAAATACAACTACTTTGACGACAAAACTTAATTGTCCTTAAACAACCGATGTAACAGAAGGTGTAACACCCCTGATTTTATAAATTAAATTAAATTAAAAGTATGTTCGTATTTTTATTTTTGCGATTTAACCCGTAATTCTTAAAATTATTATAAAACGCGTTTATCGTTCAATCGTTTCAAACTCCTAAAATTCTATTTATCTCGGAAACATATTTTAATTCTTTTTCGATTTATTTTACACATTTAATTTAATTCTTATCGAAAAGCTGTTTCGACGATTTAAATTCTAGATTCTTTTATTTTTAAGCTCGATTTTCTATATTTATTTTCAAACTCCTAAAATTCTTTTATTTAGCTCGAAACTCATTTATTTTAAGTTTCGTCAAAATATTTATTTTCTTTCCTCGAGAAATCAATTTAATTCATTTTATCGAAAATTTATTATTTATCGGGAAATATTATTTCATCGTCTAATTATTTATTTCTATCAACCTTGTTTTCGTCTCGAGTACTTTATTTACTCACTTTATTTGTCGGCCCGATTATTTATATAATTTTATTAACTCCTTTTAATTCGATTATTGGGTCAGTCAACTTATCGTTACAGAATTCATTTAATTCGTAATTCTAAACCGATTCATTTATTGGAGAGGATTCATCCCCTTTCCCGATTTCTCGTTGTATGTGTCCCCTTACTATTGTTACATACATTCTTTTCCTTGGTCTATTCATCCTCCACCACTTCCTTCTTGTCTTCATTCATCCCCTTTGTTTTTCCTTTTGTTTACCCCCACCGCTTCATCATCTCTCCACCTCCTCTCATTCATTTTTTTTTACCTGCTCTTCATCTCATCCGTCTCCCTCCTCCTTCATTTTTATTTTAGTTCCTCCGTTTCATCCATCCTTTTCATCTCCTTCATCTCTGCTTTCCATCAATCGCCCATCACCGCACCATTACGAGTTCCGTCTCCTCTGTTTTTCGCTGCTACGGTGCATCTGCTGCTGCGTGGTGTGTCTCCCCTGCTCTTCCATTTCGTCCTTTCCTATTACTGTGTTTTCGCTGCTGCTGCTGCCACGAACTGCTGCTAGCTGCTGCTGTTTCTTCTCGGTTCCGGTGTCGGTCCCGGTGTCCTTTGTTTCGGACAGGTAATTCCATCTCTCTGTTGTCTTCGTCCTTCTTCTTTTCTTTTTCTCTTCGCCGGTCCGCTGCTGCTGCGTTTACTGTTCCGTTCGTCGTCGATTTCTGTCCTCGTTCTTCTTTTCTTTTCTTCCTCGTCTTTCTGCTGCTATTTCTGTATGTTGATGCTGCTGCTGTTTTGTTCGCTGCTACTGTTGCTGCGTTCTGCTGCTTTTAACGTGAGATCTTATTCTTCTTCTTCTTCTTTTTTTCGATCGGTAATTGTTGCTGCTGCCAGTTGTTGTTGTTGATGATGCTACTTTCCTTTTTCTTCTCCTCCTTCTTCCTCTTCTATTTCTGTTCGTGTTGTTGTCGTTGTTTGCTGGCTACTTCAATCTTTCAGTCCTCAATTTTTCGCTGTCCATATGCATCATATATTATTGATGTTCCATACTACTCTATTCTCCATCATCTGTTTTTGGTCATTTTCACGCTACTGCTGTTGTTCCTGTTGTGCTCGATTTCGATTGTCGTTGCTGCTGTTTCGCTCATGTTACTTCTGCCCTTCGCTGTCCCTTCCTGTCCTTCTTATTTGATTTAAGATGCTTTATTTTTCCATGTGTTTACTACTCCGTTTTCTGTCGTGAAGTACGTAGTGCTGCTGTTATCTTCGTGTGTGGCTGCCAGTAGCGAGTTCCCCTTTCTTTCTATGCTTCCCTCCTCTTCTTCGTGCATTTGTGTGGAATCAATGTCAGAAGTTCATCATTTCTATCCGAAACCGACGAAGGTGCTTACTCGTCTTTTGTTTAGTTTAGATTATCGTTTTTCGCTCCGCGACAATTTTGAGCAACGGGCATCTGTTCATTTCCAACCTTCGTTAACCCGATTCTTTTGCTTTGTCAAACCGATTTTCTTGATGAAACATGCTTGGAAGACTAGCGGTTCTTACTTGGAGCTTAAAGACGATATTTCTTCTAATTTGATGCTTGGTTGATCAAGAAGGCGGGCACGAGTTCGTTTCGGAAATCGACTCAAGGTAACTTTAGGACGTTACTCGATTTATATCGTATGTTTGAGTAGTAGTATGTAGTAAATATTTTAACTTCCATTTTCTAATTTTAGCTATTTATTATTTGCTAAAAATATTATTTTATAAATTGTGTGCTTTATAAATATTTTACGATTTTCGATATCGTTTATAAATCGTTAATGATTTAATTATTTACGATCGTTATAATATTTTGTTAGTTATCGTGATACTAGTAACTAAATAATATCGATTTCATATTTTCGTCATATTTCGTTAATTTCTAATTTTTAACTCAAAATCGTATTTTCATATTATAATCGAGATTTGTATATTTGTTTAATAAATTAATTTTCGGTTTACGATTTATACTAGTAAATGAGAAGATAGTTGATTTAGTTTTAAATACATTTTAGTCGAGACTATTTTCACTAATAATTTCCTATTTGGTTCCGATTGACTATTTTTATTAAAAATTGTATTATTCATAAATCAAAGCTAGTTCTTAAAAATAATTTGAAACCTTTATAAAATTCATTTCATTTATATAACTCGTTGACTCAATTAATTTTGATATCGTTTTTCTTAAAATATCTCTTTTCTAAGATTTATTGTTTTAACTCGATTTCCTAGATTATTTATAAAAATACTATATAACGACTTATCACATTTTATTTATATTTTGGAGTAACGAATTTAGAAATATATTAAAGTTACGATAACGACGATAATAATAAAATGTTAATGTCATTAGAAATGCTACTTTTATACATTTCACTTATTTTAATAACTTACGTATTTTCTATAAGACTTTCTATTTTAGTAAGTTTCTAAAATTAGTAAGTTTCTATCTATAGAAAGTTTCCCTTTTAATATAAAATGGTTATTCCTTTTATCCATATCATTTATATTGATTATAATTACTTTTGACTATCGATAATGGCTGTTTTGGGTTATGGAATAAAGAGAAGTGTGGGGTTAGAGTAATATAGTATGGGATGTACGTTTTTGCCATCAACTATAAAGCTGGTGTGTCTATGTTGAGACACATTGGTCGTTGAACTGAGCATGGTTTGTGTTCAGGAGTGTGTATATTTTGACCTTAAACTTAGATATCGCATCGTGTAAGTCGCCGTCGGGTTGAACTGGATTACGGTTGGTGTCCAGGAGGGGTGTACATTACTTAAGCCAGGACCTCGCTGCACGCAGTCCTGTTATAGTTGAGTTGCCTAGTTAGAGACTGGATTCTGTTATGAGTTAAGTCTACAGTTCTCGAAGCTAGTTTCCAGTATTATCCTAGTGAAAGTCTAGCCTTGTGCACACCGATCAAATTTCCATAACGCCATTTTTGAAATTATCGATTGTTTTTGACTTGCAGGTTGGCAAGTGCTTTAAGTTATCTTCGAAAGCTTATTTTATTATATCGTTTTTAATGTTTTCTCATTTTAAGTATTTTGATATAATAATACTATTATTTTTCCATATGATATAATATGGCTGGGAGAACGTCCGAGTTACTCCCCACTGACGTGGCTGTTATGTTTATAACATGACAGGTATTTGCTGCTGGGTTTTGGGTGTGAGCTAGCGAGTAGCATGGATCCTACTCTTTCTTCATTCTTGTAATTTATGGATTTGTATAAACCCATTTGAAGATTTTTTACTTTTAGCCCTTTTGTAAAAAGTGGCCTTTGTATCGACTTACCATTTCTTTTAATAAGATATAGTTTGTCAGTGTGTTTTAATCCCAACTCTACAGTGTTTCCGCCACTGTACTGCGTTAGATTTTCTAGGGGATTACAGTTGGTATCAGAGCATTGTTGCTCCCGACGCTTACACCTGATTTTAGGAAAAATACTAGTAAATGATTTGAACATTAAAGAAATATTAGTGAGAGATGGGTAGAAACCTAAATAAGGACTTAACTGTTAGGTTTATATGTTCTTGTAACTCAATGATTAGCATTGAATATTTGTTGCTTTTGTCTGGAAGAAGATGAATGTAGAAGAAGACGATAGGACGCTGCCCCAGATCGGGACAAGATCTGCTCAAAACTCTCAACGCCTGTTATTCGAGTGGACAACTTTGTGCTACAAGGAAGATACAATGGCGACCCTTCAGCCCAGATTTGGTTTGCTCAAGCTACAGGTTAGATGATCAAGAGTGGATGTATGTTCCATGATGTTGCAGTCGATCTAGATGGAGTGACCCAAGACTTGTGTGCTCATTCCTCTATAAGAAGATGAAGTAATCTATTTACTTTCCTCGTGAACCTTAGAGGTCCATACTTTCCCTTCTCGGTTTAGGTCTTTATCTTCTAGAATCATTGATTCTTTTCTTCCTGCTTCTGCCTTCTTCCAATTCTTCTCTTATTTCATCTCTTATTTTCTCATCTTCATTCTCTTGGTGAACCCTTGTTTTATTCTTCTATTCTACCATCTTTCTCTTGAGATTCTTTGGTTAGATTGAATCCTGTCTTAGTGAACCCGTGTTATAGATGTTCGAGGTTTAGTTAACCCTTGTTACCTGGTTTGAGGAGTGTGAGTCTACCCTGTCTTCTAAGCAAGTAATAAATTCTTGAGGATCGATTTGAATGGCAAATTGTTGATTATGGGAATTAGGATGATATTTTAGGCACCGAACCTTGAGTTATAGGTCACCTTGATTATTTTGGAGTACTTAGAGTTGAATATACTTTGAAGTAGTAAGGGTACATCATATTTGATGGATACCTAGTACCTAACCTAGAACTGAACTAAATACAACTGATAATATTACTTTGGAGATTCTTATCTAATGCTTATTTGATGGATGCATCGTGAATATTTGGGATCATAGAGTATTGTGTAAAGTGTTAGCCTGAGTGTTGTGGTACCATTGAAGGTTTCATTAATGTTGTTAGAAATTTTGGTTGACGTAGATTACCCGTATTTCTTAAAGATTAGATCGTTGATCGTTGTGTGAGGTTGTAACCTATGAACTTTGGTGGAATTCTCTGAAACCTTAGTCGAAAGACGTGTTTTGAAGATGTGAGTGTTCACGCCATTACCTATAGGTTTGAGCGGGTTTGAGGATTCATTGTACTTTTCCAAGTTTTGTACTTGTGGCATATTAAATATGTTAATGATCATTTTTGAGGATTTCGTACCCGAGCCTTGTTTAATTGGTGGATCTTGTTTGGTGATCCTTACTCGAGAGATTTGGAGTGTATCTCGAGTTCAAACTTTACGAGCTTTGGATTTAGGAGCCTTATCGTTCGCGAGTTTCGGTTTGTCTGATGACCGTTGGAACTTTAATTGACGAGATTAGTTTTTAAAGCATTTGGGGATTAGTATCGTGTCGTTTGAACAATTGGATAATCACGTAAGACGTTTTTGGAGTTTGTGACTGAGCAATACCACCTAGTGCCTAATATTGGACTTAACGTATTTGGTAGAAATTAGGAACCCGTGTTGTGGGAGTCGTACCGGGAATCTCGAGATGGTTAACTTCTTCTGTAGTTCCTTGAGAGCTCTGTTGACTCTCAATTTCGTTCCTCCCTTTAGCTTTTCCCTTAATTCCGCTTCTTCTTTTTCAGCCAATCCCTTTCAGCTTCTTAATCGGATTTGAAAACTTTTATTTCGATTTGTCGTTGACTTTGACTCTATTTATCCATTTAATATTTTCCTCAAACTTGTGTTGTGAAAAGATTGACTATTTAAAAACATTGAATTTTCATGAGATTTTAACATTTTGAGTTATAAATTTCAAAACTTTGTATTTCGTCTTTGTTTTATTTTTGGTTCCGTTTCAAAGGGTGTAAATAATTTATTTTAAAGTATTTCGAAATTATTTAAAATTTTGATTTTATGAAAACTTTCATAATTGCAAATATTTTGGATTTTTATAAGATTATTATGTAAAACGATTTAAAATTTCTGAAAAACTTTGTACGTCTATATTTTTGTTTTATTGTCATTAGACTTTAAATCCGTTATTGAAATTGTTTGACGACTTGGTCGATTATTATTTACTAACTACAAAACTTGATTTCTCAAATTTTTGCTTGGTCTTAAAATAAGGTATGGTCGAATTTCTTAATTAAAACGTTTCACTGTTGTTTTGAAAATATTTGGGTACTCTTTCCCCCTCGAGTTCGTTTACAAATATGATCTATCGTCATTACTTTACCAAATAATTTTTAACTTGCGATTTTATTAATTTAAATGATTTTAAACCTTGGGAATTGAGCCCAACCCTTCTTGAAATAAATCTTGTCTTCGATTTAGATTTCATATAACGTTTGAAGTGTGAAATTTTAAAAATCGAGATTGTGATGCGAGTTAAGCATTCTCATTCTGTTCAAGTGATATACGTTGTTTTCCACTCTATTATTATGTTTTTATAAGTTTCGAGGACGAAACTTCTTTTAGTGGGGAAGATTGTAACACCCCTGATTTTATAAATTAAATTAAATTAAAAGTATGTTCGTATTTTTATTTTTGCGATTTAACCCGTAATTCTTAAAATTATTATAAAACGCGTTTATCGTTCAATCGTTTCAAACTCCTAAAATTCTATTTATCTCGGAAACATATTTTAATTCTTTTTCGATTTATTTTACACATTTAATTTAATTCTTATCGAAAAGCTGTTTCGACGATTTAAATTCTAGATTCTTTTATTTTTAAGCTCGATTTTCTATATTTATTTTCAAACTCCTAAAATTCTTTTATTTAGCTCGAAACTCATTTATTTTAAGTTTCGTCAAAATATTTATTTTCTTTCCTCGAGAAATCAATTTAATTCATTTTATCGAAAATTTATTATTTATCGGGAAATATTATTTCATCGTCTAATTATTTATTTCTATCAACCTTGTTTTCGTCTCGAGTACTTTATTTACTCACTCTATTTGTCGGCCCGATTATTTATATAATTTTATTAACTCCTTTTAATTCGATTATTGGGTCAGTCAACTTATCGTTACGGAATTCATTTAATTCGTAATTCTAAACCGATTCATTTATTGGAGAGGATTCATCCCCTTTCCCGATTTCTCGTTGTATGTGTCCCCTTACTATTGTTACATACATTCTTTTCCTTGGTCTATTCATCCTCCACCACTTCCTTCTTGTCTTCATTCATCCCCTTTGTTTTTCCTTTTGTTTACCCCCACCGCTTCATCATCTCTCCACCTCCTCTCATTCATTTTTTTTACCTGCTCTTCATCTCATCCGTCTCCCTCCTCCTTCATTTTTATTTTAGTTCCTCCGTTTCATCCATCCTTTTCATCTCCTTCATCTCTGCTTTCCATCAATCGACCATCACCGCACCATTACGAGTTCCGTCTCCTCTGTTTTTCGCTGCTACGGTGCATCTGCTGCTGCGTGGTGTGTCTCCTCTGCTCTTCCATTTCGTCCTTTCCTATTACTGTGTTTTCGCTGCTGCTGCTGCCCCGAACTGCTGCTAGCTGCTGCTGTTTCTTCTCGGTTCCGGTGTCGGTCCCGGTGTCCTTTGTTTCGGACAGGTAATTCCATTTCTCTGTTGTCTTCGTCCTTCTTCTTTTCTTTTTCTCTTCGCCGGTCCGCTGCTGCTGCGTTTACTGTTCCGTTCGTCGTCGATTTCTGTCCTCGTTCTTCTTTTCTTTTCTTCCTCGTCTTTCTGCTGCTATTTCTGTATGTTGATGCTGCTGCTGTTTTGTTCGCTGCTACTGTTGCTGCGTTCTGCTGCTTTTAACGTGAGATCTTATTCTTCTTCTTCTTCTTCTTTTTTTCGATCGGTAATTGTTGCTGCTGCCAGTTGTTGTTGTTGATGATGCTACTTTCCTTTTTCTTCTCCTCCTTCTTCCTCTTCTATTTCTGTTCGTGTTGTTGTCGTTGTTTGCTGGCTACTTCAATCTTTCAGTCCTCGATTTTTCGCTGTCCATATGCATCATATATTATTGATGTTCCATACTACTCTATTCTCCATCATCTGTTTTTGGTCATTTTCACGCTACTGCTGTTGTTCCTGTTGTGCTCGATTTCGATTGTCGTTGCTGCTGTTTCGCTCATGTTACTTCTGCCCTTCGCTGTCCCTTCCTGTCCTTCTTATTTGATTTAAGATGCTTTATTTTTCCATGTGTTTACTACTCCGTTTTCTGTCGTGAAGTACGTAGTGCTGCTGTTATCTTCGTGTGTGGCTGCCAGTAGCGAGTTCCCCTTTCTTTCTATGCTTCCCTCCTCTTCTTCGTGCATTTGTGTGGAATCAATGTCGGAAGTTCATCATTTCTATCCGAAACCGACGAAGGTGCTTACTCGTCTTTTGTTTAGTTTAGATTATCGTTTTTCGCTCCGCGACAATTTTGAGCAACGGGCATCTGTTCATTTCCAACCTTCGTTAACCCGATTCTTTTGCTTTGTCAAACCGATTTTCTTGATGAAACATGCTTGGAAGACTAGCGGTTCTTACTTGGAGCTTAAAGACGATATTTCTTCTAATTTGATGCTTGGTTGATCAAGAAGGCGGGCACGAGTTCGTTTCGGAAATCGACTCAAGGTAACTTTAGGACGTTACTCGATTTATATCGTATGTTTGAGTAGTAGTATGTAGTAAATATTTTAACTTCCATTTTCTAATTTTAGCTATTTATTATTTGCTAAAAATATTATTTTATAAATTGTGTGCTTTATAAATATTTTACGATTTTCGATATCGTTTATAAATCGTTAATGATTTAATTATTTACGATCGTTATAATATTTTGTTAGTTATCGTGATACTAGTAACTAAATAATATCGATTTCATATTTTCGTCATATTTCGTTAATTTCTAATTTTTAACTCAAAATCGTATTTTCATATTATAATCGAGATTTGTATATTTGTTTAATAAATTAATTTTCGGTTTACGATTTATACTAGTAAATGAGAAGATAGTTGATTTAGTTTTAAATACATTTTAGTCGAGACTATTTTCACTAATAATTTCCTATTTGGTTCCGATTGACTATTTTTATTAAAAATTGTATTATTCATAAATCAAAGCTAGTTCTTAAAAATAATTTGAAACCTTTATAAAATTCATTTCATTTATATAACTCGTTGACTCAATTAATTTTGATATCGTTTTTCTTAAAATATCTCTTTTCTAAGATTTATTGTTTTAACTCGATTTCCTAGATTATTTATAAAAATACTATATAACGACTTATCACATTTTATTTATATTTTGGAGTAACGAATTTAGAAATATATTAAAGTTACGATAACGACGATAATAATAAAATGTTAATGTCATTAGAAATGCTACTTTTATACATTTCACTTATTTTAATAACTTACGTATTTTCTATAAGACTTTCTATTTTAGTAAGTTTCTAAAATTAGTAAGTTTCTATCTATAGAAAGTTTCCCTTCTAATATAAAATGGTTATTCCTTTTATCCATATCATTTATATTGATTATAATTACTTTTGACTATCGATAATGGCTGTTTTGGGTTATGGAATAAAGAGAAGTGTGGGGTTAGAGTAATATAGTATGGGATGTACGTTTTTGCCATCAACTATAAAGCTGGTGTGTCTATGTTGAGACACATTGGTCGTTGAACTGAGCATGGTTTGTGTTCAGGAGTGTGTATATTTTGACCTTAAACTTAGATATCGCATCGTGTAAGTCGCCGTCGGGTTGAACTGGATTACGGTTGGTGTCCAGGAGGGGTGTACATTACTTAAGCCAGGACCTCGCTGCACGCAGTCCTGTTATAGTTGAGTTGCCTAGTTAGAGACTGGATTCTGTTATGAGTTAAGTCTACAGTTCTCGAAGCTAGTTTCCAGTATTATCCTAGTGAAAGTCTAGCCTTGTGCACACCGATCAAATTTCCATAACGCCATTTTTGAAATTATCGATTGTTTTTGACTTGCAGGTTGGCAAGTGCTTTAAGTTATCTTCGAAAGCTTATTTTATTATATCGTTTTTAATGTTTTCTCATTTTAAGTATTTTGATATAATAATACTATTATTTTTCCATATGATATAATATGGCTGGGAGAACGTCCGAGTTACTCCCCACTGACGTGGCTGTTATGTTTATAACATGACAGGTATTTGCTGCTGGGTTTTGGGTGTGAGCTAGCGAGTAGCATGGATCCTACTCTTTCTTCATTCTTGTAATTTATGGATTTGTATAAACCCATTTGAAGATTTTTACTTTTAGCCCTTTTGTAAAAAGTGGCCTTTGTATCGACTTACCATTTCTTTTAATAAGATATAGTTTGTCAGTGTGTTTTAATCCCAACTCTACAGTGTTTCCGCCACTGTACTGCGTTAGATTTTCTAGGGGATTACAGAAGGTATAGAGTGAAAACAATGGATGTTACAATATTTCCGCCACAACAAAAGAACTAGGTTATCAGGCCACCGATTGATTAGTAGAGGCCGCTATAGTGCGAGCGGGACTGGGTGTTGACATCTATCGGATGTAGGATTCCCAATACGTACCCTCACCCCTTACTCAGAATCGACGGTTTCTGGATGTCCGAAACCATTGACAATGAGAGTCATTCCAGGCATGGAGTGCTTAAGGGTACAAGTCTTTATCTTTAGGTCCCGTGCCCCTCAACTTTGAGCAGGCTAAGGATCAAAGTTGACTTGAACGGTGTCCGAGTCCCCATAATTGACTCGGTGGCGACTCCACAAATCGACAACGAATTCAGTTCACTAAAAAGGTCGCCTTACCAAATGAATCGGCCTTTAAACATTTAAAACCACGACTCGATCGATTCCAAACGGAAACACGGGTGCCCGCACCCGTCTAGTACAAGTCCGGATCGTCATCTGAATCGACGTCCGAGACATCGCCCCATACGCGAGATCAGACCGGCCCCCGATAGGGAGGGGCCGCGTGGGTGGCCGCCGCCACACGATGAAAAACCAGATCGGTCCCGCGCGGGGCGCCTGGCGGAGCGGACGGACGTCCACAGGACGATACTTTCATTCCTATTTCCAAGAGGAACTCTTCCTATACAAAATCTAAGGAGACTATTGTGGAGCCCTTTGTCCTGGGAAATTTATTCCAGGTACTCCTTGAGAGTCAGGTGAACTAGGTGGTACCTTAGTTCTTCCTAGTGTATCTCAGGGCTTGGAAAGTAGGGTTGGATCTGGTTACGGGAAAGAACTGATCCCCTCACTTTCCCCTGATGTTAGCACTAAAAAGCTCCCTGTAATGCACCAAGCATATTCAGAGGTGGTTTTAAGTGAGGATCCTGTCCCTCCTGATAAATGAAGGTCACATCCTGGAATATAAGAGGGTTCAATAGCCCAATAAAACGGGGATTTTTTGTTTTCTAATAAGCCTAATGTCTTTGCTTTACTTGAGACCAGGGTGAAGTTGAATAAAGCTGATAAAATTATCAGAGACAAGTTCAAAAGTTGGAAAGTGGTTACTAATTACTCCTCCCATTATAATGGCAGGATCTGGCTTTTCTTTAATCCTACTACTGTGTCTATTAATCAGACTACTAGCTCTTCTTAGCATATTTCCTGCTTGGTTTCTCATCATCTTTCTCAGTCATCATTCTGGCTTAGTGCCATCTATGGTTTGAATGAGGGGAAGGACAGAGTGGAACTTTGGTCTAAGTTGGTGTCTCTTAATCCTGCCGGCCCTTGGTTGGCTTTGGGGAATTTCAATGTGGTTAGGAGTCCAGAAGAGAAGTTTGGGAATAATCCTTCTGACTTACAAGACATGATTGATTTTAACAACTGCTTGCAGCAATGTGCTCTTGAGGATAGATAAGTACTGGTCTGGATATGACTTGGACCAACAAACAGGAGCCTTCTTCTAGAATTTGGTCCAAACTGGATAGGGTGTTTGTTAATCTTAATTGGGTTTCAAGCTTCTCTTCTTCTACTACTACTGTGACTGAGTCAGGTATCTCTGATCATTCTCCATTAATTATTGATATTTCTTCTGAAAAAGTGACTCCTAAAAGGTTTAGCTTCCTGAACAGTTGGTGTGATCATCCTGATTACTTACCCACTGATCAGGCAGCTTGGAATGTTGCAGTGTCTGGCTCTCCCATGTATTGCTTTTTCTATAAGATTAAATCTGTTAAGAAAGCCTTGAAGGTTTTCCCTAAGCAAAACTTCTCTAGCATCTCCTCTAGAGTGGTTAAGGCTAAGGATGCACTTCTTAGTTGTCAAAAGAATCTTCATAATGAACCTTTTTCTCATGACCTTATGGAGGAGGAAAGTGTCTTAAACAACAGTTACACCAGTCTTAAAAAGTCTGAAATTAGTATGCTGCAGCAAAGGGCTAAGGTGAAGCACATTCGGCTTTTTGATTGCTCTTCCAAATACTTCTATGAAAAAATCTCTTAAAGGAGAACTCAACAAATGTTAGGGGCCGTTACTGATTCTAAGGGTATCCTTCAAAAAGGTCCTAAAGCTGTTGCACAGGCATTTCAGGATTACTATTCTAATCTGCTAAGTAAAAGTGTTCATGTAGTAGATTTTCCTGTGCCTGCTGAGCTTCATCATGATCAGGCTCTTGGCCTAACTGCTCCTATTTCACCTGAGGAAATTAGGGCTGCAGTTTTTCACATGGATATCAATAGTAGTCCTGGTATTGATGGATTTTCAGCAGGGTTTTTTAAGTCTGCTTGGAACATAGTTGGAGTTGTTTTCTGTAAAGCAGCAACTTGTTTCTTTAAAACTGGTAAAATGTCTAAGCAGACCCACTCTACTTTAATTTATCTTATTCCTAAGAAGCCTGGTGCAAGTAGTGTTTTGGAGTTTAGACCCATTTCTTGCTGCACTGTGTTCTATAAAGCAATATCCAAAGTCATTGCAAACAGGCTAAAAGGGGTCTTGCCTACTCTAGTAGGTGAAGAACAAGTTGCCTTTGTCCAAGGCAAAAGCATTTTTGAAAATATTCTTCTTTCTCAAGGGCTGGTTAAGGGCTATTCTAGGAAGTATCTCCTACCTAGATGCCTTGTCAAAGTTGATATTAGGAAAGCATTTGATTCCTTGCAATGGAGATTTATTGAAAGGATGTTTGCAGGGTTCGGGTTTCCCTCTCTCTTCATTAAGTGGATTATGGGTTGTATTTCTTCTCCTTGGTACTCTTTTAATTTGAATGGTGGGATTGAAGGGTTCTTTCAAGGGAAAAGTGGAGTTCGACAAGGGGACCCTTTGTCTCCTTACATTTTTGTACTGAGTATGGAAGTTCTTTCTCAGCAACTCAGGAAGATCTGTCTTCAGACAAATGTTTCTTTTCATCCTAAATGCACCAAGATAAACCTTACTCATTTGGTGTTTGCTGATGACTTGATGATTTTCTCAAGAGGTGATCTCCCTTCTGTTTTGGCTATTAAACATGCTCTAAATGACTTTGGTATGGTTTCAAGACTCTATGAAAATCTAGATAAGACTTGTATGTATTTTGGAGGAGTTGCACCTGGTGTGCAGGCTCTAATAAAAAAGCTAACTCGTTTCATTATTGGTGAATTCCCCTTTAGATACCTTGGTATGCCTCTTAGTGATTCTAAAATTGTTGTAAGGCTTTTTGACCCTTTTATTCTGAAAATTCAGAGGGTTATTAATCATTGGTCTTCTTCATTCCTGTCCTATGCTGGTAAGCTGCAACTTTTAAGCTCTGTGGTCTTTGGTCTAGAGAATATTTGGTGCTCTAGTGTGCTATTTCTCAAATCAGTCCTCAAAGTAGTTAATAAACTTTGTAAAGACTTCTTTTGGGGCATCAAGCCTAGAGAGAAAAGGCTAGTTTTTAAAAAATGGAAGGACATCTGCTTACCCATGGAAGTACGGTGGTTTGAATCTTAAAGATCTGGAAGCATGGAAGCGAGCTCTTTTGGCTAAAGGAATCTGGCAACTTTCTGGAGGGGTTGGAGGGATTTGGATCAAATGGTGTAATGTTTACATTCTCAACAATACATCTACTTGGAATCTGACCTTCAAGGATCCTTATCTAGCTGTCATAAAGGACCTTATTCATGTGAAAGATTATTGCATCAAACTGTGTGGTTCAGTGGAGGAAGCAATAGTAGTAGTTGTAGTAGTAGTAGTAATAATAATAATAATAATAATAATAGTAATAGTAATAGTAATAGTAATAGTAATAGTAATAGTAATAGTAATAGTAGCTGTAGTAGTAGCAGTAGTAATAATAATAGTAATAGTAGTAGTAGTAGTAGCAGCAACAACAACAACAACAACAACAACAATAATAATAATTGCCGCCGTCTGTGGGGAACACGAGTTAAGATTCCTCAAAGAACAAAAAAACCATCAAGAGATGCATCAAATCGAAGAAGTGGAAATAGATGTTGATCCGGCGGGACAGATGATCGAAGAAGGTTACGCCAGAGGACCTGGTAGGCGGAATAGCAACAACCCCCAGACACCTGGGTTTCTCAAGCACTGACGGTGCTAGGGGCATGAAGCGAACCACCGCTAGGAATATTCAGAGAAAAGCAAAGAAGGCGGCCTGGGGGTACATTCAGGCAAAGAACCGCCTCATAACCGCCACCCAGGAGCAACCGCCTCAGCAGAAGGACGGATCTGTCAACACCGTGGAATCGATAGCGTTTTCAGAAAAATGATCTCTGTCTCATGGAATGCGGGATTGGCTGAAGCCAAAAGAGCCCATTTCGAAACGCCTGGGCCGAGGGAGACCGGGCTGTTCAGCAGGCTGACACCAGCCGGGGAGCAGCAAAAGGCACCATGACTGTCAAAGAGCATGCTGGCGCGGCTCAATCAGGGCCAACCTATTGCGCCAAGGCACCGTCAGACCAAGGGTCAGGGGCCCGAGCTCCCGCGGCCACCTCAGAAAAAGCGACCCAGGCATCGCTCCCTTGAAAGAGAGGACGACACAGCGAGTAGGCATACGCCCAAGCTCCGCTATCCTAGTGCTAAAAATCGACCCCTGACAAATGGGATGACTACGGTTATTACTCTACGGAGAGCCGATCTAAGGTACCGGGCAGGCCTACAAGAACACTGCTCCACCCTAATGTTCAGAGTTGTCTCATTCTTAAGATAAAGATGCCCACGGTCAAGTTCAACGGAACCATCGACCTGAGGATCATCTGGCCGCTTATGAGAGTCACATGGGCATGTACGACGCGATGATGCCGCATGGTGCAAAATCTTCCCTACAACCTTGGTGAGGTTGGCCCAGGGGTGGTTCCGCGACAAGCCACGGGGTCAATATACGTCTTTGAAGAATTGGTGGAAGCCTTCCTAGATCAGTATGCTGGGAATAAAAGGCGCAGGTTGACTCGCTTTGACCTAATGACCTTGAAGCAGAAGAAGGGCGAGTCCATCAGGGAGTACCTTAAGAGGTTTGACCTGGCTTTCCAGCAGGTCAGAGAGATTGATGACCCCACTACGGCCTACGCTCTAACTAACTCCCTGCTGCCATGGGAGATAAAAAAGCAGCTTATCTGAGCCTAGCCCGAATCCTTGGCTAAGGTGCGGAAGATAGCTAAAGGCTTCATGCTCCAGGAGGAATACCACAGCCTGCCGGATACCCCCGCGACTAATAGACCTTAGAGGGGACCACAGGGTGGGCACAGCAAGGGAGAGTCAACGGGAAAGCAGAAAGTAGAAGAAGGGGACGCCCCAAGAAGGTAGCACGTAACGTATCAACCAAAGTTTGACAGTTACACCGCCCTCAACAAGTCAAGGGCTGAAATATTCGAGATGGAAAAAGAAGTAGCAAAATGGAATCGCCCAAACAAACCGCGTAACCCAAAAGGCGACCCGAAGAAATTCTGCACGTTCCATGACAGCATAGGGCACACAAATGAAGAGCGCCAACACCTAAAAGACGAGATAGAGAAGCTCATTAGAAATGGCTGGCTTAGCATCTATGCCGCCAGGAATAAAAACCAAAAGGTCACTACAGAAAGACCAGAAGGCTCGGTGCAGGACCGCATGGTCATTCATGTAGTATCAGGGGACGTTGGCTGCCAGACAAGCCGAAGGGGCCAGAAACGACAGCTCCGCGAGTTCTGAAATCAGATCTACTATGCAGAAAAAGCTGGGAGCCCGACCGGCCTGACTCTCAGCATAACCCCAGAAGACTCAGGCCGAGTAATCTACCCCCACAGTGACCCCCCTAGTACTGTCGTTTGTTATTAGTAACCAGATTGTAAAGAGGTGTATGGTGGACACCGGCGCATGTACAAATCTACTATATAAGGATGCCTTCGAAAATATGAACCTGGAAAGGTGGCATCTGAAGCCTACCCCAGGGTCCCTATACGGATTTAATGGCGCAGGCATCCTCTCAATGGGGATAATTGAACTGCCTGTCACATTCGGAGAGGGGCATCAGCCAGGAATATTCGCGCATCCTTTGTAGGTGTGGACGCAAAGTCAACATACAATGCCCTCATTGGCAGAGCCACCCTTGACGAGGTAGAGGCAACCATATCTATCAAGGCACTAACCGTAGCCTATGTCACTCACTTCGGCATGGAGGGCAAGGTTCACGGAGACCAAGAATCAGGCAGACAGTGTTACTTGGTCGCGCTTCGCACCCATGAGACTGAAATAAAAGGTAAGAGAAAGGCAGATAGTTCCCCCAGCGAAGAAGGAGAGATTCTGGTTGACTACCTGACCATGGAAAAGCCAGAAGATCGCCCAGAACCCGGGGGCGAAAGCATGCTGGTGGAGCTAAAGCCAGGAAGGCCAGTCCTGGTCGACACTGATCTGGAAGAACCTTACAGAGGAAAGCTGATCAAAGTCCTACAGGACAATAAAGACATCTTTGCTTACTCGACTGACGAAATGCCAGGGGTTGACCCAAGTCATATTGTTCACAAGCTTAACGTCAACCCGGAGGCTCGACCTGTAAAGCAGAAGAAGATAAACATGTCAGCGGAGAAAGACCTGGCCATCAAAGAGGAAATTGAGAAGCTCTTAAAGGCTGACTTCATCCAGAGCTGCGACTACCCTAAGTGGCTCGCCAATGTGGTGATGGTAACGAAGGCGTCCGGGGCCTAGAGAATGTGCGTGGACTTCACCAACCTTAACAAAGCTTGTTCAAAAGATTGTTACCCCCTGCCAAGAATCGATCAGCTGGTCGACGCCACCAGTGGACACTCGATGCTGAGCTTCTTGGAAGCCTTCTCAGAGTACCACCAAGTATACCCATAACAGCCAGATAGAGTGAAGTGCGCATTTATCTCAAGTGTAGGGACATACATGTACAAAATGATGCCCTTCGGCCTTAAGAACGACGCGGGGGCGACATATCAGCGCCTGGTGGACATGGTGTTTGAGAGACAAAAGGGGAGAAACCTGGAGGCATACGTGGATGACGCCATCGTTAAAAGCAGAGGAGACGCAGAACATCTGGAGGACCTGAAAGAGACATTCGCTTCCCTGCGAGTCTATCAGATGAAGTTAAACCCCAAAAAATGTACCTTTGGGGTGCGATCTAGAAAATTCCTAGGGTTCCTCGTCAGTGCCTGAGGGATTGACGCTAACACTGAGAAGGTAAAAGCAGTTCTAGACCTTCTAGAGCCAAGAATGATCAGGGACATACAATGGCTGACAGGCCGAATGCCTGCCCTGGCACGATTCATTGCGAGGTCTACAAACAAGTCAACACCCTACTTTAAAATACTAAAGGGGAATAAACAGTTCAAATGGGAGGCAGAACAAAAAGAAGCTTTCGAGCAGTTGAAAGAACATCTGAAACAGCTGTCGACCCTCGCTAGGCTAGTGACAGGGGAAAAGCTCTTTCTATACATAGTGGTGAAAAATTCAACCGTAAGTGCAGTCATCCTAAGGGAAGAAGTCGGGTCTCAGCAACCAATTTACTTCGTAAATCACGCCTTGGGGGCAGCTGAGAGAAACTACTCGGTGGTCGAGAAGGCGGCATATGTAGTAATTATTGCAGCACGGAAGCTTAGGCCATATTTCGACGCTCACCCTATCGTCATATTAACCGACCAACCCCTAGAAAAAGTAATGGAAAAGATCGAAAAACCCGGGAGACTGTTAAAATGGGCTATAGAGCTGAGCGGGCTGAGAATATCCTACTCGTCCAGGACCGCCATCAAGGCACAGGCTCTGGCAGATTTCCTAGCAGAGTGCTCCCACTCGGAAGAGGACGACCCCCCAACCGACGAATGGATGGTATACACGGATAGCTCGTCCACAACCAACGGTGCAGAGGCAGGGGGCGTGCTAACCAGCCTTGAAGGTGTAATACCCCGATTTTATAAAATAAATTAATTTAAAGTTATGTTAGTATATTTTTTTGTTTACGATTTAACTCGTAATTCTTAAAATTAATATAAAACGAATTTATTGTTGAAATCGTTTCAAACTCCTAAAATCCTATTTGACTCAGAAACACTTCTTATATTTAAAACATATTTTTCTGTTTCGATTTATTTTATACAATTAATTTAATTCTTATCGAAAATATTGTAATACCCCGATTTTATAAAACAAATTAATTTAAAGTTATGTTCGTATTTTATTTTGTTTACGATTTAACTCGTAATTCTTAAAATTAATATAAAACGAATTTATTGTTTAAATCGTTTCAAACTCCTAAAATCCTATTTGACTCAGAAACACTTCTTATATTTAAAGCATATTTTTCTGTTTCGATTTATTTTATACAGTTAAGTTTATTTATATTAAGTTTTGTCAAAACATTTATTTCATTTCCTCGAGAAATCAATTTAATTCACTTCCTCGAAAATTTATTATTTATCGGAAAATATTATTTGATCGTCCATTTCTGTCAGCTTCGTTTTCGTCTCGAGTACTTTATTTACTCATTTTATTTGACGGTCCGATTATTTATTAATTTTATTAACTTATTTTAACCCGATTCATGGGTCAGTCAACTTATCGATTCGAAATTTGTTTAATCAGTATTTCTAACCCGATTCATTTAATTAACCCGTATACATCGTATACATATCATCTCGGAATCCGTACACTTGTTTTGATGATGAGTATTCACCCCACTTGTGCTAGTGTACACCTCCTTTGTCTTCTTTTCATTTTTTTTCCACCCTCTTTACTGTCACATTCACTCCTCCACCGCTTCATTCATCCCCTCTTTCTTTCTTTTTATTTTTTTTCCCACCGTTTCATCTATGGGATGCTGGCCGCTGCATGTTTATGCGTTTGCTATTTACTCCTTCTTCTTCGTCCAACAGCCTCACGCACAATCTCCTTATGCATGTTGTTTTTGATGTTCGCGGCTGCTACTTCGGGTTCCCCTTTCTCCCCCCCTGTTCTGTTTCTTTGTGGCGTCATATCTATTTCTAGCCGCCGCTGCTGCTACTACTGTTGTCCCCATCATCATCTCGTTCGCTGCTGCTCTTCGCTGCTGTTAGTTGCTGTGCGTATGTTGTGGTCGTTTTATCGTTTTTGGTCGGTTTCCGTTGTTGCTGTTTCGTGGTGGTCTCCTTTCACTTGTTTCGATTCTTCCAGCTGCCTCTTTGTCGTTTAATTCCGTCAATTGGTAATTCCTTTTCCCTTTTTATTTTCTCGTCCTCCTTGTGCGTTTCTTTTTCCTTCTCTCCTCATTCTTCTTTTGTTATTGCTGCTGCTATGCGTTAGTACGTGTTGCTGCGTTTCGTTCGTCGTTTTGTTGCTTTTGTCTTCTCATAAACACTGTTTTGTGATTCCCTTCTCTTCGTTCCTCTACTCTTAGAGTCTCGTTTCTTTTGTTCGATTCATCTGATGCTACGGTTGCTACTAATATCATTTCGTTGCCGCTATTATGTTTGATTACTGCTACTGCCGTTCTTCTTTCTCTAACCTGTTTTCTTCTTCCTCTTTGTTTTGTTTTACTGCTGCTGTTACGTTATGCAGTTGCCCGGATTCAATTATGCTGCTATTGTTTTCACTACTACTCCGGTTGCTTTCATGCCTGAAGTTCGATGCTGCTATTGCTCCTATTAATCGCATCTTCAATTTGTTGTTTCTGTTGATGCGTTGCTGATCGGTGTTGCTGTCCTTCATTGTAATGCTGCTGTTGTGTTGGTTTTGTTGCTACTGCTGCGTTTCCCCGTTTATCTCGGTTTAGTTTTAATTCATCCTCGTTTGTTTCATTCCTCTTCATTTTTTTATCTCATCATACTGTTGCTCGTTTGGGTTGTCATTTCCGTTGTCTTCTCTGCCCCTTTCCTTCTTTTCTTTTGTCTTTTTCCGCTACCATTACCTCTAGGTTAATGGCCTTCTGCTGTCCCTCTGTTCTCATTCCTCGTCTTTCTGCTACTAAAGTCTAGCGGTTCTACAACTTGGAGCTTAAAGACGACATTTCTTCTAATTTGAAGCTTGGATTGATCGAGAAGGACGAGTACGATTTCGTTTCGGATATCGACTCAAGGTAACTTTAGGACGTTACTCGATTTTATATCGTATGTTTGAGTAGTAGTATGTAGTAAATATTTTAAGTTCGGTTTTCTATTTTTAGCAATTTATTACTGCTAATTATATTAATTTTAAATCGTTACCTTATAAACATTTTTTTATAACTTTCGATATCGTTTTATAAATCGTTAGTAATTTAATTATTTATGATCGTTATAATATTTTGTTGGTCATCGTGACACTAGTAACTAAATATTATCGATTTCATATTTTCCTCTTATTATGTTAATTTATAATTTTAAACTCAAAATCGTATTTTTATATTATAATCGAGATTTGTAAACTCATTTAATAAATTAATTTCATTTTACGACTTATATTAATAAATGAGAAAATAGTCGATTTTGTTTTAAATACATTTTTAGTCGAGTCTATTTTCAGTAAACTCAGTATTATTTCTCGTTGATCCACGATTGATTATTTTTAGTAAAATCCGTATTATTTATTGATAAAAACTATTTGCTAAAAATAATTTGAAAACTTTATAAAATCTAGTTTAATTTATAAAACTCGGCGACTCAATTAATTCTGATAGCGTTTTTCTTAAAACATCTATTTACTAAAATTTATAGTTTTAACTTGATTTCCTAATTATTTATAAAATACTATTTATTGACATTGTTCCGGTATTGGAATCAATTAACCCGATTCGGAATTCGGGCTTGAGATGTACGATATTGCTTTGAATTAACAATTGGTCAATCTTGCCGACCTCTCATTCCTCCTACTCCACTGGTCGGACCTTCCCGGCGGAATGGGCTAAATCCCTGCACACAGAACGCACAGGGCCTCGGAGGTTGTCCGAGGAAACCCTCTCCGATGGCTAAGTCAGTCCGTGAATGCCTTAAAGAACCTAGCTCGTGAGGAACTAGGTGACATTTTTAGAGTAAGAGTTCTAGAGAGAGAAAATCCAACCCCTTTCTTGTGGGAAATGGAAGAGTGTTTATACCTTCCCACAAGAGAGGGAAGTAGAGGGAGGATGGGTGGATGAGGAGGTAACGAGTGGCTTCACCTCATCCACCCATTCTCATTTACCTTAGGCGAAATGACGAGGAGGTCCCTCGGCGATCCCTGCCCTGCCTGTGGAGAATGGCCAGAAGACAGGCAGGTGGGGGTTATGCGAAGACTGGGTTTGGCAGACCGCCCCTCCCCGTCGGGCAGGCGGTCATCTGAAGTTCCCCGTGGGTTCTCTTTTTAATAACTTTGCTCTGATTGTCTACCAAGTCGGTTCCGGGGCTCCTTGGGTAGAGCCTTCTGAGGGCCTGCTTAGCAGGCGGTCCGGAGCAGGCTGCCGACCCTCATCAATTGGCCCTCGCAAGCTGGGAGGGAGTAAGGCTTCCTTCCGGCTGGCGACTTTTTCTTAGATGGAGGGAGGTTGCCTTATTTTCGCCTTCACTGCTGCATTTAATGCGTTTGTACTTTCCCGAGGAAAGAAGTGTTAATTGTGTCAGGTATACAAAGAGTTGAGAGGTCTTTTGCAATGATTACCCTTCATGCTTGGTGGATTTTCGGGCAATGTGAGGACTTCGCGATTGGTGGCATTCCCCGCCAGGATGGTTGAGATGCCATTTAATGCTTCATTTCTTTTGTATAAATTCCAGCTCCCTTCGCCATTTTGTTATTTCATTCTCAATTCTTCAACTTTTCTTTGTCGAATCATGGTTTGGATCAAGAAATCTATTACTCGCCATAGAGTTCGCACCGTTACCTTTCTTTTTAAGGGATTTTGGAGACTCAGGTATGCTCGGGCGGCTTACCGGGCCCTTCGCCGCAGCCGTCGTCCACGGCCACATCCCCGTCGGAGTATTAAGAAGGCTACCATTAGGGCGGGGAAGTGCCCTAGAATATCCTCGCCTCCTGCTGCTTCCAGGTTCAAGCGCTGCCTTCAAGGGGGAGGGTGCTTTTATCGGGGTTGCCGTGAGTGTTTCTCATGGTTACACCCTGAACAGTTCGACCCCGACTGTTCTGAGCAGACTCTTCCCTGGGGTCAGGCCCTTCCTCTCCAGTGAAGAAAACAGGCTGCGGTACTTGTGATGACTCCCAGACAGTTCCCTATGGCAGGGACTGGGACGTCAGCAGCCGGCACTCTAAAGACAGTGAGGGTCTAGGCTGTTCGAGCGACAGAGACGAGGATGGACTCCCTGATGATCCCTTCAAGGATTCCTCAGACTGGGATTGGGGATCGGACTTTGGAGGCCAAGACAGCCCTGGGGATTATTCTCCAGACTTAGGTGATGACTAGGCCTGCTTGCAGGGTGCAGGCGTATTGAGCCGGAAATCCAGGCTCCTCTTGTATTTTTTTTCTTTGCCAGGCATGATATGTAACTTGTCCTTTTTTCATCAAAGTTAATGAAAAAATCCGGGCGACTTTGTTATTTGCTCTCTTTTTTTTTTTTAATGCGGGGATGACGTTGCTAACTGACTTTCCCTCTGACACTTTCGCTTTTTTCGAGGCCCTTCTTGGGAAGGGGTGAGCGGCTCATGTTCAAAGTGTGACACGTGGGGTAGATTGTTGGGGACGTTTTGTCAGAGAGGCGACCTTTTTGGCAACCTGGGCTTTATATAAGCCCTTCCCCTCCTTCATTTCTTTCTTTTACACTTTTCGAAACTCGTAGTCCCTCTCATACTCCCAAACCGTCTTTGTTGCTGAGAACTTCGTGAGACCAAGGAGTGCTTACTGTCACACTTTCCGGCGACGACCAATGTTCTAGGTTAGGATCTCTCTTTAAATCTTCGCCCTTTTTCCCTTTTATCGATACTTTTTTCTTTATAAACCAGTATGTCTCGAGTTCGGGCTTTCTCTTTTAGTTCACTGTCTGAGAGGGCTGAGGGTAGAGACGGGAGTAGACACGATCTAGCCTCCTCTTCTAGGGTTGGGCCCAGGGAGGAGGATCGCCTTGACAGGGGGGAAGGTGCTGAATCCCCCGAACCCGCTCCCTTCGACGTTGTTGATTCAGACAACGAGGCACTGGAGGTGGACCCCTCCAGGATTGCCGGCTCCCTCATTCGCAGGGAGAGAGGGAAAACTTATTATTTGGATAAGAAAAAATACTTGATTCCTCTAAAAACCTACCACGAAGCCAAGAATAAGGATTTGATTTTAGAAAGTAATGCTGCCGAGGAAATCGAGAAATTTTACAATTTCGGGGAGGGGTATACAGTCGTAGTTCCAGGGCAAAAGGACACAGTATGCTGCCCCCCTGAAGGTTGTGTGGCTGTTTACCACAAGAGCTTGGAATTCGGTCTGCGATTCCCTCTTCACCCTTTCCTGGAGGAGACCTTCAGGAGAATGAACGTGGCTATAGCCAAACTGACTGGCACAGCCATTAGGTTCCTGATAGCCTATACCTGGACCTGTCTTTTTCACGGTGAGGGGACTTATATTGACGCCCTCCGTTTTATGGTTGGGCTAAAAATGGTGTCTTCGTCAGGGGGAGACGGCTCCTCTGGGTACTGGTCCCTCCAGAGATAGAAGAAATATGCTCTAGTCTGGCCGGCTTTAAGCAGCCTGAAAGACTGGAAGAATAATTTCCTGTATGTACATAGCGCGTCTGGGTGGCGGATTCCTAAGCATTTTAGGAATCATGTTCATACCCGTATGGAAACTCGCGAAGAGTATCATCCAGGCGTCGGGGGGAAGGCCCTGGAAGTAAAGCTGAGTGCGAAAGAAGAGATATTAGTCAAGAAGTTTGAAATTGTTGCGGATAAGTCTGGTGTTTTTGGCCCTGCTTTCTGGCTCCCCCACGCGGAGCTCATAGCCACAGACAAATACTTGCTTCCATTGGGTATGATCCCTAGCCTTGAAGGTAGTTCTAGGGGGCTTTTGCTGGCGCGATTTTTCTAAGACTTTATTTCTTTGCTTTTTAGCTGGCTGCCCTTTTTTTTCTGCAGATTCCGCTTCTCGTCGTTGGACAAGGAAGCAGGTTAAGAGGTTAGGTTTGAGTGAGGAGTTCTTCATCGTTTCGAAGCGTCCTTCCTCCCTTCAAATTTCAAGAAAGGGCAGAAAAGTTTAATGAGGCTCGTCAAGGATCTCGCTACTGGCCGGAGGCTGCCTCTTCCCCCACGTCTGTCGTCGGCAAAGCCGGCGACTCCTCCCCCCAGCATCCAGGATGGGGAGGCTGAAGTTACCTCAGGGGCCACTCCTTCCCCTGGATGTAGGCAAGGTGACTCTCCAGCCGGGACTCGTGTTCCCCAGGGATCGCTCCCTGCGAACTCTGAGGGGACTGGGGAGAGCGTCCCCCTGGAGCTGAGAAGGAAGAGGGATAGGGAGCCCTCTGGGACTACTCCTGTGGTGGACTTGGAGGCTGACGTTTGTACCCCTGAGGCAAAACACCCTGCTCGTGATATTCCGAGCACCCTTTTTCAGGAGGAGAATACGGAGTTTCATTATACTGCTGGCGACAGCGTAGAAGTGTCGGGCCTGCTCTCCGATTCTGGCGCCGTTCTAGCCGACCGTCTTACCAAGTCTGTAACTTCAACTTCTCACCAAGTGATTCAGTATATCCAGCGTACCTCCGAGGTGTTGCTGGCGTCTGCTGAGCTGGCGGCTCTAAGCCGTTTGAGCGACGAAGAGCTGACTGTCACACCCGGGGCTCCCCCTCCTGACCGTCTGGCTATGGTGGAAAGGGACATAACTTTGATAAATAACTTGAAAGATAAGCTGGCTAAGCAGGAGAGCGAGCTAGAGGAAGCGAGGAGTCAGGCAGGCCAATGGAAGCTTCAAGGAGAGAGAGTTGTGAGGGAAGAAGCTAAGTTTGAAGCTGAGCTGAAGGAGAGTCGCTTGGAGATGAAGCAGGCTACCCTTTCTCTGGCTGAGATGGAGCACCTAAAAAGGAAGACATGTAACACCCCGGCCCATTCTTAGGACCGGAAATGTTAACCGCGGTAGCTCGCCAGGCTTTGTACTGGTCCCACAGACCAACACGAGTCCTTTCCAGCACATTTTGTCCTCACTCATGTGCATCCTGGAAACCTTCTCAGGAGGTCACTCATCCTAAGATTGCTCCCAGCCAAGCACGCTTAACTGCGGAGTTCTTTTGCATGGATGACCAGAAAAGGAAGTGCACTTTGTTGATATGAGTAGTACTTAAAATCCCTTTAAGCAAAGCTCATAAATAGGACATCTTCAATCAATGTGGGGTGTTTCAAGACAGCTGATCTGGAGGAACACCTGTCCAAAGCTGACTCAACCTTTGAGCAGGCCAAGAAAGAATGGAAGAAGGAGAAGGATGCCCTCGTGGAGAAGACCGATGCTGCGGTGGACGCAAGCTTTGTGAGTGGGGCCAATTCTTCCCTGGAGCTGGTGATGGAGGTGATTGGGGAGATGTTCCCTGTGTTTGATGAAGAGGCCTACCGAATTCTCTATTCTGCTAAAAACGAGGCTCGGGCGGCCAAACCCCCTGAGGCGGCTGCCGGTCCAAGCCAGGATGCTCCTTTCTTGAAATAGCCCTATTCTCTACGCTGAGCCTTGTTATGGCCAACTGTTTGTAATATTTAGTTTTTCGGATCTTTGCCATTGTCACTTTGTGAATACTTTTACCCTTCATGGGTTTTTTATGGAATGCTTTCCCTTGTTTTGGTCTGCTTTTTTTTTTTTCTCTTTTCTTCAAGGTAAGGCCTGGTGCAAGGTTGGGAGAATTGCCCCCAGTCCTTGTTAGCTGTGCGCAGCCTGGCTTGTCCCTGGCCTCTGCTAGGAGTCCAGGTGGTCTGCTCCCTGCCTGCCCAGAGGTAGGCAGGGAGGGCTTTTCCGTTTTTTATACAAGGTTGGGGGAGTTGCCCCCAGTCCTTGTCAGTTGTGCGTAGCCTGTCCTGTCCCTAGCCTCTGCTTGGAGTCCAGGGGGCCTGCCCCCTGCCTGCCCAGAGGTAGGCAGGGATGGCTTTTGCGTTTTTTATACAAGGTTGGGGGAGTTGCCCCCAGTCCTTGTCAGTTGTGCGTAGCCTGGCCTGTCCCTGGCCTCTGCTTGGAGTCCAGGGGGCCTGCCCCCTGCCTGCCCAGAGGTAGGTAGCGATGGCTTTTGCGTTTTTTATACAAGGTGGGGAATTGCCCCTAGTCCTTGTTAGCTGTGCGTAGCCTGGCCTGTCTCTGGCCTCTGCTTGGGGTCAAGGGGGCTTGCCCCCTGCCTGCCCAGAGGTAGGCAGGGAGGGCTTTTGCGTTTTTTATACAAGGCTGGGGGAATTGCCCCCAGTCCTTGTTAGCTGTGCGTAGCCTGGCCTGTCCCTGGCCTCTGCTTGGAGTCCAGGGGGCCTGCCCCCTGCCTGCCCAAAGGTAGGTAGAGGGTTTTTAGAATTTTTTTTGGGGGGTCCATTTTCCTCGGTTCTAGCAACAGGGGGGCCTCCCCTATTGCCCCCTGCTCGTTTGTGTGTGAGAGCGCAAACTTAAACAGACAACGAGTATGAATTCTTGAGTGTTATATATAAAAACTTTGTTAAAACATAAGAGTGGTCGGAGCCGTCGACATTCCATTCTGATCGTTCTCCGCCAGTACTTTTTCTTAAAGACGAGATTTTCCTAAGACTTGGTTAAACATAGTATCTTTTCAGGGTGTCGGCGTTCCAATGTGCGCTCAGCTCTTGGCCTGCTGGGTTGGCGATTTTGTATGTGCCTGTTCCCAAAATCTGGGTCACCTGGTACGGGCCTTCCCAGTTGGCACTTAGTTTGCCATGCTCCCTAAATTTTCCTACAGCCTGCGTCTTCCTTAGTACTAGGTCGCCTACCTGGAACCTTCTCTCATGTACCCTTTTGTTGTACGCCTTTCTCATTCTTTGCTGATAGGCGGCTATGTTGATGCTGACCTCCTCCCTGACTTCATGGACCAGGTCTAGGGCTTCGGCCATTGCTGCCTCGTTCTCGGCTTTGTTGTACTGTTGAGACCGTAGGGTAGGAATCCGCACTTCGATGGGTAGTAAAGCCTCTGCCCCATACACCAGGCCAAATGGCGTCTGACCTGTCGATTCTTTTCTGGTGGTCCTTATTGACCAGAGTATACTTGGTAGCTCGTCTGCCCATCTTCCTTTAAGATCATCCACCATCTTTTTGAGCCCATTTAGGATTTGTTTGTTAGCGGCCTCGGCCTGCCCATTGGTCTGCGGGTGGCAGATGGCAGAATAGGCGACGGTTATTCCATGCCCTTCCAGCCAGGCTCTTAGGGGGTCATTATCAAACTGCCTCCCATGATCAAACACTAACATTTTTTGTAGGCCGAATCTGGTTATGATGTTTCTCCAGATGACCTTCTTGACTGCCGGCTCGGTGATGTTTGGGACTGCCTCGGCTTCAACCCATTTTGTGAAGTAGTCAATCCCCACGATCAGAAACTTTCGTCCCCCTGTGGCTGTAGCAAAGGGACCCAGTATGTCCATCCCCCATTGGGCGAAAGGAATATGAGATAAAATTGTCCTGAGTTCTTGGGCTAGGGCATGAATTGATGGAGCGAAGAGTTGGCATTTTCTGCATTTCCGAGTTAAGCTCCTTGCATCTGCTAACATGGTAGGCCAATAGTAGCCTGCCCTTAGATCTTTGTGGGCCAACGATCTTCCTCCAATGTGGTGCCCGCAGATCCCTGAGTGGATGTCATCCAAAACTTCAGCGGCCTGCTCTGCCCCCAGGCATCTGAGCAGGGGGAAGGTGAGGGATTTCTTGTATAGCTCTTCATTAATTATTACGAACCATGCTGCTTTGGTCTGTATTTTCCCTTTCTGCACTGGATCAGACGGTGGGATGCCGTATTTTTTGAACTGAGTGAGGGGGGTCGTCCAGTTCTCTTATTCCTCTTCGACGATGTTGACTGTTTGACAGGCAGTAGTGGATTTCTCATGCACAACATCAACCCAAACTGACCTCCTTATTTCTTGTAGGCTGGAGCTGGCTAGTTTTGACAGGGCGTCGGCCCGATTATTCTGTGATCGGGGTATTTGCCTGATTTCATAGGATTTTAGGCTTGATAATCCCTGTGATGGTGGGAATTGTCGTGGATCCCCACCGATCAAATAATAACCGGCTAAGACCTAACAGTAGTTAGGGTAAGTCGGGTCGTGTCCACGGAGACGGTGTCGCAAGGTTTAGACTAGGTTGGCCTAAAACGAGACTATGCTACCAAACAAACACAAAGAGCTACTAATTGGTGAATTAAGATGAGAGGAGAAGAAGGGATTAGACTAACAATGAACTAGAGTAAAACAAGGCTAAATGAAATAACTAAACATAAACTAAACAATGAACTAGAGAAATGATGACTAACTAATAAAATGAATCAAAAATGGAAAGAGAGTGGGTTAGGTCGGGTTCAAAAGTGTAGTAGGGTGACTTAGGTGGTCAAGGGTGTAGGTGCCTCCTAATCACTAGAATCGGTCCGGGCTCTCGCAACTTAAACCGATGTCGAGGTGGGTCCGGGCTCTCGCTACTTAGACTCTAGTCAAGGTAAGTCCGGGCTCTCGCTACTTAGACTATCCTCAACACTATCCTCAACATGACCACATACAAGACAAACAATGAGTAGAGGAAGACTAGCATGAGAAGCATGGCCACTACAACTCAAACAAGCAATTCAACAAACACATGGTATGCCAAGTATGTGACTAACAACAAAGATTCACTCTTTACCCCTAATCAAACCCTAATCACCCATAATCTACCCTTAATCCCCCTACTAACCCACAAGAAGACTACTCACTCATAATCAAAGATAAACTAACAACAATAAGAGAAAATAACATCACAATCCAAACATCCATATTGATAAACAAGAACAATAACAAGAACACTAAGTAAAGATTCAAACTTGAGTAAATAACAAAGATTAAGAGAATAGAAATTATACCCACTACAATAGGATGAGAAATATGAGAACTTGAATTAATAAGAAACCCAAATAAAACCCCAAGGTTGTAAATCTTGGATGAGTCTTCAAGAATCTTCTTAATTACAAGACTAATTTAACTAAAATTAACTAATGATTAAAGGAAGATTAAAACTAATGAGAGGAACTAAATCTAGGGTTTATATGATGTAGAAAGGCTTAAGAGAGTCTAGGTTAAGGTAAGATACATAAACAATACAAGAGGGAAGTATTTATAGGGGTACAAGAATGAAGGAGGAGGAAAATAAGAGTTCCGGCTACAGCGAGTTGGTCCCGACCGGGACGGTCTGATCCCGTCCGGGACGGACTGATCCCGACCGGGACGGGTCGGTCCCGACCAGGACGGGTCCAAAACAGTAGCATGGCAATTCGTGCACCTCATCCCGGACGGGTTGAGGCCATACCCGTCGGGGATGAGTCATGTAGGCCTCCAATATGATCCTTTTGGTTCCTCCTTACTTCACATGGACTTCTCATCGATTCTCGGGACTCGGGATCGGGTCTCGGAGGCTCGGGATTGGGTTCCAAGGTCTCGGGGTCGAATCCAAGGCATCGAGTGATCGTTCCTCCGCTTCGTTGGCTCCGAAAAGTGTATGTATCGAGTCGGAATTGCTCCAACTCGTCATGAATGGTCTCGGGAACCTGAAACGAGCTAGAGGAAGCATAAGTAGCCCATAAATCGCTCCCAAGGAGCGATTCCACAAGGAAAATGGGACCAAAATACTACGAAATAGGCACTACAAACTACACTTATCACCCTGCCTCACCTTTTCTAGGTAGGTGGCCATGGCCTGATCCCTAGCCTCGTATTCTCCGTTGATTTGATTGGCAATGAGCTGGGAGTCAGTTGCTAGTATAATCCGCTCTGCACCTGCAGCCTTAGCTAGATTTATTCCCGCAAGTACGGCCTCATACTCTGCCTCGTTGTTTGATGCGAGGAAGGTGAATCTGAGTGCATGCTCAAAATCCACTCCTTCAGGGCTGGTCAGCACGACACCTGCCCCTGCACCATTGGCCGTTGAGGACCCGTCAGTGTATACTATCCTTTCTTCGGTGGGGGGTTCCTCTTCCCCTGAATGAGAACATTCAGCCAGGAAGTCCGCCAGGGCCTGTGCCTTGATGGCTGTCCTGGGTTGGTATGATATCCCCAGTCCGCTTAACTCAATTGCCCATTTTAGCAGCCTTCCTGATTTTTCAAATTTTTCCAATATCTTCTCTAGTGGCTGGTCGGTGAGGACCACAACAGGGCGTGCGTCGAAGTAGGGCCTGAGTTTTCTGGCTGCTATAACGACTGCATAGGCGACTTTTTCTACCATAGGATAGTTTCTTTCAGCTGCCCTCAAGGCGTGACTTACAAAGTAGATGGGCTGCTGTGAGCCTGCTTCTTCTTTCAGGATGACTGCACTCACCGTTGAGTTGGTGACAACAATGTATAGGTATAGTTTTTCTCCGGCCACTGGTCTCGCCTAGGTAGGGAGCTTTTTCAGATGCTCCTTCAATTGTTCGAAGGCTTTCTTTTGCTCATCCTCCCATTTGAATTGCTTGTTTCCTTTCAATACTTTGAAGAAAGGGGTCGACATGTCTGCTGATCTGGCGATAAAGCGAGCCAGGGCAGCCATCCTGCCTGTGAGCCGTTGAATGTCCCTTATGGTCTTAGGCTCCGGGAGGTCTAGGACCGCCTGAATCTTTTCGGGATTGGCGTCTATCCCCCTGGAGCTGACTAAGAATCCTAAGAATTTGCCAGATAGGACTCCGAACGTGCATTTTTTTGGATTCAACTTCATTTTGTACGATCGCAAGGAGGAGAATGTTTCCTGCAGGTCCGCCAGGTGCTCCCTGTCCCCCTTGCTTTTGACAATTGCATCATCGACATAGGCTTCCAAGTTTCTCCCTTTTTGATTTTCAAAGACCTTGTCCACCAATCGCTGATAGGTGGCGCCTGCATTCTTCAGTCCAAATGGCATCATTTTATACATCTATGTTCCATGGCTGGTTATGAAGGCGCACCTCACCCTGTCAGGCTGCCAGAGGTACACTTGATGGTACCCTGAGAATGCATCCAGAAAACTTAACGTGGTATATCCACTAGTGGCATCCACCAGTTGGTCTATCCTGGGCAGGGGGTAGCAGTCCTTTGGGCAGGCTTTATTAAGATTTGTGAAGTCTACGCACATTCTCCATGCGCCCGATGACTTCTTCACCATCACAACGTTCGCCAACCACTCAGGGTAATCACAGACTTCAATGAAATCTGCTTTCAAGAGTTTTTCTATCTCCTCTTTATCGCCGCGTCTTTTTCTACGAACATATTTCTTTTCTTCTGCTTTACAGGGCGAGCCTCCTGGTTAACGTTCAGCTTGTGAACAATAAAAGCCGGGTCGACCCCTGGCATCTCATCTGCAGAGTAAGCAAATACGTCCCTGTTTTCTCTCAAGACTGCAATCAACTCTTTCTGGTAGGACTACTCCAGGTCGGCCCCTATGAGGACCTGCCTCCCTGGTTCTAAGTCCACCAGCATGCTTTCCCCTTCAGGCTCCAAGTGGGCTGCTTTTTGCTGAGCAGCCGGGATTTCACCCTCCCTGCTGGGGGAACCTTCGGATTTTCATTTTCCTTTTCTTTCTGTTTCATGGGCTTGCAGGGCCACTGAATAACAACGTCTGGCCGACTCCTGATCCCCATGGACCTTCCCTTCCATGCCAAAGTCCGTCACATAGGCTATGGTGAGGGCCCTGATTGATACAGCGGCTTCGATTTCGTCCAGGGTGGCCCGGCCTATCAGGATGTTGTATGCAGACTTTGCATCCACCACAACGAATGACGCCCTGACATTCCTGGCAGAGGCCCCCTCCCCGAATGTTACCGGTAAGTCGATAATCCCCATGGGAAGTACTCCTGCCCCACTGAACCCATACAAAGATCCAGGGGCTGGCTTCAGATGTCTTTTCTCTAAGTTCATTCTTTCAAAGGCGTCCTTGTACAAGAGGTTTGTGTAGGCGCCAGTGTCCACCATGCATCTCGTGACAATGTGATTGCTAATTTCGAGAGTTAAGACCAAAGGGTCGCTGTGCGGGTATATGACTCTTCCTGCGTCTTCAGGGGTGATGCTCAGGGTCGTGCCCTTTGGGCTTCCTGCCCTCTCGGCGTAGCAAATCTGGTTTCGCAATTCGCGGATCTGCTTTTTCTGGCTTCGTCTGCTTGTTCGTCCCGCTGCATCCCCTGACACTACATGAATTACCATGCGATTTTGGGCTGAACCTTCGGGTTTGTCTGCCGCCTCCTTTTGGGATTTGTTCCTCGCTGCATAGCTACTCAGCCAGCCGTTTCTTATGAGTTTTTCTATCTCGTCTTTTAAGTGTCGGCATTCTTCAGTGGTGTGGCCTATGCAATCGTGGAACGTGCAGAATTTCTTAGGATCCCCCTTTGGGCTGCGCGGCTTATTCGGGCGATTCCATTTCGCAGTTTCTTTCTCCAGCTCAAAGATTTCTGCCCTCGGCCTGTTGAGGGCCGTGTAGCTGTCAAACCTCGGCTGGTAAGTTGTGCGTTCTTTCTTGGGGGTATCCCCCTCCTCTTTCTGTTTGCCTGGCTCGTTTCTGCCACGTCCACCTTGCGGTCCCCCAGGCGGCCTTGCTTGGCCTGCAGGGGTGTCCGGCAGGCTGTGAAACTCTTCCTGCAGAATGAACCCTTTAGCAATTTTTCTGGCTTTTGCCAGGGTTTCAGGCTGGGCCCTGATCATCTGGTTCTTCATCTCCCCTGGGAGCAGGGAGATTGTCAGGGCGTAAGCAGCAGTTGAATCATCAATCTCCCTTACTTGTTGGTAGGACAAGTCGAATCTCTTTAGGTACTCCCTGACGCTCTCGCCCTTGTTCTGCTTTGGGGTCATAAGGTCAAAACGAGTGAGTTGTCTCCTCTTGTTCCCTGCATATTGTTCAAGGAATGCCTCGGCTAACTCTATAAAGAAACTGATTGACCCCTGGCGAAGGTCCCCGAACCATCCCTGTGCAAGCCCTACAAGGGTGGTTGGGAAGATTTTGCACCAGATTGCATCATCCACATCATACATGCCCATGTGACTTTCAAATGCCGCCAGATGGTCCTCTGGATCTGCAGTCCCATCAAACTTGACTGTGGGCATTTTAATCTTTGGGATGGGGTACTCTTGTACGTCAGGATGGAGAGGGGTCTTCGTGGGCCTGCCTACCATCCGTGACCTGCTTTCCCCAGACTAATTACCGTGAACATCCCATTGTCTAGGGGCCGGTTTCCTCGTACTGGGGGAGCGGTGTTTCAGTGGTTGCCTGCTGGTTGCCTCGTCCTCTGTGTCGAGGGAGGGTTGCCTGGTCCGCTTTCTCCGGGATTGACCGAGGCTATCATCCTGGTGATACCTTGACTCGAGCGGATGCCCCTGGTTAACCCTAGACTGTAGGCTTTGGGACAGCCCTGGAGCTGGTTGTCCTTTTGCTGCCGGTGTTAACCTGGAGAAGACTTCGCCCCGCTTTTCTCCCAGGCGTCTAGATGCAGGATCCCTGTGCTTCATTCGATCCTGCAGTCCCTGAGACAAACCTCTCTTCTCCCGGGACGTGGACTCCGTAGTGTGTATAGAGAATGCCTGTTGTTGAGCAGGCGGTTCCTGGCTGCCCGCTGTGATGCGCCTCTGCACCTGCGCGTATCCTTGAGCTGTTCTTCTTGCCTTCCTCTGAGCGTTTCTGGCGGCGGTTCGCTTCGTGCCCCCAGCCCCTTCCCTGCTTACTGAGCGGGGCTGTCTGGGGGTCATTGCGACCCTGCCTACCAGGTCCTCAGGGGTGAATTCCTGGTTGAGCATTGCGGAGAAGAAGGCAGTTGTCTGTACCATTTGAGCTGGGGTAAAGTTCAGGGTATGCCCTGGATGTGCCCCCTGCCCTGGCGCCACAGCTGTATTTGGCATGCCCAGGAGACTGGTTCACCCCATCCCCAGGATCGTGGTGGCAGGAGCTATCTCCGGCTACGGCATGCCGTATAGGGGGGTCACCGGTGGGACCGTCGGACCTACCCCTACACTAGTGTCAACAATCTCAGGCATGATTACTTTGATTGGTTAGTTTTTGTAATTGAGAATGGTTGATTTTTGTGGGTAATTCGTGGATACAACCAGATCTTTCCCACAGACGGCGCCAAATTGTTCCGGTATTGGAATCAATTAACCCGATTCGGAATTCGGGCTTGAGATGTACGATATTGCTTTGAATTAACAATTGGTCAATCTTGCCGACCTCTCCTTCCTCCTACTCCACTGGTCGGACCTTCCCGGCGGAATGGGCTGGCTCCCTGCACACAGAACGCACAGGGCCTCGGAGGTTGTCCGAGGAAACCCTCTCCGATGCCTAAGTCAGTCCTTGAATGCCTTAAAGAACCTAGCTCGTGAGGAACTAGGTGGCGTTTTTAGAGTAAGAGTTCTAGAGAGAGAAAATCCAACCCCTTTCTTGTGAGAAATGGAAGAGTATTTATACCTTCCCACAAGAGAGGGAAGTAGAGGGAGGATGGGTGGATGAGGAGGTGACAAGTGGCTTCACCTCATCCACCCATTCTCATTTACCTTAGGCGAAATGACGAGGAGGTCCCTCGGCGATCCCTGCCCTGCCCGTGGAGAATGGCCAGAAGACAGGCAGGTGGGGGTTATGCGAAGACTGGGTTTGGCAGACCGCCCCTCCCCGTCGGGCAGGCGGTCATCTGAAGTTCCCCGTGGGTTCTCCTTTTAATGACTTTGCTATGATTGTCTACCAAGTCGGTTCATGGGCTCCTTGGGTAAAGCCTTCTGAGGGCCTGCTTAGCAGGCGGTCCGGAGCAGGCTGCCGACCCTCATCAGACATATTATATTTTATTTATATTTTGAGTAACGAATTTAGAAATATAATAAAGTTACGATAATGATGATAATAATAAAATGATTAATTTTGTTAGAAATTCTATTTTTATACATTTTCACTAATTTTAATAACTTACGTATTTTTTATAAGACTAATTCTATTTTAAGTAAGTTTCTAAAATTAGTAAGTTTCTATTTATAGAAAGTTTCCATTTTAATATAAATGGTTATTCCTTTTATCCATATCATTTATATTGATTATATTTACTGTTGAATATCGATAATGGCTGTTTTGGAGTTATGGAATAAGGACAAGTGTATGGATAGAGTAATACAGTCTAGGGTATACGTTTTGCCATCAATTATAAAGTTGGTGTGTCTATGTTGAGACGCATTGGTTGTTGAACTGAGCATGGTTTGTGTTCAGGAGTGTGTATATTTTGACCTTAAACTTAGATATCACATCGTGTAAGTCGCCGTCGGGTTGAACTGGATTACGGTTGGTGTCCAGAAGGGGTGTACATTACTTAAGCCAGGACCTCGCTACACGCAGTCCTGTTATAGTTGAGTTGCCTAGTTAGAGACCGAATTCTAATTTGTTTTGACTAAGTTCTCGAAGCTAGTTTGAGTATTATCCTAGTGAAAGTCTATTCCGTTGCACTGATTGATTTCCATAACGCCATTTTTGAATATTATTATTATCGATTGATATTGACTTGCAGGTTTGCAAATGCTTTAAGTTTCGCTGAAAACTTATTTTTTATTATATCATTTTAATGTTTTCTCATTTTAATTATTTGGATATAGTAATACTATTTTTTTTTCCATATGATATAATATGGCTGGGAAAACGTCCGAGTTACTCCCCACTGACGTGGCTATTACGTTTATAACATGACAGGTTTTTGCCGCTGGGTTTTGGGTGTGAGCTAGCGAGTAGCATGGATCCTACTCTTTCTTCATTCCTATAATTTATGGATTTGTATAAACTCGTTTGGAGATTTTACTTTTAGCCCTTTTGTAAAAAGAGGCCTTTGTATTGACTTACCATTTCTTTTAATAAGATATAGTTTGTCAGTGTGTTTTAATCCCAACTCTACAGTGTTTCCGCCACTGTATTGCGTTAGATTTTCTAGGGGATTATAGAAGGGACGGACTTTGACCACGCCCTCAGGTTCACCTTCCAAGCATCCAACAACGAAGCCGAGTATGAGGTCATTCTGGCAAGGATTCACTTAGCCAAAGCAGCAGGAGCATAGAGGGTCATCCTGGCAACTGACTCGCAACTCATTGCAAATTAGATTAATGGTGAATATGAAGCTAGAGACCAAACCATGGTCTCATACTTGGAAAAAGTCAAGCAAGAATTGTCAGGGTTAAAATCATACGAGGTCAGGCAGATCCTCAAATCACAGAATAACCGCGCCGACGCCTTATCCAAGTTGGCAAGCTCCAGTCTGCAAGACATCAGAAGGTCAGTCTGGGTGGACGTAATACAAGAAAAATCTACAACACCCTGCCAACTGATCAACATGATGGAAGAATCTGGAGCAGAAAGCTGGATGACCTCAATTATCCAATTCAAGAAAGACGGTACCCGGCCACATGATCCTACCCAGCAAAAGAGAATGCCGTCAAAGACCGCGTGGTACATATTGATTGAAGGGGAGCTATACCAAAAGTCATTCTCTACACCTTTGGTCAGGTGCCTGGGGGCAGAGCAGGCCGCCGAAGTATTAGATGACATACACTCGGGAATCTACGGACATCACGTTGGTAGAAGGACACTGGCACATAAGGCCCTAAGGGCAGGGTACTTGTTGTGTGCTAAATTTAGACCATTTTTTCTCCCATTTAGACCCGTTTTTCCCTCGCTTTGTGAGATTAGAGTGCGATTATCGCCCTATTATGAGTATTTCTCGCATTAGCGTCCCTCTTGTGCGTTTTGCGTGTTTTTGGTAGTTTTTCTATCAATTTTGATAGGTTTTGGCACCAAAAGCATGATCGAGCTTCCATGAGCACAAGAGAAGGGATTGCCGTCCGAGAAGCAGAGCACACAACTTAAAGTTCGAAGCCATCCAATCATATGACGAAGAATGTGACAAAAAAAGAGGCCAGAAAATGACCAGGTGAAACTTCACCCGATGAAACACCACCGGGCCAAATTTCGCCCGCCGGTAAATTTGCCTCATCGATGATTTTCCGAGAGCTTCTCCACCGGGAAAAACTTCGCCACCGGGCAAAATTTCGCCCGACGGTGAAGACGTCCGAAATTGCCGAACCGGAAGAAAACCACCGGGTGAAATTTCACCCGACGATATTGATCCATGTACGATGGGGCGAACTTACACCTCTTGAAGATAAAGGGTGATTGTCTCACTAATGGAGCAAAAAAGTTGGATTTGGACTTTAGGTTAAGAGACCCATTAAGGCATTACTATATATATGCTTACCCTAGTTTGTTGCCTAAGCTACCACATTAGAACATCACATTAGCCTAACATATCCATTAGTAGATCCTTCTAGTAGTTTAGTAATTCTCTACAATTCTAGTAGTTTTACATAGTAATTTAGTAGTAGATCTTCCTAATTTTCATCAACAATTCTCTAGATCTTTATTAAAGTTTGTAGATTTCAAGTTTTTATTTGAAGATTTTTGGGGTTTGTCAAGGGATTAGTGACAAATCTCTTTATTCTCCTCATCATGATTCAACCGTTATTTATGCAATAATCTTCTTTATTGTAGATTTTCATTGTTGGTATATTTCTCTTCAACTCTCTAATCTTTAGTTTAGATTTAATTATTGTTCTTTCAATATTGTTCATTGTTCATTATTGTCTTGTTTAGATCATCTTTATCTATGTTGTTTTAGATCATTTCATGTTTATCGTGTTGATTGCATTTTTATTCATTGTTTGTTGTTAATTTATCTAGACTTTTATTTTGATGCTCTTAGATCGATTTTTATTGTTTTCTTATTACTTCGATTAGGTTTCCTTTTATTGTTATTTTGATCATCTTTGTGTTGTTAGTTTCTCTAGATTTCATTTGTGTTGCTCTAGATTATCTTCTAGTTTATTTTGATAGATTGCAATTTCTTTCATTGTTTAGTGGTTACTTGATAGATCGTAGTTTCCTTATCGTTTTGTTGTTATTTTTCTTTAGATTTAGTTATTATGCATGCTTTATTTAATTAATCCTTTATTAATGTTTTGTTGTTTTCCATTATCAGTACTGAGTAGATTTCTTGTTGGGGGTTTAGGGATTAGGACTTAGATTATTTGAATTAAGGGATGTTGGTGGGTTGCTTTCTTGTTGGGTTATCTTGCTTATGGTTGTTGTGTCATTGTTGTTTTAGTTCGGCCAACTAGACCGACCTTGACTCATTTCTATCAATATGGGGAAACTCGGGGTAGAAATTACCTTAACTTGAGACTTACCCTTCTTCGCCGCGAAAGCGGGTTTTTAGGTGGGTTGGGTGAAGAAACCGAAAGGTGGCAATCTCATTTATCAACGTTGTGACTAAAACCCGATTCCGAGATTCTTAGACTCCAATTTCCGAATCCCGACTTCCCCCTAACACCTTTTCCTAATTTGATTATCTCTAGTTATTTTTATTGTTATTTCTCTTGTAATTTAATTTCCGTCTTTTACCGCATTTCTAGCATAGACTCGACTCTTAAAAACCCCTCTAGTTCCCAAACACGTTGCTTTTAACCCGATTTCGTTCCGTTCCTTGTGGACCGACCTCGACTTACCACGAATACTCTAGTAGTTTTTGTGTTTTGCGAGTCTATAAATATTGTTTGATCCCCCATCCTTCGCTAAACGACCGATCCGATTGGAGGCCCATCAAAATGGCGCCGTTGCCGGGGAGCGGCTAGTAATTGCGTTTTATTTATTGTGTTTGGTTGTTTGTTTTTGTTTCATCTTTCACCCTCTTCCCTAGTGCCGAAAGGTGCTAGTAGTCTTACTGTTTAATTGAGTGTATGCCCAGGAATACATCATCGCCCTTGTGGTTCGATCCAGAGCCGGAAAGGACATTTAGAGCTTTGCGCTTTCGGGGTAACAACTCAACCACTATTATTCCACATCCTTCGTTATCACCTCATAACCTTAATCCCATCCTACCACCTACATCTTCTACATCATCCACTTCACAAAATTCACCACCATCACCAAAAACACCACCACCAAATCCAAATCCAAATCCAAATCCAAATCCATCACTAATCCAACAAATGGCAACCTTAGCCTCTCATTCCCAACTTACACATGAAGAAACACCTTCACCGGTTGATTTCGGGGAGATACCCGAGAATTATGAATTGAAAGCTTCTTTTACAAATGCGGTTCAACAAGCTACTTTTCATGATTTTTCTCAAGAAGATGCATGCCCAAGAGCACATCGCTTCATTTAAAGAAAAATTAGTAGGGGCCCGTCTCAATGGGTTAACTTCATTCCAATTGCACCGATTGTTATTTCCAAAGAAATTGAGAGATGGAGCTCGTAGATGGCTTCAAGGCCATCCCGCTAATACATTCACGTCATGGGCTCAATTATCCAATGACTTCTTGGAGAAATATTTTCCGCCATCAAAGACCAACCAATATCGCATGGAAATACAAACATTCAAGCAAGAAGAATTAGAAAGCCTACGTGAGGCTTGGGAAAGATTTAGAGACTTATTGCGCAAGTGTCCTCACCAAGGAATACCCGATTTGCTAACAATCCAAACGTTTTACAACACCCTTTCATCGAGAACCACGGAGAACCTCAATTCGGCCGCCGGAGGAGACTTCTCTTCCCTTACCGATGAGGCATCTAAGAATCTTATTGAAAAGATGGCAAGGAGTGATTCTAGAATGGGTCAATCGAGGGATTCTAGAAATAAAGTTGAAGTGAACTCATCTAAGAGTTCTAATGAATTGAAACTTCAAGCTCAAGTTGAAGAATTAACCAAGAGAATCGATGCCATGAGTTCTAAGCCTACTCCTAGAGGCATGTACCAAATTAAAGGGAGTGTCCCAACAAGGCAACCATCACCTCTTAAACAAATAACATGAGAAGTTCATTGTGATCATTGCGGCAATTATGGCCACGATTCTAGCTCTTGCATTCCTAACGAATAAACTTATTTTGAAGAGTCAAATGAAGTTCAAGCTATACAAGTGTATGGGCAAAGACCTCAATTTGATCCCTTTTCCAATACTTACAATGCCGACACAAGGTTTCATCCTAATTTTTCTTATGGCAATCAAAATGTTCAAAATCCGATGCCACGTGCCCAAGGGAGTCAACCATGGCCATTTAATCAAAGTCAACAAAGTCCCTTCAATCAAGGTCCTCCAAAGATGCCCCCATATTTGCCTCCTCACCAAAGGAGCAACTTCAATCAACAAGGTAGCAACTTTCATGTTCCTAACAATTACAACAATTACCATAATCCACATGGTAACAATTTCAATCATGGATACAATCAAGGGTTCCAAGGCAATTTTCAAGGAAATCAAGGTTACAATCAACAACCATTTAATCAACCCTCTCAATCTTATGGCCAATCAAGCAATTTTCAATATGGTCAAGGAGGAGTTCCATGGGATAATATTAGTGATTTGCAAAGAGCCGTTGGGCAACTACAGAGTGAGCATCAAGATGCCAAAGCAAGGCTAAAGGTTTGAGAATCACAAGAAGCAACAAAAGCCTTAGCCGCCCCAATTCATCCACCCCATGGTTTACCCGGGAAACCCCAAAACTCAAGAGACCCTCCACACCAAGCAAATGCCGTCATTTTGAGAGGTGGCAAAGAACTTGAGGACCCATACAAAAGTTTGAACTTGGACACCAAAAGCACCACATCCAATGTCAATCAACCAAGTGCACCACAAGCAACATCGCCCACTTCCCCCAAAAAATCGGGGAATACAAGCGGAGTTTGATATTCTTCAAAATGCGGAGATCGAGCAAAGAGAACTCAAAAGAAAGAAGAAGGAGCAAATGGAAGCGGAAGAAGCAAAAAGAAAAGAGGCGGAGCGATTAGCCCAAGAAGAAGAATCCAATGTTCCACCGCCTCCCGCTTTTGTCCCACCATTGCCTTTTCCCGAACGAGCTTAGCCACATAAGGAGAATGCCCAATTTAGCCGTTTCGTGGATATGTTGAAGAAGGTAGAGGTAGCTTTACCCTTCACCGAGGTAATTTCTCAAATTCCTCTTTATTCTATGTTTTTGAAAGAAGTCTTGTCTAAAAAGAGAACTGTAACACCCCCATTGACCCAGGAGCCATACCAAGACATTTCCGAGTAAATAAGGGTGTTACCATCTCGGTTTCCCGAGGTAGTAGCTCATTACAATACAATATGAATAGCTAAACCAATTATACATGATTTAAACATTACAACTCGTTAACTATTACAACTCTGGTTATACAGCAGAAGCTACACATTCTATAAAAACGGGAACGCCTATGCATTCACCCGTGCTACGTCTGGACTCATAAGTCGCGCTCACCCCAATCCCGTACATGTATTCCAGCATCCAAACACATCACAATATACATAACCTGCATTATAGACTGCTCCCCAATTGATCAGAAATATCAATCGGATCATCACAGACAAATAAGACATACACACTAGGTCAGTTTACGATAACATTAAATAACATTAGTACAACCAACATCACAAACATCGGTATCGGTATCAGTATCATTATCATCATCATTCCTATTATCTATCGTGACCGCAGTCACGCCTTGTCAGTCCGAGTGTGCACACCCCTCCTAGGCTCTCCTAGGAGGAAACATTAGGGAAGGTCCCAAGATCAACCGGGCCTAGCTAGTCCTAGCTAGCTCCTCTCAATCGGTACACAACCGCAATCTCAATATCATCATTATACCATTATATCATACAATATGCAAACATACATCGTAAACTGAGTAAGGATAACCTTACCTAGTTAGCAGATCACCATCGCGTCAGTAGTACAATTCACCACGGAAATTCTACGAAGTCCGATCCTAATAAAATATTATATACTTAAATTAATAACGACCCTAACGTAATTAAATTATAAAATGAAACTGGCACCCAGCTATCTAAATTAGAAAATGAAACCGACCCGACCTAATTAATTATCGAATTAGACCCACCCAACATAACTAGATAATAAAATGAGACCAACCCGCTACTAAAATGGTTGCAAGGCTGACCTGACATGCATAACTCGACTGAACCCAACATCACGTAACACCAACAAACATCCGCAACACAGGAGCCATAATAATAATAATAATAATAATAATAATAATAATAATAATAATAATAATAATAATAATAATAATAATAATAATAATAATAATAATAATAATAATAATAATAATAATAATAATAATAATAATAATAATAATAATAATAATAATAATAATAATAATAATAATAATAATAATAATAATAATAATAATAATAATAATAATAATAATAATAATAATAATAATAATAATAATAATAATAATAATAATAATAATAATAATAATAATAATAATAATAATAATAATAATAATAATAATAATAATAATAATAATAATAATAATAATAATAATAATAATAATAATAATAATAATAATAATAATAATAATAATAATAATAATAATAATAATAATAATAATAATAATAATAATAATAATAATAATAATAATAATAATAATAATAATAATAATAATAATAATAATAATAATAATAATAATAATAATAATAATAATAATAATAATAATAATAATAATAATAATAATAATAATAATAATAATAATAATAATAATAATAATAATAATAATAATAATAATAATAATAATAATAATAATAATAATAATAATAATAATAATAATAATAATAATAATAATAATAATAATAATAATAATAATAATAATAATAATAATAATAATAATAATAATAATAATAATAATAATAATAATAATAATAATAATAATAATAATAATAATAATAATAATAATAATAATAATAATAATAATAATAATAATAATAATAATAATAATAATAATAATAATAATAATAATAATAATAATAATAATAATAATAATAATAATAATAATAATAATAATAATAATAATAATAATAATAATAATATGGAATCCTAATACAGTTCAGGTGGATATTTTGGAAGAAAATAAGCAATTTGTTCATTGTTATGTAAGACATTATGCTACTGGTAAGGAATGCTTCACTACTGTGGTATATGGGCTGAATAATGCTAGAGAAAGGGAAGATTTGTGGAAGCATTTAGGTGCTATGAACATAACTTCTAGTTGGTTAGTATTGGGGGACTTCAACATTATACGTCATGTTGGAGAAAAAATAGGGGGTTCTGCTCCTGATATAGCTGATATGGATGACTTTAACAATTGCATTTCGACTTGTAATTTGCAAGAAATAGCAGGTCAGGGTTGTGAATATACTTGGACAAACAAACAGGATCCGGATTCTAGAGTGTGGACAAGGTTGGATAGAGCCCTAATCAATCTCCATTGGGCTTCTGTTTTTCCTAATTCATATGCTACTTACCTTAATTCTGGAATCTCAGATCATTCACCGATAATAGTTCATTTATTTTCTGAGGTGCAAAGGGTTAGAAGATTCAACTTCTTAAACTGTTGGACAGCACATCCTGAGTTTAAGGAGATTGTTCGAGTTGCTTGGAAGAAGCAGGTATTTGGAACAGCTGGATACAAATTATTTCAAAAACTCAAAAATGTTAAGCATGGCCTGAAAATTCTGCATAAACAAAGTTTTTCTTGTATTGGAAAGAGGATTAAGGAATTGGAAAAGGCACTAGATAAGTGTCAGGATGAATTGCAAACTCAACCCTTTTCATCTGAATTAATTCAGAAGGAGGAAGAGCTACTGAACAATTGTAGACAATTGAAACAAGCAGAAATTAGTATACTGAACCAGAGAGCAAAGATGGAGAATATAGGACTTAATGATGATTCTACTTCATTTTTTTACTCTAAGATTAAGGAAAGAAGGACTCAGCAAGTAATTGGTAGTATTGTGGATGCTACAGGTCATCAACGCAATGGTATGGCTGATGTAGCAGGGGGATTTGTTGAGTATTATAAAGGACTTCTTGGTGCAGAAAAGCAGGTGCAAAACATAAACTCAGCACTATTTCAACAGGGTGGAACCCTCAAATTGGAGGATTGGAAAGACTTGATGCAGATTCCTTTAGAGGAAGAAATAAGAAATGTAGTTTTCTCAATAGGGAATGACAAGAGTCCGGGGCCAGATGGGTTCTCTGCGGGATTCTTTAAAGCTGTCTGGAATATAGTGAAAACAGACTTCTGCAATGCAGTTTGGGAATTCTTTAGAACCAGTAAGATGGTGAAGCAGGCAAATACAACTTTGATTACACTTATTCCTAAAAAGCAAGTATGTAATTCTGTACTAGACTACAGGCCTATTTCATGTTGTTCTGTAGTCTACAAAACAATTAGTAAGCTCCTAACCCTAAGGATGCAAGGGGTGTTACACAAAATAATTGGGCCTGAACAAGCTGCATTCTTGAGAGGGCGAAGTATTCATGAAAACATAGCGCTATCCCAATCCTTAATTAAGAGCTATGGTAGAAAATACATAACACCTCGATGTCTAATGAAGATTGATCTTAGAAAAGCATTCGATTCGTTGCAATGGAAATTCTTAGCAGAAATGCTAAAAGGTTTTAACTTTCCTGATCAATTTGTCAACTGGATTCTAGCATGTATCACTGGCTCTTGGTTCTCGATGAAGGTTAATGGCTCTTCCCATGGTTTTTTTAAAGGAAGGAGTGGAGTTCGACAGGGCGATCCCTTATCACCATATCTCTTTGTATTAAGTATGGAGTTGCTATCACGGAGACTTCGAATAATTACAAAGCAGCCTCAAGTTTCATTTCATCCTAAATGTCGAAAGGTAAATCTGAACCATCTAATATTCGCAGACGATTTAATGGTGTTCATGAGGGGGGATACGCCTTCTGTCAAGGCAGTACTGACTGTTTTGGAGGAATTTGCGGCAGAATCTGGTTTGGAAGCTAACAAGGAGAAAACAAATATCTTTTTTGGGGGTGTTAGTAATGGTGTCAAGGATGAGATTATGGAGGTTACTGGATTTGTACAAGGGCAATTCCCTTGTAAATATCTAGGTATCCCTTTAAATGATGTCAATAACAGATTTGAGCATTATATGGGCTTGTTTCACAAGATTCAGGATGCTATGATGAGGTGGTCATCTAATTGCTTGTCGTATGCAGGAAAAATTCAGCTCATAAATACAGTAATTTTTGGATTACTGAATTACTGGAGTTCTAATGCGCTTCTGCCTATCAATGTAACAGCAAAAGTACAGCAACTATGTAGGAACTACTTTTGGACAGGTTCATTAAATGCAAAAAAATTAGTCTTTAAGAGTTGGGATGGCATTTGTTCCCCATGGGAAGAGGGAGGCTTCAATGTTAAGCACTTACAAGCATGGAACAATGCTTTAATTAGTCATTGGATATGGAAATTAATAGGTTCAACAAATGGGATTTGGCAGGACTGGACTAGTAAGTATATTTTGGAGGATCTGGAAATTTGGAGTTTGCAACCTAAAGAAAGATTTACTGCTACGATAAAGAGTTTGATAAGAATTAAGGAGATCTTGTTAGCACAAACAGGAAATGCAGTTGCAGCTGCAGGTCTGGTACAAAGTTGGACTGTAAATGGGAAATTTAGTACCAAACTAGCTTACGATTGGTTTAGAAGCAAGCATTCTAAACAGAGATGGTTGGAGGTGTTGAAGGGGCGTCATATAATCCCAAAGCACAGTATAATTGGGTCGTTAGCAAGCCAGGGATGCTTGGCTACACTGGACAACTTGCAAGGAAGGGGACAATATATAGTTAACAGATGTGTTTTGTGTATGAATGATGCAGAATCTCATACACACCTGTTCTTTGGATGTACATATGCTGCAGTCATATGGTCCGAGTTGCTGCATTGGATGGGATTAAAGGGCAGGAGTTCAGATTTGCTCACAGAATTAAAATGGAGTATATCTAGAAAAGCTAAGCAGAATTGGAAGCAGGTTTGGTTTGGAACTACAATAGCAGCGGCAATTCATTGCATCTGGGAGGAAAGGAATTCGCGAATATTTGAAAACAAAGCAAATTCGCATCAACAATTGATCAAGTATATAAAGTTCTTAGTTGTTACTAGATTGAGGAAAACAAATCATAGTATACGAAGGAGATTCTTGGTGTAATTACATGTATATAATACGTGTTCTAGGGGATATTGCTTTTTTGTAAGGCTAGTCTCTTGATTTGCCCGTAATGGATGAATAAAGAGTCATAAATTTTCTTGCAAAAAAAAAAAAAAAAAAAAAAAAAAAAAAAAAAAAAAAAAAAAAATAAAAAAAAAAAAAAATAATAATAATAATAATAATAATAATAATAATAATAATAATAATAATAATAATAATAATAATAATAATAATAATAATAATAATACGTTAACATAACCCAACATTCAAGATAACAGTAATAACCCAACAAAAGAACAATCATGATCTTACGACAAAGACAACACTCACGATCCAGGAACACCCGACTCCATCGATACGCCCCCGACATTGACAAAAGCACACAACATCAATCTCACACTCTCACGCACTACAACCTCCATGCATAATAACATCACGACAGTCGCTACAACTCCACGACACAATCAAAAAGACAATGATGACAACCCCAACAATAACCAGAATAGCCTGATAACAATGCAGCCCGTCAACCCTTACACCACGATTCCCAACCACCACTATTTCGATATTAAAAACGACCTATGATGCTAGACGAAATAGACAACTTAGACATATATACCTCGGAATGTGCGCACGATCGTGCTTGATAGTTTGACTTGACTCCTAAAGTTCGTCTTATCCTTCCTCTTGCTTGTCATGGGTGCGTGATTGAAGGTATGTATGGGTCGTCGTGGGTAAAAGGAGGAAGGGGAGTTGATGGCGGTTTTGGGGTCTGCGGCGTGATGAAGGGAAAGAGGAGTTACGTAGGGTTACGCTTTCTATAGTATAATAAGATAAGAAGTTTAAGGTTTAGGAGTTAGGAGTTAGTGCGCATGTTCTTGTTTTGTATTAGGATTTTAGGATTTTTTGTTTTCTTGGTATTAGGGATATTAAAATACGAGTATAGGAACCGTAAATATTAGTATTCCACTTATATAAGAAATGGTTCAGGCTAAACGGGTATTAGAAATGGGTTAAAGAAATGAGTTTAATAAGTGTGTTACGATTTAAGATTATTTGTGCAAGTTTGACTAAAGGTTTAAGCTAACTAAATCGTCTTGACTCAGTTTGACTAGAATTGACTCGAGTTTGACTTCTATATAAATGACGGGTATTACAATCTACCCTCCTTATAAAGAAATTCGTCCCCGAAGTTCAGGATCCAATAAATTACGACACTTCACGACTAACCGCCAACTTTTACTTCTTCTATTTGACTACATCACCTGACTACCGACTAACCATATACACGCACTTAAGACTAATGACGACCATTCCAACTTATTACGCGACGACTGACATAATCATTAAGCTCACATATCATAAGAAACAGCAGGAACAACGGGATATGACATCCTACCCTCCTTATAAAGAACGAACTTCGTCCTGAAGTTCACTCCTCTGATTCCGCTCTACCGACATTTTAAGTAATAACAATTTGTAGAACCATCTCCCGACACACAACCACAACAACATTAGCGTGACTACCACCAGCGGATGACCACAAAAAAATGACAACGACAACGACGACACCTAAAATGAAAGGCGGGTATTACAAGAACAATTGAGGATAAAGAATGTGTCCCTCTCACGGCACAATGTAGTGCCATTCTCATGAATCAAATGCCAAAGAAACTAGAGGATCCCGGTAGCTTTTCCATCCCTTGTCGGGTTGGAAATGTTGTTGTTAATCAAGCTTTATGTGACCTAGGGGCTAGTGTAAGTTTATTTTTTTTTGTTAAATGGTAAAAATTGAATTAAAGAATCAAGTATACATGATGTGTTTGACCTGTAGGTCACGCGTTACATAGCAATTTTATCGATCAAATTCCTATCTTTAGTAGTGAGATCACTACTATTGCTAAGTTTGTTACCCTATTCTATTGCTAAGAAACTTAGTGTGAGGGAGATGCGACCCACTAGTATGTCGATTGAACTTGAGGATAGGTTCGTCAAGTACCCACTTGGGATACTTGAGGATGTACCCGTGAAAGTTGGTAAGTTCTTCATCCCCTCCGACTTTGTTGTCATGGAAATGCCCGAAGACACTATTACCCCCATTATTCTAGGTCAACCTTTTATGGCACCGGTGGTACTATAGTCGATGTAAAGAATAGAAAGTTGTCTTTTAACATAGGGAACGAGTCGGTAGAGTTTTCCCTTTCTCAAGCTTTTAAACAACCAATGATAGAACAAATGCATTCCATTGAAGTTATTGATAGTTTGGTTGAGCATAGCTTGATAGATGATGAAAAAGAAGAGGAACCACTTGATTCCCCACCTCTTGAAGAAAAATGCTTACAAGAAGAAAAGGTAGAACCACTACCGGTGGGTAAGAGTATGGTATCCTCTTCTCCTAATCTTGAACTTAAGCCACTCCCCTCTTCCCTCAAATATGCTTTTCTTGAAGGAACTAATTATCCCGTTATCATCAATGCCACACTTGATGGACCTCAATTGGAAAAAAATTTAATTGTTTTGAGAAAACACAGAAAGGCCATCGAGTATAGCATTGCTGACCTCCAAGGCATAAGCCCAAATGTTTGTATGAATAGGATCATCCTTGATGATGACCACCGCCCTTCGGTTGAGGGTCAACGTAGGTTGAACCCCGCTATGAAAGAGGTTGCCATGAAGGAAGTCCTCAAGTTGTATGAGGCTAACATTATATACCCAATAACCGAAAGTAAATGGGTTAGCTCGATACAAGTTGTGCCGAAAAAAGGAGGAATGACGGTTGTGAAAGGAGAAAAGGGTGAGTTAATTTCTACTATAACCTTTACCGGTTGGCGTATGTGTATAGATTTTTGAAAGTTGAACACGGCCACCGTCAAAGACCATTTCCCCCTTCCCTTCATTGATCAAATGCTTAAACGATTAGCGCATCATTCTTACTATTTTTTCCTCGATGGTCATTCGGGATTTCTTCAAATTCATATTCACCCCGATGACCAAGAGAAGACCACTTTTACATGTCCATATGGCATCTATGCCTATCGAAGGATGCCATTTGGATTGTGAAATGCGCCGGGAACGTTTCAAAAATGTATGATTGCTATTTTCTCCGATTTGATTGAAAAATCTATGGAAGTTTTTATGGATGACTTTAGTGTCCATGGTACATCTTTTAATTCTTGCCTTGAAAATCTTGATCAAGTGTTAGCTCTATGTGAAGAGTATAAACTTGTTTTAAATTGAGAAAAATGTCATTTTATAGTTGAGCAAGGTGTTGTCTTAGGTCATATTGTTTCTAATAGCGGAGTTGAAGTTGATAAGGCGAAATTCTCCGTGATTGAGAACTTGCCACCTCCAAATAATGTCAACAGGGTGAGGAGTTTTCTAGGTTACGCCGGTTTTTATAGACGATTTATTAAAGACTTTTCTAAGATTGCTAAGCCTTTAACTTCTTTGCTTACGAAAGATGAACCTTTTGTTTTTGATGACTCGTGTCTTGAGGCCTTTTGTAGGATAAAGACCGCTCTCACCACCACTCCAATTATCAAAGCACCGGATTGGAATCTTCCATTTGAGATCATGTGCAATGCCTCCAATTTTGCCGTTGGTGTCGTTCTAGGTCAACGGATCGACAAGAAACTACATATGATCTATTATGCAAGAAAGACCTTAGACGAAGCCCAATCGAGGTATACAACAACCAAAAAAGAGATGCTTGCCGTTGTCTATGCCTTGGAAAAATTTTGAACATATGTTACCGGTTCCAAAGTCATTATTCATACTGATCATGCAGCCATTCAATAAATTATGTCCAAAAAGGAGACCAAGTCCCGACTCTTTCGGTGGGTTCTCCTTTTACAAGAATTTGACATCGAGATTAAAGACAAAGCCGGATCGGAGAACTTGGTAGCGGATCACCTTCGTAGACTAACGGTTAGTAAAGAAAGCAATGAAGATGAAGGTATACCCATCAATGAAGCTATGAGAGATGAGGCTTTGATGGCCGTTGAAACTATTATACCTTGGTATGCCGATATCGTCAATTTCTTAGTGTCTCGTTTTATTCCGGACGATTATTCCAAACAAGAGAGGAAGAAACTACGTTATGAAGCCCGACGCTATTATTAGGATGAGCCTTATTTATTCCGCCGTTGTATGGATGGAATCCATCGACGATGTGTGCCGGCTGACGAAGGATTTGACATTGTGAAGCACTTTCACTCGACACCTTATGGTGGACACATGGCCAACCAAAAGACAATTGCCAAGGTTCTCCAAAGCGGGTTTTGGTGGCCTTCCATGTTCAAGGATAGTAAAGCTTTCATTCTCAAATGCGATGCTTGCCAAAGAAGTGACAATATTACAAGAAGAAATGAGATGCCCCTTCAACCCATCTTGGAAATTGAATTGTTCGATGTTTGGGGCATTGATTTCATGGCTCCGTTCACATCTTCTTTTGGCAACAAATACACCCTAGTCGCGGTTGATTATGTCTCAAAGTGGATCGAGGCCATAGCTTCTCCTTCCAATGACTCCAAGGTTGTAATCAAGCTTTTCGAGAATGTTATTTTCCCGAGATTCGGTATGCCTAGAGCCGTAATTAGCGATGGAGACTCTCACTTAAGGAAAGATACCTATGAACACCTTCTTAGGAAATATGGTGTCACTCACAAGATGTCCTTAGCCTACCACCCTCAATCAAATGGGCAAGCCGGGATCTCCAACCATCAAATCAAAGAAATTTTGGAAAAAGTTGTAAATACACACCGAAAGGATTGGTCATTGAAATTAAATGACGCTCTTTGGACATTGAGAACGACTTACAAAGCACCAATCGGAACCACTCCTTATCGTCTTGTGTATGGTAAAGCTTCTCATTTACCGGTGGAAATAGAACACACACTACAAGAGATTAATTATTGCGTAGCATTTATTTAATAGCATATATTGAAATGCCACCTTAATTCATCTTAATTGACAAATAAACTTGCAAATAAATCAAATGCTGCCTAAACTAAAATAAACTTAGCCTGCTCTACCTTTCTCAATACCACATCACCCGCGATGTACTTTTCATTTAACCTAGAAACATAAACCTAAAACGTAAAACTCAATTGTTCAAATCAGAAAACTAAAAACCTAATTCAAGAATAGACGTTCAATCCTTCAACTACTCCGATCATTCCTGCTATTGTCAATCCAACGGAAATCCAAGAGAAATCCGATCAATCTTGCTATTGTTCAATCGTGTTTTTCGTCCTGCAGGTTTGGGTTTTCTCCTTATTGGTTTTTCGTCCATCCAAGAGAAATCTTATTGCTTTTTCGTCAATTTGTTTGTTTATTAGTTTATGTTTATGTTTTTCGTCAATTTGTGTGTTTTTCTGACGTTTCTTCCTTCATTTTCGTCAATTAGTTTATGTTTTTCGTCAATTAGTTTATGTTTATGTTAAATTAGTTTATGTTTATGTTAAATTAGTTTATGTTTTTCCTCCAATTTGTGTGTTTTTCGTCAATTGTTCTTATTAGTTTATGTTTGTTGATTCTTATTCAATCCATCAATTTAGCTGATTCGAAATTGTATTATTGCTTTTAATTTTGGGTTTTTGTGTATTAATATGACTGATTATTGATGACAGTAATTGTGTGCCAAAATTTCGAACCATAAGTTCTGACTGTTTTTGCTGGTATTGATTTGTCGTATTAATACCATAAGTTCTGATTTGTTCGGACAGTAATTGGATTTTTGTCGTGTTTGTAGCTTAATTTTTGTGTGTGCGATAATACCCTCTAGTAAGTTATGATGAAAACATTAGCATCAAAATTTCGATTAGCTCATTCATTAGCCACAGTACCATCTAGTTTGATTAGCTCATTCATTAGCAGCTCAATTACACTCACAACTTTCCACCTGATTATTGGACAACTATAAATGGACAAAACAAAACAACTATAAACAATGACGAATCATCTTTAGTGAGCTCAGAGCCATTAATTCCACACGCATATATAGCTCAAATTTAAATTACTTGGATCACCCACGACCACTCCTGTCTCACACCCAATCGTAGTTCTCCTATGCCCGAGCCCGGGTATGACCGTGGGTGATAGTCGATTGGGCCAACCTCAGGTAGTGATGCTCACGTATTCGTGCCCATATCTAACTGTGAGTCTTTAATAGTTGAAGTGTTGATGATGAGAGTTTAATTGAGGATGATAAAATGTTTTCTCTGGAAAATGGATGATGATTAAAGTAGATAAGGATTGATAGTGATATACTAATATGCAGGAGGAGTGTCTAATTGCTTATTGTTTATAGTTGTTTTGATCTGACAAACCATAATTTATAGCTGCGTGAAGAAATTGATCTGACAGGAGTGTCTAATTTATAGTTCCTTGAAGAATTTGTTACTGATCTGCCACTCTTCCTTCTTTCAATATCACTGATTCAAGTTCAATCTAATATGAGTATTTCATTTCACGTAAGTACTGTATGTATGGTCCAAGTACATTAGTACTGTATGTACTTTTCTATATAAGTTGCTAGGTTACGTGAAATATAAGGTTTTATGCGTAGGCTAGTCAAAATAAATTGAAATATTTATCAAACAATTAAACTATATTTTGTGGTGTTTAATTTTTGTGATGTCAAAGTCTCATGTTTTGAAACTATTCACGACCTATAAATGATACGGAGTATAATTAATTAATCACGGATTAATATTGTTTTCTAAAGTTGAAAATATAGTAGCTACCAAGATTGTCGATTAGCGAGTTCAAAAGCTTCTCATATAAAAGTCACGAGAACAATAATTTGTTCATATAGTACTGGGATTCAAATTAATGGAGTATGTTAGACCGTTTCTTAAATTCATTTGATGACTCTATCAACTCAATCCTCGAATAGTTTCACCTATATTTAGACTAATTACCTAACCTAAATATTAAGTTTAACATATATACTTACGAGAAGCTTACTAGTGTAAACAATTTCACTTATACGTACGCTACACAACATTAGAAAAAAAACAATTGTTAATTCTATCAGCTGATTTGCGTGTGGTAATGCTCATATAGTTAATTATATATCTTTTTTTTAAAAAAAACTATGCTCATTGAATGCTAAACCAGATAATGTGCCACGAGATCAATGGATTTCATTAGTTACTTATTGGAGTTCACCAAAAGTGAAGGTATGGTGTGCACATATATATTCTCTTATTTTTACACTTTAGCTACCATATTATTGTTCAATATCAATCAATGTGCTACTTGAGAGAAGTTCTTTTTTCTTATTGTTTTTTTTGTAATTATTGTTATTGTCTTATATGCTACAGATGTGGCCAGGAGTGCTCTATTAAAAATAGACAGAGTCATGAGTCTCAAGTTATGACACACACTGCTGGATCAAAAAGTTTTGCGCGAGTTATTGAAGGACAGGTGTGTAATTGTTTTACGAACGCAACTTATTAACTTAGAGCTTATAGGTTCAAAGTCATGTTACCACCATCCCGTTCTCATGTGTTCTTGGAGACTCATAAGGACCGAAAAACTGATCTTACTCCAGTGGATAAAAAATTAAGGCAAGCGGTGGTGAGAACCATGTTCAACTTTTATTTAATTGCTCGTATTGATCTAAATTTTTTTTTGGATAGACTTATGATGTGAATTTCACATGGAGGTGTATATTCTTTTGTTGCTTTTAGGAAATGATCAATGTGAAATTAAATGATTTGCCAAATAATAAAGAAGTCACAAATGGAGTTGTTGCTTGGGATGGGGATATATCCTCACCGGTAATTAATGAGATTATAGGTCCTGAGAGAAGAGGACGAGTCCGTGGGCTTGGTAGAAGTCCATCGTCTATTTCATCTACGACATGCTATGGTAACAAAGAAGGTTTGGATAACGATCACGTGTTATGTAACGAAAAAATTCAATTTTTGGAGTGTGAGCTCAAGAAGGTGAATGATAAATGTGTACAAGAAGAAAATTTAGAAGTGCAAAGAAAAATGCAAGATGAGTTAATGCTTAAGTTGACTTTATTTGGTAGAGATATCGTTAATAATCCTCATACGTAGCCGCAACAATCGCTTTTGTTTTTTTTGAATGACTACCCATTTCTACTTAGCTATTTTGATAGAGATATAACTACAGAAATTTTGATATTTGGATTGTACCTATTTACGTTTTTGTTATCCTTTGATTAAGATTTAACGAATTGGGTTTATACCCATATAAGCTATTGTAATGGTCACTTCACAGCTACGAATTCTATTATCAATATTATAAAATCAGTTAATTTATATGTTTGCCCTTTTTTAAATTAGTTACTTTTAATATATCTTTTAAATTAAAACAATATTATTAGAAAGGAAAAAAAAACCTCCAAAATGGGAAAGGCACGCTTAACAATTAAAAAAAACAAATAAAATAAATAACAAAATTTTGAATTTGTGAAAGATCTATAGTGGGGTTTATATAAGGCTTTACCAGCATTTGTAAGAAATGTCACAATGACTTCTCCCTACATTGAATCTAGTGGCAAATGATTAAATGCTGCAAGCACTTTCCGTGGCATTTATAAATGCCGCCTAATAACAAAATAAACGCCACTAAAGATGTGATCTCTTGTAGTGACAAAGCCAAAAGAGCTATCAAAGAGCTAAACTTTGACGAGAATATTGTTGGAAATAACCGCCTTCTCCAACTACAAGAGTTGGAAGAACAAAGACTCGAGGCATACGAGAATTCGAGGATTTACAAGGAGCAAACACGCAAAGGGCACAATTCTCGAATACTTCGTAAGGATTTCTCCGTTGGTGATAAGGTATTACTCTTTAACTCTTGTTTTAAGCTTTTCCTCGCTAAGTTGAAATCAAAATGGTCGGGTCCATTCGAAGTGACCAAGGTGCAAACATATGGATCAATAGAGATATCAAGCTCGAAAACTGGGAAATTTATGGTTAATGGACAACGTTTGAAGATTTATCATCCCGATCACGTTCGTGAGACCTTTGTTACCGTGAAGCTTGGTGAGCTCCCATTGGGGAGTGTTGTTTAACCCCCTCTCGAGTTGAAGTAGGTTTGGTGGTATCCTCAACAACCACCTTGTATATATGTATCATATTCTTTGAGTTTTGTTAGTGTGAGGAGAATGGAGGAACTTGGATTTCGCCATGGAGCATTTATTTGGATGAAGATCAAGCTTTTGGAGGATTTATGGAGCTTAAATTGCAGACCACAAGCATGTTTGTGGGAGAAATTGATTATGTAATGCGAGATGTGTCATTATTTGAATCTCTGGGTGATTATTGAAGAGCCATGGAATGGCAAGGCGGAAAAACGAAGTATACAAGACCGCCGGGCGAAACTTCGCCCGATGAGACTATTGACCGGGCGAAATTTCGCCCTACGCAAAATTGCGAGAATTGCCAGGATTGACGAAGATACCGTCGGGCAAAATTTCGCCCGATGAGATTTTCACCGGGTGAAATTTTACGTGGTGGAAAAAGTTGGCAAAAATCGATTTTCACAACGAAAAACCGTTGGGTGAAATTTTACCCGATGGTACTTGACCGGGTGAAATTTCACCCGACGACCTTGGCCTGATCACCATTACCCTATTCACTCACTACACTATCAATTATCTCCTTCAAAAATACCCCACGTAACTTTCCCTCCAAAACATTTACACCAAATTTTTACCAACCTACTTTAAAACTTTCACCTTCCCTACATCACAATTCACTCCACATTTTCACCCTTCATAAAAACATCAAACCACCACCTTCCATACCCCAACCGCATTTAAACCTTCATTCATACTTACATCTCAATCTTTGGTGATTTATTTTTGGGTTTTGAAGAAGGTGAAGCTAAAGTTTTCGGGATTATTCTTGCAAATTATTATTATGGAGATAAGAGCAAGGCGAGCCGCTCAAAAATGTGACTTCAAAATCTACACTTTTTAAGTCTTCTAAGCCAAAATATTTACCTTGTCCTAATACCCCTCTAGCTCGAACCTTCTCTGAAAAGACCTTTCAGAGTACTAGGTGGCCTTGTCCCTTCACAATGGAAAATTTAGGAATTGTTGACGATATTAAAGAGTTATCGTCAAGGACCGGAACTAGCGGACTTCTTAGTTTCGCAGCTTTTACATACAAAGACCTTACTTGTGAGTTCCTAGGAACTTTTACCATTGACAATCCGACCACACCAAGAGCGATTAAATTTAAACTATTCGGTAAACCCCATTCTTTGACTATTTCCGAATTTGGCTTAGCTTTAGGCTTACCCTCATTGAGTACCGGACATAGTGAACCCCCGAGCAATTTACAAGCTAGTGTGTCTAGAGGAGATCTTTGGAAGCGCATACCACGCTGTCAAAGGGGTTATGAGCCTAAATCATCTTTTACCTCCGAAATCCGTAACCTCACAATTCGTTATTTCTCCGAAATACTCTCCCACTGCTTGTTACCCTCAACCGATAATATTCTTAATCTTGATGTGCGTGTCTTGCAATTAATTTGTGACTCTTTGCTTGGTAACCCTAACCCTTTAGACCTACCACTTGTCGTGGTGTTACACTTTCACCGAATTATTTTTACCCAACGCCCCTTTGTAGATTGTGGAGGTCTTGTGACTATAATTGCGACCAACTTGGGTTATGCGACCAACCACCTTATTCCACTAGACAATTTCATTTGGCTTGATGAGGCCTATTTTCTGACTTGGATCTTTCATGTAACCGATCAACGCCTCGTCCACATTAGCCACAGAAGATCTTTAATTGTTCCAAACACACACCGTACCACTATCTTTATTCGCCACAATTGTGACCTACCTTTCGGACCCGGTGAATTCCGACTGACTGAGACTGAGTCGAGTGGAAAGGGAGTTTAGGAGTATGCTTGTGAGATGGAATCCTATCTCGAGTCTCCGACAGCTTCTTATGCATTGAACGATTACTCAATTTAAACCCTCTCCCGGAGTCGGTAGGTAGTGTGGTGTGTGAGTGTTGTTTATGTGTGCGGGTTGTGTCGGTGAGTCTTTAATCATCTATAATTGCATATCATTATCATTGTAATTTTGTTTCTTGTTCCATTATCATTGTTATGATCATTGTGATTGTTCTACATCTAACAAAATTTGCATGTTGTCCCACTAATACGATTGTTGTTGCCAAAGCGGCCTTGGTTTTGCTTCCGGTCTTTAGGCGATGTGATTACGCCATTGACCCTTTTGAAAATCCAAATCCTTTTCATTTTTATTTCAATTTGCTTTTCCTTCTTTTCATTTACTTTTCATTTTTCTTAATCTGGGCTAGGTGACGTGACAACACCTACGCCCAATTTTTCACCCTTTCGTTCTTTTAATTTAATTTCTCTTCTTTTATTTCATTTTCGATTTCTTAGCCACTTGGCTAGGGTCTAGGTGATGTGATTTCACCTAGCCCTGCCACTCTTTTACCGTTTTCTTTTCGTTTATTTTGTTTTCCCAAAAATTTCGAAAAATCCAAAAACATTTGAAATAACATAAAAATCCAAAAAGATTTTTCTTATTTTTCTTTTCCGTCTTTTTTGATCTTCCCCTACTTGTCCATTGAGAACAATGCACAGTTTTAGTGTGGGGGAGGGATCTACTATCTTTCATTTTTCGAAAATCTTCCAAAAACCATAAAAATTTAAAAAATTTAAAAAAAACTAAAAAACATTTTTGTTTTCTTTTTCCTTTTTCTTTTCTCACTTCGTTATGTTTTCGTGTCCCGTGTATGCTTTTGTTCTCTACTCTTACAGGTAACCACCACCTTGATAGCACGATTTGAAGAGATTATGAAAACACCCCGCTTGGTAACTTCCTTCCTTCTTTCTTCTTTACTTTTGTAGAGGAGTTAGGTTGTTGCTATTTGGAGGCTCTCAAAGTTGAGCATCTTGAGTGTTGTGGTTGATTTGGTGCTTTAATGTCGATGGAGTATGGAGTACATGACCTTACTTGTGTTTTCTTTTATTTGTTTTTTTAGTGTTCCTTTTGCCTTTGTATAGTGTGTCTAGGACTAAATGTTTTCGAAAACACGATTACAAACTTATTACAAGAATTCACATTCCATGATAGATAACCCATTGTAGATTTTGGACCTTAGTCTAGTAGAATGACTCTAAATCAATGAATTTGTTGATCCTTTAGCTTGAGTCCACCTTTTCTACTAGAGGTTTAGTTCGGGGTTTGCATTTGACCACCTTGACCACCCATGGAGGATTTAGGCCTTGGTTCCCGCATCCCGTTTTCTAGGTGACCTTGCTCGAATGACCATTGCACCTTTAGTCCAAATCCCTTCCATCTTTTTGTGGGTTATCCGGGAATGGCGAGCGTTCTCGATTACCAACTTTTCCTCCACCTATACATCACCACAATAAGTTTACACAAAAATAACCTCCAAGCTTGGTTTCAAACCACATCAAAAAGCCAAAAAAGGGCAAACCAAAGCAAGAGAAAATGGCACAAAAATATGAAAAACAAAGGGAGAGAAAAGGAGCATCAAATGAAAATCGTATCGTCAAAAACATCTTAAAAAAAAAGAAAAGAAAAAAGAAAAAAACGCCCTTGATCTATTTGTCGCCGTGAAGTGCCTACTAGAAGACCGAGTCCCGAGGTAGGAAGAGAGCGGTGATTAGTCGATCCACCCCAAAAATTGTAAACACTCAACCTTTTTGTATGGGCTAATTTAGGAAATTCGAGTTTGGAACGACCCTCTTGGCTTAGCCAAAGAGAGCGGGACTGAGCCTACCTACTGTGTCGAACGAGTCCATGGTTCACTTTTTCCACTCCGTTTTACGCCCCGTAGTACCCCTTTAGAAGATTAGGAGGACCTAGCTAAGTTATCAACATCTTTATTGCTTTTACGTCATAGTATTAGGCTTTGGTCCTTGTTTACGTGGGTGATTTATTTTGGAGTGTTTATTATTGTTTTAGGTAAGTAATCGGTGTCTTCACCGCTGTCTCTATGAGGGATTCAGTGTTTTTTTTTTGTTTTGGATGCGTCTATTCTTTCGTGTTATGTGTTTTTGTGTGTTTAGTCGCATCCACCATTTTGAGCAAGCCCCAACATGCCTTGCATGGAAGTACTCTACCTCATGGGTATTTCGATGTGAGTTGAAGGGACGGAGCGGGCCCGTTAATTGCCCCGTATCGGCTTAGCGTAGGCTAGGTAGTAGTAGTAGTTTGTAATTTCTTTTTGGGTCTTTGCTCGTGGACGAGCAACAATTTAGTGTGGGGGAATTGTTGTATGCTAAATTTAGACCGTTTTTCCTCTCATTTAGACTCGTTTTCCCCTCGTTTTGCGAGATTAGAGTGCGATTATCGCCCTATTTTGAGTATTTCTCGCATTACCGTCCCTCTTGTGCGTTTTACGTATTTTTGGTAGTTTTTTTTATCAATTTTGATAGGTTTTGGCACCAAAAGCATGATCGAGCTTCCACGAGCACAAGAGAGGGGATTGCCGTCCGAAAAGCAGAGCACACAACTTAAAGTTCGAAGTCATCCAATCATACGACGAAGAATGAGACAAGAAAAGAGGCAAGAAAATGACCGGGTGAAACTTCACCCGATGAAACACTACCGGGCGAAATTTCGCCCGTTGGTAAATTTGCCTCCCCGAAGATTTTCCGAGAGCTTCTCCACCGGGCGATACTTCGCCCACCTGGTGAAATTTTGCCCAACCGTGAAGACGTCCAAAATTGCCGAACCGGAAGAAAACTACCGGGTCAAATTTCACCCGGCGATATTGATCCATGTACGAAGGGGCGAAGTTCCACCTCTTGAAGATTAAAGGATGATTGTCTCACTAATGGAGCAAAAAAGTTGGATTTGGGCTTTAGGTTAAGAGACCCATTAAAGCATTACTATATATATGCTTACCCTAGTTTGTTGCCTAAGCTACCACATTAGAACATCACATTACCATAACACATCCATTAGTAGATCCTTATAGTAGTTTAGTAATTCTCTACAATTCTAGTAGTTTTACATATTAATTTAGTAGTAGATCTTCCTAGTTTTCATAAACAATTCTCTAGATCTTTATTAAAGTTTGTAGATTTCAGGTTTTTATTTGAAGATTTTTGGTGTTTATCAAGGGATTAGTGACAAATCTCTTTATTCTCCTCATCAAGATTCAACCTTTATGTATGCAATTATCTTCTTTATTGTAGATCTTCATAGTTGTTATATTTCTCTTCCACTCTCTAATCTTTAGTTTAGATTTAATTATTGTTCTTTCAATATTATTCATTTAAATGTTCTTTCATTATTGACTTGTTTAGATCATCTTTATTTACGTTGTTTTAGATCATTTCATGTTTATTGTGTTGATTGCATTTTTATTCATTGTTTGTTGTTAATTTCTCTAGACTTTTATTTTGATGCTCTTAGATCGATTTTTATTGTTTTCTTGTTACTTCCATTAGGTTTCCTTTTATTGTTATTTTGATCATCTTTGTGTTGTTAGTTTCTCTAAATTTCATTTGTGTTGCTCTAGATTATCTTCTAGTTTATTTAGATAGATTGCAATTTCTTTCATAGTTTAGTGGTTAATTGTTAGATCATAGTTTCCTTATCGTTTTGTTGTTATTTTCTTTAGATTTAGTTATTATGCATGCTTTAGTTAATTTCTCCTTTATTAATGTTTTGTTGTTTTCCATTATGAATAGTGAGTAGATTTCTTGTTGTGGGGTTTAGAGATGAGGACTTGGATTATTTGAATTAAGGGATGTTGGTGGGTTGCTTGCTTGTTGGTTTATCTTGCTTATGGTTGTTGTGTCGTTGTTGTTTTAGTCCGGCCAACTAGACCGACCTTGACTCGTTTCTATCAATATGGGGAAACTCGGGGTAGAGATTACCTTAACTTGAGACTTACCCTTCTTCGCCACGAAAGCGGGTTTTTAGGTGGGTTGGGTGAAGAAACCGAAAGGTGGCATTCTCCTTTATCAACGTTGTGACTAAAACCCAATTCCGAGATTCTTAGACCCCAATTTCCGAATCCCGACTTCCCCCTAACACCTTTTCTTAATTTGATTATCTCTGGTTATTTTTATTGTTATTTCTCTTGTCATTTAATTTCCGTCTTTTACCGCATTTCTAGCGTAGACTCGACTTTTAAAACCCCCTCTAGTTCCCAAGCACGTTGCTTTTAACCCGATTCCGTTCCGTTCCCTGTGAACCGACCTCGACTTACCACGAATACTCTAGTAATTTTTGTGTTTTGCGAGTCTATAAATATTGTTTGATCCCCCATCCTTCGCTAAACGACCGATCCTCGATTGCGCCGCTCATCAGTACTATTGGCCGACCATGCTAGCAGATGCTAAAAGTTTAACCCTGAAATGCAAAAAATGTCAGCTCTTTGCCCCAGTGATACATGCTCCAGCACAGGACCTCAGGCCAATTGAAACACCCCACATTGATTGAAGATGTCCTATTTATGAGCTTTGCTTAAAGGGATTTGAAGTACTACTCATATCAACAAAGTGCACTTTCTTTTCTGGTTTGCCCATGATAAGAACTCTGCAGTTAAGCGTGCTTGACTGAGAGCAATCTTAGGATGGGTGACCTCCTGGGAAGGTTTCCAGGATGCACATGAGTGAGGACAAAATGCACTGGAAAGTACTCGTGTTGGTCTGTGGGACCAGTACAAAGCCTGGCGAGCTACCGCGGTTAACGTTTCCGGCCCTAGGATTGGGTCGGGGCGTTACAAATAGTATCAGAGCAACCCTGCGACCGTGCATTTGGCACCTAGCGGGGGTGGATTCTGGGTCAGCGGTTATGCTGCCAGGCGCAACGAGGACGTTGCGTTCTTCAAGTGGGAGTGATTGAAACACCCCACATTGATTGAAGATGTCCTATTTATGAGCTTCCCTTAAAGGGATTTGAAGTACTACTCATATCAACAAAGTGCACTTTCTTTTCTGGTTTGCCCATGATAAGAACTCTGCAGTTAAGCGTGCTTGACTGAGAGCAATCTTAGGATGGGTGACCTCCTGGGAAGGTTTCCAGGATGCACATGAGTGAGGACAAAATGCGCTGGAAAGGACTCGTATTGGTCTGTGGGACCAGTAGAAAGCTTGGCGAGCTACCGCGGTTAACATTTCCGGCCCTAGGATTGGGTCGGGGTGTTACACTAATCCGATGCAAAGGCCGTTGCAAATTTTAATTTTGCGTCGGCTAATCCGACGCAGTGTACGTGAATGTGTTGACTAACAACATCAATTGACGCGTTGACTAGACTGCTTTGCGTGGGATTAGCCGACGCAAAGTGTCGTGTTGGGTCGACTTTGCGTCGTCTATTCCGACGCAAAGCTTTTATGTAGTGGCGCTAACGTGAAATTATTGGCGCCAGTTCCATAAAGGCGGATAGCGTTGGTTGATCCAACGCACATTTTTTTCGACGGGTTAATCAACGCAAATCGACGCAACATAGGCAGCTACATCGGATTGTTAGTCTTATGCAAATTCCACTATTTTTAGAAGTGGACCTCCCAACAAAAACTCTAAGTCCCCTTGCCTACCTACAGGCAGGCAGGGGGCAGGCCTTATGACTTCAGCCAGAAGTCAGGGTTAGGCCAGGCCTCAAGAGCCGAACTAACAAGGATTGATAGACATTCAACCTTGTACAAAAAATGCTAAGTCCCCCTGCCTACCTCTAGCCAGGCGGGGGCAGGCCATCTAGCTTCAGCCAGAAGTCAGGGTCAGGCCAGGCCCCAAAAGCAAAACTAACAGAAGTTAGTAAATATTCAACCCTGTACCAAAAACACTAAAACACACTACCTACCCTGGAAAGCAGAGGGCAGACCCCCGATTTCGGCAAAAGGGGCAAGGACTGGTTGCATATCAAAAGGGGATCCCTCCTACTTTCCAGACGTCAGGGCACCTTATCCTGCCGAGCCCAGGTTGGGTAGGGAGAACTCTCCTGATCAAGCTTAAGGTAAAAAGGGAATCAGCGAGGGTATGTCTCCACGTGTCCCCTCCCTTTTCCCCTCCCTCTCTCTCTCTCTCTCTCTCTCTCTTTACTCTCTCTTGTGGGAACCTATAAATACCCCTTTATTTTCCGCAAGAGAGGGTAATTAACTTTCTCTCACTAGAATCTCACTCTAGAAAAGCACCTTACTCCTCACGAGTAAGGTTCTTTAAGTGCATTCACGGACTGACTTAGGCATCGGAGAGGGTTCCCTCGGACACCTCCGAGGCCCTGTGCGCTCCTAGTGTGCAGGTGACTGGCCCCTTCGTCGGGAAAGACCGACTACTGGAGGAGAGGAAAAGTTAGGCGTAAGGATCAAGCTAGATCTAAGAGGCAATCAACTGAATCCAAGACCCAAATCCGATTCGGGTGCGATTGTTTCCATAACAATAACAATAACAATAACAATAACAATAACAACAACAAAAACAACAACAAAAACAACAACAACAAGAATAATAATAATAATAATAATAATAATAATAATAATAATAATACTAACAATAATAATTGTTCCGGTATGGAAACAATCGCACCCGAATCAGTTCAGTCTTGGATTCAGTTGATCGCCTCTTAGATCTAGCTTGATCCTTACGCCTCACTCCTCTCCTCCAGCATTCGGACTTTCCCGGTGTAGGGGGCCTGTCACCTGCACAAAGAAAGCACACAGGGCCTCTGAGGTGTCCGAGGGAACCCTCTCCGATGCCTAAGTCAGTCCGTGAATGCACTTAACGAACTTTACTCGTGAGGAGTAAGGTAGCGTTTTCTAGAGTGAGATTCTAGTGACAGAAAGTTAATTACCCTCTCTTGTGGGAAATAAAGGGGTACTTATAGGTTCCCACAAGAGAGAGTAAAGAGATAGAGAGAGATAGAGAGAGAGAGAGAGGGGGAGGAGGGGAAAAGAGAGGGGACATGTGGAGACATCCCCCCCGCTTATTCCCTTTTTACCTTAGGCTTGATCAGGATAGTTCTCCTTACCCAACCTGGGCTCGGTAGGATAACTTGCCCAGACGTCTGGAAAGTAGGAGGGATCCCTTTCCTCTTTCTGTGATTGCAGAAGCGGCCTGACCTCGGCGAGCAGGGGGCTGAGCTCCGGGTTTATAGTTCAGCAGGGCGTTTCAAGGATGCCCCAATGGGCTGCTTGGAGAGGCCTGTTAGGTGGTATGCATGGTAGGCTACCCCATGACCCGGGTCGGGTCAGCCCCAGGTTTAACTGGAGGGCGACCCAGGGTAGGCAACTGACCCCATTAATTGCCCCTCGGTAGCAGGGGGATCGAGGCTCGCATCGGCTGTCGACCCTCAATCAGACTGGTGGGAGGTTGACCTTTGATTTCTTTCTTGTATTTAATGTTGTGCGTATTCCCTAGGAGGAATGTCTTAATTGCCCGGGTATGCAAAGAGTCAAGAGATCCTCCCTTATGATTACTCCTATTACGAAATCCCTCGAGCCTTGTGCTTGGGTGTCATTTTGCCTCCTCTGCGGGGGTGGTTGGAGCGCCATTAAATGCCCGACTCTTCCTCCTTCTGAGTATAAAGGATCGAGTTTAACCCAGTTCATATCCACGAACTTTTGAACATCCTATTTTTCCATTCTTCTTTTCATCATGGTTTGGGTAAAAGACAAAATTTTCTGACGAGGAGTTGTTGTTACTACCTTCAGGTATACTGATAAGTGTAGTTTGTAGTGCCTATTTCGTAGTGTTTTGGTCCCATTTTCCTTGTGGAATCGCTCCTTGGGAGCGATTTATAGGCTACTTATGCTTCCTCTAGTTCGTTTCAGGTTCCCGAGACCATTCGTGAAGAGTTGGAGCGATTCCGACTCAATACATACACTTTTCGGAGCCAACGAAGTGAAGGAACGATCACTCGATGCCTTGGATTCGACCCCGAGACCTTGGGACCCAATCCCGAGCCTCCAAGACCCGATCCCGAGTCCCAAGAATCGATGAGAAGTCCATGTGAAGCAAGGAGGGACCAAAAGGATCATATTGGAGGCCTACAAGACTCATCCCCGACGGGTATGACCTCAACCCGTCCGGGATGAAGCGCACAAAAGAGGAGCTGCTATTTTGGGTCCATCCCGACCGGGACCAGCTCCTCCCGGCCGGGACCGACCCCTTCCCGAACGGGACCACCTCCTCCCGGCCGGGAAGGGCGTGCTGCTGCCGCGCTTTGTTCCTTTCTTCTTCCTTCCACTTGTAACCCTATATATACTCTTTCCTTGTTATGTTAAGCTTATATTCTTCATTACCCACAAACCCTAGCCTAGTTTTAGCATAGATTAGATTAGATTAGTGTAGATTAGTCCTTAAATTATCATTAATCCTAGATTAGTGCTTGTAATTTGGGAATTCTTCAAGATCTCCACCAAGATTGACAACCTTGGTCGATTGTTTTTGGGTTCTTCCATTATGCAAGTTTCCTTCTTCTTTTCATCTTATAGTACGGTATAATCTCTTTTCCTTTCTCTTAATCTTTGTTCTTTCATCAAGTTTGAATCTTTAGTTCTTGTTTATTGTTTTGTTCTTCATCTTTGTTAGTTTCATATATGCATCCTCTTGTTCTTGTGTTGGTTTATCTTGTTTTTGTTAGTTTTAGATTAGATATGTTAGAGTAGATTCTTGGTAGGGTTAGTAAGGTGATTAGGGTGTTAATTGGATGATTAAGGGATTGTTGGAGATGTTGGTGGAAGATTTGGGTTTCCTCTTGGTTTGATGCATATCACATGTTTGTTGAAATGCTTGAATGACTTGTATGCATATGCTTGTTTTTCTTGAATTTCTCTTGTGGGTGATAGTTTGTTCGTGGGTTTGGTTCCCTCATTAAGTTGCGCGAGCTCGGTGAGGACGACCCCTAGGTCGGTCTAAGTTGCGAGAGCCCGGATGCGACCTAGGCCCCGACATCACGCTAGTAACCCCGTTTGTCGTTTGTGTCGCCAAGGTGGGTTTTAGGTGGAACCTCTAGGTGAGTCTAGGTTGCGAGAGCCCGGACTATACCTAGATTACCCTACTACCTCCTTCACTCTAGCTCTTCCTCGACCATTCCGTTACCCCTTTGACCCCGACCTAATCCTAGCCCGTTTCCTTTGATTGTTTTCTTGTTTTAGACCTAGCTTAGTCCTAGTCTCCCCCTCCTTAGATTAGCTCGTCTCGAACCTAGTCCTAGACCGTAGCATACCTTAGTCCGACCTCCCGTCCCTGTGGATTCGACCCGACTTACCCTAGCTACCCTAGTTAGGATTAGTTGGTTATTATTTGGTGGCGGGATCCACGACAAATCCCTCCCATCATATTGGAGGCCTACAAGACTCATCCCCGACGGGTATGGCCTCATCCCGTCCGGGATGAGGTTTACAAAAGAGGAGGCTCCTGTTTTGGGTCCATCCCGACCGGGAGCAGGTCATCCCGACCGGGACCAACCCCTTCCCGACCGGGACCACCTCATCCCGGCCGGGAAGGCCCAGTGGCAGCCCGTGAATGCATTGTTTCATCTCCCTACTCATTGTAACCCTATATGTACCCTTCCTCTTGTATTCCTATGTTATGTTAGACATTACCCATAAACCCTAGACTACTTTAGCATAGTTTAGCTTAGATTAGTGTAGATTAGTCGGTAATTAGTCCTTAATCTAGTGATTACTCTTGTATTAAGGGAATTCTTGAAGAATCCAACCAAGATTGACAACCTTGGGTGATGTATTTGGGTTTTCTCTTTTATGCAAGTTTTTCCTTCTTCCATTCATCTTGTTAGTAGGTATAATCTTCTTTTACCTTCTCTTAATCTTGTTTATTCATCCAAGTTTTAATCTTTGTTCATTGTTTTGTTCATAGTTCATTGTTTACTAGTTTCATTTTGCAAGTTTTGTTGTTTGTGTTGATTCATCTTGTTCTTGTTAGTTTTAGCATTAGATATGTTTGAGTAGACTCTTGCTAGGGTTATTAGGGAGATTGGTTGTGATTGTGGATGATTAGGGTGAGATGGGTGGTATTAGATGTTGTTTTTGTTGTTTCTCATTAACCTTGCACTCCACATGTTTGATGAAATGCTTGTGAGACTAGAGACGATCAACCCTTGTTTTTCTTGCATATTCTCTTGTATGTTTGTGTTTGGTTGGTTTGGTTCCCTCATTAAGTAGCGAGAGCCCGGTGAGGACGACCCCTAGGCCGATTAAGTAGCGAGAGCCCGATCAGCGTTACCTAGGCTAGGAAAGCATGCTAGTAACCCCGTTTTTCCCCTTTTTGTCTTCTTTGCATCCATGAACCCGACCTAACCCTATTTTTCATTCTTATTGTTGTCTTTGCTTTCTTTAGTCGTTAGTTACTTGTTTTGTCTTCCTTTTCCTTGTTTAGACCTTAGCCTACTCCTTAGCCTCCCCCTAGATTAGCTTGTCTCGAACCTAGTCCTAGACCGTAGCACACCTTAGTCCGAACGCATTTTTCGTCCCTGTGGATTCGACCCGACTTTCCCTAGCTACCCTAGTTAGGTTAGTTGGTTATTATTTGGTGGCGGGATCCACGATAAATCCCTCCCATCATATACGGGTCTTAAAAGGTTCAAGGACTCTAAGTTGGTGCGGACGATCATCCACCGTTGCATGTTGATCGCCCTCCGATCTCCTTATGCCTCTGGGGCATATCAACTGCCAAAAGTTATCCGGCGTCCCAGGAAGGCTTCGTTCTTTATGAGGCTGAAGTCCAACTTCTGCACGCAGACAGGGGGTTGCTCCTACTGGGGGTGTCGCCTCTGTTTTCCTTGGCTGCAACTGGAGAATATTGATCCTGACCTTCCCGACAAAGGTCCTTCTTCCCCAGTGCCAAAGATGTAACACCCGCTATTTTCGTAATGCTTTTATCCTTTCCGCTGTGACTTCATCATAACTCTGTCACGCTTTGGCCTTCCGTTTCATCATTTTTCCAAGCTTTATTTTTTTTTTCAGTCAAATGATATTTATTTTTATTTTAAAATATTTTAATTATTTTAAACTATTTATTTGATTTTTATCGTAAACTATTTATTTATTTGCGAGAAATTCTATTTCTCTATGATTAACTTTTTAAGCTCGGATTTAAGTTATTTCTTTTCCTAAAAATGTCTAACACATTTATATAATATTTCCAACTAAGAAATATTTTTATTTACGAAAAATTTAGCCTTTAATCATTTTATTACAAAGTTTCGTAAATAATTATTTTCTATCGCGAGGTTTACTCGAATTGCTTTGAAATGCTTTTAGTAATTATACGATTCTTATTTTTATCAACCTACATTTAAAAGAAGCACTTTTTGGCCCCTTTTTAGACCATGACACCCATGGTCACACATCTTCACATATTTTTTTCATTTGGTTTTATAAAGTGATTAAAGACTTAGATATTTTTGTTACCTTAATGAATTTGGTGACTAATTGCAAAACTCTTCATCTCCCTTGTTAATCCATTTTGGCTGGTTTTTTTAGTGTATCTAACATTGTTTTCATCAATTTTTAAGATCATATTCATTCACACAATTCACATAATTCATTTCTTTTCTTTCATTCTCATTCAACCACGTTAAACAAAGAAAATACTCTTCAATTCCTTCATATTGGCCATGAGTTTCAGTCATATTTTCTAGCCCAATTTTATCCCTAATCGAGTCTTGATCGTCTCATTTTTATCGTAAAATTAATCCTCTTTCCGATCCTATCATTAAGGTAATAATCGATGGGTTTTCGATCGTTATTTACCATTGATTTTCTTAGTTTTTCTCATGGTATTTTTCTACCATGATTTTCGTGTGATGTAGGTTTTGTGGATGATCTCGAGTCCGACGAGTATATTATCGATTCAGATTGGGATTAGAGGTAACGTCGGTGTTACTCGGTATTACTTGATTTTATTTGTGTAATTGCATGTATATATTTTTATGTTTCATTTTGACAATATATGTATGTCACCAAATCTGGAAAATTTAAAAGTTGAAAATTTGTATGTTTCGGTATTTTTATCGCTTTTACGAGATTAACGATTAAATCGTCATATTAATTTGTAAAATCGTAATATTTGGCCTAAACATGTAATATATGTTTGTACTCTGGAAAAATGTTGTTTTTGATGATTTTTAATAATCTAGTATTTTTCTGATATCTTTGATATCGATTATTGAATTATTACCATTATCGGACAAAAACGATTAAAACCCGATTTTTAGTTCTAGTACTTAAACATTTTATTTTAATCTCATTTTTGAGGTGGTGAAACTTTCTGATGAATTAGAATTTTATGAATTTTTTCATAAGTTTTCGGAATTGTTAAGTGGATGAATTAATTAATCACTTTAAATCATCGTTTATCGTTAAAACCGTGTTTGTCGTTTAAATTCTCGATTTCTGGTCTTTGGTTTAAATCTGGAAAAAATTATGATTCTGATAATTTCATATTAAAATGTAATTTTATGATTGTTAGTGCCTTAATAAAATGTTACGAACGATAAGTTTTGTTCATGGAATCGTTAATTGTGAAAACGGGTTTTAAAGACGGTTTTGACAGAAGTTGGTAAATCTGGAATTTTGGAAAATCTGAAAAATTATTATATTCTGGAAAATGATGATTTTTAGGTTTAATAATAATTTTTAGACATTAATACTTAAATCATTTTGTAATTACTATTTTTATTAATCGTTATTGTCGAGATTGGACGATTAATGAGAAAACGCTTTAAAAACCGAGTTTTAGGATTCTGTAAAATTTTCTTTTCTGGACAGTATGTCCATAAATATATTTTAACTATTTTACGTAATTTTTGTACTATTTATTAAAGTCTTTAATTAATAAGTATTGATTTTTGGACAAATTGTGATTTATCGTTAAAATGCTTCGTCTTAGCTAAAAGAATTATTTTTCCAGTAATTTTGAAAGTATTTAAATCTGAAACTTTAAGAGTTAAATCATCTCTTAACATACTCTAAATATATTTGTTGGTTTAATTAAATTAAGACGTTCAAATATTTAATTTGATATTTGTCGTAAAATCCTATTTATAATTTTATTGTCGAAACTAATAATAATTAGGGATTTTAACTTTATAACTTTTAAAAACACCCTAATTAGTAATATTAAAATGTTTAAGACATTTTTAATCATTTTATAACGTTTATACGATATTTTAATGATTTCATAAAAAATGTTCACTTTGAGAATTAATATCGTTAAGGCCGAAAGTACTAGTTTTATAAATCTATATCGTTTACTAAAAATGTGATGTTAGTATAAACTAATATTTTCGCTATTTTGATATGATGCTATTTTTGGTAAAGTTTCTAAAAATAGAAGTTTCCTAAAATAGAAAGTTTCCTCTTTTGGAATATGATTTCTTTTTCTTTTTTTCTCCTATTGTTTGTATTTAGTACATCCTTTAAATATCGATAATGGGTTGTTTTGGAGTTATGGAATAAGGAAAAGTGTGGGTTTAGAGTAATATAGTCTGGGATGTACGTTTTTGCCATCAACTGTAAGTCTGGTGTGTCATTGTGGGGCACATTGGTTGTTGAGCTGAGCATGGTTTGTGTTCAGGAGAGTGTATGTTTACCTTAAACTTAGATATCGCATCGTGTAAGTCGCGTCGAGTTGAACTGGATATGGTTTGTATCCAGGAGGGGTGTGCACTACTTAAACCAGGACCTCGCTGCACGCAGTCCTGTTATGGTTGAGTTGCCTAGTTAGAGACCGAAGTCTGATTTGTTTTGACTAAGTTCTCGAAGCTAGTTTTTAGTATTGTCCAAGTGAAAGTATAGATTTTACATTAATCCTATCCATAACGCCATTTTGAATATTTTATTGTTATCGATATAATTTGGTTCGCAGGTTGGCAAATATTTTTATGTTTCTTCGGAAACCCATTTAATTATTTCATTTCGCGCTGAAAGCTTATTTTAATATGCTGTTTTACTGTTTTCCATTTTGACTATTTTTCCTATAATAGTAATTACTGTTTTAAAATCATGTTATACGGCTGGGAGAACGTTGACGTTGCTCCTCACTGATTGTGGCTGTTATGTTTTTAACATGACAGGTATGCATGTTTCCGGGTGTGGGCTAGCGGGCAGACATGATCCTTGCTCGATTAATTTTAATAATAATGTTTTGTGGATTGTTAAACCCCTTTGTGGATTTATTTAATTTTGGTCGTTTTATTTAGGGCCTAATGTTTGACTTTACCATTTATATTTTTATAAAAACATAGTTACAGTGTGTTATAATCCCGACTCTACAGTGTTTCCGCCACTTTATCGCGTTAGAATTTCTAGGGGATTACAAAAGAAATTGAAGAGTGACCTCGGTTACCCTGAGGGCACCAAGCTGGCTGTGTTTGGGGAAGCCTGGGACGCCAGTAGCCACGACTCAGGGGATAGTGAGGGCGAGGGCTATTCGTCAGGTTGCAAGGCGCTAGGGAGTGAAGAGGAGGAGGCTGATGACCCTATGGACGCCTCAGGCAGCTGGGATTGGGGGCTGATGATGAGGGTTGCAGCAGCCCAATGGACTATTCCTTCCCTGGCTCTGATGAAGATTTAAAGCCTGCTGTTATCCCTGACTGGCCAAGTTATGCTCTCGGCCCATTTTGCTTTTTCCGACTTGTAATATTTTATTTTGAACTTGTCCTTTGGTATTGTAATCCTGGCCTCTGAGCCCTTTTCCCTTAATGAGGATGTACTATGACTTTATTTGCCTGTGTGTGTGTTTTTTTTTTTGGGTCAATTCTTGGGTGACGTATTATGATCCTTCTTCTTCCCGCCTTCTTATGTTTTTGAAGTTTCGGGATGTGATGGATGGGTTGGTTGGTTGTGTGACACGTGTAGGGGTTTTCATAGAAAAGGAGCCTGACAGTAAAGTTTAAGAGGGGGCTCTTCAACTTCCTCTCCCTATAAAAGACTTTCTCCTACTCCACTCCCCCTTTTCACACTTTTAACCTTCAAAACTCCATCTCTTCTCAAACCCTCTTCCTTTTCAGGCGATTAGACCGAGGATCCCTTCCGGCGTCTTCTTGCGGCAACCTTTGAAGGACCTGATTACATGGGCGGATCTGGGTGTGTGCATGGGTGGGCGGTTGCCCTCACCCAGATCCCATAAATAATTAGAATTGTTTAACTACTTTTGTAGTAATATTGCTTGTGGCACATTGGTTGAGATGGTCTCCACTTGTTTCTGAAGTCAGGGGTGTGAAACCCTTGCAGGACATTTTTTTTTATTACTTACATAAATAAGTTAATGGCTAAAATTATGCAAATATCAAGAGTCGAACCCAAGATCTCATGTCAAGATGACTCCAACTATCCAAGTAAACCAACAAGCCACACAATTTTGATGTGTAAATGTTAAATATGTTTAAATATTATACTTTTTATAAGTTTAAGTCTTCATCCATTTTGTTCATTTGTTTATCTTTTAGATAATTCTGACGATTATTTTTTATCATATACTAATAAATGAGTTAGACGGAGGGAGTATATATTTACTGGTTACTCAATTGCCTAATAATGGTGTATTTTTTTTGCAAGTCTTCCAAAATGAAGTAAAAAAAAATTCCAAAACCAACGTTAATTTATAAAACAAAACTTGGTTTTAAATCCAATTATAATTTTTTTTCAAAATACAAACTATGTACGGAATTATTTTCTAAATGCCTCCCCTATCGGTAAATCCTGGATTCGCCCCTGCCTGATTAGGTTAGAACCTTAATCCCTAGATTTCTTATTTTTCTTTAATTCTTGCCTATTTTACTTTTCCGACGAATATGACGCAAAGGTGCCGTTGAATTCTTTCCTTTACCGAACTGTCTGCCGAAACCTCAGCAGAGAATGTTGACGAGACTAACACTAGTCTTCCCTCCTCCTCTACTAGGCTTGTGGTTACTGTGGCCCGAGGACCGCCCTTAGAGGACAGTGGGGGCGCCAATTTTCCTGATCCTGCCCCCGTTGATGATGATGAGGCGTTGAAGATTGTCCCCTTCTCCCTTGCCGACGCCTTCAAGCCTTAGGCGCCTGGACGTGTTTACTTTCTGGACAAGGTGAAGTATAGAGTTTCCTTGCACACATATCCCGAGCCGGGGCCACAGTTGATGATATTGGCCAAAAACGCTACTGAGGGTATTGCTGATTATTACAATTTTAGGGTTGGTTATACAGTCGTTGTCCCTGAGCAGAAACATACAGTATACAATCCCCCAGAGAACTGTATTGCTGTTTACCATAAGTGTTTAGAGTTTGGCCTTCGGTTTTCACTTCACCCCTTCCTTGCAGAAGCCTTCAGGCGTATGACTGTTGCCATTGCGCAGCTGACAGTCGTGTCCATCAGGACATTGGTGGCTTACACCTGGGTCTGTCTATTCACCGGGGATCGAATTGAAATTTAAATCGAAGTGAAGTCGCCACCGAACTTTGTGGGAGTTCGGGCCCGTTCGAACCCACTCTATATCTTAGTGGGCCATGCACAAAGTATGGCACATTCGGATGTTAGAGGTTATTGGGTTCGTCTCTTTGCATTTTGATACCGATACCGACATGATTGGATTCGTGTATTGAATGACTCTTGTGTGCCAATGGATTCGGATATCTGGAAACCATGGTTCTGAGTAAGGGGTGAGGGTACGTCTTGGGAAGTTCACAAAGAACACCCAACCCCGCCCGCACATTAGCAGCCTCTACTAAGATATCGCTTGACTTTCAAATACGCGCGTTAGTAATACGATGAAATGATATGCAAACATTATTTTTGACTAAACATGTGAATTATGTTTGATCTACGTCGTTTAATGCATCTTTGAATTTATGTCGAAGTTGTATTTAGCATGCGAGGTCCATTTTAGTATAATAAAACAAACAACGAATAATAAGATACAAAGACAAAAACAAACGAGTTAGTAACGGTTTGTAAATTGAATAAACAATGTGAATATAATGCGATGCATGGTTTTGAAAAGATGAATCACGTGATAGACTTGACACGTGATGACCGAAGTCGTTGAAAATATTTTATCGGGACTCGAAAGACGCTTGAAGACTCACGGTTTTGGTAAACCAGGAGCCACTCGATCGAGTCATTGAAGGACTCGGCCGAGTGGTCTCGAAAAAAGTTTCTGCCTCGATTTTTGGGGTGCCACTCGATCGAGTGGGCTAGGCACACAATCGAGTGCCCCCTGTACGGACTGCTGTCCGGTTTGTTTTTGCTCTCGAAATTGTTTTTTTGGAAAATCGATAGTTTCGTTTAAGTCGCGTAAAAATATGATACGATTTATACTCGACTTAAATTTTCGATACTCGTTATATTCGATATTCAATTAGGAATCGATATCAAATATTCAGAGTGATTTTTTAGAAACGATGTTTTGTAAATCGTTTTGAAAATCGAAATAAAACAAAATGAACTCTCTCCGCGTCGAAATCGTCGTATTTTGTTTATGTGACGATTTTCTTAGCATCAACGAGATTAATTTGATTCTTATCGATACGATATCAGACTATAGAGTCGATATCATATTTTAAGAATGACCGTTTTATATAAAAATCGGATAGTTGCGATAGTACTTGATATGAGAAAAGTGAAAAGAAAAAAAACGTGACAAAGACACGAGGATGACGGACCGACGATGCAAAAAACGAGAGAGAGAAAGAGAGAAAAGAGAAGACTGGATTTGAACTTACACCCTCAACCTACATGCTTTGTATTCTCGGAACGGGGCTCGTCGGAATGTGGCTTAGACACAGGAGCATCGAGATAATGCGGGTGAGTTTTGGTGGTTTAGGCGTGTAAGGTGTATGGATGTCGGGTTAGAGGTGGCCGGAGCTTTGAGGTAAAGACGGCGTAATCTCGGGTGTGTCGGATTGTATGTGTGCTTGATGTGTGTATCGATTGGATGAACGTATGTTGATGTTATAGGTGTCTATTGGTGTGTGCAAAGAGGTCTATTTGTGGTAGAGGTCCCCGATTGTAGCTAGGAGAGGTAGCTTAACTTGGGCGACAAGAAACACTGCTTGGGATAGGAAAAGTACGCAATTTGAGAGGAAACATGATTCCGTTGCTGGGTGGAAGAGAACTCCTCATCCGGCTGGAAAAGGAGTCACTCGACCGAGTGACTCTGATACTCGGTCGAGTTCCCGGTTTTGACACTGGTTCAGCATGCTTCAAGAGCCTACTCGACCGAGTGGGCCGGTCCACTCGATCGAGTGGGTTTAGCTCGGGTAGAATTCCTTTTAGAGATCGAATCCTATCTCTAACGGATTTATTTAATGCTTTTTGTAGCTGATTTTTGTAGTTTTCGACCACAAGTTGGATTTGTGGGGTGACACGGCAGATATTTATGCCTCGGAAATGTCTTTGACTGGGGTTTGACTCGGTCGCTAAAAGACGGTTTTGCCCTTGGTGCCGGTTTTGACCCAAATTAGTCTTATTTGATTGAAAATGACCCATTGGGCCATAATTTGAGGTTAGTTTTGTGAGATTTGAACTCCTTAAAAATCCCAAGCCAAATGCTAATGATTTTGAGCCCATATTCTAGTATGTCAAAACACGTTTGCGTCCGATCATCGTCGGGTGTTTTTTGAAAACTGTCATAGACACCTAATGGCCAAATGTGGGTGTCTATAGAGCGCCCACTCTGACTGAGGCTTGGACAGGGCGAAAGTCAGAGTAGCTACCAGGCCAACCAAAGATTAAGAGCTGGTAGACTTCCTTTTCAGGTCGTTTTTAGTCCTTTAGACTCGTGTGAAGGGCTCGCCAGCCATAGGTTTAGAAACCATACCTGAGCAGATGATAATCCGTGGGGATTTGGACTTGTTGCATAAATCCTGGGTGCGCCTGTATGTAGGCCCATCCCGTGCTGATTCGGGAGATATGCCGCCTAGGGCTTTCCGCTGTGGAGTGAGTTGCATGGCCCTACTTGAGTCGTACCTGTATATAGTTATGCGAAGTTTTGCATGTAACATTTTCGGTAAAAATGACTCGCGCTGGGTAAGAGAAGTTTTGAAAAAGACTTTGGATTTTTTTGATTTTTTTTTTGAAAATTTGAGAATTTTGACTTTGAAAAGGAATAGGAATGCTCAGGATGGCCTATTCCTACACTAGCCGAAGAATTTAGATGGGGCCTGTATGCTAAATCTCCGGGGATTAGGAATCCTAAAGATATGAGGACTACCCAGGTTTAGTGCTATAAATACCCATCTTCTGTTTATATTTTTCATAACTCTCATTAATTCCTTCCCTTCTAAAGAGAACAATCCCCGAGAATCCTTATTTTTTTTAAGAAAAATCTAGCCATGGGAATCGACCATTTGACCAGAATGCTGCAAGACTGGTCCCGATGCTTTAGAGACGCCGGTAAAGTAGTTCTGAACCAGAATGGTATTACTCAATTGTTTACGATCTACCAGATGCAAGTGGACCGTCACTTCCTCGATGCTTGTTTGTCATACTGGGACGACACTTATCATGTTTTCGCTCTTCCCCGAGGCGAGATTTGCCCTATCCCTGAGGAAATAGCTGCCGTAGGAGGATGGAATCCCATACTTCGTCCTGCTATCCCGTTTTCAGTTCACGATCCTAGGAGGAAGCTACGGGAATTCCTAGGACTTTCTCACATGGAGGTATCCCGTATGACGGAGGGGGATACCATTTCTTTGATTGATTTGGCTGAAAAGTTCATGAACCCACATGATGTCTGGGTCTGGTCGGTCCATAGCCGTAGGGCCTTTGCTTTTTGTATGCTTCTTGTTTATGCTTTCTAAGGTCACATGGATTTGCTGTCGTGTATGGGCCATGTCCGACTTTTCACAGTGGTTGACCTGATGGAGACGGAGCACAGTCCGACATGGCTAATTACAGGGGAAATTATCCAAGGCTTGGATAACCGTAAGAGGGATTCGTCGGTTCGTTTGACCGGGAGTACCCGTTTATTCCAGGTATATTGCTTCGGATTTTTCTGATTTTTCGATTTCTCAATTTCTCGAATTTTTGATTTTTTTGATTTTTTTCGCAATTTTCTGCTACAGTGGGCACTCAATCGAGTCACCCTGGCACTCGATCGAGTGCCTTCTCAAAAAAACCTTCTGTCCAGCTTCAGGTGTATCACTTGATCGAGTGACCTCCAAGCACTCGATCGAGTGCTTCTGGGCGGACATCAATTTTGGCTTGATAACTCATATTTTTGTTTTCTTTTTAGCTTTGGTTATTCGAGCGGCTATCGATCATAGATCCTCCCCTTGACCTAAGTCGTTATCGATCCAACCAGGTGATGACTAGGAGATAGACCATTGACATTTCTCGCCATAATACCCAGAAATATTGGGATGAAGTGTTGTCTTTCCATAATGGCACGTTGATCCGGTGGACGGTGCCTTGGTGGCCTATTTATGATCGAACTGGCTTGGAATCGAGGGATAAGGCGCGGTACCAGGTGATCTGATAAGTGTGATTTGTAGTGCCTATTTTGTAGGGTTTTGGTCCCGTTTTCCTTGTAGAATCGCTCCTTGGGAGCGGTTTAGGGACTTCTTATGCTTCCTTTAGTTCGTTTCAGGTTCCCGAGACCGATTTGGAAGAGTTGGAGCGGTTCCGACTCGATACATACACATTTTGGAGCCAACGAGATAAAGGAACGATGACTCGATGCTTTGGAATAGACCCCGAGACCTTGGGACCCAATCCCGAGCCTCCGAGACCCGATCCCGAGTCCCGAGAATCGATGAGAAGTCCATGTGAAGCAAGGAGGAACCTTAAAGATCATATTGGAGGCCTACAAGACCCATCCCGACCGGGAAGGATGCCATCCCGACCGGGATGAGGTGCACAAAAGAGGATGCTCCTGTTTTGGGTCCATCCCGACCGGGACCAGCTCCTCCCGGCCGGGACCGACACCTTCCCGACCGGGACCACCTCCTCCCGGCCGGGAAGGGCACCTGGCAGCCGCGCCTTGTTTCTTCTTAAGTCCCTTCCATTTGTAACCCTATAAATACTTACCTCTTGTATTGTTTATGCATCCTACATTAGTTTTAGCCTCTCTTAAGCCTCTCTACAACATATAAACCCTAGAATTAGTTCTTCATATTAGTTTGAATCTCTCATTAATCCTTAGTTAATCTTAGTTAATCCTAGTTAATTAGTGCTTGTATTAAGAAGATACTTGAAGACTTCTCCAAGATTGACAACCTTGGGATTATTTGGGTTTCTCTTTTATGCAAGATTTCATCTTTTCCTTCATCTAGTGTTGGTATAATCCTTCTTTTCTCTTGTTTATTGTTATTGAATCAAGTTGGAATCTTTACTTAGTGTTTGTTGTTATTGTTTATATTGTTCTTGATGATGAATGTTTGGATTGTGAAGTTGTTTTATCCTTTCATTGTTGTAGTTAGTTTGACCATGAGTGAGTAGTTTATTTGTGGGTTAGTAGGGGGATTAAGGGTAGATTATGGGTGATTAGGGTTTGATTGGGGGTAAAGGGTGATTCTTTATTGTTAGTCACACATTTGGCACACCATGTGTTTGTTGATATGCTTGTATGGGTTGTAGTGGCCATGCTTCTCATGCTAGTCTTCTTCTACTCATTGTTTGCTTTGTGTGTGGTTATGTTGAGCATAGTCATCGACATCGGTTTAAGTTGCGATTGCCCGGACCGAACCTAGCAATTAGGAGGCACCTACACCCTTAATCAACCCAAGTCACCCTACTACACTTATGAACCCGACCTAACCCACTCCCTCTTTTCCATATTTGATTCATCTTGTTAGTTAATCATCATTTCTTTAGGTTGTTAGTAGTTGGATCATTAGCATTGTTTAGCATTTCTCTTAGTTTGCTAGTTGGCTTGTGTTTAGTTAGTATTTGATAGTCTAGTTCATCATAGCTCATCATTAGTCTACTTTCTCCTCCCTTCATCTTAATTCATCAATTATTAGCTCTTTGTGTTTGTTTGGTAGCATAGTCTTGTTTTAGGCCGATTTAGTCTAAACCTTGCAATACCGTCTCCGTGGACACGACCCGACTTACCCTAACTACCGTTAGGTGCTAGTTGGTTATTTAATTGGTGGCGGGATCCACGACAAATCCCCACTATCAATTTGGCGCCGTTGCCGGGGACGGTGCTTTGTTTAGACTTTGTTTGCTCATTTCTAGACTTAGTTACCCTTCTTTGTGCCCTCCCATCTTCTCTTGTGAATATTCTCTAGTTTTTCTTGCTTTCTTAGCTTTCTTTTTTTTCTTTGTCTCTAGTTGTGCTTGTTTATTGTCGTTACCTAGTGCCCATAAAGCACTAGGTATTCTCACGTTCGTTCTAGTGTGTAGTGTATGCCTAGGCGAGGAGGCGAATCCTTTCTCTTTAATCCAGAGCCGGAGAGGCTTTTTCGAGCTTTTCGCCAACGGACGATTAATCGGGTTAGGATCTCTCAACCAAGTGCAAGCAATACCCATCAAGAGCAAGCTCAAGGAAGCGATATTGAGGAAGCATATCGAGAGACGGCCGAAGGGAATTTCACCAATCCCTTTGGAGATTCTAGTCCTAGTTCCCCTTCTACATCTACTTCAACTCCATATACACCATCTTCTCCCTTACATCCAATAATGCCGAAGTTTTCCTCCCACTCTACATTCACGGAAGACGTCTTGCCGGGACCCAATGCTCTACTGGCCGCTTATGCCGGAAATTTTACGGCCAAGACCCACTTCATTCAACTTGTGGAACGGAACCAATTTAGTGGTTTGCCCTCCGAAGACCCGCACCAACATATGGAGACCTTCTCCGATTATTGCGACGCTATCTCTCAAACCGGGGTTACACAAGATCAAATCCGATGGGTTTTATTTCCATTTTCTCTTATTGGAAAAGCGAAGCAATGGATTAAAGGTCTCGATAGGGCAACCATGGACATCGACACTTGGAAGAAACTTGCATTGGCATTCTACCAAACTTTCTACCCTCCGGAGAAGACTAATTTGCTTAGAGCCTCCATTACCGGTTTCCAACAACGGGATGAAGAGAGCTTATATGAAGCTTGGGAGCGGTTCAAGTCTTTGGTTAGATCGTGCCCCCATCATGGACTTTCACAATGGTTCTTGGTCCAACAATTTTGGAACGGTCTTTATGAGGACTCAAGAACTATACTTAATATGGGCTCCAATGGTAGGTTCACCGAGGTCGATGATGACCAAACTTGGGCGAGAATCGAAGAGATGGCGGTGCATAATTCGCAATACTCTAGGCCTAGGAAGGCAAACCGAGGAGGTAGGCACGAGGTTGATGCTATAACTCAATTAAGCATTGACCTTGGGGCTCAATTGAAGACACACATGGAATCCATTGACAAGAAGCTTCAAGGTCACCTCACTCAAGTCCAAAGCATCGGTTCCTCCAACCAAGCCTCGATTTATGAAGTGAATGCTTTAGGATTTGCACCTCCTTTGCCTTATTATGGGATGTGCGATAATTGTGGAATCGTTGGTCATGACCCTATGAATTGTAGAGGGAGTATTGAGCAAGTGAATGCCTTTCAAGCATTCAAGCAAGGTACTTCCTATTCTAATCAATTATACCAAGCTTCCAATCAAGTCCCTCAACAACAAGCCTTTCAACACCATCAACACCATCGTCCTTATGTTCCACCTCCCTTAAGGTACAACAACCAAGGTTACCAAGGCAACTCAAGGCCTTTCAACAACTTCAAGCAAAGTAACCAAGGTTCATTCAACAACAATCAAGGGTTCCAACAAGGGAACTTCAACCAAGGCTATCAAAACCACAACCATGGCAACAATCAAGGCCTTAATCAAGGCAATTCTCATGGGTTCCAAGGGAACCGTCAACATCAAGCAACTCAAGGCAATCAACAACAAAGCAAGCCTAGGAGCCGATCTCCTACTCATGACTATGGTACTCCCTTGGCCCTCACCAATACACCGCATAATCCATCATCACCACCACGGGACTTCGACATGCAAAAGCAAATGGTGGATATCCATAGGGGTACTCAAGAATTGCAAAAGAGGCAATTGGATGCACAAATGTCACAACAAGGAGCCATTGATCAAATTTTAATGGAAAACAAGGAAATGAAAACCCACATGAAGATGATTGAGAATCAAGTGGCACAACTTGCATCGGGAAGTTCCTCAAGACAAAGAGGGCAATTACCTCCTCAAGGTGTAACTCCGACTTTTGAGCATGTCAATGCCATAACCACAAGGAGAGGTACATCTTATGACCCCCCTCCATTCCCGAGTGAGCAAGAGCCAGTGCAAGAACCGATAAGAAAGATGACACCTCCAACTCAAGAGAGCTCAAGCTTTGACAATCCAACGGAGGAGCAAGTCTTATAGGAGGCTGAGAAACCTCAACAAGACAAGCTTCCCCCACTTCAAGCTAAAGATAAGGGTAAAAAGAAAGTGTCATTTGAAGAGTCCACCCCGTTTGAGCAAAATAAATACCAAGTCAAGTTGCCTTACCCAACAAGGCAAATGAACAGCAAGATAGACTCTCAATATGACAAGTTCCTTAACATTGTGAAGAAGTTGGATGTGAGTGTCCCATTCACCGAGCTACTTACCCAAATCCCGGCATACGGAAAATTTATGCGATAAATATTGGCTAGGAATAGATCCGTCGACAAGGAAGAGACCATCGCGTTCACAAGGGTGGTGAGCGAGCTCATTCAAGGTTCTACGCTTCCAAAGTTGAAGGATCCGGGTAGGTTCTCGATCCCTTGCACCATAGGGCACTACAAGATCGAAAGAGCTTTATGTGATTTGGGTGCGAGTGTAAGCATCATTCCCTACTCCATTTGTTGTCGACTTGGGATGAAGGAGCTTAAAAGTACCTCTATAACGCTCCAAATGGCCGATAGTTCATTCAACCGACCATTGGGGATTCTAGAGGATGTGCCGGTGAGAATCGGTAAGTTCTTCATTCCGGTGGACTTCATCGTGCTCGACATGCGGGAAGACGAAATCACTCCCATTATTCTTGGGCGCCCATTTTTACATACCGCCGGTGCCATGATCGATGTGAAGAACGGTTGGATAACATTCGAATTAGGCGAGGAGAAGCTAGTGTTTGACCTTCAAGGTAACATTTCGCCTACTAACGATGAGTCATGCAATATGATCCAAGCCAAGGAAAACATCGATCTAGGGGGAGAACCGGGACAAAGCTTGAAGAAGTACTCGTATGTACTTGAAGATGATGACTCCGATTTGGAGGAGGATGAGAGCCCATGTCATGGGTCTAATGACAAGTTGAAGAGCAAAAAGGATGAAGATGAGCCCCCCTTGGGGCCACATGAGGATAGATGGACGTTTGGGTATATACCGAAGGATAGAAAGTACAAGTTCAAGCCATTGAACTTAGTAGATCGGGATGCCCCGGGAACGTCGAGACAAGGTCATGAAGAGCCTTGGTTTGTGGATGCTTATGTTACTAGCTTGATTGAAGACTTTGCTAGGGCCTTCGACTTGTTCCTTCGTGCCCTTGATGGAGATGGAACTAGTTTTAGGTGTTGAAAAAGAATTGAAGAGAGTACCACCTTGGTTTGACGGAGTTCCACAAGAACCGTCTCTTTGTATATATCTCTTTCCTTTATAGTTTGTTTGCTTTTGTGAAATTCTTGATAATTTGGATGATTGATGAGCGTTGTGAGGGAGGGAATTTGATGTGTTGTTTGAGTTTAGTGTGATAGGTGTGAAGTGGAAGTGATTCCTAGGGAAGAGCGGTCATTGTTGGAGCTTGGATTGTGTGAAGGGAAGTCGGTTTTTGAAGCTCGGTTCGAGCTTTTGGGAGCTATAGAGGGTTTGGAGACTCTTCCCGTCCTAGAAGAGGTCATCCCGTCCGGGATGGAAGGCCCATCCCGACCGGGAAGGATGCCATCCCGACCGGGATGAGGTGCACCAAAGTTGGGTTCACTGACAGCTCATCCCGACCGGGACGAGGTCTTCCCGAGCGGGATGCCATGGTCATCCCGACCGGGACCACCCATCCCGACCGGGATGGACCCCCTGTCCTCCGTTGGCTCTTTTCTTCGTTGTTTGAGACCACCCAACCACTTTATACCCCCTCCCAACCTCCCTACATGTCCTTACTCTCATTGTATGACCCTTACACCTCACATACTTATCTTCACCTCACTTTCTATTCACTTCAAACCGACTTTCGCATCAAAAACCCGCCTCATTTTGCATTTGTGCCCCAACCATGGAACCGGATCACAATTGGAGAGGAATAACGACGACATGGACAAGCTAAATGCCTATATTGACCTATGAGACGATGGAGCGAGTGAGTTGGTAACCGTATGGTACGGCAACTATCCTCTCTTTTCCGTTTTTATAGCTTGTTTTCTTTGTTTATTCCCTTTCCCTCTTATCATTTGTGTCATGGTGGCCTTCGAGGCCTTGGTGTGCTTGCTCCCGACTCTCGATGACGTGACTACATCGAGAGCCTTTTCAAAATCCAAATTTCTCAAGATTTTCAACCCTTTTTTAGGAATTAGTCGGATTTGGGCGGAATCAGGGCTAGGTGACTTGATTACACCTAGCCCTCCCCTCCCATTTCCTTTTATTTCCTTCTTTTTATTTTCTTCCCCATCCATATCTTTTTCTTGTCTCTCGGCCCATGGTGACTTGACTACACCCCGGCCGGACGCCTTCTACCCTTTTGTCCAGTTTATTTTTGATTTTTAGCTTTATTTTCGTAGTTTCTTTTCTTTTCTTTTGTGCTCCATGCACTACGGTCGAGCATGAGGACATAGCTCGACTTAAGTGTGGGGGAGTGATATTCTAGCATAGTTAGCTTTATTTTTGTAGTATTTCGAAAAAAATCTTTAAAAACCCTAAAAATTTGAAAAATTTCACAAAAATCAAAAAGATTTTTTATTTGTGTGTTTTCCTCTTGTGTCATTGTGTCGTATATTTGTTTTGTGTGCGTGTTTTGCCTCTCTTTCCCTTATAGGTTGCTTTAATCGCCGTTAACTTTGGAAGGCTTTCAAGACTCCCGGTAACATCTTATCTCTTTTTCTTCTTTACCTCTTGCGGAGTTTGGAGGAGATTGTGATGTTGTGTGCTCGGGTGGAGCTTTGTAAAGTATGGATGATTTGGTGGTTTGTTTGGAAGCTAGGGGTGGTGTTTGTGTTATGTGTGTTTGTTTTGTGTTGTTTTTGTTTTGTTGCTTTTGTTTCTTTTTCTTTCGTTCCCGTTGAGTCTTTGTTTTGTGTTTTGTTGTGTGTCTTGTGCGTAAACCGTTTTCGAAAACCCGGTTTAGAGGCTAGTGTGTGAGTGTTTACTTTCCCTTCTTAGTAGTATAAATCGAGTCTTGGACTTTAGTCTAGTAGAATGACCCTAAATCAATGAATTCGTTGGTCCTTTACCTTGAGTCCACCTAGTTTACTAGGGATTTACTACGGGATTTGCATTTTGACCATTAAGACCACCCACGGTGTGAAAAGGCCTTGGTTGCCGAGTCCCGTCCCTTAGGTGACCATGTTTAGGATTGTTTGATTAGTCCAAGTTTTCCACTTTTTGTGGGATTGAAGGGAAATCGCGACCCCCGACTCACCCATTACCTACCTCCCACTCATTTTCACACAATAAATTGCAACTTGTTGATTCCTCTCTTTCTTGTCATACAATGAAATGCCAAAAAGCCAAATCTTGCCAAAAGGGGCAAAGAAAAGAAAAGAAAGAAAAAAAATGAAAGAAAGAAAAGAATGAAGAAAAAGAAAAGGCACAAAAGCCAAAAAGAAAATAGAAAAGAAGAAAAAGAATGGCATGGCAAAACAAGGCAAAAATGCAAAAGAAAAGAGAAAATGCCAAAAGAAAATCCAATTCACAAAAAAAATAATCCCCACTTCTCAAAATAAGCCTTTTTCCGACTTTTGCCGTGAAGAGCCTACCAAAGGACCGAGTCCCGAGGAAGGATGATAGCGGCATTAGTCGATCTTCCCTCATTTTGCATGTTTTCCACCTTTTTACTTGGACTAGTTAGGCGGTTTTGGACACGGGACGACCCTCTTGGCTCACGCTAAAGGGGGCGGGGTCTCACTTACCTACAGTGTCGACTAACACCGTGGTTCTTCACTTCCCACTCCGCCGATCGTCCCGTAGTACGTTCTTAGAAGGTTAGGAGGAACCGAGGTAAGTTACCAACGTTTTTATTGCTTTGTCGTCATACTATTAGGGTTTAGTCCATCTTGGTTTGTATTGCTAGCTTGGGAACGTTGTCACTTACCTTGAGTCCTAAACCGGTGCTTCTTTCACCGCTTGTTTGAGGGAAGCGGTATTTCTTTTCTTTTGGGTGCAACCTTTTGTGTGGTTGTTTGTGTGCTTGTTTGTTTATGTGTTTTGTGTCCGGTTGCATCCACAGTTTTGTCGCAAGACCCGACTTGCCTTGCGGGGTGCACTTTTCCTCTAAGTGCACTCGCGTGAGTTGAAAGGGCGTAGGGTGCGCCAATACCCATTCGGCTAGTATAGTAGTTAGTATGTGCTTACTTGAGGGCGAGTAAGGGTTAAGTGTGGGGGAGTTGATAAGTGTGATTTGTAGTGCCTATTTTGTAGGGTTTTGGTCCCGTTTTCCTTGTAGAAACGCTCCTTGGGAGCGGTTTAGGGACTTCTTATGCTTCCTTTAGTTCGTTTCAGGTTCCCGAGACCGATTTGGAAGAGTTGGAGCGGTTCCGACTCGATACATACACATTTTGGAGACAACGAGATAAAGGAACGATGACTCGATGCTTTGGAATCGACCCCGAGACCTTGGGACCCAATCCCGAGCCTCCGAGACCCGATCCCGAGTCCCGAGAATCGATGAGAAGTCCATGTGAAGCAAGGAGGAACCCTAAAGATCATATTGGAGGCCTACAAGACCCATCCCGACCGGGAAGGATGCCATCCCGACCGGGATGAGGTGCACAAAAGAGGATGCTCCTGTTTTGGGTCCATCCCGACCGGGACCAGCTCCTCCCGGCCGGGACCGACTCCTTCCCGACCGGGACCACCTCCTCCCGGCCGGGAAGGGCAGCTGGCAGCCGCGCCTTGTTTCTTCTTAAGTCCCTTCCATTTGTAACCCTATAAATACTTACCTCTTGTATTGTTTATGCATCCTACATTAGTTTTAGCCTCTCTTAAGCCTCTCTACAACATATAAACCCTAGAATTAGTTCTTCATATTAGTTTGAATCTCTCATTAATCCTTAGTTAATCTTAGTTAATCCTAGTTAATTAGTGCTTGTATTAAGAAGATACTTGAAGACTTCTCCAAGATTGACAACCTTGGGATTATTTGGGTTTCTCTTTTATGCAAGATTTCATCTTTTCCTTCATCTAGTGTTGGTATAATCCTTCTTTTCTCTTGTTTATTGTTATTGAATCAAGTTGGAATCTTTACTTAGTGTTTGTTGTTATTGTTTATATTGTTCTTGATGATGAATGTTTGGATTGTGAAGTTGTTTTATCCTTTCATTGTTGTAGTTAGTTTGACCATGAGTGAGTAGTTTATTTGTGGGTTAGTAGGGGGATTAAGGGTAGATTATGGGTGATTAGGGTTTGATTGGGGGTAAAGGGTGATTCTTTATTGTTAGTCACACATTTGGCACACCATGTGTTTGTTGATATGCTTGTATGGGTTGTAGTGGCCATGCTTCTCATGCTAGTCTTCTGCTACTCATTGTTTGCTTTGTGTGTGGTTATGTTGAGCATAGTCCTCGACATCGGTTTAAGTTGCGATTGCCCGGACCGAACCTAGCAATTAGGAGGCACCTACACCCTTAATCAACCCAAGTCACCCTACTACACTTATGAACCCGACCTAACCCACTCCCTCTTTTCCATATTTGATTCATCTTGTTAGTTAATCATCATTTCTTTAGGTTGTTAGTAGTTGGATCATTAGCATTGTTTAGCATTTCTCTTAGTTTGCTAGTTGGCTTGTGTTTAGTTAGTATTTGATAGTCTAGTTCATCATAGCTCATCATTAGTCTACTTTCTCCTCCCCTCATCTTAATTCATCAATTATTAGCTCTTTGTGTTTGTTTGGTAGCATAGTCTTGTTTTAGGCCGATTTAGTCTAAACCTTGCAATACCGTCTCCGTGGACACGACCCGACTTACCCTAACTACCGTTAGGTGCTAGTTGGTTATTTAATTGGTGGCGGGATCCACGACAAATCCCCACCATCATGATCCTATCCTTTAGGCAGACTATTCACCTTTATCCCGACCGTATACTTAGGCATTATGGTCGGTCCCAAAGAATCCCGGAAATCAAGGTGGTTGTGAGTGAATCTACCCAACTGACGGACATGATGTGCGATACCTGGATGCAACGATGGTACACCCAAGCCACCTGGTCTACTGCCAAGTCTTTTCATTCGATTTGGGTATCTGATTCTTATGTGAAATGGACGAAGGCGGATTCTGCCAAAGCCCGAGCTGCCCTAAAGGTTGACGAGGCTTTTGACCTGCTCCGACGAGAACAGGCTAAACACAATAGGGGTTTCTTTGATGAGGATGAGGCTTCGACTACGTCAGGTCAGAAAGGGATGACTAGAACTCAAGCGGAAGGGTCCAGTACTAAAAGTGCACGGGGGAAGGTGAGCCCCCAGACTGACCTCGAAAGGAGACTTGGCCTAAGACTAAGGGTTCATGACCGACTTGGTCCTTGAGATAGGCTACCCGAGCACGTATAGGCTCGACTTGGACCGCTTACAACGGCTGAAGACCCGCTGTCAAAGAAACGGGTTCGAGCGAAGGAAGTTCCCTTGGTGATCCGGGAGCGTTTGCCCCTGCCCCGTCGACCTCGCGCCCCACGTGACCCAAAGGACAAGGGAAAGGGTAAAATGCCCTAAGTGCTAGTCTCCTTAGTTTTATTATCTAAGTACTATTATTATTTTTGTGGTGTGCCCTTTTTTGTTGTTTGTGTTTTTTATTTTTTGTGTGATGTAATTTTTGGAATTCCCGAGTTTATCGGGTTTTTAATAAAAGACATATTAGTGAATACAGTTTCCGTCTTTTTCGTTATTGCAGTGGTTGTACCCTTTTGAGGGGTTGCCTATGTATCCACAATTAGCGGAATCAAACCAAACGTAGTTCAAACATAGATTTTTTGCAATTTTTCGAAATACACCAAGACTATTTGTTCGAGATGTGCGACAATAGAATAAATAGTCCTTGCTCATTGACTTGCTTATAATTTTGAAAATTTATAAAAAGACAAGATTTTTATAAACTTTTGCAAATGACATTGAGATAAGGCTTATGGGTAGTAACGCTTCAGCTGGTCCAAGTTGGTTGGGTTGACAAATTCATTCCCGTCCAAGTCTGTCAGCACCATTGTTCCTCCTGATAGGACCTTTTTTTACCAAATATGGCCCAACCCAATTGGGTTTGAATTTTCCTCTTGGGTCAACCGGTAGTAACGCACGGACCGATTTTAGGACTAGATCCCCTTCTTTGATATTTCATGGCCTAACTCTTTTGTTGAAAGCCCGTTGTATCCTCTTTTGATATATTTGGATATTGTTAAGGGCCTGGGACCGTCGTTCGTCTAAAAGAACTAGTGAGTCGTATCGGGCTTGGACCCAATCTGCTTCAGGTACTTGGCCCTCAAGTAAAATCCTAAGGGATGGTACTTCCAGTTCGACTGGTTGGACCGCTTTCATTCCGTATGTCAAGTAATAGAGAGTTGCTCTGGTTGCGGTGCGAATTGACGTTCGGTACCCCCATAAAGCAAAAGGTATTTTGTCGGGCCAGTCCCGGTAATTTATTTTTTTTGGTGTAAATGTAAGTATATTTCATATGATCAAATTTACATCCAAGTCAACCATACATCTCCTCAGCTATTATCATAGGAGTTTGGTATTATATTTGGTGGGCTAGAAACCATTGTCGTATTAATATGGTGGTCGTAAGTCCTAAGTATATATTAGGTAAGATTAGAAGTGAATTAGATGTTAAAATCCGAACTCAACGAAGGATTGTGCCTAGTAAATACTATGAAAAGTCCCGGTAATTCTCAGCCATCTTTTTAAGTAAGTTGCCTCTACCGCTCCATTTGTTTGGGGACGATAAGGCGAAGATGTATTCCTTTGGATTTTATACTTTGTTAACAAAGTAGCGGTTTCAGCTTGGAAATGGGTCCCGTGATCACTGATGAACTCGTGCGGGATCCCGTATCGGCATATAATCTTATTCTGGATAAACTTGGCGACGTGCTTGGCATTCAAGATCCAGTATGACTCGGCTTCGACCCATTTGGTGAAATAGTCGATAGCCACCAAGATGAAACAGTGACCTCCCGTCCCGGAAGGGTTCACCTTTCCAAGTATATCAATTCCCCATGTTGAGAATGGCCATGGCGATGTCTTGGTGTATAGTAGGGAAGATGGCATATGTTGTACATTGGCAAAAATCTGACAGTTATGGCAGTGTTTGACATATAACTGACAGTCAGTCTCCATGCTGTTTCAATAATACCCGAGCCTCATGATTTTTCGGGCTAGCATATGGGCGTTCATATGCGGCCCGCATTCACCATCGTGCACCTCGGTCATAACCTTCTTGGTCTGTATTTTGTCGATACATAGGAGGAGAACCCCCTGTGCTATCTTTTTGTATAACTGTCCGTTGTCCGTACGAACGAATTGGGTTGCCAATCTTTACAAGGCATTCTTGGCCCGGTTTCCAGTTCCCGGGGGATATTCTCTCGATGTCAAGTAAGTTAGGACATCTTGATACCAAGGTTCCGGATCAATTATTTCGATGTCTTGGATGGTGTGGATATAGGCTGGCTCGGACCGTCTTTTAACGCAGATCGGCATGCTGGTTAGGTGCTCCGGGATATTTAATAAAGATGCTAACATGGAAAGTGCATCTGCAAATTGATTTTCCTCCCGGGGTAGATAGATATATTCTACCTTTTGGAATTGCTTCTCGAGAACCCTTACTCGCGCTTGGTAAGCCACGAGATTGGCATTCCGAGTTTTCCATTTCTGGAGAGCTTGATTGATGACTAGAGATGAGTCACCGTGGACCCGGAGGTTTGTACTCCTAAATCAGCGGCGGCTTGCAACCCGTGAATGCATGCTTCATACTCGGCTGCGTTGTTAGTCCAATTTAATGGATAACGGCGTATGCTCTCCTTTCGGTGAAATTAAAAGGATACCGACTCCGAATCCTCGGAAGTTGGACTTCCCATCGAAATACAAATCCCATGTCTCGGTGTCGATATGGAATATGTCTTCATCTGGAAAAGACCAGGTATCTATGTGTCCTTCTTCAGATACGGGACTATCAGCGAGAAATTCGGCTACAACCCGGCCTTTGATGACTTTTAATGGTACGATCTTGAGGTCGAACTCTGGTAGCATTAAAGTCCATCTGGACATCCTGCCATTGAGGATGGGCTTTTTGAGTAGGTACTTGATAGGATCCATTTTGGATAAAACATGTACTTCGTGACTAAGCATATAGTGTAGGAGCTTTTTAGTGGCCCAAACTAAAGCTAGGCATGTCTTTTCGAGCATAGTATATTTGCATTCGTATTCTAGGAATTTCTTACTGATGTAGTAGATAGCCCTTTCTTGTGAATCGACTGTCTGGGCCAACATAGCCCCCATGGTTGTCTCGGTCGTTGTTAGGTATAACGACAAAGCCAAACCGGGTTGAGGTGGCATTAATACCGGCGGTGCAGACAGAATCTCCTTGATTTTATCGAAAGCCATTTGACATTTATCATCCCACAGTGTTCGTTCTCCTATTTTCAGTTTCTTGAAAATGGGTTCACATACCATGGTTAACTTTGAAATAAACCAGCTGATGTATTGGACTTTCCCGAGAAACCCCCTTATTTGTTTTTCGGTTTTGGGTGGCTGCATCTTGGTAATGGCCTTGATTTTAGCTGGGTCGACCTCGATGCCGCGTTGGCTAACGATATGGCCCAGTAGTTTGCCTGACGTTACCCCGAAACTGCACTTTTGAGGATTTAGCCTCATGTTGTACTTGCGTAATCGGGTGAAGAATTTTCTTAGGGCCGCAACGTGCCCTACTTGGTCTTTGGACTTGACGATCATGTCGTCCACATAAACCTTCAGTTCCTTATGCATCATGTCATGTAATAAACTTGTGGCGGATCTTTGATAAGTGGCCCCGACATTGATTAGGCCAAATGGCATAACGGTGTAACAGTAAGTACCCCATAGTGTAATGAATGTGGTCTTACTCATGTCTTCTTCCGCCATTTTAATTTGATTGTACCCAGCATACCCGTCCATAAATGATAGAAGGGCGTGGTCGGCCGTGTTGTCCACCAGTATATCCATGTGTGGTAACGGAAAATTGTCTTTTGGGCTGGCCTTATTAAGGTCCCGAAAATCTACACAAACCCGCACCTTACCGTCTTTTTTAGGTACCGGTACGATGTTTGCAACCCAGTCTGGATATTCAAACACTTGTATAAAGCCTGCTTTGAATTGCTTGTCGACTTCTTCTTTGACTTTAAGGGACCATTCGGGCCTCATTCTGCAGAGCTTCTGTTTTACCGGCTTACACCTGTCTCTGATGGGAATACGGTGTTTAGCTATCTCTCGATCTATCCCTGGCATGTCCTTATTGGACCATGCAAAGACATCCTTGAATTCTTGGAGGAGATCCGTGAATTGTTTTCTCTCCTCGAGATCTAAAGATAAACCCAACTTAAGCAGCTGGGGCTCTAAAGTGGTTCCCATGTTAATGGATTCGGTTTCCTCAATTACTGGATCTCGGGATTCCCTTTGTTCGAGCTGCTAGATAAGGCGTGGAGGCAGAGGTACCTGTTCGTTGGGTTTCTCAATGTCATTGCATATAAATTTTTTGAATGCATTTTGAAAATAAGACAAGTCGTAAGCGGAACGGTTTTCGTCATTATTAATAGTAAATTTGGAAAAGAGCTCGAAGAGAGCGGCCATCTGATCGTTGGTCAGTGGCGGGATAGTGAGTGCTCTCGGGACAGACCCCGAGGCTCCGGTGGGTGCTACTAAAGGAAGAGGGGTTACAGACTCAATTCTAGTACTGGACCCTCTAGGCTTGGACTCAGACTCCGACTCTGACTTTGACTCAGCCTCCGACTCGGACTCGGTATTCGGCATATCCCCTTCACCGGTGGTCAGCTTGTAGACTCGACCATGACTGTCGGTCCACTTGATAGTCTTCCTCCATGCCCTTTTCCCGGTGTCAGCACCGACTTCAGAGATCAGCTTGGTTGGATCGAACCTGCTGCTGCGGAGGATTAAGTTGACCAATTCTTCTTTAGGGGCGGGGATGGCCTTGTCTTCCCCGAATAAGAGCCCCAGCACGGGTTCAGTACTGTCAGCACCCTCTTTGGATTCAGCTTAAACGAGGGCAAATATGTCGTCGGGGATATAGTTGCATTCCCGATATGTGATAGTGGGTTGGTAGAGACCCACTTGAACATCCTCGAACACTAGAGTGACAATGTAATCAGCCAGTCTTGGGTTGTAAGGGCACAAGTAGGTACCCTTGATGATGTTGGTGGCCTTCTGAATATCGGCCCGGACCACGTTTTCCGGGGTTATAGCATACCCCAAACCGAATCGTGGCTCCTCTTTGTTTAGGACCTTGATGATCTTGCCAGCCGGGTGGTTTGGTCTCGAAGTAGCCCCCGGTAGGTAGCCCAAGTTTTGCAGCATCGTATCAATGCTAGTAGTGAAGTAGGGCCTGAAGAGATATTCTTCCTCGATCATTCCCACGAAATCGAAACCTCGTAGGTCGGTCCGGCCTGCGGTGTTGCAGCTTGCCACGGTTATGGGTGGCTTCGAGAGTGACGACTCCGTCTTGTAGAGGTAACTTGACCTTCCTGTGGAGGGTGGAGGACACGGCTTTGACCGCGTGATCCAGGGCCTTCCATGTAGCAGGTTGAAGGATGAGGTGACATCAATCACCTGGAATTCTAGTTCTTTTTCAATCAGGCCTGTTATAATAGTTAGTTTAACAGTCCCAGCAACTGATTTTGGGCTTCCGTCAAAAGCCTAGATAGTTTGCGCGGTCGGAAGCTAATCAGCCTCGGTAATGCCGAAGGTCTTGGCAGTTCTTAAGGGAAGGACGTTCACAGCGGACCCGTCATCAATCAGGGTCATTGAGAGATATTTGTCCAAGCAGATCACCGTGATGTACAAGGCCAAGTTATGGGTGGCCCCGAACGATGGGAGATCGGATTCAGAGAAGGTGATGAGTGGGCCTTCTTCGTTGGATTTGCCCTTAAGATGGGGCAAAATAGTGGCTACCATTTCAGTGGGGGTAACCAACGAGTCGACCTTGATCTGATCGAGAGCCTTAGTAAGTGCTTCCCGATGTCCTTGAGAACTAACCAAAAGCTGCCATATAGTAAGATCAGTTCGAACCCTTTTCAGTTGCTTGACTATAGGGCCGTGTCAGTGCTTGGCTCCTCGAAGGTAGGTTCCGTCCTGGCAGGTTCAGTGACGGTTTCCGGGGTAGAAGGGTCGGTTGTGACGAGGTGAGTGCTGGCCAAGGCTTTGGTTTTAGCCTTCCGGATTTCTTCGATGGTGATGGGGACAGCTTCCCCCTTATCTAGGTAAACGTTGTCTTCATCATCGAACCATATCCCGTTAATTTGTGGGATAAATGAGGAAATGAGGTGGGAGCAGTCGATTACCTCTCCTGTGAATATATATAGCATGAGCACTGAATGGGTTTTCTTTGTTGCTCGGCTTGTCCCCGGGCAACGGTATATTACTGCTTTCGATCAAGTCTTGGATGAGATACTTTAATTTCCACCATTTTTCAGTATTGTGCCCATTACCTCGGTGATACTGGCAATAGGCCTGAATGTTATAGCTCTTGGATCGTTTCTCGATCGGGACTTCCGAAGTTAGGCCTATCGGCTGGATCAGACCCTTGGAAGAAAGCCTTTGTAAGGCATAAGTATAGGTGGTCCCTATATCTATGAATACCCGAGCTGGAGTATTCTTTTTGGATGAGGTATCTAGTAGATTAACCTCGTCAAAGATGCTGCGGGTTGCAGCTGCGGCTGCAGGCTTGCTGGCGGACGAGCTGGCTTCTTGATACCCTTTGGCAGAGGCCTTATTAAGGTTCTCTAGCCTTAAGTCGTCTTCGATTCTCGTACCCTTTTCGGTTAAGGGGGCGAAGTTGGGTATGACGGCGTATCGGAGATGGACCCGGTAAGAGAGGAGGTGATTCTTTACGAAGGCCTCCACTAACACCTTTTCCCGGGGCTTGTCAACCAACTTCACTCTTTCGGCCCTCCACCTTTGAATGTATTTAGTGAAACCTTCTTTGGGCTCTTGGGCCATGACCTCCAGAGTACGCATAGTAGTCTGAATCTCGGTATTATCCGCGTAATTCCGAGCGAATTCGGTTGCTACATCGTCCAATGTTTTGTATTTCTTGGAGTCAAGCATGTAGTACCAAGCTTTCGGATGCTTCTCGAGGGAAGAAGCAAACAAGTGCTTAAACATAGTTGACTTTACCCCCTTAACAGCCATGAATTCCTTGAAGGCCAGGATATGGAGTACCGGGTCTTCAGTCCCATCGAACATTCGTAAGCCCGTGAGGTTGAGATTAGCGGGCAACTCGTCGGTCAGGGACGAATAAGCACGGGCATTTTCCGTGTGGATGGTGTTGTTGGTCGATAAATGGACCTGTTCTTGCAGCTTGCGGACCGTGCTGGCCAATTCAGCTAACGGCCCAGTAGTCTCGGTGTTACCACTAGGAGTTTCTTGTTCCACGGCGCTTACACGGGTGGTGAGGGATATCTGGTCTTCCCTAATTTTCGTCAATTGAGTCTAGAGCTTAGTCAACGAGGCTGCCAATTCGTCGACGTCTACTTGCATCTTGGATCTGGTGAAAGGTGGCCTGTCTGTAAGAATACCCCGTAATCAGAAACAGAATCTGGATCTTCGAACCCAAAAAGAAAAGGCACATCCCGAGCAAGGGAAAGACTGAAAAGGAAATGACTCGGAAAAGACGCCTAAACGGGTGACTCGTATAAGGTGGGCTTTCCTTAGGATTCGGCGTGTGGGCCGAGTCCCGTTCGAAGGAGGGTCCACGTGAGATATTCCCCAGACTTTTAGAATCAAATGTGTAAACGGGCCATCCTTTGTAGGAGTATGTCCCACGTAGGCGGGCCTTGCCTTAGTCGAATAAGGCGGACTGGGATATGGGGGAAACCCGCAACGTAAGATCGACGAAGTTTCAACGCTAGAGACTTTCGATGACTTATGACACGACCTGACACTGCTAAATACGGGAAGTCCTAAGAAGAAGAAAGTTTTGCAAAGGAACTAATTTTAGAAGATCCGGAAAACCGGCGGACGGCCCGATTTTCGAAAATCGGAAAAGTGTTATCGGGCCGCGGTTTTGAAGTTTTGAAAATACTTTGAGTATTGAAACGGGTAGCATACCGGCTAGAAATAGGCTACTTTGAGTAAAATCATAAGTCCTAAATTCGACTTTCCGGGTTTTGAAATCGGATATTTTGGGAAAAAGATACATTTTTTTGACAATGACGGTTTTTGAAAAACGACCTTAGAAACCAAGTAACACATAGTCACGCAAGCATAATAACGACACCATGTATGCTTTACACTAAGTCTCAGTTAGTCTAAATAGGGTCTATACCAGTGTACATGGCCTTTCCGAGAATTGGGACGGACTTCCTAAGTCGAGTTGAGCTTAGAACATGCCGCGAAACCCATACGAATTAGCCATGGACACCTTTGACATATCCATGTTGGAGTACATCAATAGTATAGTGGGACGTCGGTCACCAGTACCGGCCCGGGAAAAGATGGGGTTATGCATGAACCGTAAAACTAAAACGCGTATTGTACTAGTCAAACGATTTCTATTCGAGTCTCACCCTGAGGATGCCGATGGTAAGTCACGCATCAGTTAATCCCCAGCGGAGTCGCCAAATTGTGGACATGACATAGGTCCACCCCGACGCGGCTACACGCGGGTTTGGGGAGGCGAATGAATCTCCGTATGAGATGGATCGAATTGAAATTTAAATCGAAGCGGAGTCACCACCGAACTTTGTGGGAGTTCGGGCCCTTTCGAACCCACTCTATATCTTAGTGGGCCATGCACAAAGTATGGCCCATTTGGATGTCAGAGTTTATTGGGTTCGTCCCTTTGCATTTTGATACCGATACCGACATTATCGGATATCATGTATTGAATGACTCTCGTGTGCCAATGGATTCGGATATCCGGAAACCATGATTTTGAGTAAGGGGTGAGGGTACGTGTTGGGAAGTTCACAAAGAACACCCAACCCCACCCGCACATTAGCGACCTCTACTAAGATATCGCTTGACTTTCGAATACGCGCGTTAGTAATACGATGAGATGATACGCAAACATTATTTTTGACTAAACATGTGAATTATGTTTGATCTACGTCGTTTAATGCATCTTTGAATTTATGTCAAAGTTGTATTTAGCATGCGAGGTCCGTTCTAGTATAATAAAACAAACAACGAATAATAAGATACAAAGACAAAAACAAACGAGTTAGTAACGGTTTATAAATTAAATAAACGATGTGAATATAATGCGATGCATGGTTTTGAAAAGATGAATCACATGATAGACCTAACACGTGATGACCGAAGTTGTTGAAAATATTTTATCGGGACTCGAAAGATGCTTGAAGACTCACGGTTTTGGTAAACCAGGAGCCACTCGATCGAGTCATTGAAGGACTCGACCGAGTTGTCTCGAAAAATGTTTCTGCCTCGATTTTTGGGGTGCCACTCGATCGATTGGGCTAGGTACTGGATCGAGTGCCCCCTGTACGGACTTCTGTCCGGTTTGTTTTTATTCTCAAAATTGTTTTTTTAAAAAATCGATAGTTTCGTTAAGTCGCGTAAAAATATGATACGATTTATACTCGACTTAAATTTTTGATACTCGTTATATTCGATATTCGATTATGGAATCGATCTCAAATATTCGGAGTGATTTTTTAGAAAAGATGTTTTGTAAATCGTTTTGAAAATCGAACTAAAACAATATGAACTCTCTCCGCATCGAAATCGTTGTATTTTGTTTATGTGACGATTTTCTTAGCATCAACGAGATTAATTTGATTCTTGTAGATACGATATTCGACTATAGAGTCGATATCATATTTTAAGAATGACCGTTTTATATGAAAATCAGATAGTTGCGATAGTACTTGATATGAGAAAAGCAAAAAGAAAAAAAAAACGTGACAAAGACTCGAGGATGACGGACCAACGACGCAAAAAACGAGAGAGAGAAAGAGAGAAAGGAGAAGACGGGATTTGAATTTACACCCTCAACCTACATGCTTTGTATTCTCGGAACGGGGCTCGTCGGAATGTGGCTTATACACGGGAGCGTCGAGATAATGCGGGTGTGGTTTAGGCATGTAAGGTGCATGTATGTCGGGTTAGAGGTGGCCGGAGCTTTGAGGTAAAGACGGCGTAATCTCGGGTGTGTCGGATTGTATGTGTGCTTGATTTGTGTATCGATGTGGATGAACGTATGTTGATGTTGTAGGTGTCTATTGGTGTGTGCAAAGAGGTGTATTTATAGTAGGGTCCCCGATTGTAGCTAGGAGAGGTAACTTAACTTGGGTGACAAGAAACACCGCTTGGGATAGGAAAAGTACGTAATTTGAGAAGAAACAGGATTCCGTTGTTGGGTGGAAGAGAACTCCTCATCCGGCTGGAAAAGGAGTCACTCGACCGAGTGACTCTGATACTCGGTCGAGTGCCCGGTTTTGACACCAGTTCAGCGTGCTTCACGAGCCTACTCGACCGAGTGGGCCGGTCCACTCGATCTAGTGGGTCTAGCTCGGGTAGAATTCCTTTTAGAGATCGAATTCTATCTCTAACAGATTTATTTAATGCTTTTTGTAGCTGATTTTTGTAGTTTTCGACCTCAAGTCGGATTTGTGGGGTGACACGGCAGATATTTATGCCTCGTAAATGTCTTTGACCGGGGTTTGACTCGGTCGCTAAAAGACGGTTTTACCCTTGGTGCCGGTTTTGACCCAAATTAGTCTTATTTGATTGGAAATGACCCACTGGGCCTGAATTTGAGGTTAGTTTTGTGAGATTTGTACTCCGTAAAAAGCCCAAGCCAAATGCTAATGATTTTGAGCCCATATTCGAGTATGGCAAAGAACGTTTGCGTCCGATCATCATCGAGTGTTTTTTGGAAACTGCCATAGACACCTAATGGCCAAATGTGGGTATCTACAGCCTTCAGGATACATCTCCATGCTCAGGCAGAAGGGCTTTTCACCAGTGTGGCCATCAATGAACAGCCTCAAGAACTGGAAGAATATCTTCCTATATATTCACAGTGAGAAAGGTTGGACTATTCCCCGGCATTTCAGAAACCATGTCCATACCCGTCTGGAAACTCGTGAGGAGTATCATCCTGAGGTCAATGGGATGGCCTTGGAGATGAAACTGAATGAGATGGAAAAAACCCAGGTTAAGCTTTTTGCTTGTTCGAAGTCCGGGAAAGGTGAGATTGGCCCCACCAGTTGGCTCCCCCCAGCAGACCTTATAGCGATTGGCGAATTTTTGACCCCAGTGGGGTTAAATCCTGCCCTCCCCAAAGGTAGTTTTAGGGTTCAATATCAGCACGCCTCCCTCGTGGTAGTCTTTTATATGCTAATCCGGTTAACTTTTGTCGTTTGCAGATACTTACGGGGGTTCTTGGACTACCCGGCAGCTGAGAGCCCTTGGTTTGGACAAAAATTAGAGGCCCATCAATCCTCATCCTGTTGCTCCTCTTGAGTTTAAGAAGGAGAGTCTAATGGGACATGTGAAGAGTATTTCAGCAAGTAAGACCAGGCTTCCTCCTCCGCCTAGGCAGACTTCTAGGCGCCCTGCACGCTCCTTCGACTCCAGCTCCCAGGGTAGCAGAGGGAGGGAAGACGTCAGAGGCCCTCCTTACCCAGCTGCCAAACGCGAGGGCTCTTCTCCTCGTCCCCGTCCTTCTACTGCTGCAGTGCCTTCCCCTTCTGAAGAGACGGGGGAGAGCGTCCCCCTCCTCCACAGAAAAAGAAAAGACAGACTGTGAATGCTGACCAGGTGGTAGATTTTGAGGCTAAGGCCAACACTCCCAGCCAAAGCACCATGCTCTTAACGTTCCTGAGACGCTGTTTAATGAGGGGGAATGTTGAGTTTAACTATGCTGCTGAGAGTATTGACGTCTCTGCTCTCTTCTCGGACTCTAGCTCTGCCTCCCTAAACCAGGCTGCCAAGGCTTTGACACATACTAGTGCCCAGGCAGCCTAACTCCTCTACCGCTGCTATCTGGTTTTTCAGGCTTCTGTAGAATTAGCAGCCCCTTAACCGCTTGAGTGATGAGGAGTTAACCATTACTCCTGGGTCCTCCCTTTCTGACCGCATAGCGGTGGTTGAGAGGGATGCTGCTCTTATCAGTAGTCTGAGGCTCCAACTGTCCCAGTGCGAGGATGAGCTGGAGGAACCTAAGTGCCAAGCTACTAACTGGAAAGCCCAAGGGGAGAAGGCTGTGAAAAAGGCGTCCGAGTTGGAGGTGAGGTTGGAGCAGGCCAGGAAGAATGCAGCTGAATTGGAGGGGCGTCTTAAGGGCTATACTGATCGCCTAACCAATGTTGATTCTGACCTTCAGGCAGCTCAAGGGAAGCTGATGGTGGGGATTTGCCGTGGATCCCCACCAAAAAATAATAACCAACTAATCCTAACACGTAGATAGGGCAAGTCGGGTCGAGTCTATGGGGACGGTAAAGAGGGTTTAAACCAAGTTTCACCTAAAGACTTGACTAGGTCTCAAGGCTAAGCTAAATTAGAACGATTAGGAGGGAAAGAAACTATGACTATGACTAAGCTAGGGGTAACAACTAAGGCTAAACGAATCTATCGAACTAAAGAAATCAAACAAGGAAAGAGTAGGGTTAGGTCGGGTTCATAACTGTAGTAGGATAGTGGGGAGATCGGTGGTGCAAGGTTCACCTAGTTACTAAGGTTGGTCCGCGCTCTCGTGTCAAAGCCAATGTCCGCACTCTCGTGTCAAAGACAAAACCCGAATACTCATGCAAGATGCTACCCAATACACAAGGATTCAATCACAAATCAATCACACAATGAGAAGAGGAAGACAAGCAAAAGAAGTATTTGCAACTACTACTCTAACAAGCAATTCATCAATAACATGGTATGCATAACATGTGACTAGCAACAAAGAATTCACCTTTACCCACAATCGAACCCTAATTACCTATAATCAACACTTAATCCCCCTACAAACCCCACAATAAGTCTACTCACACATAGTGAAACTAATCCTAAGCATAACAAGAGAAATCAACACAAACAACAAAACATTCATAATGAAACTAACATGAACAAGAACAATAATCAAAGATTAAAACTTGAAAGATTAAACAAGGATTAAGAGTAAAGAGAATAAGAAGATTGTACCTATTAACAAAAGGATGAAAAGATAAGAACTTGCATTAATGAGAAAAACCCAAATCAATCTCCCAAGGTTGTCAATCTTGGTTGAATCTTGAAGAATTCCCTTAATACAAGGATTAAACTAAGATTAATGATTAACTAAGGCCTAATCTACACTAATCTAAGCTAATCTAACCTAAAGTAGTCTAGGGTTTACGGGGTAATGTCTCCCCTCCCATAAGATTACAAGAGGGGGGTATATATAGGGTTACAAGAGTGAAGGAGAAGAAAAGAACAGTCACGAGCTGTAGCTTCTCCTTCCCGGCCAGAAAGGTGGTGGTCCCGACCGGGACGAGATAGTCCCGACCGGGAAGGATCTGGTCCCGATCGGGATCATGCATAACACCGCCCGGTGTTATGCATAATACCAGGCGGTGTTATTGCTCTTCCCGGTCGGGAAGGGTGATGATCCCGACCGAGACGAGATGGTCCCGACCGGGATGAGCTTGGTCCCGATCGGGATGATACTCCAGAAGCCTCTGTTATCTCGCACTCCTTTCCGACCGGGAAGGCCACTCTTCCCGCCCGGGAAGGATCTTGTATGTAACACCCCGGCCCAATCCTAGGACCGGAAATGTTAACTGCGGTAGCTCGCCAGGCTTTGTACTGGTCCCACAGACCAACACGAGTCCTTTCCAGCGCATTTTGTCCTCACTCATGTGCATCCTGGAAACCTTCCCAGGAGGTCACCCATCCCAAGATTGCTCCCAGCCAAGCACGCTTAACTGCGGAGTTCTTTTGCATGGATGACCAGAAAAGAAAGTGCACTTTGTTTATATGAGTAGTACTTCAAATCCCTTTAAGCAAAGCTCATAAATAGGACATCTCCAATCAATGTGGGGTGTTTCAATCACTCCCACTTGAAGAACGCAACGTCCTCGTTGCGCCTGGCAGCATAACCGCTGACCCAGAATCCACCCCCGCTAGGTGCCAAATACACGATCGCAGGGTTGCTCTGATACCATTTGTAACACCCCGGCCCAATCCTAGGACCGGAAATGTTAACTGCGGTAGCTCGCCAGGCTTTGTACTGGTCCCACAGACCAACACGAGTCCTTTCCAGCGCATTTTGTCCTCACTCATGTGCATCCTGGAAACCTTCCCAGGAGGTCACCCATCCCAAGATTGCTCCCAGCCAAGCACGCTTAACTGCGGAGTTCTTTTGCATGGATGACCAGAAAAGAAAGTGCACTTTGTTTATATGAGTAGTACTTCAAATCCCTTTAAGCAAAGCTCATAAATAGGACATCTCCAATCAATGTGGGGTGTTTCATTGTAGGCCTCCATTTTGATCATAAAGGTCCCTATTTGCTCTTCATAGACTTCTCATTGATTCTCGGCGCTCGGGATCGAGTCTAAGGGGCTCGGGAATGGGTCCCAAGGTCTCGGGATCGAATCTAAGGCACCGAGTGATCGTTCCTTCTTTTCATTGGCTCCAAATGTGTAGGAAACGAGTCGGAATCGTTCCAATTCTCCATGAATGGTCTTGGGAACCTAAAACGAACTAGAAGAAGCATAAGTAGCCTAGAAACCGCTCCAAAGAGCAATTTCACAAGAGAAACCGGGACCAAACACAACAAAAAGGCACTACAAACGACACTTATCAGAAGCTGAAAGCTCAAGAGGAAGTGGCTGAAGGTGAAGGAGGATATTATACAGGAGGCTAATGCGAAGATGAATCCTTTGGTGCAGGTGCTAATTCCTCCTCTGAGTTCTGCTTGGAGGTTATCCGGGAGTTGATACCAAATTTTGATGAAGATGCCTTTGGCAATCTTTATGCGGCTAAAATTGAGGCTAGGGTCAGCAAGTTGCCTCATGAAGGTTCTGATGGACCTCCTGACCCCAGCCAGGATGCACCCCCCGCATAGGATCTAGGGCAGTCGTCTTCTGAGGACTCATGTCCCTATTCCCCAGCGCCTTTGTTTCCTCGTCAATCATTTAATCTTTTTCTGCGCCGAGCCCAGATGTGGTCGGCTGCCGGCTTTGTAATCTTAATTTCTTCACTTTTGAACTTTTTAGTGCTTATTCTGTAAGCTTTTCCTCTAACTCTATGTTGATCTTATCGACTTTTGTTGAGTGCCTCTTCTTCATTTTGTTAAATTGCTTTTTTTTTATATGCAACCAGTCCTTGCCCCTTTTGCCGAAATCAGGGGTCTGCCCTCTACTTTCTAGGGTAGGTAGTGGGTTTTAGTGTTTTTAGTACAGGGTTGAATATTTACTAACTCTTGTTAGTTTGGCTTTTGGGGCCTGACCTGACCCTGAATCCTGGCTGAAGTCAGAGGGCCTGCCCCCTGCCTGATCGTCGACATTTTAGCATGATCGTCCTCCGCCGATTTTTAGGAAAAAGAAAAAATTGTGACTCTGGTTTAGACTTAGTATCTCTTCAAAGTATCTGCATTCCAGTGGGCTGCCAGCTCTTGGCCCTCAGCGTTGGCGAGCCTGTATGTTCCTGGTCCCATGATTCGAGTAATCTGATATGGCCTTCCCAGTTTGCACTTAACTTGTCATGCTCTTTCGCTTTGCCGACTGCCTGGGTCTTTCGCAGGACCAGGTCACCCATCTGGAAGCTTCTTGTATTTACTCTCTTGTTGTAAATTCTCTTCATCCTCTGTTGGTAGGCTGTTATGTTGAAGCTGGCCTCCTGTCTTACTTCACTTACTAAATCAAAGGCTTCAGTCATAGCCGCCTCATTGCCTCAAATTGTCGGGATCTTAGGGTAGAAACACGTGCCTTGATGGGTAGCAGAGCTTCTGCTCCATAGACCAGCCCAAAGGGGGTCTGCCCTGTAGACTCCTTCTTAGTAGTACAAATTAACCACGGGATGCTTGGGTGCTCATCAGCCCATCTGCACTTGAGGTCATCCACCATCTTCTTTAGCCCGTTCAAAAGATGCTTATTCGCTGCCTCGGCTTTCCCGTTAGTCTGAGGGTGGCACACAGCAGAGTAGGCAACAATGACTCCATTCCCTTCTAGCCAGGTTCTCAGCTGATCGTTGTCGAACTACCTGCCATGGTCAAATACCGGTACCTTTGGCAGGCCGTACCTCGTAATTACATTTCTCCAGATTACCTTCCGAACCACCGGTTCCGTTATATTTGGGACAACTTCAGCCTCTATTCACTTGGTAAAGTAGTCAATTGCTACTATGAGGAATTTTCTCCCCAGTTGCTATGGCGAATGGGCCCAGTATGTCCATCCCCCATTGAGCGAAGGGGATGGGAGACAGGATTGGCCTGAGGTCATGTGCTGGAGCATGTATCACTGGGGCAAAGAGCTGGCATTTTTTGCATTTCAGGGTTAAACTTTTAGCATCTGCTAGCATGGTCGGCCAGTAGTACCCCACCCTCAGGGCCTTATGTGCCGGTGTCCTTCCACCAACGTGATGTCCGCAGATTCCCGAGTGCATGTCATCTAATACTTTAGCGACCTGCTCTGCCCCCAGGCACCTAAGCAAAGGTGCGGAGAATGACTTTCAGTATAGCTCCCCTTCAATCAATATGTACCACGCGGCCTTTGATGGCATTCTCTTTTGATGGGCATGATCTTGTGGTAGGGTACCGTCTTTCTTGAATTGGATGATTGGGGTCATCCAGCTTTCTGCTCTAGATTCTTCCATCACGTTGATCGGTTGGCAGGGTGTTGTAGATTTTTCTTGTATTACATCCACCCAGACTAACCTTCTGATGTCTTGCAGACTAGAGCTTGCCAACTTGGATAAGGCGTCGGCGCGGTTATTCTGTGATCTGGGGATCTGCTTGACCTCGTATGATTTTAACCCTGACAATTCTTTCTTGACTTTTTCCAAGTATGAGACCATGGTCTGGTCTCTAGCTTCATATTCACCATTAATCTGATTTGCGATGAGCTGCGAGTCAGGTTCCAGGATAACCCTCTCTGCTCCTGCTGCTTTGGCTAAGTGAATGCCTGCCAGAACGGCCTCATACTCGGCTTCGTTGTTGGATGCTTGGAAGGTGAACCTGAGGACATGCTCAAAGTCTTTCTCTTCAGGGGGCTGGTTAGCACGACACCTGCTCCTGCACCATTGGCTGTGGATGAGTCATCCGTGTATACCATCCATTCGCCGGTTGGGGGTTGTCCTCTTCCGAGTGGGAGCACTCTGGTAGGAAATCTGCCAGGGCCTGTGCCTTGATGGTGGTTCTGGACTGGTAGGATATTCCCAGCCCGCTCAGCTCTATAGCCCATTTTAATAGTCTCCCGGATTTTTCGAACTTTTCCGGTACTTTTTCCAAGGGTTGGTCGCTTAATATGACGACAGGGTGAGCGTCGAAATATAGCCTAAGCTTCTGTGCTGCAATAATTACTGCATATGCCGCCTTCTCGACCACCGGGTAGTTTCTCTCAGCTGCCCCCAGGGCATGACTTACGAATTAAATTGGTTGCTGAGACCCGGCTTCTTCCCTCAGGATGACTGCACTTACGGTTTAATTTGTCACCGCTATGTACAGAAAGAGCTTTTCCCCTGTCAATGGCCTAGCGAGGGTCGGCAACTGTTTCAAATGTTCTTTCAACTGCTCGAAAGCTTCTTTTTGTTTTGCCTCCCATTTGAACTGTTTATTCCCCTTTAGTGTTTTAAAGAAGGGTGTTGACTTGTCTGCAGACCTAGCTGTAGACACCCAGATTTGGACCTGGTGGCTGCAGAAGTGTCCAACAAAAACCCGATGATGATAGGACTGCAACGCGACGCGAGTTCGCGATGTTGTAGGTAGTTTTTCTATAGAACGGATCAACTAATTACTCGGAAAAATTAAAACTAACATCATAGAAGCCTTAGTCGTGTCGTTATGGTCACATAGACACTAATTAGAGTCAATTCCGACACTGGGACCCTGAGTAGGTCTCGAAACTCGAACCGAGTCAGCACCGTGCCAAGCGAACCTCGGGACGCACACCAGAGGCCCACTAAACCCACAGCGCTAGGTCAAGCCGTGGGAATCCTTAGGCTCCAAGCTAAGTAGCACACTCCTCCCTCTCGGTTTTGGAAAGTATCAAAATCGTATCTTCAAAATCCCGACCGTCCCACCTCACCCGTCTTAGTCTCCTTGCGCCTTAGCCCACCCGCCTGGGTCTTGGTGCGCCCCAACTCAGGCGTCCATATGGGCGACGAGGGCCGAAAACACCTATAAATACCCCCCTTCGCCTCATTCTGTAACACCCGCAATTTTCCTAGCATTTTTATCTTTTCCGTTATGCCTTCGTCATAACTCTGTCACTGTCGGGCTTGTGTTTCATCATTTTTCCAACTTTTAATTTCATTTTCGAGTTTAATGATATTTATTTTTATTTTTAAAAGGTTTTAATTCTTTTAGATCTATTTATTGGATTTTCTTCGTAAACTAATTAATTTTCCGTGAGGAATTCTATTTTTCTACGAGTTAACGTTTTCAAGCTTGGAGTTAAATTATTTCTTTTCCTACAAGTGTCTGAATATATTTATATAATATTTTCAACCTAGAAATATTTTTATTTACGAAAAGTTAGCCATTAATGATTTTATTACGAAGTATCGTAAATTAGTATCTTCCTACGCGAGGTTTACTCGAATTGCTTTGAAATACCTTTAACTATTTTACGATTCTTCTTTTTATCAACTTAAAAATTAATTGAGAACTTTTCCCCATATTTTGGACCGATAAAGCTTCTTGTCACAATGTTACTACATTTTATTAATACGTTTCATTTTATCACGTTAAACCGTAAACGTAAGATTATTTTCTTTTCATTGAATTGATGCATTATTACTCAAACTTTTCACACTCCTCTTATTTTTGGCTGGCACATAGTGACTATTTTCACACAGGTTTCATCACCCTCATTATTAGTTCCATTTAAGCAAAAACCATCCATTCTCCCTTCATTCTTTCTTTTAAAAAAAAATATTCATCACCTTTTTCCTCTCCTTTGGCCTTGAGTTTCAGCATATTTTCCAGCCTAGATTTATCTCAAAATCGAGTCTTGATCGTCCCATTTTCATCTCCAAATTAATCCTCTTTCCGTTCCCTTCGTTAAGGTAATAATCGATGTCGTTTTCGATCATTATTTACCTTGATTTTCATTAGTTTTCTCATGGTATTTTTCTGCCATGATTTTCGTGTTTGGTAGGATTTGTGGACGATCCCGAGGCCGACGAATATATAATCGATTCAGACTTGGAGTAGAGGTAACGTCGATGTTACTCGGTATTTCATGATTTTAATTGAGTATTTGCATGTATATATTTTTATGTTTTATTTTGGCAATATATGTATGTCATAAAATATGGAAAAATTTTAAAAGTTGAAAATTTGTATGTTTCGGTATTTTTATCGCTTTTACGAGATTAACTATTAAATTGTTATATTAGTTTGTAATATCATAATATTCGGCCTAAACATGTAATATATGTTTATATTCTGGAAAAATGTTGTTTTTGATGATTTTTAATAATTTAGTATTTTTCTGATATTTTTGATATCGATTATTGAATTATTACCGTTTACGGACAAAAACGATTAAAAGCCGATTTTTAGTTCTAGTACTTAAACATTTTATTTTAATCTGATTTTTGACGTGGTGAAACTTTCGGGTGAAATAGAATTTTCTGAATTTGTTCATAATTTTCGGAATTGTTAAGTGGATTAATTAATTAATCACTTTAAATCATCGTTTATCGTTAAAACCGTGTTTGTTGTTTAAATTCTCGATTTCTGGTCTTTGGTTTAAATCTGGGAAAATTTTGATTCTGATGATTTCATATTAAAATATAATTTTATGATTTTTAGTGCCTTAATAAAATGTTAGGAACGATAAGTTTTGTTAATGGAATCGTTAATTGTGAAAACGGGTTTTAAAGACGGTTTTGAAGGAAGTTGGTAAATCTGGAACTTTGGAAAATCTGGAAAATTAGTATATTCTGGAAAATGATTATTTTTAAGTTTAATGATAATTTTTAGACATTAATACTTAAATCATTTTGTAATTACTATTTTTATTAATCTTTATTGTCGAGATTGGACGATTAACGAGAAAACGCTTTAAAAACCGAGTTTTAGAATTCTGGAAATTTTCTTTTCTGGACAGAATGTCCATAAATATATTTTAACTATTTTACGTAATTTTTGTACTATTTATTAAAGTCTTTAATTAATAAGTATTGATTTTCGGACAAATTGTGATTTATCGTTAAAATGCTTCGTCTTACCTAAAAGAATTATTTTTCCAGCAATTTTGAAAGTATTTAAATCTGAAACTTTAAAGAATTAAATCATCTCTTAACATACTCTAAATATATTTGTTGGTTTAATTAAATAAAGACGTTCAAATATTTAATTTGATGTTTGCCGTAAAATCCTATTTATAATTTTATTGTCGAAACTAATAATAATTAGGGAATTTTAGCTTTTTAACTTTTGAAAACACCCTAATTAGTAATATTAAAATGTTTAAGACATTTTTAATCATTTTATAACGCTTATACGATATTTTCATAATTTCAAAAAATTAAGTGTTCACTTTGGGTAACTAATATCGTTAAGGCCGAAAGTATTAGTTTTATAAATCTATATCGTTTACTAAGAATGTGATGTTAGTATAAACTAATATTTTCGCTATTTTGATATGATGCTATTTTTGGTAAAGTTTCTAAAAATAGAAGTTTCCTAAAATAGAAAGTTTCTCTTACCTAAAATAGTAAGTTTCTAAGATTAGTAAGTTTCTATTTATAGAAAGTTTTCCCATTTATATAAATGTTTATTCCTTTTATCCTCATGTTATTTATATTGATTATATTTATTTTTGAATATCGATAATGGCTTGTTTTGGAGTTATGGAATAAAGTCAAGTGTGGAGTTAGAGTAATAATCTAGGGTGTACGTTTTTGCCATCAGCTATAAAGTCGGTGTGCCCATTTGGTCGTTGAACTGGGTGTAGTTTCGCCCAGGAGCGGCCTCTACTAATCAATCGGTGGGCTGATAACCTAGTTCTTTTGTTGTGGCGAAAATAATATAACATCCGTTATTTTCACCCTATACCTTTTGCTACGTCGGTTGTTTAAGGACAAGTAAGTTTTATCGTCAAAGTAGTTGTATTTACGTTCTTTGCATGCGATTTCACGTGACAAGCAGGCCATGAAAAGATGCACGTAGGAGAGTAGAGAGTACTAGTATTATACGTATTAGCAACTCAGTTTTAACGCGATAATACGGATATTAGTCGTTCTCATGATATACCTTACCTGGTATTCTGCTTAAGATGCGTCGGTTCGGTATTAATAGAGATGCGTCGAACCTAGCAAGGTGAGCACCCAGACTAACACGGAACCCGACCATTGCTTTGTTCAGTTTTAGTTGTTTTACGTTTTGAATTCCGTGTTTAGGTGATTTAGCATGCGATTATAAGGTAATAAAAGCGGTAAATCATACGAAAAACTGTAAATGCGAATGTAAGTAAATCACAATATGAGGAGTTGCACCCTCGGAGTATACACTAAACGGGACACGATGCATAGATAGTTGAGAACAGATCTCGGAATTACTCGGATCTATTTAATGTATTTTAGTATTTGCGGTTGAAGTTGGTACGTTACGTGTTTTAGTAGATTTTTGTGGACCTAGCGTCCACATCTAGTGTTGTTGTAGTGCATAATAAAAGAAAGTACAAATATGGAAAGTTTTGTTTAGATGCCAACCTAGTGACGATTTGACTTCAAGGCGTCCTCCTAGTGATTTCGGCAGAGCTCCGTTACCGTTGACCTTTCCTGCGGCTATTTCGGCAGAGCTTCGTTACTATGGACCGGTTCTGCGGCTAATCCGCCAGAGCTTCACTACTAGACTTGAGCTAGTCGAACACAGGCACCTCGGTATCGAGTGGGGTGCTCGAAGGTGAGGAGTAGCGTTGATGTCGCTTTTACCGGAACTACGATCGAGTGGATCGTTTGCCTCGGGTGCCGGAGTGCGAGCCCTTAGCGAGAATGTGGAGGGAGAAGAGAAGAGTTGAGATGTGTCAAATGAATGAGGCGAAGGGGAGTATTTATAAGTGTTTTCGGCCCTCATCGCCCATATGGACGCCTGAGTTGAGGCGCACCAAGACTCAGGCGCCTGGGCTTAGGCGCGAGGAGTCTATGACGCGTGAGGTGAGGCGGTTGGAATTTTGAAGATATGATTTTGATACTTTCCAAAACCGGGAGGGAGAGTATAATACATATCTTAGGGCTTAAGGTTTCCCGTGTTTACCCTAGCACCGTGAACTCGGTGGGCCTCGGGTGTGCATCCCGAGGTTCACTTGGCGCGGTGCTGACACGGTTTGAGTTTTGGGACCGACTAGGGGTCCCGGTGTCAGAATTAACTCTAATTAGTGTCTATGTGATCGTAACGACACGACTAAGACTGCCATCATGTTAGTTTTATTTTTTCCGAGTAATTATTTGATCCGTTCTATAGAAAAACTTCCTAAAACATCGCGAACCCGCGTCGCGTTGCAGTCCTATCGTCATCGGGCATTTGTTGGGCACCTCTGCAACCACCAGGTCCAAATCTGGGTGTCTACAAGTGAATGGTATGTCCGAGATTGTGTGCGAGAATTATAGGAACATGGGACATTATGCACAAGAGTGCACGGGTTTAGAGACAACGAATGCTTTCCAATCCATGAGACCACATCTCCCGTACATGAATCAAACGGGTTATGACAAGTCCTTATTGTCCTATAGAAGCCAAAATGTGCTCAATCCACCACCACCCGGTGGCAACTAAGTTGTTCCCTGTATGGCACTTCATAACCGAGCCTCCCAGAACAACAACAATTCAAACCAAAAAAGGTTTCAGGGAGGGCAACAACAGAATTGGGGAAACCAACAATGGAGTAATCAACCTTAGGATAATAACCAACAAGGTTAGAGGGATCAACAATAGTTTCAAGATACCCCACAAGTACAAATCCAAGATCAAAATCCGTCAAGTACTGAATCTGCGGAAACTAAAGCGTTGTTGATGCGGGATATCCAAGCTCACCAAAAGCAAGAGACCCAAATCAATCAATTGCTTGCTCACAACAAGATCCTAAACAACCAAGTTGTCCAACTTGCCGTCCAAAAGAAAGTTAGGCCACCGAGTACTCTACCTCCTCAAGGTGAACAATCGCATGAACAAGCTAATGTGATTACGTTGAGAAGTAGGACCTATTACGATGGTCCACAAATGCCTAAGGAATACGTAGTGGTTGATGAAACCAAGCTAGAGAAACAAGAGCTTGCCGAAGCAGCTTTGACTAAGCCACGAGAGGAGGCCACTCAATCGAGTAACTTTATACCACTCGATCGAGTGACCCCCCTAAAAACGACCAAGGACATGTTACCAAGCCCACTCGATCGAGTAACTCAAGGTGACTCGATCGAGTCACCGGTCACTCGATCGAGTACCTCAAGTCCACTCGATCGAGTAGACCCCTAAAATTGACTGAGGATTTTGTAAACAAGCCACTCGACCGAGTGATCCCAGATGACTCGATCGAGTATGCCGGCACTCAATCGAGTCAGCTTGGACTCGATTGAGTGGAGTCTCAAATGATGGTTTCACCTATCGTTCCTCCCCCGTCTTCTTCCAAAGGTGCTAAATCTTCTCAAGCATCCTCGTCTCTAGTCAAGGAGCCTACGATTCCCATTGAACTTCAATTTCCTCACCGACAACGTAAGACCAAGCTCGATCAATGCTTTGGTAAGTTCATGGAAGTCGTCAAGAATCTGCAAGTAAGTGTTCCTTTTACTGATTTGATCACTCAAGTTCATTCTTATGCGAAATTCATAAAAGATATACTAACTATAAGCGTTCTTTTAGTGTGATTGAGACAATTGCTTTCACAGAGGAGTGCAACTTACTATTGTAGAGTCGCACTCCACCAAAACTTAAGGATCTAAGGAATTTTTCTATCCCTTGTACTATAGGGACCCTTGCTATTTATAAGGCTCTATGTGATTTGGGAGCTATCGTTAGCGTTATGCCATATTCTGTTTGTCAAAACATGAATACATGTGTTTTGAAATGCACTAACATGACTCTGCTGATGGCTGATAGATTGGTGAAGTATCCTCTCGGTGTCTTAGAGAATGTACCGGTCCAAGTCTGGAAATTCTTCATTCCCGTTGACTTTGTAGTTTTAGACATGGCCAAAGATGCCATAATTCCCATTATCCTTGGTCACTCTTTTCTACATACGACAGGGACGATCATCGATGTGAAAAATGGGAAGCTTACACTTTCCGTAGGGGACGATACCGTGACTTTTAGTCTCGATCAAGCCCTTAAGAAGCCCATGATAGAGGAGTCTTGCTATAGTATTGATGTCATCGATTTAGGGATTGAAAATTATATTGATGACTATCTTGGCAAGGATCCCATGGAGAAGCTTTTGATAGCCGGCGATGCTGATGCCGAGAAGGGAACATGGAACGCGGAGGTGGACGAGCTGGAGCGTCTCTAAATAGGAAGGAGAGCACTGTTGACACGGTATATAGCCTCGGCACCCCAAAAAGGAAGTCGAGGTAAGTAAACCTGAACTGAAACGACCTGGTGGCTGTACGGCCGGGTTGTTTTGAGTCCATTGGACTGCGTGTTGAGGCTCACTAACCATAGCTTAGAAATCATACCTGACGTCTTTGCTTGCGGTTGCTTGCTTGGGCCCGGGCCGCTGCTTGTCATCTTGTTCTTCAGTTCTTCATGCTTAAGCGCTTTGCCTTTTTCGGTTATTTAGGTTCGTTTAATTTTAAATGTTTTTGTGTTGTAGGTAACGCGTTAAGCGTAAGTGCAAAGAATGCTCATATGTATTGGCTTCCATTTGAACAAATATTTTTGGGATGCTTGTGAGCCCTTGATAAAACGTTCGAGGGCGTCAGTCTCCACTCGAGCGGTCATCTTCGGGATGCTTGTGACCCCTTGGGCGAAATACAGTGAAACAAAAATGTTCGAGTGCGTCAGTCTCCACTCGAACACCTGTCTTAGGGATGCCTCTGACCCTTAGGACAAAACAAAACAAGATAAACTACTCGAGGGCGTCAGTATCCACTCGACTAGCTGCCTTTCGGGATGCCTCTGACCCCTAAGACAAAACAAAATGAGATAAAACTATTCGAGGGCATCAGTCTTCACTCGAATAGCAGTCTTTCGGGATGTCTCTGATCCCTAGGATAAGATAACATGATATAAACTACTCGAGGGCGTCAGTCTCCAACCGAGTAGCTGTCTTTCGGGATGCCTCTGACCCCTAGAACAAAACAAAATGAGATAAACTACTCGAGGGCATAAGTCTCCACTCGAGTAGCTGTCTTTCGGGATGCCTCTGACCCCTAGGACAAAACAAAACAAGATAAAGTATTCGAGGGCGTCTGTCTCTACTCGAATAGCTGTCTTTCGGGATGCCTCTGACCCCGAGGACAAGATAAGATGATATAAACTACTCGAGAGCGTTAGTCTCCACCCGAGTAGCTGTCTTTCGGGATGCCTTTGACCCCTAGGACAAAATAAACCATTTGAGGGCGTCGGTCTCCTCTCGAATGAAAAGTGTTGTGGAGGTATCAGACTCCTTCGAGATCGTTGGTATCTACTCAAAAAATTGTTGTCGAGGGCGTTGGTATCCACTCGAAAAAAATTGTTGTCGAGGGCGTTGGTAACCACTCAAAAAATTGTTGTGGAGGTTTCAGACTCCTTCGAGGGCGTTGGTATCCACTCAAAAAATTATTGTGGAGGTTTCAGACTCCTTCGAGGGCGTTAGTATCCACTCGAAAAATTGCTTTCGAGGGCGTTGGTATCCACTCGAAAAATTGCTGTGGAGGTTTCAGACTCCTTCGAGGGCGTTGGTATTTACTCGAAAAATTATTGTGGAGGTTTCAGACTCCTTCGAGGGCGTTAGTATCCACTCGAAAAATTGCTTTCGAGGGCGTTGGTATCCACTCGAAAAATTGTTGTGGAGGTTTCAGACTCCTTCGAGGGCGTTGGTATTTACTCGAAAAATTGCTGTGGAGGTTTCAGACTCCTTCGAGGGCGTTAGTATCCACTCGAATCGAAATGTTGTGGAGGTTTCAGACTCCGTCGCCCCTCGGATTACTAAGACCCGTAAGCGAAAAATTGTTGTTTGTTTATTTTCTTTAGTTAAGTGTTTTTGTTTTGTGAGTTTGTCTCATTTTGTTTGGGTTTGTTCTTGCTTTGTTTTAGTTCGTTATACATTTGAGATTTGTTCAGAGTTTGTTTAGATTAGTTCGGTTTAGATTGTTTTGTTACGCGTTCGGGTGCACGGTTCGAGTTAAGTGCGGCTCTTATGCTTGTCTTATTATCGAGTGTGTTTTGTCGATGTCAATTAGTAATTGTTCCATTACTGTTGTTTTGTTTGTCTTAAAAGGTGCGTGTTTTATGTGTATCAAACTTTGAGCCTCTTTTGTTTTTCTTTTAGTCTGTACTGGGCTATTCGGACGCGCACTCATCAACGCCCTAATACTCAGGCGCCTAGCTCTCAGCGCATTAGGACTCGGGCGCGTCACTTGGGGCGGTTGAGTTTCTGTGGATCGGGTCTGTTTAAGTTGGCGAAGGTTGGGGCGATTTTTTCATTCGTCTCACAAACCAAACGCGTCACCCCCTTCGCCTTAAATCGCCTTATCGATTTTTCTTGCCAAATTTCGTCTCAATTTTCACCATACCCGACAATGTCGACTCCGGGTAAGTGTTCTTTACTTGTTTATTGTCGGTTTTGTTTGATTTGATTGATTATGAGCTTGTTTTGTTGAAAACCCTAGAAAATCGATTTGGGTGTTTTTTATTTATTAAGTTTCGATGCTCGTGCTTAATCCCATTATTAAATTAGTGTCGATTAGAGCTTGTTAGGGTAGTTATAAGTTCAATAGGGGTTTTCAAGGTACGACAATGGCTCCCTATGGAAATGTGTTTGGAATGCTAGGGTTAGGGACCGTTTTCCCCACTATTCCCGTATTTTTTTGCGTAATCTTGCTCAAATAGCGTTTACGAGGATGTGGGTAGCTCTCTTGTCGGTTCTTATGGCTAGGATGGCTTTTAGGACTCTTCGTGAGGTTTTGTGTGTCTTAAGACGGATCAAAAGGTGTTGTAACAATGCCGGATTTTCCTGAAACCACTTCCATCGTGACCGGGATCGAAAATGGGTGCTAGCGGTTCTTACGGAATTTTGATATCCTTATCCGAAATTTTGACCCTAGTTTGGCCTGTTTAAGCTGCTTTAGCCTGACCTGAGGCACGGATTTTTCATTTTTTTTTTGATTTTGTAGTTTGAGGTAACACCGAGCGTCCCGAGGGAGCTCCTAGTGGCGAGACTGCCGGGATGAGTTCACAGACTCCCCGAGGGATTCGCGAGAGACGACGGAGTATCTCGTCTCAGCGCCGCGACCCCGAGGCCATTAATGAGGCCGATTTTGATAGAGCGAGGAAGCGCAGGCTTCCAGAGACGGTTGCTAGAAGGGCTCATGTTTAGTCATGAGGATCCCGAGTGGGCTCGGGACTGGGATGGTCATCAGCTGTTATTTCACTTTGACCTTCACATTTCTCACCGCATCGTGCGGGGTCTGGTGAGTGTCCTATTTGTGCTTATTAGTTAAGTCTTAGATTTTTGCCTCGGGTTAGGTTATGTTTGTTTTGTTTATACTTGTATTGTTTCGGTTTGCAGCCCCCTGGCCCGATGAGGACTTTCTCGGGCTTTACTACGTGTCTCGAGATTTATTTTCAGAGGTTGACCCCCGCGGTAAAGAGGATTATCGCGAGGACCGCTCTAGGTCCCGTGGTTGAGCAGTGGGTTAGGTTGGTGGGTTGCAAGACTAAGTGCAACCTTATGGTGATTAGAGTGATGATAGATCGCTTCCATGATACTACCTCGACCTTCCACATGGCTTTTGGGGAGGTCGGGATGACCCTAGAGGATTTTGGGATGATTACCGGTTTGCCCTGGGGGCTGGATATGATTAGGTGGGCCGCCGAAGGCCCTAGGCTAGATAGTGATGAGGTGCGGGGCCTCATCGGGGATTGTTTGGAGCGTGAGGCATTTAGTGTGCCTCATGCTCTGGTGAGCTCGTACATCACCGATCACTTCGAGCGGGTGGTGGTGTTAGAGGGTCGAGAACCCAACACGCCGGAGCAGGATGCTCGGTTGTGGTTGTGGTACTTCCTAGGGTAGACCCACTTCTCGGATAAAGGCGAGAGGTTTAGTACTAGTATTTTGCCTCTACTAGCTGACCTGGCTCAGCTGGGTCGTTTTGATTGGGTAACCGCGGCTTTCGCGGAGATGACTCGCTGCCTGCAAGTCATGGTGAGGCCGTTGGCTATAGAGTCGGCCTCAGCTGTGCCCATCGTGGGTCCGGGCCTTATAATGGAGGTTAGTTACTATTCTCACTCTTGTATCTCAAGTTCTACTTATTTTTTGGCTTAGTGTTGCTAAAGGTATTTGGGATTTTGCAGGCTTGGATCTAATCCTATTTTCCCTGCCTTGCAACTAAGACGGTGCTAGTTCACCCGAAGAGATTTCTGGCGGGGATCGAGTGGAGGCTGGGTCAGCCTAAGCGTACAACCAGCCACTACCCGTCGGAGAACGCGCTGGTCAACCAGCTAAGCCTGAGGGATGTAAGTTTTCTTTTTATGTCCTACTTAGCTTAGTACTCCCCAAGGTTTAGGATTTATTGAGGTGTTGGTTTTATTTGTGTAGTTTGTGACCCGCCCTTGGGCTGATTATGAAGGCGTGCTGGAGTATGTGGCCACGGAGCTGAGGCCTCGGAGTTATAGGAGAATGCTCCTTCCTGCGTTGTTTCGCCCAGTTTGGTATCTGGGCGAGCGGTTGGTGCGTCAGTGCCTATATGACGATTTCAGGGTGTCGGTTGATCCTCCCCGGACCATGTTTAGACCACCGACTACCGCAGAGGTCCTCGAGGATAGGGACGGAGAAGGGGGCGATACGCTCTTGGTGCCTGGTGCCTCCTATCTATCTCACGTCACCCGGCGGCTAGCCTGGTACCGCCTCGTGGTAATGTTTTAATTTTTGGATCTAAGGTTTGTTTTGAGGTTTATTGTTTTCTTACCCTCTAACCGACCAATCTGTTGCTTTCTCAGCTGGCCGATCCGGCCGATGAAATCCAGCCCCCAGATTTTCCCCTGATGCTGCATAGGGTGGATGCGGCTGGGATACCCTTCACCGAGCCTCTCCTCGCGTGTTCTGCCGAGGAGATGGACGTCGGGATAGAGTGGCGCGACCGGGTGTACCGGGTGAGTTTTGGCTTTCGTTTTTTATTTGGGTCTTAAGAATTAGGGTCGGTTTGCCTAACTTATATGGTTTCATCTCTCAGGTTTCCTCGGCTTTCCATCAGCGGTTGTGGCAGGCCGCCAACTTTTTCCGGGTCTACGCTTCAAGGGTTTCCCGTGACACTTCGGGGCCTCGATCGGTACATCTGCGTAACTAGGGTGGTTTTCTAGGCTACTTGTGTGTTTTTCTAATGTTTAATTGTATTTGTAGGATGTCCCGGATATGGTTAGGCAGCTGGAGACTCGGGTGACCGAGCTCGAGGCGAAGGCGGCTGAGGCGCAACAGCTCCTGCAATCCCGGGTCGACGAGATCGCCTTTCTTAAGGAGCAGTTGGCTCGGTCTCAGGGTGAGACCTCTGTGCTGGGTGAAGCTAGGCATCGGATCGAGAGGGAGGCTGAGGCTGAGGCTACGGGTGCTACCGAGGAGATTTGAGGAATCCCCGAGACGGCTACCTTAGACATGCTATCGGGGATGAATGGTAGTGAGTCTCCTCTTCTAGACTTGGAGGATCAAGGTTTAGATGACAACCTTTGTGAGGTTGTGATAGCCATTGGTGCAGCTTCTAAGGGTCCTCCCTAGCCTTGATTTGTGTATGGATTTGTATACGTTGTATATTTTTTTAAAATTTTAGTATTTGAATTAGCTGGATTAGTCTTGTGTTTTTGTTTGGCGAATTGTTTATGTAGATTGACAAGTAATCACTTTTGCGTTCATTCATTTGCGATCTGACCTAGCTTAGGGTGCGTTGGCGTTGCACAGAAGTACGAAAACAGTTCCTTTTGGTTGTTTTGAAATGCGTTAGTTTGAGCCGGGAATCGGATCAGATAGTATTTCGATTAAAATGTTTTGACTCGAGATGGACGAGATGTAAAATGTTAACATAAAACATTAACGTGTTCTGACCGAGTATATTAGGAGATGAGTGTAGTTGCTTTGAGATTCAGAACGAAATCGACGTTAAAATTCGGGCAACTTTAAAAAAGTTAGACCACTTTTTACTTACTCATAATATTGCCTTATTAGGCTACAGACGCGACTTGATGGTAACCGTTAATAAGCTACAACACGCCTAGGTGGGGTAGCTAATCCCCCTAAAAAAATTTAAAAAAAAGCGTAAGTCTCGTGCGTCCGACGGGTGAACTCGCGTTACTGTGGTCCCTGCATGGGTACTTGGGTTTTCAGAGCGGGTTTTAGCGGCTTCGGAAGGTCGTTCCCGATGTCCGAGGTGTCATGCGGTAGCTATGGTTATGATGCGGGATCGGTGTTTCTACTTTGGGGTTGCTCTAGATGCTGCCTGCCTAGATGTGAGCGCCTGGGCTAAGGCTCTCGGGTTGTGGGTCGCCTGGGCTTGGGCGGCTGGAGATTCGGGCGCCTAGGCCAGGGCGGTTCGGGTCCGGGTTACGGAAATTTTTGTCGTTTCCTAATTCTTGTGGGATTAGGGCTATATATACGGGTTGTTGGTGCTCGTTTTAGACATACTAGAATATCCCCAGTGTCTAGAACATCCATATTTAGGGTCATGCCGGGTTTTGGGAATATCCTTACCGAGCGGGCGAGTTCTTTTAAGAAATGTGACCCCGAGGTTTGTTCAAATGATGGTTTGTCAACGGTTGTTGCGCTAAGTCAAGTCAAGACACAGGATGACTTCTTATTGGCATGTTCTAAGTTTTGGAAACCCGAAAAGCCATGTTTTTGCTTTTCCCGGGGATAAAATTTGTCCTTTGCCCGAAGAGATAGATGCTATAGGTGGGTGGAGTTCGGTTCGACCTTGTGTGCCTTTAGGGGATGATGCTTATGTGGAGCAGTTTTGTTACTTTTTGGACCTTTCTTCATTAGAGGAGGCTAAAGGTTACTTTGGTAGGTGATGGGAAGGGATTTGTCGTGGATCCCAACGGTCAAATAAAAACCAACTAACCTAACTAGGGTAGCTAGGGTAAGTCGGGTCGAATCCACAGGGACGGGAGGTCGGACTAAGGTATGCTAAGGTCTAGGACTAGGTTCGAGACGAGCTAATCTAAGGAGGGGGAGACTAGGACTAAGCTAGGTCTAAAGCAAGAAAACAAACAAGGAAAACGAGCTAGGATTAGGTCGGGGTCAAAGGGGTAACGGAATGGTCAAGGAAGAGTTAGAGCGAATGAGGTAGTAGGGTGATCTAGGTTGGTCCGGGCTCTCGCAACTTAGACTCACCTAGAGGTTCCTCATGGAACCCAACTCGGCGACACACATGACAAACGGGGTTCTAGCGCGCTATGGTGGCCTAGGTCGAATCCGGGCTCTCGCAACTTAGACCAACCTAGGGGTCGTCCTCACCGGGCTCTCGCAACTTAGTGAGGGAACCGAACCCACAACAAACTAACACCCACAAAGGAAAGGCAAGAAAAACAAGCATTCTAACCTACTTAGTCATTCAAGCATTCCAACAAACATGTGATGTGCATCAAACCAAGAGGAAACCCAAATCTTCCACCAACATCTCCAACAAACCCTTAATCATCCAATTAACACCCTAATCACCTTACTAACCCTAGCAAGAGTCTACTCAAACATAATCAAACTACAACTAACAAGAACAAGAGGAATCATCATAAGAAACAAACATACCTAAACAAACTCACTCAAACTAACAATAATAAAGATTCAAACTTGATTAAAGAACAAAGACTAAGAGAAAGGAAAAGAGATTATACCATACTAGAAGATGAAAAGAAGAAGGAAACTTGCATAGATGAGAACAACCCAAAAGAAACATCCAAGTTTGTCAAGCTTGGTGAAGATCTTGAAGAATTCCCAAATTACAAGCACTAATCTATGATTAACGATAATCTAAGGACTAATCTACACTAATCTAATCTAATCTAACCTAAAGTAGTCTAGGGTTTAGTGAGAAGTGAAGAACATAACATAGAATAACAAGGGAAGAGTATATATAGGGTTACAAATGGAAGGGAGAAGAAAGAAAAGAAATGCGGGCAGATGCAGCACATTCCCGATCGGGAAGGGAAATCCCGATCGGGAAACTTCAACTTTCCCGATCGGGAATATGCCAACCCGATCGGGAATGCTGCACAGTGAGTGCGTCTTCTGTGCACCTCATCCCGATCGGGTTTGAGGCCTTCCCGATCGGGATGGGTCTTGTAGGCCTCCAATATGAACTTTTTGGTCCCTCCTTGCTTCTCATGGGCTTCCCATCGATTCTCGGGACTCGGGATCGGGTCTCGGAGGCTCGGGATTGGGTCCCAAGGTCTCGGGGTTGATTCCAAGGCATCGAATCATCGTTCCTTTACTCCGTTGGCTCCAAAATGTGTATGTATAGAGTCGGAATCGCTCCAACTCTTCCAAATCGGTCTCGGGAACCTGAAACGAACTAAAGGAAGCATAAGAAGCCCCTAAACCGCTCCCAAGGAGCGATTCTACAAGGAAAATGGGACCAAAACACTACAAAATAGGCACTACAAACCACACTTATCAGTAGGGATGACATTAACTTAGAGTTGCTTTCTAGGACATTCTCACGGGTTTGTTCTCATCATGTTTCGGCCTTAGCGTGTAGGCGTGCTTTTGTGATGGCTTGTTATTATCTTTTTGAGGATGTGATGGCGCGTGAAGGTTGGGGTAACCCTCGAGTTTTGGATGTGGTGATGTGAATGGAACATGGACGATCACCCTCTTTCCTTATTTTGGTTGAGCTTATTCTAGGTCTTAATGCTCGTTCTCGACTCCACAATACATCTTTTCGAGGTTCCAGGATCGTTTTACAGGTGTTTTTTGGTGCTATGTTTCTTTGTAGCTTGGTTTTCTTTGTTTTGTTTTTATGTGGTTGCTTTGGTTTGGAGGTGTGATGTTTTGTCGTGTTTTGTACAGGTTTGGTTACAGGAGCATCTTGGTTTGGTCGACCCACCCCGATGTATCAAAGGTTATAACTACAGGGGTTTCACGGGCCAGAAGACGGTGTAGGTGTGGAGCAAAGGTCACAAGGAAAAGGATTGGCTTTCCTATTTTGCTAAAGGGGATGTGGTCATCAGGTGGTCCATCCCATGGTGGAATATTAGTGGGCGTACCGGGTTTCCATTTTCATCTTCGACCGGGGCTTTGTTAATACTATCCATGAGGGATCAGCTTTATATTTACCCGGGCATGTTGTCAAATCAAATGGGTGTTAAACCCCCAACTCCAAAGGATGCTAGAGTTACCCCTAGTTCTGACCCATGGACAGGGGATTTGCTCAGGGAATTTAGGGCGTCTTGGGAACAGAGGTTCCTGCGTCCCCTTGTTCGACCGACCGACAATGCTTCCGTCCGGCGGAGAGTTTGTGAACACCCATCAGGACAGAGCAACTTAAAAGTTAGGAAGACAGCACCGCTAAGAGGTGAGGAGGTGACTCGAAGGACTGTCACTAAGTGCCCGAACAAAGACAGTATTACCGATCCTAGTTCCATCACTTCATCTAAGCGGGCCAAGACTAACGAGACCCATATGGAAAATGTGGAAGAGGAAGGAAAGTGGGATTGGCTAGGCTCGCCTTTGGCTAGGGCGGTAGAAGCTTGTATACAAGCGGGTTCACCCGAATGACAAGGGGAAGAAGAGGTTGGACCGGTAGAGCTCAGTCGTTTTGTATTATGTATTATTAATTGATATTATGTGACGTATTAGTACTAGTTTTTGTGGAGTTTTGACACGTTATTGATTTCCGGGATATCCGGGTTTCAGCTGCTTGATGTAAATGCCTCGATAAAGGCTCAATTTAACCAAATTTTATTATTAATGAGAAGCACATTATTATTATTTTTACTTTTTTTGTGGTGGCTCGCAACTCGATTCTTCATTTTACCCGGAGTGCCCTTTTGGATTTTCACTCCGTCCTCAGCTCACCCTTTTTGTTTGTTTTTCTTTTTTTTGCCTCTTTTTTTTACGGCTCGCAACTGGATTCTCCATTTTGCCCGGGGTGCCCTTTCAGGTTTTCATCCCGTCCTCGGCTAGTCATTTTTTTTAACGACGGCTCGCAACTCGTTTCTTCATTTTACCCGGAGCGCCCTTTCGGGTTTTCACCCCGTCCTCGGCTCGTCGTTTGTGCTTCGTCATTTTAAATCACTCATTGGCCGAGTCATGGGGAGAGTCCCGGTTTGTACATGAAACGAGAAATCGATTTTTTTTGTTTGGTTGTACCCGGGGAAGGGTTGCCTACGTATCCGCTTTTAGACGGAATCAAACCATGTTCGTAGTTCTTTCAAAAAATATGAGTGATTTTGCTTTAGACTCGTTTATGCCATTTATCGATGCGAACTTGGATTTTTTTTTTTTCTTTTTTTTTTGCTTGGCTTCCCTCTAAGTCGGAGGTCGGGATGCGGTTGTCAGGGTGTCTACGAGTAGTATCGTTTGAGCATATCCTTGTTGATTGGGGTTGAGAACTCCTGACCGTCTAGGTCGGTGAGGATCATGGCTCACCCCGTGAGTATTTTCTTAACGAGGTAGGGACCCACCCAATTCGGTTTGAATTTCCCTCTAGGGTCGACGGGAAGGGGTGCTCTAATGGATTTGATTACTAAATCTCCCTCGTGTATGTTTCGGGATCTCACTCGTTTATTAAAGGCTCGTTGGATGCGTTGCTGGTAAGCTTGTACGTTGGATAAGGCATGTATCCTATGCTGGTCTAAGAGTACTAGTTCGTCGTATCGTTTTTGGTTCCATTCTTCTTCAGGAATGCCGCTTTCGGCTAATATCCTTAGTGACGGTATTTCTAGCTCTGCGGGTTGGACGGCTTCGGAACGTAGGTTACGTAATATGGTGTGGCTCCGGTGGGTGTTCTATAGGATGTTCGGTATCCCCATAAAGTGAAGGGGATTTTTTTTGGCCAATCCCAATAGTTGTCTATCATTTTCTTAAGGATTGTGGTTATGGTTTTGTTGGCTGCTTCTACGGTCCCATTCGTTTGTGGTCTATAGGATGAGGATTTTTGTTTTAGGATTTTCAATTTGTCGAGGAGTTTTTGGGTGTCGGCCCTGAAGTGAGCCCCCTGGTCACTGATGATTTCGTGAGATATGCCGTAGCGGCAGATGATGTTATTTTGTAAGAATTTGACTACTTGTTTTGAGGTTAGTACGGTGTAAGAGGCGGCTTCTACCCATTTGTTGAAATAATCGACGGCCACTAATATAAAGCTGTGTCCGCATGTCCCGGATGGGTGTACTTTACCTATGATGTCTATTCCCCAAGTAGAAGGGCTAGGGTGTGGCTATAGTGTGTAGAGGATATGGAGGTAGGTGTTGGATGTTGGCAAATATTTGGTAATTGTTGCAGTGGCGAACGTGACGTCGACAGTCTGCCTCTAAGGTAATCCAGTAATAGCCTAGTCTCATTATTTTTCGGGCTAGTAGGTGTGCACTCATGTGGGGTCCGCACTCTGCGTCACGTACCTCTTCCATGACTCTCTCGGATTGGTTTTTTGTTTATGCACTTAAGGAGGACTCCTTGTGGGGTTCGTTTGTATAGTAGTCCTTGATTCAGGACGTAGTGGGTGGCTTGTATTCGTAGGGCTCTTTTGTTCTTGGTGTTAGTGTTGGGCGGATATGACCTGTGGGTTTTGAAGTCTAGGATTGCTTTGTACCAAGGTTCCTTAGGGGTATCGACGGTTTCAAGGTTATGGATGTGGGCTGGTTGTTCGCTTCTCTCTACACGGATAGGCATAGAGAAAAGGTGATCGGGCATGTTTATTAGTGAGTCTAGTTTGCATAACGCATCAGCGAATTGGTTTTCTTCGCGGGGTATGTGTATGAAGTTGATTTTGGTGAATTCCACTTTGGCTTGGTATGGTGTTAGTCTTTCACTTTCAACCTTCCGGGATCCCGTGGTTTGGTGGACTACTAAGGATGAATCTCCGTGTACTCTAAGGTTTTTAATTCCTAGAGATATGGCTGCTTTTAGACCTATTAGGCAGGCTTTGTATTTGGCTGCGTTGTTGGTAAGTCCAGTTGGATGGAGGTTCGTTCGTTGCAAGCTTATTGTTGTTTGGTTAGGGGGGGTCAGTGGTGGGTTGAAACTAAGGTTGTTATTCCCGATCTCTTTTTTAGGGTGAAGTTAAGTGGGCCGTTTGTTGTAGCCCTTGCGTTTTAGTCAATTGTCATCGATAATTGGCATAATGTCGAGCTTTTTTAAGCGTTAAAGTAAGCTGATGAAAGAAATTAAGCGATTGTCGAGGCATGTTTGTAAAAAAAAGAGAGAGTTGTTTTATTAATAGATAGTAAAACGGGCTAGATGCCCGTGATTTGTTTTTAGGGGAGGTGGAGGACATGTTCCCTCGCACCTCCCTGGACTCGATAAAAAAAACGTTATTATTATTAGTAAGTCTAGGCCCTAAGATGAGCTAGACTCTGACTAAGATCGGGCATGCGTCTAGAAGAACCTTCGTTGGTTGGACTCTCGGTGCTCACGGGGGTCGTCCTCTGGACGGGCTTGATACCTGGAGCTAGCCCTCCTTCGAAGGCACCCTACAGGTACGTAAATCCCTTTGTCGATCAGGTCCTGTACCTCATGCTTAAGCTCGGTGCACACTTGGGTCTCATGCCCCCATCCCAGATGGTATAGGCAGTAAGCGTTTGGGTTCCAAGTCGCTCCCCTCTTTTCTATAGGCGGGTCTGGGGTAGGTCCTATTGGCCATAAAAGCCATGCCTCTTGCAACTTTATGAGGGCTTCAGCATAGGACTCTCCTAATTCGGTGAATTGTCTAAATGGGCGATGAAGGCCTGCGGGTTCGACGTGATGCGCGAGCCTGGCATACTCGACATATGGGTCCCCACTGAGTACCAGCTCTCGACTCACCGGTCCCCCTTTGAGTTTTTTTTTCGAGCCCTTCGAGGGCCTCACGGCGGCGCCTGACCACGTTCATCAAGGCATTGAGCTGGTCGATGCTACTTTTGTTGCTACTTGGTGCCATTCCTGGGTCTAGTGAAAAAAAGGAATATGAGGTCGGGTCCACCAGATAGTCTTATGGACTCGAGGAATGCTCATGATTGAGCAACGCGGGAATGAGACCCTTGACTCGCGCGTGTGTGCGGTCACTGGTTTAGAGACTCAGGTGCCTTAGACTCTTGGTGTATTCGGCGAAACGCCTATTGAGTTTTAGGTCTCTGCAACGAGACGATTTGACACAAACCTCGGAGGTGAGGTTTAAAGAGGACTTCTCGAAATGAGACGACCCAAAATGTAAGACCTCGAGTAGAGGTGATCCTAGCAACTAACACAGACAGTTAAACACACGGTTGTACAACGTAAAAGGTTGATCGCGATCCCGGCTCAAGATCAAAGAATTTTGATATATGTTTCTTTCGAAAACGACCAATTCTTTGCAAAAAAGAAATTTTTTTTTTGAAGAGGATGGTTTGCAGAAACAGTGTAACGATGGCGGGATGACATCGCTTGTTCGTGGAAGTGTGTTGCTATATGTGTGCATCGGGAATCCGGCGATGACAAAAATGTAAATAGCACGGTTCTTTAGGGGAACCGGTTTTGAAAAAGATTACGTGATGCTTTTATCGAAACTATTATTAATTAGTTAGTTCGAAACCCGTGGTATACGTGATGCTCGTGGTAGAGCGTGAAGTCTAATGACGGTGTTTTAAAGGTGTGACCAAATCCTTATTAAGGGATTTAGGTGGTAATAGTGTTTTAGAAAACTCTTTTTTTAGAAGAACTTTTAAAACTAGTGACCCACGTTCATCGGTTGCGTTAACTAGCATTTAACAGTGGGAGGATGTATTGTAAAAAGTGTTTTGAAAGTGTAACCATTTTTGAGTTCCTTGACTTCATTAATTGATGTTTCGGGTTGTGTTAACGGTATGTGTGTAAAAAAAAAATTAAAAATAAAAATGTAACCATTTGGTGTACCTTGATCCCATTGATCGAGAGTCTCGATGGTATTAACGGTATTCGTTGTTGACGAATTTTACTTTGGCCAAGGTGATGGCATTAAATATATATTTATTTTCGAAAGTGTCGAGTGTAAAATTTGCCATGATAACGGCATCTAAAAATGTTTTTCCCTTTTTAGAAATCATGATTTGACCGGAGTATCGGCATTTTAAAAAAAAGGTCGTTTAGAAAAGAGGAGGTATATTTTTCGAAAACGGAATTGGGTGAGGTTGAATATGTTGGCGTGGTTGAATCCAAATTTTTAGTGTTTTATATGGGTTGTTTGCAAACACGCTACACGTAACTAGGAATGCATACACTCATGCAGGATGCAGACACGGGTAGGTTAGGGTAGGCTACTGCCCACGAATAGTCTTTCCTTAGGCATTGACAAATCATCTAGGGAGACGAGTGTCATACCGTCCGTTCGGAACTATCCGCTTATTATTCCCGCGGGGTACGCGTTAGGCGGCCGGAGCATCAATCGAGGATCTCTCCGCGTGTTCCTAAAGATCTTACTGGGAAGAGGTCGATTGGTCCTGATATCGGTTAGGGTGGGCTTTTTAGGGCCAAAACCTGTAGTGACCACAACTAGGAACTAGGAAATGAGCTTCACCGACCTCGTTCAAGTTACACCACCACTGGAAATTTGTTTCCAACTCCCCAGCGGAGTCACCAAACTGTGGACGTCCGTCCGCACCGCCCGGCGGCCCGCGCGGGACCTACCCGGTTTTTCAACGTGTGGCGGCGGCCACCCACGCGGCCCCCTGCCTGTAAGGGGCCGGGCCGATCTCGCAGACGGGGCGATGTCTCGGACCCGATTCGGATGACGATCCGGACAGGTGCGGGCACCCGTGTTTCCGTTTGGAATCGATCAAGTCGTGGTTGTAAATGTTTAAAGGCCGATTTATTTGGTAAGGCGACCTTTTTGGTGAACTGAATTCGTTGTCGTTTTGTGGAGTCGCCACCGAGTCAATTATGGGGACTCGGAAACCGTTCAAGTCAACTTTGATCCCTAGCCGGCTCAAAGTTGAGGGGCACGGGACCTAAAGATAAAGACTTGTACCCTTAAGCACTCCATGCCTGGAATGACTCTCATTGCCAATGGTTTCGGACATCCGGAAACTGTCGATTCTGAGTAAGGGGTGAGGGTACGTATTGGGAAGCCAACATCCGACAGATGTCAACACCCAATCCCTCCCGCACTATAGCGGCCTCTACTAATCAATCGGCGGGCTGGTAACCTAGTTCTTTTGTTGCGGCGGAAATACTGTAACATCCGTTGTTTTCACTCTATACCTTTTGTTACGTCGGTTGTTTAAGGACAAGTAAGTTTTGTCGTCAAAGTAGTTGTATTTACATTTTTTGCATGCGATTTCACGTGACAATCAGGCCATGCAAAGATGCACGTAGAAGAGTAGAGAGTACTAGTATTATACGTATTAGCAAGTCAGTTTTAACGCGATAATACGGATATTAGTCGTTCTCGTGATATAACTTACCTGGTATTCTGCTTAAGATCCGTCGGTTCGGTATTAATAGAGATGCGTCGAACCTAGCAAGGTGAGCACCCGGACTAATACGGAACCCGACCATCGCTTTGTTCAGTTTTAGTTGTTTTACGTTTTGAATTCCGTGTTTAGGTGATTTAGCATGCGATTATAAGGTCATAAAAGCGGTAAATCATACGAAAAACTGTAAATGCGAATGTAAGTAAATCACATTATGAGGAGTTGCACCCTCGGAGTATACACTAAACGGGACACGATGCATAGATAGTTGAGAACGGATCTCGGAATTACTCGGGTCTATTTAGTGTATTTTAGTATTTGCGATAGAAGTTGGGACGTTACGTGTTTTAGTAGATTTTTGTGGACCTAGCGTCCACATCTAGTGTTGTCGTAGTGCATAATAAAAGAAAGTACAAGTATGGAAAGTTTCGTATAGATGCCAACCTAGTGACGATTCGACTTCAAGTCGGATCCTCCTAGTGATTTCGGCAGAGCTCCGTTACCGTTGACCTTTCCTGCGGCTATTCCGGCAGAGCTTCGTTACTATGGACCGGTTCTGTGGCTAATCCGCCAGAGCTTCGCTACTAGACTTGAGCTAGTCGAACACAGGCACCTCGGTATCGAGTGGGGTGCTCAAAGGTGAGGAGTAGCGTCGATGTCACATTTATCAGAACTACGATTGAGTGGATTGTTTGCCTCGGGTGTCGGAGTGAGGAAGAATGTGGAGGCAGAAGAGAAGAGTTGAGATGTGTCGAATGAATGAGGCGAAGGGGGGTATTTATAGAGGTTTTCGGCCCTCGTCGCCCATATGGACACCTGAGTTGAGGCGCACCAAGACTCAGGCGCCTGGGTGATGGTGGGATTTGTCGTGGATCCCACCGCCAAATAAATAACCAACTGGCACCTAACGGTATTCAGGGTAAGTCGGGATCGTATCCACGGAGACGGTGTTGCAAGGTTTAGACTAGGTTGGCCTAAAACGAGACTATGCTACCAAACAAACACAAAGAGCTACTAATTGGTGAATTATGATGAGAGGAGAAGAAGAAAGTAGACTAACAATGAACTAGACTATAACAAGGCTAAATGAAATAACTAAACACAAACTAAAAAATGAACTAAAGAAATGATGACTAACTAAGAGGATGAATCAAATATGGAAAGAAGTGGGTTAGGTCGGGTTCATAAGAATAGTAGGGTGATCGGATTGATCATGGGTATGGGTGCCTCCTAGTGCTAGAGTCGGTCCGGGCTCTCGCTACTTAGACCGATGTCAAGGTGAGTCCGGGCTCTCGCAACTTAGACTCTAATCAAGGTATGTCCGGGCTCTCGCAACTTAGACTATCCTCAACACTATCCTCAACAAGACCACAAACAAGACAATCAATGAGTAGAGGAAAACTAGCATGAGAAGCATGGCCACTACAACTCAAACAAGCATTTCAACAAACACATGGTGTGCCAAGTATGTGACTAACAACAATGATTCATCCTTTACCCCTAATCAAACCCTAGTCACCCATATTCTACCCTTAATCCCCCTACTAACCCACAAGAAGACTACTCACACATATTCAAACTAACTACAACAATGAAAAGATAAAACAACATCACAATCCAAACATCCATAATGAAAGAAAACAAGAACAATAACAAGAACACTAAGTAAAGATTCAAACTTGAAATAATAACAAAGAATAAGAGAAAGGAAGATTATACCAACAATAGGATGAAGAAAAGATGATAACTTGCATAAATAGGAAACCCAAATAAATCCCAAGGTTGTCAAGCTTGGAGAAATCTTCAAGTATCTTCTTAATACAAGAACTAATTAACTAAGATTAACTAAGAATTAAAGACAAATTAAATCTAATGTGAGGAACTAAATCTAGGGTTTATATGTTGTAGAGAAGCTTAAGATAGTCTAGTGTAATGTAAGATACATAAACAATACAAGAGGGAAGTATTTATAGGGTTTCGTAAGTGAGAGGATTAAAAGAAGGAGGCGGAACAGAGACTGGGTCATTCCCGATCGGGAATGGGAAATCCCGATCGGGAAGAAATGATGGTCCCGATCGGGAATATGCGATCCCGATCGAGACGTCTTCACAGTGAGCGCCTCCCTTGCTCCACCTTTCCCGATCGGGAGGGCCTTATCCCGATCGGGATACTTCCTTTTTCCCGATCGGGAATATGCGATCCCGGTCGGGAATGCTTGACAGTGAGCAGCTATTCTTGCACTTCATTCCCGATGGGGTTCACGAATTCCCGATCGGGATGAGTCTTGTTTAGCTCTTCCTCGACTCCTTGTCGATGCTCGGTGCTCGGGGAGTCGCCGAATCATCGTTGCTTCTCCTCTTGGGTTCCATACGTGTCGGAAACGAGTTGAATCGTTCCGTTTCTTCGAGATGACCCCTAGGAACCTGAAATAATCTAGAAGAAGCATAAGTCGTCCCTAAAACCGCCCTAAGGAGCGATTTCAGCAGAGAAAACGAGACTAAATACAAGAAATAAACACTACAAAACGCACTTATCAACTCCCCCACACTTAACCCTTACTCGCCCTCGAGTAAGCACATACTAACTACTAAACTAGCCGAGTGGGTATTAGCGCACCCTACGCCCTTTCAACTCACGCGAGTGCACTTAGAGGAAAAGTGCACTCCGCAAGGCAAGTGGGGTCTTGCGACAAAACTGTGGATGCAACCGGACACAAAACACATAAACAAACAAGCATACAAAGAAACAAACAAAAATCGGTTGCACCCAAAAGAAAACAAATACTGCTTCCCTCAGCCAAGCGGTGAAAGAAGCACCGGTTTAGGACTCAATGCAAGTGACAACGTTCCCAAGCTAGCAATACAAACCAAAATGGACAAAACCCTAATAGTATGACGACAAAGCAATAAAAAACGTTGGTAACTTACCTCGGTTCCTCCTAACCTTCTAAGAACGTACCACGGGACGATCGGCGGGATGGAAAAAGGATGAACCACGGTGTTAGTCGACACTGTAGGTAAGTGAGACCCCGCCCCCTTTAGCAAAGAGCCAAGAGGGTCGTCCCATGCCCAAAACCGCCTAACTAGTCCAAGTAAAAAGTGGAAATGATTGCAAAGTGAGGGAAGACCGACCACTACCGCTATCATCCTTCCTGGGGACTCGGTCCTTTGGTAGGCTCTTCACGGTAATAGCCGGTAAAAGGCTTATTTTGTGAGGTGTGAGGTTTCTATTTTTGTGAGACGATTTTCTTTTGGCATTTTCTTCTTCTTTTGCATTTTTGCTTTGTTTTGCTATGCCATTTCTTTTTCTTCTTTTCTATTTTCTTTTTGGCTTTTGTGCCTTTTGTTTTTCTTCTTTCTTTTCTTTCTTTCATTTTCTTTCATTTTCTTTTCTTTGCCCTTTTTGGCTTGATTTGGCTTTTTGGCATTTCTTTGTATGACAAGAAAGGGAGAATTCAACAAATTGCAATTTATTGTGTGGATATGTGTAGGAGGTAGGGTAATGGGAGAGTCGGGAGCGCGCTTTCCCTTCAAACCCACAAAAAGTGGAGAACTTGGACTAATCAAACAATTCCGAACACGGTCACCTAGGGGACAAGACTCGGTAACCAAGGCCTTTTCACACCGTGGGTGGTCATAATGGTCAAAAGTGCAAATCCCGTAGTAAATCCCTAGTAAGCTAGGTGGACTCAAGGTAAAGGACCAACGAAATCATTGATTTAGGGTCATTCTACTAGACTAAATTCCAAGACTCGATTTACACTACTAAGAAGGGAAAGTAAGCACTCACACACTAGCCTCTAAACCGGGTTTTCAAAAACCATTTACACACAAGACACACAACAAAACACAAAACAAAGACTCAACGAAAACGAAAGAAAAAGAAACAAAAGCGACAAAACAAAAACAAAACAAAACAAACATATACATAACACAAACACCACCACTAGCTTCCAAATGAGCAACCAAATCAGCCTCAAGCATTACAAAGCTCCACCCGAGCACACCCCATCACAATCTTCTCCAAACTCCACAAGAGATAAAGAAGAAAAAGGGATAAAGATGTTACCGGAAGTCTTGAAAGCTCTCCAAAGCTATCGGTGATTCAAGCAACCTATAAGAAAAAAGGGAGGCAAAACACGCACAACACAACAAATACACGATACAACGACAAAAAAGGAAAACACACAAAAGGAAAATCTTTTTTATTTTTATGAAAAATTTTCAAATTTTTAGGATTTTTAAAGATTTTTCGAAAAACTACAAAAATAAAGCTAACTATGCTAGAATATCGCTCCCCCCCCACTTAAACCGAGCCATGTCCTCATGCTCGACCGTAGTGCATGGGAGCACAAAAGAAAAGAAACTACGAAAATAAATCTAAAAATCAAAAAGCGGAGAAAATGGTAGAATGTGTCCGGCCGGGGTGTAGTCAAGTCACCATGGGCCGAGACAAGAAAAGATATGGAAGGGGGAAGAAAAATAAAAAGAAGGAAATAAAAGGAAATGGGAGGGGAGGACTTGGTGTAATCAAGTCACCTAGCCCGGATTCCGCCCAAATCCGACTAATTCCTACAAAAGGGTGAAAATCTTGAAAATTTGGATTTTGAAATGACTCTCGATGTAGTCAAATCATCGAGAGTCGGGAGCAACCACACTAAGGCCCCGAAGGCCACCATGACACAAAGGATATTAGGGAAAGGGAATAAACAAATGAAGACAAGCTATAAAAACGGAAAAGAGAGGATAGTTGCCGTATCGTACGGTTGGCAACTCACTCGCTCCATCGTCTCATAAGTGAATGTAGGCACGTAGCTTGTCCTTGGCGTCATTATCCTTCTCCAATCGCGATCAGGTTCTATGGTTGATGCACAAGGGTAAAATGGGGTGGGTTTTGATGTGAAAGTCGGTTTAATGTGAAGTGAAAGTGAGGTGAAAATGTATATGTGAGGTATGGGGGTCATATTATGTGGGTAAGGACATGTAGGGAGGTTGGGAGGGGGTACAAAGTGGTTGGGTGGACTCAAACAACGAAGAAAAGGCCAAAGGAGGACAGGGGGTCCTTCCCGGTCGGGATGGGCCTTCCATCCCGGACGGGTTGACCTCTTCTAGGCCGGGAAGAGTCTCCTAACCCTCTATGGCTCCCAAAAGCTTGTTCCAAGCTTCAAAAACCGACTTCCCAACACACGATCCAAGCTCCAACAATGACCACTCCTCTCTAGGAGGCATTTTCACTTCACACCTATCACAATAAACTCAAATAACACATCAAATTCCCTCCCTTACATCGCTCATCAATCAATCCAAGTAATCAAGAAATTCACCAAACAAAACAAACTACAAGGGAAAGAGATATATACAAAGAGACGGTTCTTGTGGAACTCCGTCAAACCAAGGTGGTACATTCTTCAATCTTTTTCAACAACCAAAATTAGTTCCATCTCCATCAAGGGCACGAAGAAACAAGTCGAAGGCCCTAGCGAAGTCTTCAATCAAGCTCGAGATATAACCAACCACATACCAAGGCTCTTCATGGCCTTGCCTTGACGTTCCCGGGGCATCCCGATCTTCCAAGTTCAACGACTTGAACTTGTACTTTTGGTCTTTGGGGATATACCCAAACGTCCATCGGTCCTCATGTGGCCCCAAGGGAGGCTCATCCTTCTCCTTGCTTTTCAACTTGTCGTCAAGCCCATGATATGGGCGCTCATCTTCCTCCAAATTGGAGTCATCATCCTCAAGTTCACAAGAGTTCTTTTCCAAGCTTTGTCCCGATTCTCCCCCTAGATTAGTGGCTTGGATCATATTGCAAGACTCATCATTAGTAGGCGAAGTGTTACATTGGAGGTCAAACACTAGCTTCTCTTCGCCTAACTCGAAGGTGATCCTACCATTCTTCACATCGATCATAGCACCGGCGGTGTGTAGAAATGGGCGCCCAAGGATAATGGGAGTGTTGGCATCTTCTGGCATATCGAGCACAATGAAGTCAACCGGAATGAAGAACTTACCGATTCTCACCGTCACATCCTCTAGCATTCCCAATGGTCGGTTGAATGAACTATCGGCCATTTGGAGTGTGATAGAAGTACTTTTAAGCTCCTTCATCCCAAGTTGGCAACAAATAGAATAAGGAATGATGCTCACACTCGCACCCAAATCACATAATGCTCTTTCGATCTTGTAGTGGCCTATGGTGCAAGGGATCGAGAATCTACCCAGATCCTTCAACTTTGGAAGCGTAGAACCTTGAATGAGCTTGCTCACCACCCTTGTGAATGCAATGGTCTCTTCCTTGTCGATGGATCTCTTCCTAGCCAAGATATCTTTCATGAATCTTCCATATGCCGGGATTTGGGTAAGTAGCTCGGTAAATGGGACACTAACATCCAATTTCTTCACAATGTTAAGGAACTTTTCATATTGAGAATCTACCTTGGTCTTCATTTGCCTTGTTGGGAAAGGCAACTCGATATGGAACTTATTTGGCTCAATCGGGGTAGACTCCTCAAATGACACTTTCCTTTTGCCCTTGTCTTTTTCTTGAAGTGGGGGAAGCTTGTCTTCTTGGGGTTTCTCAATCTCCCATAAGACTTGCTCCTCTATTGGATTTCCCAAGCTTTGGTCTTCTTGAATTGGAGACATAGCTTCTCTTGTTGGCTCTTGCTCATTCGGGGGTGGGGGAGGGTTATAAGATGTACCTCTCCTAGTGGTAATAGCATTCACATGCTCGAATTTCGCCATTTCGCCTTGAGGAGGTAGTTGCCCCCTTTGTCTCGAGGAGCTTCCCGAAGCGAGTTGAGATATTTGAGTCTCAAGCATCTTCAAATGAGTTCTTGTCTCCTTGTTTTCATTTAAGATTTGGGCTATGATTTCTTGTTGTGATCTTTGCGTCTCCAATTGACTCCTTTGCATTTCCATCATTTGCTTTTGCATGTTGAAATCTCGAGGTGGAGATTGTGGATTATGCGGAGTGTCGGTGATGGCTAGAGGAATGCCATAGTCATGAGTAGGAGATCGGCTCCTAGGCTTGCTTTGTTGTTGTTGACTTTGAGTTGCTTGTTGTTGACGGTTCCCTTGGAACCCATGAGAATTTCCTTGATTATTGCCATGGTTGTAATTTTGTTGTCCTTGGAAGTTTTGGTTTCCTTGGAAACCACTTTGATTGAAGTTCCCTTGTTGGAACCCTTGATTGTTGTTAAATGTACCTTGGTTACTTTGCTTGAAGTTGTTGAAAGGCCTTGAGTTGCCTTGGTAACCTTGGTTGCCTTGATTGTTGTCCCTTAAGGGAGGTGGAACATAGGGACGATGTTGTTGTTGGTGTTGAAAGGCTTGTTGTTGAGGGACTTGATTGGAAGCTTGGTATTGATTAGAGTAGGAGGCACCTTGCTTGAACGCTTGAAAATCATTCACTTGTTCAATACTTCCTCTACAATTCATAGGGTCATGACCAACAATTCCACAAGTATCACACATCCCATAATAAGGCAAAGGAGGTGCAAATCCCAAAGCATTCACTTCATAAATTGAGGCTTGGTTGGAGGAACCAATGCTTTGAACTTGAGTGAGGTGACCTTGGAGCTTCTTGTCAATGGTCTCCATGTGTGTCTTCAATTGAGCTCCAAGGTCAATGCTTAATTGAGTTATAGCATCAACCTCGTGCCTACCTCCTCGATTTGCCTTCCTAGGCCTAGAGTATTGCGAATTATGCACCGCCATCTCTTCGATTCTCGCCCAAGTTTGGTCATCATCGACCTCGGTGAACCTACCATTGGAGCCCATGTTGAGTATAGTTAATGAGTCCTCATAAAGACCGTTTCAAAATTGTTGGGCCAAGAACCATTGTGAAAGTCCATGGTGAGGGCACGATCTAACCAAAGATTTAAACCGCTCCCAAGCTTCATATAGGCTCTCTTCATCCCGTTGTTGGAAACCGGTGATGGAGGCCCTAAGAAAATTAGTGATCGAGACTCTTAATCCATTGCTTCGCTTTTCCAATTAATGAAAATGGAAATAAAACCCATCGGATTTGATCTTGTGTAACCCCGGGTTGAGAGATAGCGTCGCAATAATCGGAGAAAGTCTCCATGTGTTGGTGCGGGTCTTCGGTGGGCAAACCACTAAATTGGTTCCTTTCCATAAGTTGTATGAAGTGAGCCTTGGCCGTAAAATTTCCGGCATAAGCGGCCGGTAAAGCATTGGGTCCCGGCAAGACGTCTTCCGTGAATGTAGAGTGGGATGAAAACTTCGGCATTATTGGATGTAAGGGAGATGGTGGTGAAGACGGAGTTGAAGTAGATGTAGAGGGGGAACTAGGAGAAGAATATCCAAAGGGATTGGTGAAATTCCCTTCGGCCGTCTCTTGAAATGTTTGCTCAAAATCGTTTCCATGAGCTTGCTCTTGATGAGTATTGCTTGCACTTGGTTGAGAGATCCTAACCCGGTTAATCGTCCGTTGGCGAAAAGCTCGAAAAAGCCTCTCCGGCTCTGGATTAAAAAGAAAGAATTCGCCTCCCCGCCTAGGCATACACTACACACTAGAACAAACGTGAGAACACCTAGCGCTTTATGAGCACTAGGTAACGACAATAAACAAGCACAACTAGAGACAAAAAGAAAAGGAAGAAATAAAACTAAGGAAGCAAGAAAAACTAGAGAATATTCACAAGAGATGATAGAGGGGCACAAAGAAGAGTAACTAAGTCTAGAAATAAGCAAACAAAGTCTAAACAATGCACCGTCCCCGGCAACGGCGCCAAATTGATGGTGGGATTTGTCGTGGATCCCACCGCCAAATTAATAACCAACTGGCACCTAACGGTAGTTAGGGTAAATCGGGATCGTATCCACGTAGACTGTGTTGCAAGGTTTAGACTAGGTTGGCCTAAAACAAGACTATGCTACCAAACAAACACAAAGAGCTACTAATTGGTGAATTATGATGAGAGGAGAAGAAGAAAGTAGACTAACAATGAACTAGACTATAACAAGGCTAAATGAAATAACTAAACACAAACTAAACAATGAACTAAAGAAATGATGACTAACTAAGAGGATGAATCAAATATGGAAAGAAGTGGGTTAGGTCGGGTTCATAAGAATAGTAGGGTGATCGGATTGATCATGGGTATGGGTGCCTCCTAGTGCTAGAGTCGGTCCGGGCTCTCGCTACTTAGACCGATGTCAAGGTGAGTCCGGGCTCTCGCAACTTAGACTCTAATCAAGGTATGTCCGGGCTCTCGCAACTTAGACTATCCTCAACACTATCCTCAACATGACCACAAACAAGACAAACAATGAGTAGAGGAAAACTAGCATGAGAAGCATGGCCACTACAACTCAAACAAGCATTTCAACAAACACATGGTGTGCCAAGTATGTGACTAACAACAACGATTCATCCTTTACCCCTGATCAAACCCTAGTCACCCATATTCTACCCTTAATCCCCCTACTAACCCACAAGAAGACTACTCACACATATTCAAACTAACTACAACAATGAAAAGATAAAACAACATCACAATCCAAACATCCATAATGAAAGAAAACAAGAACAATAACAAGAACACTAAGTAAAGATTCAAACTTGAAATAATAACAAAGAATAAGAGAAAGGAAGATTATACCAACAATAGGATGAAGAAAAGATGATAACTTGCATAAATAGGAAACCCAAATAAATCCCAAGGTTGTCAAGCTTGGAGAAATCTTCAAGTATCTTCTTAATACAAGAACTAATTAACTAAGATTAACTAGGATTAACTAAGGATTAAAGAGAGATTAAATCTAATGTGAGGAACTAAATCTAGGGTTTATATGTTGTAGAGAAGCTTAAGATAGTCTAGGGTAATGTAAGATACATAAACAATACAAGAGGGAATTATTTATAGGGTTCCGTAAGTGAGAGGATTAAAAGAAGGAGGCGGAACAGAGACTGGGTCATTCCCGATCGGGAATGGGAAATCCCGATCGGGAAGAAATGATGGTCCCGATCGGGAATATGCGATCCCGATCGGGACGGCTTCACAGTGAGCGCCTCCCTTGCTCCACCTTTCCCGATCGGGAGGGCCTTATCCCGATCGGGATACTTCCTCTTTCCCAATCGGGAATATGCGATCCCGGTCGGGAATGCTTGACAGTGAGCAGCTATTCTTGCACTTCATTCCCAATGGGGTTCACGAATTCCCGATCGGGATGAGTCTTGTTTAGCTCTTCCTCGACTCCTTGTCGATGCTCGGTGCTCGGGGAGTCGCCGAATCATGGTTGCTTCTCCTCTTGGGTTCCATACGTGTCGGAAACGAGTTGAATCGTTCCATTTCTTCGAGATGACCCCTAGGAACCTGAAATAATCTAGAAGAAGCATAAGTCGTCCCTAAAACCGTCCTAAGGAGCGATTTCAGCAGAGAAAACGAGACTAAATACAAGAAATAAACACTACAAAACGCACTTATCACTGGGCTTAGGCGCGGGGAGTCTAAGACGCGTGAGGTGAGGCGGTTGAAATTTTGAAGATACGATTTTGATACTTTCCAAAACCAGGAGGGAGAGTATAATACATATCTTAGGGCTTAAGGCTTCCCGTGTTTACCCTAGCGCCGTGAACTTGGTGGGCCTCGGGTGTGCATCCCGAGGTTCACTTGGCGCGGTGCTGACTCGGTTTGAGTTTCGAGACCGACTCGGGGTCCCGGTATCAGAATTGACTCTAATTAGTGTCTATGTGATCGTAACGACATGACTAAGGCTGCCATCATGTTAATTTAAATTTTTTCGAGTAATTATTTGATCCGTTCTATAGAAAAACTGCCTAAAACATCGCAACCCCACGTCGCGTTGCAGTCCTATCGTCATCGGGTGTTTGTTGGGCACCTCTACAACCACCAGGTCCAAATCTGGGTGTCTACAAGTGAATGCTATGTCCGAGATTGTGTGTGAGAATTGTAGGAACATGGGAGTGTAGGAACATGAGAATCTCCAAATTTGGGTTATTTGAAAGTGTGGGGGTGTTTGGGTAAAATTGGCCTTCCCGATCATCAGAGACCTAAAATTGGACCTAAGACAATCGATGCAATTTCTATAAGGAAAAATGAGACTTATCCCACATTGACAAAGCTTGGTTGGTTTTTAGCTTCCTTTGTGGTGTTATCCCACATTGGAAAAATAGGAGGAAGAGTTGATGTTTATAATCTTCCTCCTTCCTAATGTTATCGCTTATGGTAAAATGGGGATGTGTGGGTTTGGACTTGGCCCACACATGTGCTAGCCTTGGGTTGTGTTTGTGCTGCGCAGTCAGGCCCATTTTTTTTACGTTTTTGATTGCTACAGAATTTTGCACAAGTCCCAAGTAAATAAATTCTAGAGCCTTCCTGATTATTCTGTCAATATGGGAGATGTATTTAGGTTTGTTCATGTACCTACCCTTCTTGTTTTTTGCTACCACCATTAATTCAAGCTTTGGTTTCTCCTCCAAGATTGCTATATAAACCCCCTTCTACATTCAATTACAACACACAACTTATCTCTTCTCTTCTCTCTTCAATATTTCTACTCTCAAATATTTCTGAGGTTACTTGCCAACGTTCTTGGTAGTGTTCAATTTGCAGTTCCGTCTACACCGAAGCGGCAAAGGTTGTGTACTCCTGGGGGTCGATTGTCGAGAAAAGCCGTGTGTAGTGTACGGGACAAATTCGACTTTAGGACAGTGACTTTGTCACCCCACAACCAGATAAGCTCGTTCCTTCTTTATACTACTATATTGCTAACAATCTAAAGTCGAATTTTTCTTTCTTATATATCTACGTATCATTTAGCAATATGGATGGTATTCCGATTTCTTCTACTCCATTTTCATCTATTATGATGCCTACACCTTATGTTCCTGACATGTCAAAAATGGATCCGTTTAATGGAAAAAATTATCGCATGTGGTCCGATAAAATGGAATTTTTTCTTAGTCAAATTGGTGTCGACTACACTTTAAATGAAGATGAAGCACCTCTTCTTTCCGGTAAAGATTATGAAAAAGATACTAAGACATGTAGAGGAATGTTATTGCATTACATGACTGCCGCATTATTTTCTATTTATTGTAAGTATAAGACGGCTAAAGAAATTTGGAGTGCTTTACAAACCAAGTATGGAACGGATGATTTTGGAACTAAGAAATATGCATGTAGTCGTTGGTTGGATTTCCGTATGAATGATAGTAAACCTGTTTTAGATCAAGTACATGAGTATGAAAATCTTTGTGCTGAAGTTCTTGCTGAAGGGATGAATATATGTGAACTTTTTCGAGCCAATTGTCTTATTGATAAACTCCCTCCTTCATGGCAAAATTATGCTCATTCCATGAAACATAAACGTAAGGATTTTACACTTCAAGAGTTAATATCCCACATAAAGGTTGAAGAGCAAAACCGTATCCAAACTAGGATAAAAACTATAGAACATTCATCCTCTAATGCTAATCTTGTTGAGACTAGGAAACACCAATCCAAGGGTAATAAGCAAAAGGGTGCCAATCAACTTCACGGGGTTAGGAGTTCTGACATCAACAAAGGCAAGAAAAGGGAATTTAAGGGTGAATGCTACTCTTGTGGGAAATATGGTCACACTTCAAGAGACTGTCCTACGGGTTCATCGTCACACAACAACAAAAGGAGAAATCAAAAATCTCACAAACCTCAAGCTCACTTGACCGAACCAGACGAGGTAATTGTTGTCATTGTGTCCGAGGTAAATTTGGTAAGCAATCTGTCCGAGTGGGTGGTTGATACGGGTGCTACGAGACATATCTGTTCCAGCAAAGATATGTTCAAGGAGTACGACATCGTCAACAATGGTGATTGTGTCTTTATGGGTAATTCCTCCACAGTTGCTGTCCAAGGGAAAGGTAAAATCATTCTTAAACTCACTTCAGGTAAAACTCTTGAACTTAACAATGTCCTTCATGTGCCTGAAATTCGTAGAAATCTTATTTCGGGTGGTCTTTTAAACAAAGCAGGTATAACACTTTCTTTTGAATCCGATAAATTAGTACTTACTAGAAATGGTAATTTTGTCGGTAAAGGTTTTTGTAATAATGGACTTTTTGTACTTGATATTGATACAATAAATAATAATCCGTCTGCTTTCGTGTATATCGCTGAATCTGTTTCTTTATGGCATGCTAGACTAGGGCATACTAATATTGCTTCGGTTAGAAAATTGAAACAAATGAGTTTAATCCCTGAGTTTAGTAGCACCGAGTTTGATAAATGCGAGATATGCGTTGAAGCTAAGCATGCTAAGAAATCGTTTAACAAATCCGTGCAACGGACCTCTACACCACTAGAGTTAATTCATTCTGATTTGGGAGATTTCAAAAGTTGTACAAGAAGAGGAGGTAAAAATTATTACATTACTTTCGTAGATGATTTTTCTTGATTTACTAAAGTATATATTTTAAGCTCTAAAGATGAGGCAGAGGAAAAATTTGTGGAGTATAAAGCCAAAGTAGAGAACCAGTTAGATCTCAAGATAAAACGTGTCAGATCTGATAGAGGAGGAGAGTAAGACGTTTGAATCCTACATAAAATCTGCAAGGAAAAGGGCATAATTCATGAATTCACCGCTCCTTACGCGCCTCAACAAAATGGAATTGCTGAGAGGAAAAACTGGACGTTGAAAAATATGATGAATGCAATGCTCATTAGTTCAGGTATGCCAGATAACATGTGGGGTGAGGCTCTTCTATCTTCTTGTTATGTTCTTAACCGTGTTCCTCACAAACGAATAGATAAGACACCTTTTGAGCTTTGGAGGGGCTTTCTTCCAAATTTGGGTTATTTGAAAGTGTGGGGGTGTTTGGGTAAAGTTGGCCTTCCCGATCATCAGAGATCTAAAATTGGACCTAAGACAATCGATGCAATTTTTATAAGGAAAAATGAGACTTATCCCACATTGACAAAGCTTGGTTGGTTTTTAGCTTCCTTTGTGGTATTATCCCACATTGGAAAAATAGGAGGAAGAGTTGATGTTTATAATCTTCCTCCTTCCTAGTGTTATCGCTTATGGTAAAGTAGGGATGTGTGGGTTTGGACTTGGCTCACACACGTGTTAGCCTTGGGTCGTGTTTGTGCTGCGTAGTTAGGCCTATTTTTTTACGTTTTTGATTGCTACAGAATTTTGGCACAAGTCCCAAGTAAATAAATTCTAGAGCCTTCCTGATTATTCTGTCAGTATGGGAGATGTACCTAGGTTTGTTCATGTACCTAAATTCTAGGTTTGTGGTTTGTCCATTAATTCAAGCTTTGGTTTCTCCTCCAAGCTTGCTATATAAACCCCCTTCTACATTCACTTACAGCACTCAACTTATCTCTTCTCTTCTCTCTTTACTTTCTCTCTTCAATATTTCTACTCTCAAATATTTCCGAGGTTACTTGCCAACGTTCTTGGTAGTGTTCTGCAGTTCCGTCTAAACCGAAGCTGCAAAGGTTGTGTACTCCTGGGGGTCGATTGTCGAGAAACGTCGTGTGTAGTGTACGGGACAAATTCGACTTTAGGACAGTGACTTTGTCACGCCACAACCAGATAAGCTTGTTCCTTCTTTATACTACTATATTGCTAACAACCACATCTCCCGTACATGAATCAAACGGGTTATGACAAGTCCTTGTTGTCCTATAGAAGCCAAAATGTGCTCAATCCACCACCACCCGGTGGCAATAAAGTTGTTCCCTGTATGGTACCTTATAACCGAGCCTCCCAGAACAACAATTCAAAACAAAAAAAGGTTTCAGGGAGGGCAACAACAGAATTGGGGAAACCAACAATGGGGTAATCAACCTTAGGATAATAACCAACAAGGTTAGGGGAATCAACAATAGTTTCAAGCTACCCCACAAGTACAAATCCAAGATCAAAGTCCGTCAACTACTGAATATGCGGAAATTAAAGCGTTGTTGATGCAGGGTATCCAAGCTCACCTAAAGCAAGAGACCCAAATCAATCAATTGCTTGCTCACAACAAGATCCTAAACACCCAAGTTGTCCAACTTGCCGTCCAAAAGCAAGTTAGGCCACCGGGTACTCTACCTCCTCATGGTGAACAATCGCACGGACAAGCTAATGTGATTACGTTGAGAAGCGGGACCTATTATGATGGTCCACAAATGCCCAAGGAATACGTAGTGGTTGATGAAACCGAGCTAGAGAAACAAGAGCTTGTCGAAGCATCTTTGACTAAGCCACGAGAGGAGGACACTCAATCGAGTAACTCTATACCACTCGATCGACTGACCCCCCAAAAGCGACCAAGGACATGTTACCAAGCCCACTTGATCGAGTAATTCAAGGTGACTCGATCGAGTTAGCGGTCACTCGATCGAGTACCTCAAGTCCACTCGATCGAGTTGACCTTCTAAAATTGACCGAGGATTTTGTAAACAAGACACTCGACCGACTGATCCCAGATGACTCGATCGAGTATGCCAGCACTCAATCGAGTCAGCTTGGACTCGATTGAGTGGAGTCTCAAATGATGGTTTCACCTATCGTTCCTCCCCCGTCTTCTTCCAAAGGTGATAAATCTTCTCAAGCATCCTCGTCTCTAGTCAAGGAGCCTACGATTCCCATTGAACTTCAATTTCCTCACCGACAACGTAAGACCAAGCTCAATCAACAGTTCGGTAAGTTCATGGAAGTCGTCAAGAATCTGCAAGTAAGTGTTCCTTTTACTGATTTGATCACTCAAGTTCATGCTTATGCGAAATTCATGAAAGATATACTAACTATAAGCGTTCTTTTAGTGAGATTGAGACAGTTGCTTTCACAGAGGAGTGTAGCATACTATTGCAGAGTCGCACTCCACCAAAACTTAAGGATCCAAGGAGTTTTTCTATCCCTTGTACTATAGGGACCCTTGCTATTTATAAGGCTTTATGTGATTTGGGAGCTATCATTAGCGTTATGCCGCATTCTATTTGTCAAAACTTGAATACATGTGTTTTGAAATGCACTAACAAGACTCTGCAGATGGCTGATAGATTGGTGAAGTATCCTCTCCGTGTCTTAGAGAATGTACCGGTCCAAGTCTGGAAATTCTTCATTCCCGTTGACTTTGTAGTTTTAGACATGGCCAAAGATGCCATAATTCCCATTATCCTTGGTCACTCTTTTCTACATACGACAGGGACGATCATCGATGTGAAAAATGGGAAGCTTACACTTTCCGTAGGGGACGATACCGTGACTTTTAGTCTCGATCAAGCCCTTAAGAAGCTCATGATAGAGGAGTCTTGCTATAGTATTGATGTCATCGATTTAGAGATTGAAAATTATATTGATGACTATCTTGGCAAGGACCCCTTGGAGAAGCTTTTGATAGCCGGCAATGCTGATGCCGAGAAGGGAACATGGAACGCGGAGGTGGACGAGCTGGAGCGTCTTTAAATAGGAAGGAGAGCATTGTTGAGAAGATATATAGCCTCGGCACCCCCAAAAAGAAAGTCGAGGTAAGTAAACCTGAACTGAAACCCCTCTCCACTAATCTGAAATACGCATTTCTGGACAATAAGGGACTAAACCCCGTAATTGTCAACGTTGCACTCTCAGATAGCCAACTTCGGAGTTATTAGTCATCTTACAAAGACATAAGAACGATATTGGGTACAACATTGATGATCTACGTGGCATTAGTCCCGAGTTATGTATGCACTGTATTCATCTAGAGGGGGACCACAAACCGTTTATTTAGGAACAACGCATGTTGAACCCGAATATGCAAGATGTGGTTAGAAAGAAGGTTATGAAACTCCTCGACGCTGGCATTGTCTATCCCATTTCTGATTCAAAATCGGTTAGCCCAGTCCAAGTAGTCCCTACGAAAGCAGGGACCACAGTTATCACGAACGAGAAGAATGAACTTATTTCTACTCGATTAGTGACTGGTTGGAGAATGTGTATTGACTACCGTAAGCTAAACATAGCTACGAAGAAAGACCACTTTTGACTACCCTTTATTGACCAGATGCTAGAGTGTCTCGCTTGTCATAAGTAATTTTCCTACCTAGATGGCTACTCGGGATTCTTTCAAATCCCGATTCACCCCGATGACCATGAGGAGACCACATTCACCTGCTCCTACGGCAACTTCGCATACCGAAGGATGCCATTTGGCCTTTGTAATGCCCCGGCCAGTTTTAACGTTGTATGATGTCCATCTTTTTTGACCTTATCGAGTTTGTCATGGAAATTTTCATGGATGACTTCGGTGTATATGGCACTGATTATAATGTCTGCCTGTTTAATCTTTCATTGGTCTTATAACATTGAGGAGACCAACTTGGTCTTAAACTGGGAGAAATATCACTTCATGGTGACGGAGGGGGTTGTCTTGCGTCATTTAGTGTCCGAACGCGGCATCCAAGTGGATAAAGCAAAGGTCGAGGTGATTGAGCAATTGCCATACCCGGTTAATGTAGGTGTGAGAAGTTTTCTTGGTCACGCGGGTTTCTACCGTCGTTTCATCCAAGATTTCTCCAAGATTTCCAAACCTTTGACTCAGCTGTTTCTCAAGGATGACCCGTTCGTGTTTACTGACGAGTGTGCTCAAGCTTTTGGCAAGATTAAGCGAGCTCTTATTTCCGCACCGATTATCCGATCACCCAATTGGGATTTGTCTTTCAAGGTTATATGTGATGCTAGCGATTATGCTGTAGGAGCTGTGCCAGGGCAAAGGAAGGACAAAGCATTGCATGCGATCTACTATGCTAGTCGGACATTAGATATGGCACAGGTCAACTATGCTACCACGGAGAAGGAGCTACTGGCCATTATCTACGCACTTGACAAGTGCTGAGCCTATCTTATAGGCTCTAAAGTGATAGTATACACAGATGACGCAGCACTGAAGTATCTTCTGGCAAAAAACAACACCAAGCCGAGACTTATTAGATGGATTCTATTATTGCAGGAGTTTGATCTGGAAATCCGCGATAAGTCCGGGGACGAAAATGTTGTAGCCGATCACCTATCTCGGCTAAGATACGATGGTGGGGATCTTGCTCCGATTGATGACTCATTTCTGGACGACTACTTGCTCGCTAGTACCATGGACACTCCATGATTCACAGATTTTGCCAACTTCTTGGTTGGAGGCACCCTACCTCTTGATCTTCAATATCAGCAAAAGAAGAAATTTTTACACGATGTCAAGCGGTATTTTGGGACGACCTTTATCTCTTCCGTGAGGGCAGGGATTGTTTATTTAGGCAGTGCATTCCAGAGAGCGAGGTACAATCTATCCTCGCTAGATGTCACTCTTCATCTTATGGTGGGCATCACAGTCCTTCGAAGACATTTGCGAAGGTGATGCAATCGGGCTTTTATTGGCCCACTATTTTCAAGGACACCACCACCTTCGTCCGTTCTTGCGATGCTTGTCGACGAACGGGAAATATTTCTCGACGGAATGAAATGCCTCAAACTGGTATTCTCGAAATGGAATTATTTGACGTTTGGGGAATTGATTATCGAGGACCGTTTCCCTCTTCCTATGTGAATCGGTATATTCTAGTTGTCGTGGACTATGTTTCAAAGTGCGTGTAAGCTATCTTCACTTACTAATGATGCTACCTTGGTGATCAAGCTCTTTAAGAAGACTATATTTCCTTGCTTTGGGGTCCCATGGGCTATTATTAGTGATGGCGGTTCGCATTTCCATGAACGCCAACTCACTAAGTTGTTGAAGAAATATGGTGTCCACCACCGTACCGGGCTAGCCTATCACCCACAAACTAGTGGGCAAGTCGAGATCTCAAATCGCGAGATCAAATCCATTTTCGAGAAGGTTGTCAATACCTCTAGGAAGCATTGGAGTTTGAAGCTCGATAACTCTCTTTGGGCTTATCAGACCGCTTTAAAGACTAATATCGGGACATCCCCGTATAGGCTCGTTTATGGCAATGCTTGCCATTTATCGGTGGAGCTCGAGTTTATGGCAATGTGGGCCTTGAAAGAGCTAAATCTCGACCCGAAGCTAGCCGAAGAGAAGCGCCTCATGCAATTGAATGAACTCGATGAATTTCGTCTCCATGCCTATGACAACGCTAGACTTTATAAGGAGCGAACAAAAAGATGGCATGACAAGCGCATCATCCCCCAAAATTTCAATGCCGGTGATAAGGTACTTTTATTCAACTCTCGTCTTCAACTCTTTCCCGGGAAACTTAAATCCCGATGGTCCAATCTGGACCGTTCACTGTGACTGAAGTGAACAAATTTGGGTCGGTTACACTGACTACCAACAAGAGCGATATATTCAAGGTGAACGGTCAATGCTTCAAGCTATATCATGAGGGTGCTTACGTTGGTGTCGTAGAGGCCATTGACCTCAATGACATCCTCAACTCCACCTAACTTTATTGAGGTAATCCGGTCGAGCGGGACCGTATAAACCAGCGCTCATTGGGAGGCAACCCGACATCACTTGTATATAAATTTGTAATTTCCCTTTCTGCATTTTTTAAATTTTTATTCTAGTTGGTCTGGTAGCTCTAGCCCTTGGGAGTTAGTAATATTTATCGAGTGAGGATGAGGGAATTTTACGGTTTGATTGAATTAATTTCAGGAATTTATTAAGCATTTGGCGAAGAGATGGAGGAAGAGCAGCTACAGGGGCTACTCGATCGAGTCACCCCCAGGTGCACTCAATCGAGTGCCCTCAGGAGAAGTTCCCTGCCTGTTTTTCAGGGGGTCACTTGATCGAGTGCCCCTGAATCGGGTTCCGAGTCTTTTTTTTTCGTCTTATTGCCCTAACTTTATTTCTTATTACTACTTCAATCGCAGTTCTCCATTCTACCCTCCCCTCATATTCTGAAGAACCCTAACCCCCAATTCTACCCAAATCACTCCAAATTCATCAAATCTTCACCAAAATCCGTAATTTTTGCTTCTAATTTGCAATTAATGGTATTAGTTTGTATTCCTTGGTGTCATTTTTTAGAAAAACTCGTCTCTCTCTCCAATATTTCATAATTTTCGTGCGTCATAAGGTAGCTTCCGGGTTTTTCAATTTTCTTGTTTCTTGTCTTGACTTTATAGCTTAATTTCATCCCTAGTTTATATTAATCCTATTGCATGCTTGATTTTGTGTTAATATCACCCTTTTGCCCAAAATTTGATTTTTATGTGAGAAGCCTGATTTTGGCCAATATTTTGTTATTTTTTGTGGGATAATTGTGTGATTATGTATTATTATTATGCTATAGTCATGGCAGGAAGAATAAATCGACCTCGAGGTACTCGCAATAGGAATCAAAACGTTGAGCATGAAGCGAAGGAACCGGTTGTCCCGACTGTGTCGGCCGTTCAGCCTGTTCCAGTCTATGAGAGTATTATCTGTCAAAATGAAGCTCAACGGGTTCGTTTAGTTGCCTTGATACCAAGGAAAATGGAGGCTACACGTTGTTGCTCATCACAGTTTGCGATCAAGCTGGGCTTAAACGAGCAGCTTACTCAGCTCCTCTCTATGACTGGATTTGGTGGCTTGTGGACTTTTGGGGAGTTATCCTATCAATTACTCACTTTAGAGTTTCTTAGCTCATTTGATTTCAATAGAGCCAACCACATGATATCCTTCCGTTTGAATAATCGTGAAAAACTCATCACGATCTGTGATTTAGCCCAACACCTAGGGCTTGTCGCAGACCCTTATGTCAAGTTGTACGGGATACCCGAGGGGTGTGAGAGTCCCTCCTTTTTTTTGGTAAAAGGTAATTATATTGATTAATCACACATGAATATTAACATTATTGAAGGATTCTACTAATGAAATTAGAATCCTTAGAGTTCATCTTGCCCTTCTTAAGTGCATTAAAGTACAATACAAGCTCTTGTTTAGCATATTTTCCTACTACCTCAGGTTTTATCAACTGATTGTCTATCCTTGATCGATTTCTTTGCTGCCAAATATGGTAAATGACAGCATTGAGCACTCCATTAAGCACAGCTTGCTTCATTTTTGTCCCCCTCAGAGAGAGCCTCCACTGATTATCTAAGTTTGCCCGTAGACTGGTTTGCAACCAGTCCTCCGTAACCTTTAGCAGTTTCCTGCTATAAGCACACTGGCAGAACAGATGCATCATATCCTCAGTCTGACAGTCACAGATACAGCAACGATCATCAGCCACTATAGATTTAATTGGAAGAGTTTCAGCTTGTTGTTCATGGCATTATGTTGATAAAGCCAAGCCACCATTCTATGCTTAGGGTGAGAGCCCCTCCTTACTTTAAGTTACTTACGGGTCGATTAGCTAGTGTCACTACGATGGCATTTAATGCCATCCCACACCCCACTATCCGCCTCTATATGAGTAAGCTACACTCTTTGGAGGTGTGGATTTTGGGGCATTATCTCAACCCCTTTTGTCTCCCCTTGAGGACATTCAATGGCCCGGAGATGATTTACATCGGGAATGTGCGGCAGATCAATGGAACTGGACCGCTCGCCTATGGGGCCATTGTCACTACGCCAACGAGTACTATGTTGTAGGTTTCGGGACAACTATTAAATACACGAGTCTCACCAAGCACGTCCCTTTGCTAGGACGTAGCTATATCACTTCCACTTTGAAGTGGATTCAGGGAGATCCCCCAAATTTAAAGTGGCATGTTCAAGATAAAGTGTGGATGAACCTTTTGGTCGTCCAAGGGGCGGTCCTACCACCACTCCTTGCCCTGCAACCCATAACCGAGGGTGAGGACGCACCCGAGCCACCGAGCTACCTCATTCCCGAGGAGCTCCTATTTAACGTAGATGGCGTTCGACCCCCTCGACGGAGAGTTCACGTTGACACCGAACCCGATGAGACTAAGCCCCCTATACCCACACCTACTCCCACCCCGACTTTCCCGGTCCACACTTTTGATGCCGAGTTTCCGCACCTATATCCTTACATGTATGACCGAGAATATGAGCATCAACGTCGGATACATGAGAAAATTAATCAGAGCATCGTCAACCGCGAAATCCACGAGTACATGCATACTCTTGGCATCTCGGCACCTCAGCACCCGTCTTACTGGAGAGGTCCAGGTGACACTAGTGGTATCTTCCAAGACTATGGGGTTGATCCAGCTACTTGGGGTCCCGATTACGGGCGTACTTACGGTGGCCTAGGAGCGCAGTGGCTGCGAGACCTGAGACAGCCACGTAATCAGGGGACTGGTACTAGCAGCTCGAGCCACACCGATACTGGAGCCGATCCATCTAGGACCGTTGGAGATGACGAGATGGTTGATTAGCCGGTTTGGGGGACCTACCATTGTATATACTGTACTTTCTTTTCTTTTTATTTCTGTTTTTCCTGCTTTCTTAGATTTTTTTTCTTCCCCTCAGGTCGAGTTGTCCTTAGGATTGGTTGTGGATCTTTCTGTCTTATCTGCTTTAGAGTCACATTGAGGACACTGCGACATTTAGGTTTGGGGAAGAATTTGTGTGTTTTTTTGTGTTTCTATTTTCTATTGTATGTTTTTATTGCTTTCAAAAAATTTAAAAAATCCAAAAAAAATGAAAAATTAGAAAATCCAAAACGATTTTGCTTTTGTGTGCTTTGTTTACTTTTGTGTCGGATGTGAATCATGCAAAACGGCGATGATGATATTGCGCCTTACATGATTTCTCCTAATTGACAGCTGACTCCGTGCCTAAATTCATGTATTACTTGAGATGAGATTATTTTGATATGAATGTCTATTGAATTTTTAATTATCAAATTAGTAAATTTGATCATTTGTCGGCAAACCACAAAATTCTGAGAAGTTAGAGCTTCTTAGGCCAATCACATCTGATTGCGGTCGGTAGCCTGGTACTAACAGCCTGCTAGGCAGGCTCCCAGAGGATTGCCAATTAAACCCAGAAACCGACCCGGCAAACAGTCAAAGTAAAGAACATAGAAGTGGGAAGAATTACTAAGGAAAACAGCCGACCGCCGGGCCAGCAGGGTGACGCGGCCTGCTGGAGTTTAGCCCTCACAGCTCAAAACCCGCCTACCCCCTGGGGACATCTCCGCAGACAGAGCAGGGGTCCCCAGGGGCCCTCTCGTCGTTTTGCCTAAGGTAATTGAGAGTGGGTGGATGAGAAGACGCCACTTGTCACCTCCTTATCCACCCTTTCTCCTTCTACTTCCCTCTCTTGTGGGAAGGTATAAATACTCTTCCATTTCCCACAAGAAAGAGGTTGGATTTTCTCTCTCTAGAATTCTTACTCTTAAATCGCCACCTAGTTCCTCTCGAGCTAGGTTTCTTAAGGCATTCACGGACTGACTTAGGCATCGGAGAGGGTTTCCTCGGACGACCTCCGAGGCCCTGTGCGTTCTGTGTGCAGGGAGCCAGCCTATTCCGCCGGGAAGGTCCGACTGAGGGAGTAAGAGGAAGGAGAGCCAATTAAGACTGATCGATTGACATTCAAAGCAACCTTGAATGATACGAACCCGAATTCCACGTCGGGTTAATTGATTCGAATAACCGGAACAATTTGGCGCCGTCTGTGGGGAAGATCTGGTTGTATCCACGAATTACCCACAAAAATCAACCATTCCCAGTTACAAAAAACTAAACCAATCAAAGTAATTATGCCTGAAATCGTTGACACCAGTGTAGGGGTAGGTCCGACAGTCCCACCGGTGAGCCCCCTATACGGCATGCCGCAGCCGGAGAGAGCTCCTCCCACCACGACCCTGGGGATGGGAGGAACCAGCCTCCTGGGCATGCCAAATGCAGCTGTAGCACCAGAGTTGGGGGCACACCCAGGGCACACCCCGAACCTGACCCCAGCTCGGATGGTACAGACAGCCGCCTTCTTCTCTGCAATGCTAAACCAGGAGTTCACTCATGACGACCTGGTAGGCAGGGTTGCAACGACCCCCAGGCAGCCTCCCTCAATGAGCAGGGATGAAGCTGGGGGCACGAAGCGAACCGCCGCCAGAAACGCTCAGAGGAAAGCAAGAAGGACAGCTCAAGTATATGCGCAGGTGCAGAGGCGCATCACAACAGGCAGCCAAGAGCCGCCTGCCCAACAACAGGCGTTCTCCATTCACACCACGGAGTCCGCGTCTGGAGGGCAAAGAGGTCTATCCCAGGGATTGCAGGAGCGGATGAGGCACAAGGAGCCTGCATCTAAACGCCTGGGGGAAAAGCAGGGCGGAGTCTTCTCCAGGTTAACGCCGGCAGCCAAGGGACAGGCAGCCCCAGGGTTATCCCAAAGCCTGCAATCTAGGCTTAACCGGGGGCAGCCGCTTGAGTCCAGACACCACCAGGATGACAACCTCTGCCAATCCCGGAGAAAAAGATCCAGGCAAATCTCCTCAGAGACAAAGGACGAGGCAGCAAGCAGGCGGCCACCAAGGCACCGCGCCCAGTAGGAGGAAACCGATCCCTAGACAATGGGATATCCACGGTAACCAGTCTGGGGAAAGCAGGTCACGAGTGGTAGGCAGGCCTACAAAAACTCCTCTCCATCCTGATGTACAAGAATGCCCCATCCCAAAAATCAAAATGCCCACCGTCAAGTTTGACGGGACCACAGACCCAGAGGATCATCTAGCGGCATTTGAGAGTCACATGGGCATGTACGACGTGGATGACGCAATCTGGTGTAAAATCTTCCCAACCACCCTGGTAGGACTTGCACAAGGATGGTTCAGGGATCTTCGCCAGGGATCAATCAGTTTCTTTATAGAGTTAGCCGAGGCCTTCCTTGAACAATATGCAGGGAACAAAAGAAGGCGACTCACTCGATTTGATCTAATGACCCTAAAGCAGAAAAAGGGTGAAAGCGTCACGGAGTACCTCAAGAGGTTTGACTTGTCCTACCAACAAGTCAGGGAGATTGATGATTCCACAGCTGCCTACGCCCTGACAATCTCCCTGCTCCCAGGGGAAATGAAGAAACAGATGATCAGGGCCCAGCCAGAAACTTTGGCCAAGGCTAGAAAAATCGCTGAAGGGTTTATTCTGCAGGAAGAGTTTCACAGCCTGCCGGACACCCCTGCATGCCAAACAAAGCCGCAAGGGGGACCGCAGGGTGGACGTAGCAGAAACGAGCAAGGCAAACAAAGAGAAGAGGGAGATACCCCCAAGAAGGAACGCACTGCCTACCAGCCAAGGTTTGACAGCTACACGACCCTCAACAGGCCGAGGGCAGAAATCTTTGAGCTGGAGAAAGAAACAGCAAAATGGAATCGTCCAAACAAGCCGCGCAGCCGAAAGGGGGATCCTAAAAAGTTTTGCACGTACCACGACTGCATAGGACACACCACAGAAGAATGCCGACACTTAAAAGACGAAATTGAGAAACTCATAAGAAACGGCTGGCTGGGCAACTATGCAGCAAGGAACAAGCCCCAAAAGGAGGCGGCAGACAAACCTGAAGGCTCAGCCCAAAATCGCACAATCATCCATGTAGTGTCAGGAGATGCAGAGGGGCGAACCAGCAGACGAAGCCAGAAAAGGCAGATCCGTGAATTACGGAACCAAATTTGCTACGCCGAGAAGGCGGGAAGTCCCTGAGGCACTACCCTGAGCATCACCCCTGAAGATGCAGGGAGAGTCATATACCCGCATAGTGACCCTTTGGTCCTGACTCTTGAAATTAGCAATCACATTGTCAAGAGGTGCATGTTGGACACTGGCGCCTACACAAACCTTCTGTACAAAGACGCCTTTGAGAAAATGAATCTAGAAAAAAGACATCTGAAACCAGCCCCTGGATCTTTGTACGGGTTCAGTGGGGCAGGTGTACTTCCCATGGGGGTTATCGACTTACTAGTGACGTTTGGGGAGGGGGCCGCTGCCAGGAATGTCAGGGCATCATTTGTTGTGGTGGATGCAAAGTCTGCGTACAACGCCCTGATTGGCCGAGCCACCCTAGATGAAATCGAAGCTGCTGTGTCGATCAGGGCTCTCACCATAGCCTATGTGACAGACTTTGGCATGGAAGGAAAGGTCCACGGAGATCAAGAGTCAGCCAGACATTGCTACACCGTGGCCCTGCAAGCCCATGAGACAGAAAGGAAAGGAAAGAGAAAAGCCGAAGGCTCTCCCAGTAGGGAGGGTGAAATCCCAGCTGCCTAGCAAAAAGCAGCCCACTTAGAACCTGAAGGGGAGAGCATGCTGGTAGACTTAGAACCAGGGAGGCAGGTACACATAGGGGCCGACCTGGAGGAGTCCTACCAGAAGGAGTTAATTGCAGTCCTGAGAGAAAACAGGGACGTATTTGCCTACTCTGCGGATGAGATGCCAGGGGTCGACCCGACTTTTATTGTTCACAAGCTGAACGTTAGCCCGGAAGCTCGCCCTATAAAGCAAAAGAAAAGAAACATGTCCGTAGAGAAAGACGCGGCGATAAAAGAAGAAATAGACAAACTCTTGAAGGCAGACTTTATCGAAGTCTGTGACTACCCTGAATGGTTGGCAAACGTTGTGATGGTAAAAAAATCGTCGGGCGCATGGAGAATGTGCGTAGACTTCACGAATCTTAACAAAGCCTGCCCAAAAGACTGCTACCCTCTGCCCAGGATAGACCAACTGGTGGACGCCACTAGTGGGTATACCACGTTAAGTTTCTTGGATGCGTTCTCAGGGTACCATCAAGTGTACCTCTGGCAGCCTGACAGGATGAAATGCGCCTTCATAACCAGCCATGGCACTTACATGTACAAGATGATGCCATTTGGGCTGAAGAATGCATGCGCCACCTATCAGCGGTTAGTGGACAAGGTCTTTGAAAACCAAAAAGGGAGAAACTTGGAAGCCTATGTCGATGATGCAATTGTCAAGAGAAAGGGGGACAAGGAGCATCTAACAGACCTGCAGGAAACATTCTCCTCCCTGCGGTCATAAAAGATGAAGCTGAATCCGAAAAAGTGCACATTCGGAGTCCGATCCGGGAAATTCCTGGGATTCTTAGTCAGCTCCAAGGGGATAGACGCCAATCCCGAAAAAAATCAGGCGGTCCTAGAACTCTCGGAGCCTAAGACCATAAGGGATATTCAGCGGCTCACAGGCAGGATGGCTGCTCCGGCCCGCTTCATCGCCAGATCGGCAGACAAGTCCACCCCCTTCTTCAAAGTGTTGAAGGGCAATAAGCAATTCAAATGGGAAGATGAACAAAAGAGAGCCTTCGAACAGTTGAAGGAACACCTGAAGAAACTCCCTACCTTGGCAAGACCAGTGGCCGGAGAAAACTGTACCTGTACATTGCTGTCACCAACACAACAGTAAGTGCAGTCATCCTAAGGGAGGAAGCAGGCTCACAGCAGCCCATCTACTTTGTGAGTCACGCCCTGGGGGTAGCTGAAAGAAACTATCCTTTAATAGAAAAAGCCGCCTATGCAGTCATCATTGCAGCCAGAAAGCTTAGACCCTACTTTGACGCACATCCCGTTGTGGTCCTCACCGACCAGCCACTGGAAAAGATATTGGAAAATTTGAGAAATCAGGAAGGCTGCTAAAATGGGCAATCGAGTTAAGCGGGCTGGGGATATCATACCAACCAAGGACAGCCATCAAGGCACAAGCCTTGGCTGACTTCCTGGCTGAATGTTCCCATTCAGGGGAAGAAGAGCCCCCCGCCGAAGAATGGATCGTGCACACTGACGGATCCTCAACAGCCAATGGTGCAGGGGCAGGCGTTGTACTGACCAGCCCTGAGGGAGTGGACTTCGAGCATGCACTCAGATTCACCTTCCTCGCATCAAACAACGAGGCTGAGTATGAGGCCGTACTCGTAGGGATAAATCTGGCCAAGGCAGCAGGGGCAGAGTGGGTTGTACTAGCAACTTACTCCCAGCTCATTGCTAATCAAATTAATGGAGAATATGAGGCTAGAGATCAGACCATGGCCACCTATCTTGAAAAAGTAAAACATGAATTATCAGGCCTGAAGTCCTATGAAATCAAGAAAATACCCCGATCACAGATTAATCGGGCGGACGCTCTGTCAAAGCTGGCTAGCTCCAGCCTGCAAGACATAAGAAGGTCAGTTTGGGTTGATGTTATGCATGAGAAGTCCACCACTCCCTGTCAGACAGTCACCACCATTGAGGAGAGACAGGAAAACTGGATGACCCCCCCTCATTCAGTTCAAAAGATACGGCATCCTACCACCTGATCCGGTACAGAAAAGGAAAATCCAGGCCAAAGCAGCCTGGTTCATAATCATTGACGAAGATCTCTACAAGAAATCTTTCACTTACCCCCTGCTCAGATGCCTAGGGGCGGACCAGGCAGCGGAAGTTCTAGAGGACATCCACTCAGGAATCTGCGGACATCACATTGGAGGGAGGTCGTTGGCCCACAAAGCCCTAAGGGCCGTCTACTATTGGCCCACCATGCTAGCAGATGCTAGGAGCCTAACCCAAAAATGCAGAAAATGCCAACTCTTCGCTCCATCAATCCATGTCCCAGCTCAAGAACTCAGGCCGATTTTATCTCCCATTCCTTTCGGCCAATGGGGAATGGACATACTGGGTCCCTTTACCACAGCTACAGGGGGACGAAAATTCTTGATCGTGGGGATAGACTACTTCACAAAGTGGGTCGAAGCTGAAGCAGTCCCAAACATCACCGAGCCGGCGGTCAGGAAGGTCATATGGAGGAACATTATAACGAGATTTGGCCTTCCAAAAATATTGGTATTTGACCATGGAAGGCAATTTGATAATGACTCCCTAAGAGCCTGGCTGGAGGGGCATGGGATAGCCATCGCCTATTCCGCCGTCTGCCTCCCCCAGACCGATGGGCAGGCCGAGGCTGCAAACAAACAGATCTTAAACGGACTCAGAAAAATGGTAGATGACCTCAAGGGAAGATGGGCAGACGAGCTACCAAGCATACTCTGGTCAATAAGGACCACCAGAAAAGAGTCAACAGGACAGACACCCTTTGGCCTGGTGTATGGAGCAGAGGCTCTGCTACCCATCGAAGTGCGAATTCCTACCCTGCGATCTCAGCAATACAACCAGGCTGACAACGACGAAGCAATGGCCGAAGCTCTTAACCTGGTCCACGAAGTCATGGAGGAGGCCAGCACCAACATAGCAGCCTACCAGCAATGAATAAGAAAAGCGTACAACAAAAGGGTGCATGAGAGAAGATTTCAGGTAGGCGACCTAGTACTAAGGAAGACACAGGCTGTTGGAAAATCTAGAGAACACGGCAAACTAAGCGCCAACTGGGAAGGCCCATACCAAGTGACCCATATCTTGGGGAACAGGCACGTACAAAATCGCCAACCCAGCAGGCCAAGAATTGAACGCACACTGGAACGCCGACACCCTAAAAAGATACTATGTATAACTAAGCCTTTAGGAAATCACGTCCATTGGAAAAGATACTGGCGGAGGACGATCAAAAAGAAATGTCGACGACTCCGACCAATCTTATGTTTTAACAAAATTTCTATAACACTTAAGAATTCATACTCGTTGTCTGTTTAAGCTTGCGCTCTCACACACAAACGAGCAGGGGGCAATAGGGTGAGGCCCCCCTGTTGCCAGAACCAAGAAAAAGGGACGCCCCAACAAAAACTTTGAAACCGCCACCTATCCCCAAGCAGGAAGGATGCAGGTCACACACAGCTAACAAGGACTGGGGGCAACTCCCCCAACCTTGTATAAAAAACGCAAAAGCCCTCCCTACCTGCCTCTGGGCAGGCAGGGAGCAAGCCCCCTGGACTCCAAGCAGAGACCAGGGACAGGCCAGGCTACGCACAACTGACAAGGACTGGGGGCAACTCCCCCAACCTTGTATAAAAAACGCAAAAGCCCTCCCTACCTGCCTCTGGGCAGGCAGGGAGCAAGCCCTCTAGACTCCAAGCAGAGACCAGGGACAGGCCAGGCTACGCACGACTGACAAGGATTGGGGGCAAATCCCCCAACCTTGTATAAAAAAAACGCAAAAGCCCTCCCTGCCTGCCTCTGGGCAGGCAGGGAGCAAGCCCCTTGGACTCCAAGCAGAGACCAGGGACAGGCCAGGCTACGCACGACTGACAAGGACTGGGGGCAAACCCCCCAACCTTGTATAAAAAAACGCAAAAAGCCCTCCCTGCCTGCCTCTGGGATGGCAGGGAGCAAGCCCCCTGGACTCCAAGCAGAGACCAGGGACAGGCCACGCTACGCACGACTGACAAGGACAGGGGGCAAATCCCCCCCAACCTTGTGTCAAAAACGCAAAAGAAGCAGACTAAAACAAAAGAAAGGCATTCCATAACAAAACCCATGAAGGGTAGAAAGTTTTTACAGAATAACTAAGGCAAAGATCCGGAAGAACAGATATTACAGACAGCTGGCAACAACAAAGGCTCAGCACAGAGAGTAAGGCTATTACAAGAAAAGATAAGTATCATGGAGCATCCTGGTTTGGGCCGGCGGCTGCCTCAGGCGGCCTGGCCGCCCGAGCCTCATTCTTGGCAGAGTAGAGACTCCGGAAAGCCTCTTCATCAAACACAGGGAACATTTCCCCAATCACCTCCATCACCAAGTCCAGGGAAGAGTTGGCACCACTCACAAAGCTTGCATCCACTGCACCTTCGGTCTCCTCTGCAAGGGTCTCTTTTTCTTTTTTCCACTCTCCCTTGGCCTGCTCAAAGGCCGAGTCAGCTCTGGACAATTGCTCCTCCAAATCAGCTACTTTTCCTTTCAGATGCCCCATCTCAGCCAAAGTCAGGGTGGCCCGCTCCATTGACAAATGGCTCTCCTTCAGATCAGCTTCCAGCTTGGCTACTTCCTTCACAGCCCTCTCTCCCTGAAGTTTCCACTGACCAGCCTGGTTCTTTGCCTCCTCCAGCTCAGTCTCTTGCCTCGCCAACTTATCTTTTAAATTGCTTATCAAAGTTATGTCCCTCTCCACCACAGCCAGGCGATCAGGAGGAGGAGCCCCTGGAGTGACGGTCAATTCTTCATCACTCAGACGGCTGAGAGCCGCCAGTTCGGCAGACACCAGCAAAACCCTGGAGGTACGCTGGATATATTGGAGCACCTGGTGAGAAGTTGAAATCACTGACTTGGTAAGGCGGTCAGCCAAGACGTCGCCAGAGTCGGAAAGCAGGCCCGATACGTCCACACTATCACCAGCGGTATAATGAAACTCAGTGTTCTCCTCTTGAAAGAGAATGCTCAGAAGTTCGCGTGCAGGGCGCTTTGCTGCAGGGGAAGCAACATCCGCCTCCAGATCCACCACATCAGCTTCTGAAGGCTCCCTACCCCTTTTCTTTCTCGGCTCCAAAGGGACACTCTCCCCAGTCCCTTCTGAATTCACAGGGTGCGACCCCTGAGAAGTTCGAGGTCCGACCGGAGAGACACCCTGCTTCTGACCAGAGGAAGGGGTGGCCCCTAAGGTGACCTCAGCCTCCCCTTCACGAATACTGGGGGAAGGGGTCGTCGGCTTTGCTGGCGGCAGTCAAGGAGGGAGAGGAAGCCTCCTGCCAGCAGCGAAATCCTTTACAAGCTTCATCAAACTTTTTCCCCCTTTCTTGAAATTTGAAGGGAGGGAGGGACGCTTGGAAAGGACGACAAACTCCTCACTTAAACCTAACCTCCTAACTTGCCTCCTTGTCCAACGGAGAGAAACAAGTCTGCAAGAGAAAAAAGGACAGTCAGTTAAAAAGCAAAGGAATAAGAAATCTCAAAAAATTCGCGCCAGCAAAAGCCCCCCAGAACTACCTTCACGGCTAGTGATTAGACCCAAGGGAAGCAAATACTCGTCTGTGGTTATAAGCTCCGCATGTGGGAGCCAGAAAGCAGGGCAAAAGGAACCGGATTTGTCCACAATTATTTCAAACTTCTCGACTAAAGCCTCCTCCTTGGCACTCAGCTTTACTTCCAGGGCCTTCCCCCCGACGCCTGGGTGGTATTCTTCGCGGGTTTCCATACGGGTATGGACATGGTTCCTAAAATGCCTAGGAATCTTCCACCCTGACGCACTGTGTACGTACACGAAGTTATTTTTCCAGTCTTTCAGGCTGCTCAGAGCCGGCCAGACCAGGGCGTACTTCTTCTGTCTCTGCAGAGACCAATAACCAGGGGAACCGTCCCCCCTGAAGAGGATACCATTTGAAGGCCGACCATGAAGCGAAGGGCATCAATAGAAGGCTCCTCGCCATGGAAAAGACAGGTCCAAGTGTAAGCAATCAATGACCTGACGGCTGAGGCGGTCAGCTGAGCTATAGCAACATTCATCCTCCTGAAAGCCTCCTCCAGGAAGGGATGAAGTGGAAATCGCAGGCCAAACTCTAAAGCCTTGTGATAGACAGCCACACAACCCTCTGAAGGGCAGCACACCGTGTCCTTTTCCCCCGGGACTACAACAGTGTACCCCTCCCCAAAATTATAGAATTTCTCAATTTCCTCGGCAGCATTACTTTCTAAGATCAAGTCCCTGTTCTTGGCCTCGGGGTAGGTCTTGAAGGGAACTAAGTATTTCTTCTTATCCAAATAGTAAGTTTTCCCCCTCTCCCTACGGATGAGGGGGCCGGCAATCCTGGAAGGGTCTATTTCCATGGCCTTATCATCAGAGTCGACAACGTCGAAAGGAGCGGGTTCGGGTGATTCAGCACCATCCCCCTGTCAAGATCCTCCTCTCCCCTGGGTCCAACCCCAGAAGAGGAGGCTAAATCGCGCCTATCCCCGTCCCCACCTTCATTCTTCTCAAGTAAAGAACCAAAAGAAAAAGCGCGGACTCGAGACATACTGTGTATGAAGAAAAGAACCGAGGAAAGGGAAAGAAGACGAAGATTCAAAGAAAGATTCTAACCTAGAAAGTCGGTCGTCGCCGGAAAACGTGACAGTAACACTTCTTGATCTCACAAAGTTCTCAGCAATGAAGACGATTCGAGAATAGGAGAGAAGTTTCGAATTTCAAAAAGCGTAAAAGAAAGAAATGAAAGGGGAGAGGGACTTATATAAAGCCCAGGAAGCCTAAAAGGCCACCTCTCTGACAAGACGTCCACAATAACCTACTCCACGTGTCACACGCTGAACACAAGCTGCTCACCCCTTCCCAAGAAGGGCCTCGAAAAGGCAAAAAGTGTCAGAGGATTGGTCGACTGGCAACGTCATCCCCGCAAAAAAATGAAACAAAGAGAATAGCCAAGTCGCTCGGATTTTTTCAATAGCCTTAGTGGAAAATGAGCAGGTTACATATCATGCCAGGCAAATAAAAAATATACATAAGAAAATACATAAGAGCCTAAATTTCCGGCTCGACGCACCTATGCCCGGCTAAGCAGGCCTAATCATCATCTAAATCTGGAGAATGGTCTCCAGGGCTACTTCGACCCCCGAAGTCCGACCCCCAGTCCCAGTCTGGGGAGTCCTTGAAAGGGTCATCAAGGAGTCCATCCTCATCCCTGTCGCTCAAACAGCCTAGACCCTCACTGTCATCGGAGTCTCGGCTACTGTCATCCCAATCCCTGTCATAGGGAACAGCTTGGGATTCATCACAAGTACGACAACCTGTTCTCTTCACATGAGAAGAGGGGCCTGACCCCAGGGAGGAATCTGCATCAGAGCAGTCGGGGTCAAATTGTTCAGGGTGCAGCCACGGGAAACATTCGTGGCATCCCCGATCAAAGCACCCACCTCCCTGAGGACAGCGCCTAAATCTGGAAGCAGCAGGAGGCGAAGATCTCTTGGGGCGCTTGCCCGCCCTGATGGAAGCTTTCCGACCACTCCGACAAGGGTGTGGCCGTGAACGACGGCTGCGGCAGATGATCCGGTAAGCCGCCCGAGCATACTGGAGTCTCCAAAATCCTCTGAAAAGAAAGGTGACAGTACGAACCCCATGGCGGGTAATGGACTTTTTGATCCAAACCATAATTCAACAGAGAGAAGTGGAAGGATTGAGGACGAGTTAAACGAAAAATGGCAAGGAAAGCTGGAATTTATACAAGTGAAACGCAGGATTAAATGGTGTCCCAACCGCCCCGGAAGGGGAAACCACCAATCACAAAGCCTTCACGTTTCCCAAAAATCCATCGAGCAAAGAAGGGTAATCATTTCAAGAAACCCCTCAACTCTTTGCATACCTGACACAAACTGAGCTTCGTTCCTCAGGAAAGTACAAAGCATTAAATGCTGCAACAAAAGTGAAAATAAGTCAACCTCCCTCCAAGCAAAAGTCGCCAGCCGGAGGAAAGCCTTGCTCCCCCCCAGCTTGCGAGGGCCAATTGATTGGGGTCGGCAGCCTAGTACTAACAGCCTGCTAGGCAGGCTCCCAGAGGATTGCCAGTTAAACCCAGAAACCGACCCGGCAAACAGTCAAAGTAAAGAACATAGAAGTGGGAAGAATTACTAAGGAAAACAGCCGACCGCCGGGCCAGCAGGGTGACGCGGCCTGCTGGAGCTTAGCCCTCACAGCTCAAAACCCGCCTACCCCTTGGGGACATCTCCGCAGACAGAGTAGGGGTCCCCAGGGGCCCTCTCGTCGTTTTGCCTAAGGTAATTGAGAGTGGGTGGATGAGAAGACGCCACTTGTCACCTCCTTATCCACCCTTTCTCCTTCTACTTCCCTCTCTTGTGGGAAGGTATAAATACTCTTCCATTTCCCACAAGAAAGGGGTTGGATTTTCTCTCTCTAGAACTCTTACCCTTAAATCGCCACCTAGTTCCTCTCGAGCTAGGTTTCTTAAGGCATTCACGGACTAACTTAGGCATCGGAGAGGGTTTCCTCGGACGACCTCCGAGGCCCTGTGCGTTCTGTGTGCAGGGAGCCAGCCCATTCCGCCGGGAAGGTCCGACTGAGGGAGTAAGAGGCAGGAGAGCCAATTAAGACGGATCGATTGAAATTCAAAGCAACCTTGAACGATATGAACCCGAATTCCACGTCGGGTTAATTGATTCCAATAACCGGAACAACATCCATAACTGGTCTCATTAATATTTAGAAATTTAATGGTTTCTCCTTATGGAATGTGTAACATCAATTTGCATAAATATGACGTCCGTCTCTTGATATTGAATACGTGTTTGGTTTGAGGAGGTACATGAGGAAATGCATTTCTATTTTTGATGAGTTCCACATAGCCAAAAATGACCCATCTTTACTACCTTGTAGATTTAGGTCGTTTTCCTTTGTTTAGCCCATTTCAGCTGCTATAAGCCTGTTTTTATTGCCTATATCAAATAGCTACAACCAGAATAAGCCTACCCTACCAGGACAATCGCAGTGAACTTAATCAGAATTACTTCACTATTTGGTCAGTATTTGAGATTTTTGGATTTTTTTTATTTCAGTGTGTGATATCATTGGTGTGACTTTGCATCCCCTTCCCCCTATCCGAAATTGAAAAAAATATTGAAGCATGGAAAAGAAAAGAAAGGAAAAGAAAATGGAATTAGAAAAAGAAGAAAAATTCCAAGAAAAGAAAAGAAAAATATATATGCTTCTCATTTACACTTCGGAAAATGGTCGAGAAACCATAGCTAGAAATTGATCATTATTATGAGGATGAAAAAATTCCCTCTTATGCTCTCTTGAGTTTTATTTCTAGTTGGTGGCCAAAATTCATGGATGAGATTTTTTATAGATAGTTTTTATTGTGTAGCTGCGACTACTGGTTTAGCCTCACATTTCCATACATGCTTTAAGCACAATCCATTTTATTCCCACACATATGAGCCACCCTTTGTAAGTCATTGGCATGTACTATGGTCGTGATTGGTGGAACATGTATTCGATTGGGGAGATTGATTTCATATTCGATTGCATACATTTTTCATAAGTCAAGTAAGTGTCCTTATTCTTCCTTATCTTCACATATATACTTACCCGTTCTTATGAGTGTCGAGCGACAACCGTAAGGAAGTCCGATATCATTGGTCTCGCAAGATTGAAAACTTGGCAAGAAATTGTTTGATTATGGCATAATTATTGATCTCGTTGTATTCTTGAGCATTTTCTTATCGGTTAGTCGATTTTGGGGGAATGATTATAATTTAGCTCTGATTTGTGTTTCACATCACTTGTCTTCATTTGTATATATTAATGTCGTTTTCTTGAGGACAAGCAAATGTTTGGTTTGGGGAGTTTGATGAATACATTTTATATCTTATTTTATTGTCTCCCGATACCAATTTTAGAGCTTTTTTTCCTCCTGATTTATACATTTAGTGTCGATTTTTATTAGAAAGTCGATACTACCAATCCTCGTGTTATTTTTCCTGGTTAGCTACAATTTCAAGCACATTTAGGAGTTATAACCCGGATAGCCGAGACAAGAACCAAAGTCGAGGAAGGAAATGAAAAGCCGAGCTACAAGGAAGAAACTCGCTGCCGAGTTTTAGCAACATCACTCGATTGAGTCGTGCCAGCGCACTCGATCGAGTGCCTCACATTTATAGCCAACTGGGCTACATTGAAGATTTGGGCTGATTCTTTATTTTGGGACCAAAACAACCGGAGTTGAAGAGTTTATTGATCCACTCGATCGAGCCACCTTTAGGGTGGACTCGATCGAGTGCACCTGAATTGGGTCGCGCGTCAACTGCTACAATACTGAAGACGTGGTCCCGCTTTTGAGCCCAACAGATACTCTTTAAATCAGTTTCCTGACTCTTGTATCAAACACTTTTTCACTTTACTTTTAGACTACACAACACTTTCACACTTTTCATCTTGGTTTTACGTTACTTTTGCTCAAATACATTAAACCTAGTCCTTCATTCTAGATCTTCGCGTTTGAATCCTTCAGTATTGTTATTCCTAATTTCAATTCTAATTTCAGTTTTCTATCTTTATTTTCGTCTCAATTCATTCTTCATATTCGTAGTAATTATCGTTTTTATAATTCGTATTGCTTTATCATTTCTACCGTAGAATCATTATTGCTTTTCATAGATTAATTCGTATCGTCTTCGTCATGTTTAATTGCGATTCGTATTTTTTTAGTTTTATTATTCCTAATATGAGTAGCTAAATTCTACCTAGGGTTTAAGGGGATCGATGTGTATTATTAGGGTTATAGTCAATTGACCTGTTTTTAATCGTATGAACTACCGCCTAAATATCATTTTAATTCTGATTGATTGATTACTGGCCAGGCTTAATTTTATAGTATCACAATTAGGACTTTTCGCCGACCAGGTTAAGGACTAAATAGGTCACGATAATTTGGGTAGACTAGCTTAATTCTAGCGATCGCAAGTTAAGTTTAGTTCTAAAGATTGTAGTGTACCGACCGGACTTGCACCTTAGGTAGTTCGATTATTGACTTTTTAGTTAACTCCCTGACCCGACTAATATTCGTAGTGAACCTAAGATCCTATACTTTTCTCTTATTGATTCACCTTTCTTATCTTACTAAACAAACAGAAAATAAGTGACCCATAGTCTTAAGTCTAGACCTTAGAACAAGTAATTGAGTTAGGTAAGGTATACCACGAGAATGAAGTTTTAAAAACACTAGAGAAAACTTGGGGCAACAGCAAGGCGATTTCTCTCCGCATCCATGGCTAGAGGATCCGCCTCAAAATCACCTCAGTTACGTAACATCACGCACAGGAATTCGAAGAATAAGAGCAACAATGCAAAAGGGGATGAAAAGTTGGACAAGGCAATAGTAAAAAGACCCAATGGACGATCATAGTAAGGAGAAAACCGTGCATGAATTAATGGGAATACCAGCATATGAACGAGGATCGGATGATGAAGGGTTTGTGGAGACTGTACATGAGGAAATGGACAATGTTGAATATGAAGAAGAGGAAAATGAGTCACCATGGATGATTATTCAAGGAAACAAAGTCATTCCTGAGCCTTCTATTCCAATGCTAAAACTAACAAAGGAGGATGTTCAGGAGGAAATGAACTATTGGCAGACTGCGTTTATGGCTTCATTATTGGGGCTAATCCGTTGTGGCAGGTGATGGAGGGATTTCTTAAGCGTATATGGAGCAAGCATAGTATCGACAAAAGCTCCTTCTTGCCAAATGGGGTGTTCTTAGTCCGGTTTGCAACAAACCTGTGGTGATCAAGCCATGGTCACCACAAGCAAAAGTGGAAAGAGAGGAAGTGAAGCAAGTGTCAATATGGGTAAGATTTCACAAACTTCCTTTGAAATTTTGGGGTGCAAGTCTCAGTAAAATAGCTGGTTTACTAAGAATCTATGTGCAAAAGGATGAGGCTACGTCTAATAAAACAAGGCTAGGTTTTGCCAGGGTCATGATTGAGGCCACTATTGGACAGAGATTACCCAGGTTCATCCATTTCCTAGATGAACAAAATATTAGAGTAACCATAGAAGTGGAATATGAATGGAGGCATGTTCTATGTCAGGCTTGCCATAAATTGGGGCATGAAAGGGAGGACTGTCATCAAATAAAGAAGAAGAAAGTTCCTAAACCCTAGGAGAGAAAGCAATGGAGGCCTAAGGCGCCTGTTCATCAGGTGTCTGGACCTGAAGCTAATCCAGTTACTGTAACTGTGAGTGAGGGTGATCAATTAGCACCTCCTTCAGTGAGAATCCTGCAGCCTAGCAAAACATCTGAAGATAAGGAAGAGGGTGAGATTGGGGGGATGAGAATAAGGAGACTGTTGTAGTATCCAAAGATCCTGGTAGCCCTTCTTATTTACAAATGCTAACAGAAAGCAATAAGAAGCAAGGTTCTAAACAGGTTACTCCTCCCCCTTCCAGCAATCCATGATGATGTCTATGGGTTTTTGGAATGTGAGGGGGATGAATAGGACTAAGAAACAAAAGGTAATAAATAAGTTTCTTCATGAGTATAGTGTAGAAAAAAAGCCCTACTTGAGGAGACGACTGGCGATCCTGCTCGGCATCAATGGCTAGAGGATCATCATCAAGATCTCCTCAACTAAGGAACATCATGCAAAGGTAATCTAAGAAAAAGAGTATCAGTGAGAGGAGGGAAGGCAAGTTGGATAAGGCAATACCGAAGAAACCTAATTTAGATGAAGCTACGAAGGAACGTTCCATGCAGGAAATGATGGGTATACCACCATATGAACTGAATTCGTATGATGATGGTTTCGTCGAGACGATACAAGAAGAATTGGGTAATTTTGAACGTGAATCAGAGGAGCATGGCGAGCCATGGATGATAATTCAGGGGGGGCAAAGTGATCCCGGAGACCATAATGGAAGAAACACTGACTCCTCTATTAAAATTGACAAAGGAGGACGTTCAAGATGAACTGAACTATTGGCAGAACACAGTGTTTTGTTTTATGGTAGGAGCTAACCCGCCATGGCAGGTTATGGAAGGTTTTCTGAAAAGGATATGGGCTAAACACCCCATTGACAAGATATCTTTCTTGCCTAATGGGGTTTTTTTGGTCAGATTTGCCGCTATGGATATGAAGAAAGCAGTACTGCAGAGTGGTTACTTCCCCTTTGATAACAAGCCGGTGGTGATCAGGGCTTGGACTCCACAGGCAAAGTTGGAAAAGGAGGACGTTCAACAGGTTCCAATATGGGTACGTTTCAACAAATTGCCTCTCAAATTCTGGGGTGCAAGTCTTGAGAAAATTACTGGACTAGTTGGGAGGTTTGTTCGGAAGGATGAAGATACAACTTATAAAACTAGTCTTGGTTTTGCTAGAGTGATGATAGAGGCAACCATTGGGCAAGATTTACCACGGTTCATTGATTTTTTGGATAAGCAGAAGCTTAAGATCACCATTGAGGTCGATTATGAATGGAAGCCAGTTTTATGCCAGGTATGTCATAAATTGGGTCATACTAAGGAGGAATGTAAGTGTAGACACCCACATTTGGCTGCTAGGTGTCTATACCAGTTTCCAAAAAACACCCGATGATGATCGGACACGAACGTGCTTCTACGCGCTCGGATATGGGCTCAAAATCATTAGTTTCTGGCTGGGGCTTTTTGCGGAGTACAAATCTCACAAAACTGACCTCAAATTTAGGCCCAGCGGGTCGTTTCCAATCAAATAAGACTAATTTGGGTCAAAACCGACACCGGAAATAAAATCGACTTTTTGAGATCGGGTCAAACCCCGGTCAAAGCCGTTTCCGAGAACACAAAACAGCCATACAAATATCGAGAATCCAACCCAAAGTCAAAAACTCCGGATTTCTTCGCTCCAGCTGACCCACTCGATCGAACGTCAGCCCACTCGATCGAGTGGGCCTCCAACAGGCCCGATGTCTCCCTTTAGCTGGGCCACTCGATCTAGTCCATCAGGGCACTCGATCGAGTAACCCTAGGTCGGGGGGTTGAGCAATTCCTATATATACCTCCCTTTTGAAACACAATTACACAACTTTTCTAACCCTAAGAACTTTTCCTCTTTACAACTTTAACACATGCAACCCTAGCATCTACCAAACATACGACCTAAAACCACCATAACTCCATCTACATAATCTTGAACTCCCGTGCCTAAGCAACAACTAGACGAGTCCCATCCAAGAATATGAAGCATGTAGGTTGAGGGTGCAAATAATCCATATTTCTCTTTTTTTTTTTTTCTTCTTCGCGTCGTTGTCGTGTCTTTTATTTATTTATTTTCTTTTCTCGTTTCTAATATCGTTAATATTACTAGTATCAAAATACTAAAATATTCACCTATTCGTGTCGAATGCAAGGGATGACGGAATAAGGAAATCTGAATACAAGGGTCTCGCACCCGAGGTGGCCGGTCGCTTATCCCGACACCCCAAGTATTTGATTGTTGAAGCGAATCAACATCAACAAGATCGCTTTTTTATTCTTCGCGTCGCTAGTCTCGTTATAATATTTACATCATAATAATCATCAAAATCACACATTCGTCAATTTCTAAAACTATTTCGAATCGAACACGTTTAAAGGCGATATTCGTATAACACCCTTCTAATCCTTTTACGAGTTGTAACAGTGGTAGAGCCCTCTCGAGGAGCCCCGCCCTAAACACTCAAAGGCGTGATGGGATCGCGAACATTCCTCTTTAAACGCGTCCGATCCTTTTTTAGGTTAGACCGAAACCTATTGATGCAGATCTGACATCACATAATCCGCAAGAATTAATTACGGTGTCGAGATGCGAAGGGAATCTATTTTCGGATCTAATCAAACAAGCAAAACATCCTTCTTTAGATGCGATATCGACTCTATAGTCGAATATCATGTCTAAACGAATTAGTCAATAAATTTAACTAATACGAATTCGTTGATGCTAAATATAATTGTCACAACGTTCGAAAGAACTAATTACGACATTATAACGCGGAGATAATTAATTTCGTCTTAGTTTGATTTAAACGACTTACAAACGTCTTTTCTAAAATCTCACTCCGAATATTTGATATTGATTCTGATTGGGGTCGGCAGCCTGACGCTAACAGCCTACTAGGCAGGCTCCCATAGGATTGCCTAGAAGGCCCAGAAACCGACCCTGCAAACAGTCAAAACAAAGAACATGAAAGTGGGAAGAACTACTAAGGAAAGCAGCTGACCGCCGGGCCAGCAGGGTAACGCAGCCTGCTAGAACCTAGCTCTCACAAAGAACAGCAGGGTAACGCAGCCCAGAAATTTTAGTTGATTTACGTTTTGAATTCCGTGTTAGGTGATTTAGGATGCGATTATAAGGTCATAAAAGCAATAAATCATACGAAAAACTGTAAATGCGAATGTAAATAAATCACATAGTGAGGAGTTGCACCTTCGGAGTATACGCTAAACGGGACACGATACATAGATAGTTGAGAACGGATCTAGGAATTACTCGGGTGTATTTAGAGTATTTTGGTGTTTATGGTTGAAGTTGGGACGTTACGTGTTTTAGTATGTGTAGTGGACCTAGTGTCCACGTTTGACATTATCGTAGTGCATAATAAAGGTAGAGAAATGTAAAGTTTTGTTTAGATGACAACCTAGTGACGATTTAACTTCAAAGGTGAATCCTCCTAGCTTGCCTGGTGATTTCGGAAGAGTTCCGTTACCGTTGGCCCTTCCTGCGGCTAATCCGGCAGAGCTCCGCTACTACTTGCTAGTTCTGCGGCTAATCCGGCATAACTCCGTTACTAGACTATGAATGGCTAGTCGAACACAGGCACCTCATGATCGAGTGAAGTGCTCGAAGGTAAGGAGTAGCGTCGATGTCGCTTTATCGGAACTACAATTGAGTGGATCCTTTGCCTCGGGTGTCGGAGTGCGAGCCCTTAGCGAGAAACTCTTTACGAGTGAAGAGGGAAGAGAGAGTTGAATTATGTGTAGAAATGAGGGGATGGAGCTGAGGGGGGTATTTATAGGTGTTTTCGGCTCTCGTCGTCGGGAAAGGCGCCTAGGTCCAGGCGCACCAAGATTCAGGCGCCTGGATTCAGGCGCGCAAGGTGAGGCGCTCGGGATTTTGAAGATACGATTTTGATACTTTCCAAAACCGAGAGGCGAGCGTATCATTCAGTACTTGGGGTTTAAGTCATCCCCGGTTTTGACCTAGCGGCGTGGTGTTTAGTGGGCCTCGGGTGTGCATCCCGAGGTTCGCTTGGCGCGGTGCTGACTCGGTTCGTGTTTCGGGACCGACTCGGGGTCCCGGAGTCGGTATTGACTGTAATTAGTGTCTATACGACCGTAACGGCACGACTAAGGCTGTCTTGATGTTATTTTAATTTTTCCGAGTAATTATTTGATCCGTACTATAGAAAAACTGTCTAAAACATCGCGAACCCGCGTCGTGTTGCAGTTTGATTGTTATCGGGTAAAACATCGCGAACCCGCGTCGTGTTGCAGTCTGATCGTCATCGGGTGTTTGTTGGGCACTCCTGCAGCCACCAGGTCCAATTCTGGGTGTCTGCACAAGGTAGTTCCGTAATCACCCCCAAAATCCTCTAAAGTCATGTCGACCTCCCCGAACGACATGTGAAATTTCGAGGTAGCGTCATGAAAGCGATCTACCATCGCTCTTATTATCATTAGGTTGCTCATAACATAATGCCCGACTAGGGGATCCAAGACCGTATCCACAATCACGTTCTTAGCCTCAGGGATAAGCTTCAGGAAGTATATCTCCAGGCCCGTCGTAAAGCCCGAAAAGGTCCTCATCGGACCCGGGGTCTTCAAACCATGATGATACAAGTATAAACAAACCTTGCGAGTAAAAATCAATATCAAATACAAATCGATAGCAAAAATAAGCAAAGGAACTCACCTTGCCGTTAATAATACGGCTAGACACATGCAAATCTGGACGAAACAGCAGTTGTCGTCCATCCCAGCCTCTAGCCGACGGGATCTAAATAAACGGCCTCCTCGGCTTCATCAGCAAGCCTAGGTACCTGACTGCTCCTCTGGACCGTCACAGGCAATGTACACCTTTTTACTCGGTCAAAGTCAACTTCATTCACCGTCTTGGGCTCAAATCAAGGTGAAGGGGCACTCCAACGCCTCTTGCGGGACTCTCGGGGAGTCAAGGAACTCGGACTGGACGCCTCGCCAGTAGTACCAACAATAGGGATCCCATCGGGACGTCCGTGCCATATTTAGTTGTGGAACAAAGCAAAGCAAAATAAACACCCCGGGTTAGGTCAAGACAGTCCAAACAGGTCAAAATAAGCTCAAAGTTTTGAAGGAAGATATCAAATTTCAGAAAAGCCCACTAGAACCTATTTTCGACCCCGGTCGCATTAAAAGTGGTTTCAGGGAAATCCGGCATCGTTACACTCTTATTTGGTCCGTCATAAGCATCACAAACTCACAAAAAGTGACCGAGACTGCACTCAGGGTCACGAAAATCGACATACAAGCTACCCACAACGTCACAATCAAGAAACAAGACAGTTTACAAGAGTCAAGTACGGGAACAGTCGGGAAATCGGTCTCTAAGCCCTAATTTTTGACATTCAGCCAAGGGAGGCCATTAAAGGACCTTCAAGCTTTCATTTCAAGCGAACAACTACACCTACAAGTTCTATACTACCCTAAATCGAAAAGGGAACAAATAATAATCATCAAAACATAGCAAGGACAAAACACCCAAATCGATTTCTAGGGCTTAAACAAATTCAAAATCACACTTACTAGGGGTAATGGACACTTACTAGGGGTAAAGGACATATCTCAAATTGACAATAGTGAGTAAAGGACACTTACTAGGGGTCGACGTTGTCGAGATTGAGCAAAAATTGAGGTTGAAATAAATGAAAGATGTAACACCCCTGATTTTAAGAGTTAAATTAATTAAAATTTTGTTCGTATTTTTACTTTTACGATTTAACTCATAATTTTTAAAATTATCATAAAACGAATCTATCGTTTAATCGTTTCAAACTCCTAATATTCTATTTGACTCGAAAACTCGTCTTATATTTAAAACGTATTTTTAATTTTGTTTCAATTCATTTTATACATTTAATTTAATTCTTATCGAAAGTCTATTTCGACGATTTAAATTCTAAATTCTTTTTATTTAATTATATTTAAGCTCGAATTTCATTTATTTTAAGTTTCGTCAAAACATCTATTTCATTTCCTCGAGAAATCAATTTAATTCACTTCATCGAAAATTTATTATTTATCGGGAAATACTATTTGATCGTCTAATTATTTATTCTATCAGCTCCGTTTTCGACTCGAGTACTTTATTTACTCATTTTATTTGTCGGCCCGATTATTTATTAATTTTACTAACTCGTTTTAATTCGGTTCGTGAGACATCCAACTTATCGTCTCGGAATTCATGTAATTAATCGGTTTTCTTTATCATTTTTTTTAGTGGACCACTTACTTGAATCATTTCATTTTTTTTTCTCTCACTTTATGCATTCATTCCCCCTCTTCTGTTATTTGGTTTCTCTTGCCCTCTTTTATCCACCGCTTCATCCATTCACCTCACCTTCCTCTTATTTTTCCTGCTATTCAACGCTTACGTCTCCCCCTGCCATCTCATTCAACGCACCTCTTCCCTCTTCTCTTGTTTCCTCCGCTTACTTCTTCCCTTTTCTTCGTCTTTTGGGTCTGCAGCTGTCGGTTATTGTTGTTGTTGCTGTGGTCCGATTTCCTTCCTTTTTCCCCTGTTTTCTTCCCCTCTTGTTTGCGTGAATTACTGCTGCATTTCGCTGTTGTTGCTGTTTCATTCCTCTGTCTTCGTGGTGTTGCAATGTCGAGGTAATCTCCTCTTCTTCTTCTTGTTCTTCTTCCTCTTCGCTGTATTTTGCTGCTGTTACTGCGTTCTAATGCTGCCGTTGCTGCGTTGATGCTTTTCGATTTCGGCTTCGTTACCTGTTGTTCTTCTGTCCTTCTTCGTTTTCTTGTTTTATTTGCTGCTGCTGACGACTTTGCTGCTTCGGTTTTCTCCTTGATATCGCTTACCTGCTGCTCAATTTCGTGTCCTTGTTGATCTGTTGTTTTGTGCTACTGCTGGCCGTTATCCTGTGTTATGTTGGCGTTGCTGCTATCGATATTGCTACTCTTAAGTTTTGTCTTTCTGCTGCTGTATGCAATTGCTGCTGCTGCGTTTTTCTCTCGTCCCCTGCTTTCGGTCCATGTTGTTTGTTGCTTTGCTTATTATTGTTGACCGAGTTCTATGCTGCTACTGTTGCTAGTGTCGTTATTGCTACTATTCCGTTTCCTTGTTCTTCCTCTTCTTATTCCATTCTTGTTAAATTGGTAAATTCCCGCTCATTCCCCTATCTCGTTTTAGAACCTAATCCTTCTTATTTTCGATATCGATTCCCTCCTCCTTTCTAGCGTCGATCCTTTCCTCGTCCCTCGTTTAGTTAAGCTCCATTTGTTTTTCGTTCCGTTTAGTCTTGTATCAACCACTTGTTCCGTCCTAATCTTGGTTGATTTTGTCTCCTTTTGTTTATGTTGTATATTTTTCTCGTTTCCCGCGATGAATCTTGCTGAGAAGACCTTTGGTTCTACAACTGAGAGCTTAAAGACGGTACTATCGATTTGGAGCTTGGACTAATCAAGGTCAAGAACGTGATCGTTTCGAAGTCATCTTAAGGTAACTTTAGGACGTTACTCGATTTTATATCGTATGTCTGAGTAGTAGTATGTAGTAAATATTTTAACTTCGATTTTCTAATTTTAGCTATTTATTATTTGCTAAATATTATTCTTTTAAAATCGTGTGCCTTAAATATTTTACAAGTTTTCGATATCGTTTTATAAATCGTTAGTAATTTAATTATTTACGATCGTTATAATATTTTGTTGGTTATCGTGACACTAGTAATTAAATAATATCGATTTCATATTTTCGTCATATTTTGTTAAATTATAATTTTAACTCAAAATCGTATTTTTATATTATAATCGAGATTTGTATACTCGTTCAATAAATTAATTTTCATTTTACGATTTATACTAATCAATGAGAAATTAGTCGTTTTAGTTTTAAATATAATTTTAGTCGAGACTATTTTCACTAATAATTTCCGATTGACTATTTTTATTAAAATTTGTATTATTTATTAGTAAAAGCTATTTATTAAAACTAATTTGAAATCTTTGTAAATCTCATTTCATTTATAAAACTCGTTGACTCAATTAATTTTGATATCATTTTTCTTAAAATATTTCTTTTCTAAAATTTATAGTTTAAATCGATTTCCTAATTATTTATAAAATATTATACATTGACTTATTATATTTTATTTATATTTTGAGTAACGAATTTAGAAATATATTAAAGTTACGATAACGACGATAATAATAATAATAAAAGGTTCATTTCGTCAGAAATGCTATTTTTAATACATTTCACTCATTTTAATAACTTACGAATTTTGTATAACAATATTTCTATTTTAAGTAAGTTTCTAAAAATAGTAAGTTTCAATTTAAAGAAAGTTTCTTTTTAATGTAAATGTTTATTCCTTTCATCTCCATATTATTTATATTGATTATATCTTTTGTTTATCGATAATGGTTGTTTTGGAGTTATGGAATAAGGCCAAGTGTGAGGTTTAGAGTAATATATTCTAGGGTATACGGTTTTGCCATCAACTATAAGGCTAGTGTATTAGGAATCGGTACATTGGTTATTGAACCGGGTGACAGGTATCCAGGGAGTTGTGTACATTTTGACCTTAAGCTTAGGCCTCGCAGTAAGTCGCCGTCATAAGTTGAACTGGGTGACAGGTAATCCCAGGAGGGGCGTGCATTATCTTAAACTAGGGCCACGCATTTATAAGTCGCCGCTCTATTATGGTTGAGTAGCCTAGTTAGAGACCGAAGTTTGATTTGTTTGAACTAAGTTCTCGAAGCTAGTTTTTGGTATTCTCCTAGTGAAAGTCTAGCCGTCTACACTAAACCTATCCATAACGCCATTTTGAATATTTTTATTATTATCGATACATTTTGGTTTGCAGGTTGGCAATTATTTGAAGTTTTCTTCTGAAAACTTGTTCTGATTTATTTGTTCCAATATTTTAAGTTTTCTTCGAAAGCTTATTTTTATTATATCATTTAATGTTCTCCATTTTAATTATTTTGATATAATAATACTATTATTTTTCATATGATATAATATGGCTGGGAGAACATCCGAGTTACTCCCCACTGACGTGGCTGTTATGTTTATAACATGACAGGTATTTGCTGCTGGGTTTTGGGTGTGAGCTAGCGAGTAGCGTGGATCCTACTCTTTCTCTATTCATGTAAATTATGGATTTTTGTAACCCTTTTTGGAGAATTTTTATTTTAGCCCTTTTGTAAAAGTGGCCTCTGTATTGACTGACCGTTCTTTTATTAAAATATAGAACCTCAGTGTGTTTTAATCCCAAATCTACAGTGTTTCCGCCACTGTATTGTGTTAGAATTTCTAGGGGATTACAGTTGGTATCAGAGCATTGTTGCTCCCGACGCTTACACCTGATTCTAGGAATAATACCAGTAAATGATTTGAACATTAAAAGAATATTAGTGAGAGATGGGTAGAAATCAAAGTAAGGACTTAACTGTTAGGTTTATATGTTCATGTAACTCAATGATTAACATTGAATATTTGTTGCTTTTGTCTGGAAGAAGATGGATGAAAAAGATGGTGATATGATGCTACTCAAGATCGGGACAAGACCTGCTCAGAACTCTCAACACCTGCTAATTCGAGTGGACAACTTTGTGCTACAAGGAAGATACAATGATGACCTTTCGGCCCAGATTTAGTTTGCTCAAGCTACAGGTTAGATGATCAAGAGTGGATTCCTGATCTCTGATGTTGCAGTAGATCTAGATGCAGCAACTCAAGACTTGTGTGCTCGTTCCCTTGCAAGAAGATGAGGTAATCCTTTTGGTTCCCTCGTGAACCTTAGAGGACCGAACTTTCCCGTCTCGTTTTAGGCCTTTACTATCTTGAATCTTTGATTCTTTTCTTCCTGCTTCTGCCTTTCCCAACTCTTCTCTTATAAACTTTCGACTTCACTCTTGTGAGAAGTATTCGATTAATTATCTTACTTTACCATCTTTCCTCTTGAGATTCTTTGGTTTGACCGATTTTTGTCTCAGTGAACCCCGTGAAAAGTTATAGATGTTTGAGGTTTAGTAAACCCTTGTTACCTGGTTTGAGGATTTTGAGTCTGCCCTACCTTATAAGCAAGTAAGAAATTCTTGAGGATTAATTTGAATAGCAAAATGTTGCTTGATGGAATTAGGATGATATTTTAGACACTAAACTTTGGGTTATAGGTTACCTTGATTATTTTAGAGTACTTAAAGTTGAATGATATTTTGGGGTAGTAAGAGTGTATCACATTTGATGGATGCCTAACACCTAGCCTTGAACCGAATTAAGCGTAACTGATAATATTACTTTGGGATTCTTACCTGATGCTTATTAATTGATGGATGCATCGTGAATATTTGGGATCATAGGGTATTGTTTAAAGTGTTTGCCTGAATGTTGTGGTACTATTAAAGATTTTCATTAATGTCATTAGAAATTTTGGTGGACATAGATTCCCGTGATTCTTAAGGATTAGATCGTTGATCGTTGTTCAAGGTTGTAACCTATGAACTTTGGAGTTGAGTGATCTAACTTGGATAAATCGTTGAAGAAGAGAGACGTATTGCACAATTAAAGGTTGGATTTATCGCGTTGTTTTGAGGAATACTTAATGCGAATCATCTTGATGGATTTATAGTTCAGAACCCTTAGACCAAGAAGATTGCGGCTTCATTGAGTTAATATTTTGGTGATTTCGCTGATACGATAAGAAATTTGGTGGAATTCTCAGAAACCTTAGTCGAATGACGTGTTCGAAGATGTGTGTGTTTGCGCCATTACCTATAGGTATGAGCGTGTTTGAGGATTTGTTGTACTTTCTCAACTTCTGTACTTGAGGCATTATAAATATGTTGATGATCATTTTTGAGGATTTTGTACCCGAGCCTTGTTAAATTGGTGGACCTTTTCTAGTGTTCCTTACTCGAGAAATTTGGAGTATACTTCGAGTGAAAATCTTATGAACTTTGTATTTAAGAGCCTTATCGATTGCGAGTTTGGGTATGTTGTGATGGTTGTTGATATTTTAATTAATGAGATTAGATTGTAAAACAATTGTGGATTTGTATCGCGTCGTTTGAATAATTGGATAATCACGTAAGACATTTGTGGATATTGTGACTGAGTAGTACCACCTATCGCCTAATATTGGACTTAACGTATTTGATGGAATTTAGGAACCCGTGTTGTGGGAGTCGACCGGGAATCTCGAGATAGTTAACTTCTTCTGTAATTCTTTCAGAACTTCGTTTGACTCTCAATTTTGTTCCTCCTCTTAGCTTGTCATTAATCCCGCTACTCCTTCTTCGGCCAATCCCTCCGACCTCTTTTTCGGGTCTGAAAACTTTTGTTTCAATTTGTCGTTGACTTCAACTATATTTATCCGTTTATCATTCCCGAACTTATGCTGTGAAAGGTTTGACTAACTTAAACATTTTGATTTTCGTGAAATTTTGACATTTTGAGTTATAAATTTCAAAACTTTGTACTTCGTTTTGTTTTTGGTTGATAACCTATATTTAGTCCTGTTTCAAAATGTCTTAATAATTTCGGAATTGTTTCAAATTTCAATTTTCAAGCGTGTTTAAATTTTACGAAAACTTTCATAATTTCTAATATTTTGATTTCTATAAGATTATTATGTAAAACGGTTTAACATTTTCGAAAAAAAAAACATCGTATGTCTTAAGTTTTATTTTATTGTCGATGGACTTTACATCTGTTATCGAAAATATTTGACGAGTGGTTCGATTTTTAATTACTCACTGGAAATCTAATTTTTTTAAAATTTTTGTTTGATGATTGGTTTGATTTTTATTTGCAAACTACAAAATTTGATTTCTCAAAAATTATGTTTGGTCTTAAAACAAAATACTGACGAATTTCTTAGTCGAAACGTTTTACTGTTGCTTTGAAAGTATTTAGGTACTCTCCCCCTCAAGCTCGTTTACGATTTTGTTAATTTAAAGGATTTCAAACATTGGGTAACTGAACCTAACTCATCTTACAATAAATTTTGTCTTTTATTTCGTTCATATCTCGTTTGAAGTTGTAAAATTTCTTTAAAAAAAAACGAGATTGTGATGCGAGTTAAGCATTCTCATTTGATTCAAGTGATATAAACTTGTTTTTTTTAATTCTATTATTATGTTTTTGTTAGTTTCGAGGACGAAACTTCTTTTTAGTGGGGAAGATTGTAACACCCCTGATTTTAAGAATTAAATTAATTAAAATTTTGTTCGTATTTTTACTTTTACAATTTAACTCATAATTTTTAAAATTATCATAAAACGAATCTATCGTTTAATCGTTTCAAACTCCTAATATTCTATTTGACTCGAAAACTCGTCTTATATTTAAAACGTATTTTTAATTTTGTTTCAATTCATTTTATACATTTAATTTAATTCTTATCGAAAGTCTATTTCGACGATTTAAATTCTAAATTCTTTTTATTTAATTATATTTAAGCTTGAATTTCATTTATTTTAAGTTTCGTCAAAACATCTATTTCATTTCCTCGAGAAATCAATTTAATTCACTTCATCGAAAATTTATTATTTATCGGGAAATACTATTTGATCGTCTAATTATTTATTCTATCAGCTCCGTTTTCGACTCGAGTACTTTATTTACACATTTTATTTGTCGGCCTGATTAATTATTAATTTTATTAACTCGTTTTAATTCGGTTCGTGAGTCAGCCAACTTATCGTCTCGGAATTCATGTAATTAATAGGTTTTCTTTATCATTTTTTTAGTGGACCACTTACTTGAATCATTTCATTTTTTTTTCTCTCACTTTATTCATTCATTCCTCCTCTTACGTTACTTGGTTTCTCTTGCCCTCTTTTATCCACCGCTTCATCCATTCACCTCACCTTCCTCTTATTTTCCTGCTATTCAACGCTTACGTCTCCCCCTGCCTTCTCATTCAACGCACCTCTTCCCTCTTCTCTGGTTTCCTCCGCTTACTTCTTCCCTTTTCTTCGTCTTTTGGGTCTGCAGTTGTCGGTTATTGTTGTTGTTGCTGTGGTCCGATTTCCTTCCTTTTTCCCCTGTTTTCTTCCCCTCTTGTTTGCGTGAATTACTGCTGCATTTCACTGTCGTTGCTGTTTAATTCCTCTGTCTTCGTGGTGTTGCAATGTTGAGGTAATCTCCTCTTCTTCTTCTTGTTCTTCTTCCTCTTCGTTGTATTTTGCTGTTGTTACTGCGTTCTAATGCTGCCGTTGCTGCGCTGATGCTTTTCGTTTTCGGCTTCGTTACCTGCTGTTCTTCTGTCCTTCTTCCTTCTTCGTTTTCTTGTTTTATTTGTTGCTGCTGTCGACTTTGCTGCTTCGGTTTTCTCCTCGATATCGCTTAGCTGCTGCTCAATTTCGTGTCGTTGTTGATATGTTGTTTTGTGCTACTACTGGCCGTTATCCTGTGTTATGTTGGCGTTGCTGCTATCGATATTGCTACTCTTAAGTTTTGTCTTTCTGCTGCTGTATGCAATTGCTGCTGCTGCGTTTTTCTCTCGTCCCCTGCTTTCGGTCCCTGTTGTTTGTTGCTTTGCTTATTATTGTTGACCGAGTTCTATGCTGCTGCTGTTGCTAGTGTCGTTATTGCTACTATTCCGTTTCCTTGTTCTTCCTCTTCTTATTTCATTCTTGTTAAATCGGTAAATTCCCGCTCATTCCCCTATCTCGTTTTAGAACCTAATCCTTCTTATTTTCGATATCGATTCCCTCCTCCTTTCTAGCGTCGATCCTTTCCTCGTCCCTCGTTTAGTTAAGCTCCATTTGTTTTTCGTTCCGTTTAGTCTTGTATCAACCACTTGTTCCGTCCTAATCTTGGTTGATTTTGTCTCCTTTTGTTTATGTCGTATATTTTTCTCGTTTCCCGCGATGAATCTTGCTGAGAAGACTTTTGGTTCTACAACTGAGAGCTTAAAGACGGTACTATAGATTTGGAGCTTGGACTAATCAAGGTCAAGAACGTGATCGTTTCGAAGTCATCTTGAGGTAACTTTAGGACGTTACTCGATTTTATATCGTATGTCTGAGTAGTAGTATGTAGTAAATATTTTAACTTCGATTTTCTAATTTTAGCTATTTATTATTTGCTAAATATTATTCTTTTAAAATCGTGTGCCTTAAATATTTTACAAGTTTTCGATATCGTTTTATAAATCGTTAGTACTTTAATTATTTATGATCGTTATAATATTTTGTTGGTTATCGTGACACTGGTAATTAAATAATATCGATTTCATATTTTCGTCATATTTTGTTAAATTATAATTTTAACTCAAAATCGTATTTTCATATTATAATCGAGATTTGTATACTCGTTCAATAAATTAATTTTCATTTTACGATTTATACTAATCAATGAGAAATTAGTCGTTTTAATTATAAATATAATTTTAGTCGAGACTATTTTCACTAATAATTTCCGATTGACTATTTTTATTAAAATTCGTATTATTTATTAGTAAAAGTTATTTATTAAAACTAATTTGAAATCTTTGTAAATCTCATTTCATTTATAAAACTTGTTGACTCAATTAATTTTGATATCGTTTTTCTTAAAATATTTCTTTTCTAAAATTTATAGTTTAAATTGATTTCCTAATTATTTATAAAATATTATACATTGACTTATTATATTTTATTTATATTCTGAGTAACGAATTTAGAAATATATTAAAGTTACGATAACGACGTTAATAATAATAATAAAAGGTTCATTTCGTTAGAAATGCTATTTTTAATACATTTCACTTATTTTAATAACTTACAAATTTTCTATAACAATATTTCTATTTTAAGTAAGTTTCTAAAAATAGTAAGTTTCTATTTATAGAAAGTTTCCTTTTTAATGTAAATGTTTATTCCTTTCATCTCCATATTATTTATATTGATTATATCTTTTGTTTATCGATAATGGCTGTTTTGGAGTTATGGAATAAGGACAAGTGTGAGGTTTAGAGTAATATATTCTAGGGTTTACGGTTTTGCCATCAACTATAAGGCTAGTGTATCAGGAATTGGTACATTGGTTTTTGAACCGGGTGACAGGTATCCCGGGAGTTGTGTACATTTTGACCATAAGCTTAGGCCTCGCAGTAAGTCGCCGTCATAAGTTGAACTGGGTGACAGGTAATCCCAAGAGGGGTGTGCATTATCTTAAACTAGGGCCACGCATTTATAAGTCGCCGCTCTATTATGGTTGAGTAGCCTAGTTAGAGACCGAAGTTTGATTTGTTCGAACTAAGTTCTCGAAGCTAGTTTTTGGTATTCTCCTAGTGAAAGTCTAGCCGTCTACACTAAACCTATCCATAACGCCATTTTGAATATTTTTATTATTATCGATACATTTTGGTTTGCAGGTTGGCAATTATTTGAAGTTTTCTTCTGAAAAATTGTTCTGATTTATTTGTTCCAATATTTTAAGTTTTCTTCGAAAGCTTATTTTTATTATATCATTTAATGTTTTCCATTTAGTTATTTTGATATAATAATACTATTATTTTTCATATGATATAATATGGCTGGGAGAACATCCGGGTTACTCCCCACTGACGTGGCTGTTATGTTTATAACATGACAGGTATTTGCTGCTGGGTTTTGGGTGTGAGCTAGCGAGTAGCGTGGATCCTACTCTTTCTCTATTCATGTAAATTATGGATTTTTGTAACCCTTTTTGGAGAATTTTTATTTTAGCCCTTTTGTAAAAGTGGCATCTGTATTGACTGACCGTTCTTTTATTAAAATATAGAACCTCAGTGTGTTTTAATCCCAAATCTACAGTGTTTCCGCCACTGTATTGTGTTAGAATTTCTAGGGGATTACAGTTGGTATCAGAGCATTGTTGCTCCCGACGCTTACACCTGATTCTAGGAAAAATACCAGTAAATGATTTGAACAATAAAAGAATATTAGTGAGAGATGGGTAGAAATCAAAGTAAGGACTTAACTGTTAGGTTTATATGTTCATGTAACTCAATGATTAGCATTGAATATTTGTTGCTTTTGTCTGGAAGAAGATGGATGAAAAAGATGCTGATATGATGCTACTCAAGATCGGGACAAGACCTGCTCAGAACTCTCAACACCTGCTAATTCGAGTGGACAACTTTGTGCTACAAGGAAGATACAATGATGACCTTTCGGCCCAGATTTAGTTTGCTCAAGCTACAGGTTAGATGATCAAGAGTGGATTCCTGATCTCTGATGTTGCAGTAGATCTAGATGGAGCAACTCAAGACTTGCGTGCTCGTTCCCTTGCAAGAAGATGAGGTAATCCTTTTGGTTCCCTCGTGAACCTTAGAGGACCGAACTTTCCCGTCTCGTTTTAGGCCTTTACTATCTTGAATCTTTGATTCTTTTCTTCCTGCTTCTGCCTTTCCAACCTCTTTTCTTATAAACTCTCGACTTCACTCTTGTGAGAAGTATTCGATTAATTATCCTACTTTACCATCTTTCCTCTTGAGATTCTTTGGTTTGACCAATTTTCGTCTCAGTGAACCCAGTGAAAAGTTATGGATGTTTGAGGTTTAGTAAATCCTAGTTATCTGGTTTGAGGATTTTGAGTCTGCCCTACCTTCTAAGCAAGTAAGAAATTCTTGAGGATTAATTTGAATAGCAAAATGTTGCTTGATGGAATTAGGATGATATTTTAGACACTAAACTTTGGGTTATAGGTTACCTTGATTATTTTAGAGTACTTAAAGTTGAATGATATTTTGGGGTAGTAAGAGTGTATCATATTTGATGGATACCTATCACCTAGCCAAGAACCGAATTAAGCGTAACTGATAATATTACTTTGGGATTCTTACCTGATGCTTATTAATTGATGGATGCATCGTGAATATTTGGGATCATAGGGTATTGTTTAAAGTGTTTGCCTGAGTGTTGTGGTACTCTTAAAGATTTTCATTAATGTCGTTAGAAATTTTGGTGGACATAGATTCCCGTGATTCTTAAGGATTAGATCGTTGATCGTTGTTCAAGGTTGTAACCTATGAACTTTGGAGTTGAGTGATCTAACTTGGATAAATCATTGAAGAAGAGAGACATATTGCACAATTAAAGGTTGGATTTATCGCGTTGTTTTGAGGAATACTTAATGCGAATCATCTTGATGGATTTATAGTTCAGAACCCTTAGACCAAGGAGATTGTGGCTTCATTGAGTTAATATTTTGGTGATTTCGCTGATACGATATGAAATTTGGTGGAATTCTCAGAAACCTTAGTCGAATGACGTGTTCGAAAATGTGTGTGTTTGCGCCATTACCTATAGGTATGAGCGTGTTTGAGGATTTGTTGTACTTTCTCAACTTCTGTACTTGAGGCATTATAAATATGTTGATGATCATTTTTGAGGATTTTGTACCCGAGCCTTGTTAAATTGGTGGACCTTTTCTAGTGTTCCTTACTCGAGAAATTTGGAGTATACTTCGAGTGAAAACCTTATGAACTTTGTATTTAAGAGCCTTATCGATTGCGAGTTTGGGTATGTTGTGATGGCTGTTGATATTTTAATTAATGAGATTAGATTGTAAAACAATTGTGGATTTGTATCGTGTCGTTTGAATAATTGGATAATCACGTAAGACATTTGTGGAGATTGTGACTGAGTAGTACCACCTATCGCCTAATATTGGACTTAACGTATTTGATGGAATTTAGGAACCCGTGTTGTGGGAGTCGTACCGAGAATCTCGAGATAGTTAACTTCTTCTGTAATTCATTCAGAACTTCATTTGACTCTCAATTTTGTTCCTCCTCTTAGCTTCTCATTAATCCTGCTACTCCTTCTTCGGCCAACCCCTCCGACTTCTTTTTCGGGTCTGAAAACTTTTGTTTTAATTTGTCGTTGACTTCGACTATATTTATCCGTTTATCATTTCTCGAACTTATGCTATGAAAGGTTTGACTAACTTAAAAATTTTGATTTTCGTGAAATTTTGACATTTTGAGTTATAAATTTCAAGACTTTGTACTTCGTTTTGTTTTTGGTTGATAACCTATATTTAGTCCTGTTTCAAAATGTCTTAATAATTTCGGAATTGTTTCAAATTTCAATTTTCAAGTGTGTTTAAATTTTACGAAAACTTTCAAAATTTCTAATATTTTGATTTCTATAAGATTATTATGTAAAACGGTTTAACATTTTCGGAAAAAAAAAACATCGTATGTCTTAAGATTTATTTTATTGTCGATGGACTTTACATCTGTTATCGAAAATATTTGACGAGTGGTTCGATTTTTAATTACTCACTGGAAAATCTAATTTTTTAAAAAAATTTGTTTGATGATTGGTTTGATTTTTATTTGCAAACTACAAAATTTGATTTCTCAAAAATTTTGTTTAGTCTTAAAACAAAATAATGATGAATTTCTTAGTCGAAACGTTTTACTGTTGCTTTGAAAGTATTTGGGTACTCTCCCCCTCAAGCTCGTTTACGATTTTGTTAATTTAAAGGATTTCAAACTTTGGGTAACTGAACCTAACTCATCTCACAATAAATTTTGTCTTTGATTTCGATTTCATATCTCGTTTGAAGTTGTTAAATTTCTTTAAAAAAAAACGAGATTGTGATGCGAGTTAAGCATTCTCATTTGATTCAAGTGATATAAACTTGTTTTTTTTTAAAATTCTATTATTATGTTTTTGTTAGTTTCGAGGACGAAACTTCTTTTTAGTGAGGAAGATTGTAACACCCCTGATTTTAAGAATTAAATTAATTAAAATTTTGTTCGTATTTTTACTTTTACAATTTAACTCATAATTTTTAAAATTATCATAAAACGAATCTATCGTTTAATAGTTTCAAACTCCTAATATTCTATTTGACTAGAAAACTCGTCTTATATTTAAAACGTATTTTTAATTTTGTTTCAATTCATTTTATACATTTAATTTAATTCTTATCGAAAGTCTATTTCGACGATTTAAATTCTAAATTCTTTTTATTTAATTATATTTAAGCTCGAATTTCATTTATTTTAAGTTTCGTCAAAACATCTATTTCATTTCCTCGAGAAATCAATTTAATTCACTTCATCGAAAATTTATTATTTATCGGGAAATACTATTTGATCGTCTAATTATTTATTCTATCAGCTCCGTTTTCGACTCGAGTACTTTATTTACTCATTTTATTTGTCGGCCCGATTATTTATTAATTTTATTAACTCGTTTTAATTCGGTTCGTGAGTCAGCCAACATATCGTCTCGGAATTCATGTAATTAATCGGTTTTCTTTATCATTTTTTTTAGTGGACCACTTACTTGAATCATTTCATTTTTTTTTTCTCTCACTTTATGCATTCATTCCCCCTCTTACGTTACTTGGTTTCTCTTGCCCTCTTTTATCCACCGCTTCATCCATTCACCTCACCTTCCTCTTATTTTTCCTGCTATTCAACGCTTACGTCTCCCCCTGCCATCTCATTCAACGCACCTCTTCCCTCTTCTCTTGTTTCCTCCGCTTACTTCTTCCCTTTTCTTCGTCTTTTGGGTCTGCAGCTGTCGGTTATTGTTGTTGTTGCTGTGGTCCGATTTCCTTCCTTTTTCCCCTGTTTTCTTCCCCTCTTGTTTGCGTGAATTACTGCTGCATTTCGCTGTTGTTGCTGTTTAATTCCTCTGTCTTCGTGGTGTTGCAATGTCGAGGTAATCTCCTCTTCTTCTTCTTGTTCTTCTTCCTCTTCGCTGTATTTTGCTGCTGTTACTGCGTTCTAATGCTGCCGTTGCTGCGCTGATGCTTTTCGATTTCGGCTTCGTTACCTGCTGTTCATCTGTCCTTCTTCCTTCTTCGTTTTCTTGTTTTATTTGTTGCTGCTGTCGACTTTGCTGCTTCGGTTTTCTCCTCGATATCGCTTACCTCCTGCTCAATTTCGTGTCCTTGTTGATCTGTTGTTTTGTGCTACTGCTGGCCGTTATCCTGCGTTATGTTGGCGTTGCTGCTATCGATATTGCTATTCTTAAGTTTTGTCTTTCTGCTGCTGTATGCAATTGCTGCTGCTGCGTTTTTCTCTCGTCCCCTGCTTTCGGTCCCTGTTGTTTGTTGCTTTGCTTATTATTGTTGACCGAGTTCTATGCTGGTGCTGTTGCTAGTGTCGTTATTGCTACTATTCCGTTTCCTTGTTCTTCCTCTTCTTATTTCATTCTTGTTAAATCGGTAAATTCCCGCTCATTCCCCTATCTCGTTTTAGAACCTAATCCTTCTTATTTTCGATATCGATTCCCTCCTCCTTTCTAGCGTCGATCCTTTCCTCGTCCCTCGTTTAGTTAAGCTCCGTTTGTTTTTCGTTCCGTTTAGTCTTGTATCAACCACTTGTTCCGTCCTAATCTTGGTTGATTTTGTCTCCTTTTGTTTATGTCGTATATTTTTCTCGTTTCCCGCGATGAATCTTGCTGAGACGACCTTTGGTTCTACAACTGAGAGCTTAAAGACGGTACTATCGATTTGGAGCTTGGACTAATCAAGGTCAAGAACGTGATCGTTTCGAAGTCATCTTGAGGTAACTTTAGGACGTTACTCGATTTTATATCGTATGTCTGAGTAGTAGTATGTAGTAAATATTTTAACTTCGATTTTCTAATTTTAGCTATTTATTATTTGCTAAATATTATTCTTTTAAAATCGTGTGCCTTAAATATTTTACAAGTTTTCGATATCGTTTTATAAATCGTTAGTACTTTAATTATTTATGATCGTTATAATATTTTGTTGGTTATCGTGACACTGGTAATTAAATAATATCGATTTCATATTTTCGTCATATTTTGTTAAATTATAATTTTAACTCAAAATCGTATTTTTATATTATAATCGAGATATGTATACTCGTTCAATAAATTAATTTTCATTTTACGATTTATACTAATCAATGAGAAATTAGTCGTTTTAGTTTTAAATATAATTTTAGTCGAGACTATTTTCACTAATAATTTCCGATTGACTATTTTTATTAAAATTCGTATTATTTATTAGTAAAAGCTATTTATTAAAACTAATTTGAAATCTTTGTAAATCTCATTTCATTTATAAAACTCGTTGACTCAATTAATTTTGATATCGTTTTTCTTAAAATATTTCTTTTCTAAAATTTATAGTTTAAATCGATTTCCTAATTATTTATAAAATATTATACATTGACTTATTATATTTTATTTATATTTTGAGTAACGAATTTAGAAATATATTAAAGTTACGATAACGACGATAATAATAATAATAATAATAATAATAAAAGGTTCATTTCGTTAGAAATGCTATTTTTAATACATTTCACTTATTTTAATAACTTACGAATTTTCTATAACAATATTTCTATTTTAAGTAAGTTTCTAAAAATAGTAAGTTTCTATTTATAGAAAGTTTTCTTTTTAATGTAAATGTTTATTTCTTTCATCTCCATATTATTTATATTGATTATATCTTTTGTTTATCGATAATGGCTGTTTTGAAGTAATGGAATAAAGACAAGTGTGAGGTTTAGAGTAATATATTCTAGGGTCTACGGTTTTGCCATCAACTATAAGGCTAGTGTATCAGGAATCGGTACATTGGTTGTTGAACCGGGTGACAGGTGTCCCGGGAGTTGTGTACATTTTGACCATAAGCTTAGGACTCGCAGTAAGTCGCCGTTATAAGTTGAACTGGGTGACAGGTAATCCCAAGAGGGGTGTGCATTATCTTAAACTAGGGCCACGCATTTATAAGTCGCCGTTCTATTATGGTTGAGTAGCCTAGTTAGAGACCGAAGTTTGATTTGTTTGAACTAAGTTCTCGAAGCTAGTTTTTGGTATTCTCCTAGTGAAAGTTTAGCCGTCTACACTAAACCTATCCATAACGCCATTTTGAATATTTTTATTATTATCGATACATTTTGGTTTGCAGGTTGGCAATTATTTGAAGTTTTCTTCTGAAAACTTGTTCTGATTTATTTGTTCCAATATTTTAAGTTTTCTTCGAAAGCTTATTTTTATTATATCATTTAATGTTTTCCATTTTAATTATTTTGATATAATAATACTATTATTTTTCATATGATATAATATGGCTGGGAGAACATCCGAGTTACTCCCCACTGACGTGGCTGTTATGTTTATAACATGACAGGTATTCGCTGCTGGGTTTTGGGTGTGAGCTAGCGAGTAGCGTGGATCCTACTCTTTCTCTATTCATGTAAATTATGGATTTTTGTAACCCTTTTTGGAGAATTTTTATTTTAGCCCTTTTGTAAAAGTGGCCTCTGTATTGACTGACCGTTCTTTTATTAAAATATAGAACCTCAGTGTGTTTTAATCCCAAATCTACAGTGTTTCCGCCACTGTATTGTGTTAGAATTTCTAGGGGATTACAGTTGGTATCATAGCATTGTTGCTCCCGACGCTTACACCTGATTCTAGGAAAAATACCAGTAAATGATTTGAACATTAAAAGAATATTAGTGAGAGATGGGTAGAAATCAAAGTAAGGACTTAACTGTTAGGTTTATATGTTCATGTAACTCAATGATTAGCATTGAATATTTGTTGCTTTTGTCTGGAAGAAGATGGATGAAAAAGATGCTGATATGATGCTACTCAAGATCGGGACAAGACCTGCTCAGAACTCTCAACACCGGTTAATTCGATTGGACAACTTTGTGCTACAAGGAAGATACAATGATGACCTTTCGGCCCAGATTTTGTTTGCTCAAGCTACAGGTTAGATGATCAAGAGTGGATTCCTGATCTCTGATGTTGCAGTATATCTAGATGGAGCAACTCAAGACTTGCGTGCTCGTTCCCTTGCAAGAAGATGAGGTAATCCTTTTGGTTCCCTCGTGAACCTTAGAGGACCGAACTTTCCCGTCTCGTTTTAGGCCTTTACTATCTTGAATCTTTGATTCTTTTCTTCCTGCTTCTGCCTTTCCCAACTCTTCTCTTATAAACTCTCGACTTCACTCTTGTGAGAAGTATTCGATTAATTATCCTACTTTACCATCTTTCCTCTTGAGATTCTTTGGTTTGACCGATTTTCGTCTAAGTGAACCCCGTGAAAAGTTATGGATGTTTGAGGTTTAGTAAACCTTTGTTACCTGGTTTGAGGATTTTGAGTCTGCCCTACCTTCTAAGCAAGTAAGAAATTCTTGAGGATTAATTTGAATAGCAAAATGTTGCTTGATGGAATTAGGATGATACTTTAGACACTAAACTTTGGGTTATAGGTTACCTTGATTATTTTAGAGTACTTAAAGTTGAATGATATTTTGGGGTAGTAAGAGTGTATCACATTTGATGGATACCTAACACCTAGCCTAGAACCGAATTAAGCGTAACTGATAATATTACTTTAGGATTCTTACCTGATGCTTATTAATTGATGGATGCATCGTGAATATTTGGGATCATAGGGTATTGTTTAAAGTGTTTGCCTGAGTGTTGTGGTACTCTTAAAGATTTTCATTAATGTCGTTAGAAATTTTGGTGGACATAGATTCCCGTGATTCTTAAGGATTAGATTGTTGATCGTTGTTCAAGGTTGTAACCTATGAACTTTGGAGTTGAGTGATCTAACTTGGATAAATCGTTGAAGAAGAGAGACATATTGCACAATTAAAGGTTGGATTTATCGCGTTGTTTTGAGGAATACTTAATGCGAATCATCTTGATGGATTTATAGTTCAGAACCCTTAGACCAAGGAGATTGTGGCTTCATTGAGTTAATATTTTGGTGATTTCGCTGATACGATATGAAATTTGGTGGAATTCTCAGAAACCTTAGTCGAATGACGTGTTCGAAGATGTGTGTGTTTGCGCCATTACCTATAGGTATGAGCGTGTTTGAGGATTTGTTGTACTTTCTCAACTTCTGTACTTGAGGCATTATAAATATGTTGATGATCATTTTTGAGGATTTTGTACCCGAGCCTTGTTAAATTGGTGGACCTTTTCTAGTGTTCCTTACTCGGGAAATTTGGAGTATACTTCGAGTGAAAACCTTATGAACTTTGTATTTAAGAGCCTTATCGATTGCGAGTTTGGGTATGTTGTGATGGTTGTTGATATTTTAATTAATGAGATTAGATTGTAAAACAATTGTGGATTTGTATCGCGTTGTTTGAATAATTGGATAATCACGTAAGACATTTGTGGAGATTGTGACTGAGTAGTACCACCTATCGCCTAATATTGGACTTAACGTATTTGATGGAATTTAGGAACCCGTGTTGTGGGAGTCGTACCGGGAATCTCGAGATAGTTAACTTCTTCTGTAATTCTTTGAGAACTTCGTTTGACTCTCAATTTTGTTCCTCCTCTTAGCTTCTCATTAATCCTGCTACTCCTTCTTCGGCCAATCCCTCCGACTTCTTTTTCGGGTCTGAAAACTTTTGTTTCAATTTGTCGTTGACTTCGACTATATTTATCCGTTTATCATTTCCCGAACTTATGCTATGAAAGGTTTGACTAACTTAAAAATTTTGATTTTCGTGAAATTTTGACATTTTGAGTTATAAATTTCAAAATTTTGTACTTCGTTTTGTTTTTGGTTGATAACCTATATTTAGTCCTGTTTCAAAATGTCTTAATAATTTCGGAATTGTTTCAAATTTCAATTTTCAAGCGTGTTTAAATTTTACGAAAACTTTCATAACTTCTAATATTTTGATTTCTATAAGATTATTATGTAAAACGGTTTAACATTTTCGAAAAAAAAACATCGTATGTCTTAAGTTTTATTTTATTGTCGATGGACTTTACATCTGTTATCGAAAATATTTGACGAGTGGTTCGATTTTTAATTACTCACTGGAAAATCTTTTTTTTTTAAAAATTTTTGTTTGATGATTGGTTTGATTTTTATTTGCAAACTACAAAATTTGATTTCTCAAAAATTTTGTTTGGTCTTAAAACAAAATACTAACGAATTTCTTAGTCGAAACGTTTTACTGTTGCTTTGAAAGTATTTGGGTACTCTCCCCATCAAGCTCGTTTACGATTTTGTTAATTTAAAGGATTTCAAACTTTGGGTAACTGAACCTAACTCATCTCACAATAAATTTTGTCTTTGATTTCGATTTCATATCTCGTTTGAAGTTGTAAAATTTCTTTAAAAAAAAACGAGATTGTGATGCGAGTTAAGCATTCTCATTTGATTCAAGTGATATAAACTTGTTTTTTTTTTAATTCTATTATTATGTTTTTGTTAGTTTCGAGGACGAAACTTCTTTTTAGTGGGGAAGATTGTAACACCCCTGATTTTAAGAATTAAATTAATTAAAACTTTGTTCGTATTTTTACTTTTACGATTTAACTCATATTTTTTAAAATTATCATAAAACGAATCTATCGTTTAATCGTTTCAAACTCCTAATATTCTATTTGACTCGAAAACTCGTCTTATATTTAAAGCGTATTTTTAATTTTGTTTCAATTCATTTTATACATTTAATTTAATTCTTATCGAAAGTCTATTTCGACGATTTAAATTCTAAATTCTTTTTATTTAATTATATTTAAGCTCGAATTTCATTTATTTTAAGTTTCGTCAAAACATCTATTTTATTTCCTCGAGAAATCAATTTAATTCACTTCATCGAAAATTTATTATTTATCGGGAAATACTATTTGATCGTCTAATTATTTATTCTATCAGCTACGTTTTCGACTCGAGTACTTTATTTACTCATTTTATTTGTCGGCCCGATTATTTATTAATTTTATTAACTCGTTTTAATTCGGTTCGTGAGTCAGCCAACTTATCGTCTCGGAATTCATGTAATTAATCGGTTTTCTTTATCATTTTTTTTAGTGGACCACTTACTTGAATCATTTCATTTTTTTTTTCTCTCACTTTATGCATTCATTCCCCCTCTTACGTTATTTGGTTTCTCTTGCCCTCTTTTATCCACCGCTTCATCCATTCACCTCACCTTCCTCTTATTTTTCCTGCTATTCAACGCTTACGTCTCCCCCTGCCATCTCATTCAACGCACCTCTTCCCTCTTCTCTTGTTTCCTCCGCTTACTTCTTCCCTTTTCTTCGTCTTTTGGGTCTGCAGCTGTCGGTTATTGTTGTTGTTGCTGTGGTCCGATTTCCTTTCTTTTTCCCCTGTTTTCTTCCCCTCTTGTTTGCGTGAATTACTGCTGCATTTCGCTGTTGTTGCTGTTTCATTCATCTGTCTTCGCGGTTTTGCAATGTCGAGGTAATCTCCTCTTCTTCTTCTTGTTCTTCTTCCTCTTCGCTGTATTTTGCTGCTGTTACTGCGTTCTAATGCTGCCGTTGCTGCGCTGATGCTTTTCGATTTCGGCTTCGTTACCTGCTGTTCATCTGTCCTTCTTCCTTCTTCGTTTTCTTGTTTTTTTTGCTGCTGCTGTCGACTTTGCTGCTTCGGTTTTCTCCTCGATATCGCTTACCTGCTGCTCAATTTCGTGTCCTTGTTGATCTGTTGTTTTGTGCTACTGTTGGCCGTTATCCTGTGTTATGTTGGCGTTGCTGCTATCGATATTGCTACTCTTAAGTTTTGTCTTTCTACTGCTGTATCCAATTGCTGCTGCTGCGTTTTTCTCTCGTCCCCTGATTTCGGTCCCGGTTGTTTGTTGCTTTGCTTATTATTATTGACCGAGTTCTATGCTGCTGCTGTTGCTAGTGTCGTTATTGCTACTATTCTGTTTCCTTGTTCTTCCTCTTCTTATTCCATTCTTGTTAAATCGGTAAATTCCCGCTCATTCCCCTATCTCGTTTTAGAACCTAATCCTTCTTATTTTCGATATCGATTCCCTCCTCCTTTCTAGCGTCGATCCTTTCCTCGTCCCTCGTATAGTTAAGCTCCATTTGTTTTTCGTTCCGTTTAGTCTTGTATCAACCACTTGTTCCGTCCTAATCTTGGTTGATTTTGTCTCCTTTTGTTTATGTCGTATATTTTTCTCGTTTCCCGCGATGAATCTTGCTGAGAAGACCTTTGGTTCTACAACTGAGAGCTTAAAGACGGTACTATCGAATTGGAGCTTGGACTAATCAAGGTCAAGAACGTGATCGTTTCGAAGTCATCTTGAGGTAACTTTTGGACGTTACTCGATTTTATATCGTATGTCTGAGTAGTAGTATGTAGTAAATATTTTAACTTCGATTTTCTAATTTTAGCTATTTATTATTTGCTTAATATTATTCTTTTAAAATCGTGTGCCTTAAATATTTTACAAGTTTTCGATATCGTTTTAAAAATCGTTAGTAATTTAATTATTTACGATCGTTATAATATTTTGTTGGTTATCGTGACACTGGTAATTAAATAATATCGATTTCATATTTTCGTCATATTTTGTTAAATTATAATTTTAACTCAAAATCGTATTTTTATATTATAATCGAGATTTGTATACTCGTTCAATAAATTAATTTTCATTTTACGATTTATACTAATCAATGAGAAATTAGTCGTTTTAGTTTTAAATATAATTTTAGTCGAGACTATTTTCACTAATAATTTCCGATTGACTATTTTTATTAAAATTCGTATTATTTATTAGTAAAAGCTATTTATTAAAACTAATTTGAAATCTTTGTTAATCTCATTTCATTTATAAAACTCGTTGAGTCAATTAATTTTTATATCGTTTTTCTTAAAATATTTCTTTTCTAAAATTTATAGTTTAAATCGATTTCCTAATTATTTATAAAATATTATACATTGACTTATTATATTTTATTTATATTTTGAGTAACGAATTTAGAAATATATTAAAGTTACGATAACGACGATAATAATAATAATAAAAGGTTCATTTCGTTAGAAATGTTTTTTTTAATACATTTCACTCATTTTAATAACTTACGAATTTTCTATAACAATATTTCTATTTTAAGTAAGTTTCTAAAAATAGTAAGTTTCTATTTATAGAAAGTTTTCTTTTTAATGTAAATGTTTATTCCTTTCATCTCCATATTATTTATATTGATTATATCTTTTGTTTATCGATAATGGCTGTTTTGGAGTTATGGAATAAGGACAAGTGTGAGGTTTAGAGTAATATATTCTAGGGTTTAAGGTTTTGCCATCAACTATAAGGCTAGTGTACCAGGAATTGGTACATTGGTTGTTGAACCGGGTGACAGGTATCCCGGGAGTTGTGTACATTTTGACCTTAAGCTTAGGCCTCGCAGTAAGTCGCCGTCATAAGTTGAACTGGGTGACAGGTAATCCCAGGAGGGATGTGCATTATCTTAAACTAGGGCCACGCATTTATAAGTCGCCGCTCTATTATGGTTGAGTAGCCTAGTTAGAGACCGAAGTTTGATTTGTTTGAACTAAGTTCTCGAAGCTAGTTTTTGGTATTCTCCTAGTGAAAGTCTAGCCGTCTACACTAAACCTATCCATAACGCCATTTTGAATATTTTTATTATTATCGATACATTTTGGTTTGCAGGTTGGCAATTATTTGAAGTTTTCTTCTGAAAACTTGTTCTGATTTATTTGTTCCAATATTTTAAGTTTTCTTCGAAAGCTTATTTTTATTATATCATTTAATGTTTTCCATTTTAATTATTTTGATATAATAATACTATTATTTTTCATATGATATAATATGGCTGGGAGAACATCCGAGTTACTCCCCACTGACGTGGCTGTTATGTTTATAACATGACAGGTATTTGCTGCTGGGTTTTGGGTGTGAGCTAGCGAGTAGCGTGGATCCTACTCTTTCTCTATTCATGTAAATTATGGATTTTTGTAACCCTTTTTGGAGAATTTTTATTTTAGCCCTTTTGTAAAAGTGGCCTCTGTATTGACTGACCGTTCTTTTATTAAAATATAGAACCTCAGTGTGTTTTAATCCCAAATCTACAGTGTTTCCGCCACTGTATTGTGTTAGAATTTCTAGGGGATTACAGTTGGTATCAGAGCATTGTTGCTCCCGACGCTTACACCTGATTCTAGGAAAAATACCAGTAAATGATTTGAACATTAAATGATTACAAAGATGCAGGCGTCGGGTTGTTTGCGAATAAGGATCGTCGCCCCTTCAATCGCGTTTTATTCTGGGATGGTAAAACAAGAATTCAACTGCCTCGACCTTGGCGCCCTACTTCTGCAACACTGCACCCAGGCACCTCTGCATTTGGTCGCCCAGGGACATGCGCTTAACTTCTTGGCGTAAGGCAAAGTCGGATTACTTCACACACATTCCCCAAATACCTGAAAATTTTCCAAAGCGGAGATTATACGTGATCTTGCATTCCTAGGTCGTTAAGTCTTCGCCCTATGCCCTAGCGCGCACCGATGGGCCTCAGGTGCGCATCCCGAGGTTCGACTCGGTCCAATGTGTTGACACGGGTTTGACTTTGCGTGTTTGAGGACCGGTCGGAGCCCCGGTGCAAAAATTAATTCTAATTAGTGTTGACGCGACCGTAATGACACGATTGAGACCGTCTTGATGTTTAATTAGTCTCTACGAGTAATTATTTGTTCGTTCTATAGAAAAATCATCTAAAACATCTTAAAATCGTATCGTGTTGCAGTCCGATCATCATCGGGTGTTTGTCGGATGCCTTTGCAGCTAGCAGGTCCAAATCTACGTGTCTACACTATCACACACGGTGACTTTGCTTTACTAAAAAATAATGATTTTCGAAGATAAATCTTATAGATATTTTTTATAATAATGATGAAAATTAAATTATAAATTTGGCCTAAAAACAAAAGTAATTGTCGATTTGGTTTATAAACAAAAATAATTGTCGATTTGGATTCAAATAGGATTGTAACTTAATAATTGATTAAATCGAAAATATCAATAATGTAAGAGTTAATTTGTCCAATTACGAAAATCGTATTTCTTTTGTTAATTTGTCTTAATCCTATTCAGAACTACTAAATCAGCTCCCAATTAGTTTATCTTTTAAAACACACAACAAATACTTGCACCCGATTAAATGTGCACCCCCTTATAGCGTTGTATTTTTTGGGTCTTCCTCAATGCCATGTATATGTCACTTTAATTTGAAATTTACGATTATTGGTACTTGGTTGTGATCAATTCGTCGTCTGTAATCGTAATATAAATTCGCAAATCTATTACCATTTATTCTTCGTCAACTCTAATAATCCATACAATTAACCGTCCGTTCACAAATAGTTATTTGTTGGATAAGTCATACATCACTATCTCTTTTACGTGTTAATTCAAGCCAATCATTGCCTTTGAATCTTTGTTTACGATGTCTAATAAATCTAAATTCTCTGAAATGAAATTGTTTTAATAAGAGATATGCTTAATTCGGTGGTTTTTCACAGGTATTATATTAGTGGCACTTGTATCAAGAGAAATCATCATACGAATAAGGAACAATGCAAGTGTGCAACAAACATAAAATTGAGTTCATGGCAACATACTAATTATCAGTTTAACCATATTAAATTGTATGCCTATCTATTTTGCATGAGAGGCATTTCGTAGATTATGGGGAAAATCTAGCTCAAACCGTTGATAACTTTGTAATTGATAGGCGTCTAAAATTAAGGTTGCCATTTTTAGGAATTAACATCTCTACATAAAAAATATATTCTAAATTGTTTTTAATAAAATAACATAATATTCTATCACCTTACCGAAGTTTGTAACGAATTTACAAACTTAATAGTTTCATATAATCCGTATTAGTATATTATGGGAGGGACGGAGGAGGAAGTGAAGCAAAAGCACAAAGATGGGGAGGGAAAAGAAGGTGGAAAAGAAGAGGAGAAAGTTAAAGAGAAGAAGAAGAAGAAGAAAGACAAAGAAAAGGATGGTGGGAGTGACAAAAATAACGAAGAGAAAGAAAAGGGGGATGGAAAAGAGAAGAAGGAGAAAAAGAAAAAGAATCCTGAGGATAAGAAGGATCCTGCAACACTCATGCTCAAGCTGGAGAAACTCGACGAGAAAATGCGCGATTTGGCAGCTAAAAAGGAGGAGATTCTGAAACTCCTTCAAGAAGCTGAGAAAAATGGAGTTAGTCCTAGAAAGGGAGAACATCCTACGGTCAAACAAGACTAAAACAAATTAAGGAAATCATCATATGCAGCATCACATACATTGTTGGGTGTAAATTTGCCTAAAAGAAACTAATCTTTGTAGAAAAATTCTATAAATGGTTAGTTCTACTTGAATCCTATATTTTTTTTAGAATTTAGAGATGATATACTATAGACAGGATGATTTATAATAATTTCATCTTAAATCTTTTTTAATTATGTGTTTATACCTTGAATAGTATGTAAAATTCAAACTATTCCGGAGAATTTTCTTATGATAATTAAATTTGCTAAAATGAGGAGATTATAATAGTATTCACTACTACAATTAAGATTAAATAGGATGGTTCTTAATCATCCTATATTGTATAAGGAACCGTCCTTTAGTTCAACGTCTGATTAAATCAAATAGTGCGGTTCCAAGAAGGTCAAACCGTCATATAAAATTGATTACAGATAGGATGGTTGAAGGTGGAACCGTCCTATTTAGGTTATCATAAACAACACGGTTGTCTGAAGCGTGCTATTAAAACTATAATAAACAGCACGGTTCCGCCTCTAACGGTGCTGCTCTTCACTGATACAAATAGGATGGTTGGCGTACAAACCATCCGGTTAATTCTTTCGAAAAAAACAAGAAACCATCCTCTAACAAATAAGACGCTTACGATAACCATGTTGTTTGTGTTATATATATAGAGGCGGGTTCCGGTGAGACAGGGTAACTCCTTACACCCGTTAAGACACAATCTAGACCGTTAGATTAAAAATTATCTACGGACAATATTATATCTCAACCAACCCCTTGACCCTTTTAATCAAACTGATTCTTTCATCTTACCTAAAACAATGAAACATACATTAAAATAATTGTTATATACACTAAAAAACTCATTATATATATACTCTATTAGACTCACTATATATATGGACTTAAGAGCATAATATACACACACACACACACACATATATACAGTAAAATAATTGTTATATACGACCAAATGGTTACTATTTATACCAATTAATCAACATATATATATATATATTGAAATAATTGTCATATGTACTTAATTTTTTTTTTGGTAAAATGTTAATTATATGATTATTTAATATATATATATATATATATATATAGTAGAATTGTAATATACGCTAAACCAGTTACTACATACACTGAAATTGTTTTTATATACACCAATTTGATTTTAATATAAACGAAAATAATTAATGTATACACCAAAAAAAATGTATTATTTTTGGAAACAAAAAATGTATTTTTCTTCGGGAAAAAAATAATGTGTTTTTTTCGGGAATTTGTTTTAATTTTTTTTTCGGAACAAGAATTTTTTTTTTTCGGAAAAGAAAATTGAATTTTTTTCGAAAAAAAAATTATATTTTTCAGAGAAAAAAAATGCCGAAATAAATTCTATTTTTGTTGAAAATTTTTTTTGTTCTTTTTTTATTTTTCCCGGAAAAATAAAAATTTGGAAGTTCTTTTTATATGAATAATTTTTTGTTTTAGTCTTAGACTTTAATTTGATTTTAATCTAATGGTTGAGATTTGATCTCAACGGGTGCGGCGAGTTGAGGTGTCTCAACAGATCCTAGATATATATATATATATATATATAGGAGGGCTCCAGTGAGGCAGGACAACTCCTTACACCCATAGAGGCAGCATCTGGACCATTAGATTAAGATCTGATCTAACGATCCAGATTAAAAGACTAAAAAATACGCACTGCTCCTCTCCACCTTCTAAAACCCTATCATTTGAACACTACTACTTTCTCTCTCTACTCTGAAAACCTCTGAAATTCATTGTCGTGTAATTTTTCACTTTCAATGGCTCGTAATTCTGCATCTTCAATGACGACTGATTCTTCATCAAAGCGTCGAAAATTAGATACAAATGAAAATCCTTCAATTTCACCTTTAACTACTTCAGATTTAGGTCAGAAAAATTCTGTTTATTATAAAATTCAATTTCAGATTTTAAGTCTGATTCTTAATTTATTATGCCGTGATTCGTTTTTTGAATGCAGTGAATACTCAAGAAACAACTCCAACATGTTCGATGATGGGCGATTCTAATATATTAGGTAAAATATTTCATTAATTCATCTATTTTTCAATTTTAGTTTATATTACTTCATCAAATCAATTGCTTCAAGTTTTCATAGAAACGTATCTTATATTGTTTGGTTCATATTTAAAGAAGTTGCTGCTTTGATGTACACAACTTAATATCTGTTCTACATGTCGAAAAATTTTCATAGTTAAAGCAGTTGCTGCTTTGGTGTAGATAACTGAGTATTTGTTGTACATGTTGAGAATTGTTCATAATTAAAGCAGTTGCTGCTTTGGTGTAGATAACTGAGTATCTGTTGTACATGTCGAGAATTGTTCGTAGTTAAAGCGATTGCTGCTTTGATGTACACAACTTAATATCTGTTGTACATGTTGAAAAATGTTCATAATTAAAGCAGTTGTTGTTTTGGTGTAGATAATTTAATATCTGTTGTACATGTCGAGAATTGTTCATAGTTAAAGCAGTTGATGCTTTCATGTACACAACTTAATATATGTTGTACATGTTGAGAATTGTTTATAGTTAAAGCAGTTGCTGCTTTGGTGTAGATAACTTAATATCTGTTGTACATTTTAGAATTGTTCATAGTTTAAGAAGTTGTTGCTTTGATGTAAATAACTTAATATATGTTGTACATGTTGAGAATTGTTCATAGTTAAAGCAGTTGCTGCTTTGATGTATAACTTAATATCTGTTGTACATGTTTAGAATTGTTCATAATATTGATGTAGAATTTAATATTATGTGTTAAATTTACATAGATACTCCCGAACCTAATTCTGACCAAGATTTGAAGATACCAAGTTGTTCCAAAGAATTGAAACCTTATGTGGGTCAATTTTTTTCGGGATTGGAAGAAGCATTTCAATTTTATTCCAAGTATGCAACTGCTGGTGGTTTCATTGCTTGGAAGAGCACTGGACGCACTAGTCGTGGTATTGTTAAAAAAAAGTAAATTGTCTGCAACAAAGAAGGTTAATATGAACATAAGGGACAACAACAAAGAAGGGAGATAACAAGAATTCATTGTATGGCCAGAATCATCTTAGACAGAAAATCTGATGGGCGATATGAAGTCACAGAATTTAATGAAGGACATAACCATTATTTGAACACACCTTCCACGATGATGCACCTTAAAAAGGTAAGGAAACTCAGCATTTTGCACAAAAAGATGATCATTGACAACTCGATAGTGAACCAAGGTGCCGTTAAAACTTTCAGAATGTTCAAGCAGTTCGTAAAGGGTTATAAATATGTAGGTGCATCAAAGGTTGATTTTAAAATTTTTGGTAGAGATATAAAGAAGTTAATCAAGGACTCTGATGCACAGATGTTCATTGAGATCCTTATGAAAAAGATAGCCCTCTATGAATCTTTTTATTTCGACTTTGATGTTGATGATGAACAAAGAATTACTCGTTTATTTTGGGCTGACCCTATAATGATAAAGAACTACATGTTATTTGGTGATATGGTGTCTTTCGACACTACATATAACACGAATAAGTACAAGATGGTCTTTGCTCCCTTCACGGGTATAGATCATCACAAGAAATGTGTCACATTTGCTGCTGGCCTTGTTGGGAGAGAGAATGGTAAAAGCTTTTCTGACTTCTATCTTTGTCATTATTTGTGTTTTGAAGATAATATGTGATGCACATAAGGAATTTTATTATACTGTCTCCTCAATGCATATGCAGGTAATGGCTTTGCTTGGCTGTTTAAAATTTTTATGAAGGCAATAGGAGGTACTTTTCCTTCCTTCATTATCACTGATCAAGATTTGGGAATCAAAGCTGGGTGAAGGAGGTTTTTGGAAGCCACACGTTTCACAGATTGTGCATGTGGCACATAATGAAGAAAGTAGCAGATAAAGTGGGTTCAAAAATATGCACTGAAACAGATTTTCTTAAGGATCTAAATGCTGCTGTTTGGGGTGAGGATGGGAACCCGACTCAGTTTGAACAGATGTGGCAGGATCTTATTACTAAGTACAATCTTGAGGATAATGAGTGGCTTCAGAAGATATTTGAGATGCGAGAGAAGTGGATACCAGCTTACCACCGTGACCTGTTTCTTTCATGGTTAATGAGGACAACTTCAAGGTCTGAGTCTGAAAATAACTTCTTCAACAACTTCACGAATCCTCATCTGACACTTGTTGAGTTTTACATGAGGTTTGACAGTGCCATTGATGCACAAAGGTGGGAGCAGTCCAAGGTGATTGCTGACTGTAAGAGCACGTCTGCTGCTTTGATCAGTCTATTTTCTCTTGAAAAACATGCTTCCGAAATCTACACACGAACTGTCTTCTATGAGTTGCAGGAAGAGTTAAAGGCATCCATGTACAATTGTGGTGTTAATGAGATTATAAAGGAGGATGGTATTGAACATATATCTATACAGGACAACATCAAAAATAGGGTGTATGTAGTTTATTATACACCTGTAGAAGAGAAAATTGTCTGTGCCTGCAAGATGTTCGAGCAACGTTGTAATCCCCTAGAAATTCTAACGCAATACAGTGGCGGAAACACTGTAGAAGTGGAATTATAACACACTGTAGCTATGTTTTGATTAAATAAAAATGGTAAGTAAATACATAAGCCATAAAATAAAAATGGTTACAAAATAAATAAATAAATAAAATCCATAAAAAGGGTTTTAACAATCCATAATACAGTGATCTGATTAAAACAAGCAGGATCCATAACTGCTCGCTAGCCCACCCGAAGGAAAACACATATACCTGCCATGTTTAAAACATAACAGCCACAATCAGTGGGGAGCAACGTCAACGTTCTCCCAGCCGTATAACAGGATTTTAAAACTGTAATTACTATTATAGAAAAATAGTAAAAAGGAAAACAGTAAAATATCATATTAAAATAAGCTTTAGTGTAAAACAAAATAATCAAAAGGGTTTCCGAAGAAACATAAAAATATTTGCCAACCTGCAAACCAATTTATATCGATAATAAATAAAATAATCAAAATGGCGTTATGGATATTCGGTTAGTGTGCACAAGGCTAGACTTTCACTAGGAATAATACTGGAAACTAGCTTCGAGAACTGTAAACTTAACTCATAACAGAATCCAGTCTCTAACTAGGCAACTCAACTATAACAGGACTGCGTGCAGCGAGGTCCTGGTTTAAGTAGTATACACCCCTCCTGGATACCAAATGTATCCAGTTCAACTGACGGCGACTAACACGATGCGATATCTAGCTTAAGGGCACAATGCACACTCTCCTGGGCGAAACTACGCCCAGTTCAACGACCAAATGTGCCCCAAATGGGCACACCGACTTTATAGTTGATGGCAAAAACGTACTTCCCAGACTGTATTACTCTAACCCCACACTTATCCTTATTCCATAACTCCAAAACAAAGTCATTATCGATTTTCAAAGGATATAATCATTATAAATAGTAAGAGAACAAAAGAAAAGGAGTACTATCCAAAAGAGGAAACTTTCTATTTTAGGAAACTTCTATTTTTAGAAACCTTACTAAAAATAGCATTATATCAAAATAGTGAAAATATTAGTTCATACTAATACCACATTTTTAGTAAACGATATAGATTTATAAAACTAATACTTTCGGCCTTAACGATATTAATTATTAAAGTAAGAACATTTGAGCTTATGAAGTTATTGAAATATCGTACAAGTGTATAAAATGATTAAAAATGTCTTAAAATTTTTAATAATACTAATCAGGGTGTTTTCAAAATTTACAAAACTAAAATTCCCTAATTATTATTAGTTACGACAATACAATTACAAATAGGATTTTACGGCAAATGTCAAATTAAATCTTTTAACGTCCTTTATTTAATTAAAACATTGAATATATTTAGAATATGTTAAGGGATGATTTAACTCTTAATGTTTCAGATTTAAATATTTTCAAAATAGCTGGAAAAAATAATTCTTTTAGGTAAGACGAAGCATTTTAACGATAAATCATAATTTGTCCAAAAAACAATACTTATTAATTAAACACTTTAATAAATAGTACAAAAATTACGTAAAATAGATAAAAGCTATTTATTGACATTCTGTCCAGAAAAGAAAATTTTCCAGAATCCTAAAACTCGGTTTTTGAAACGTTTTCTCGTTAATCGTCTAATCTCGACAATAACTATTAATAAAAATAGTAATTACAAAACGATTTAAGTATTAATATCCAAAAATTATTATTAAGATTAAAAATCACGATTTTCCAGAAAATACTATATTTCCAGAATTCTAAAAATTCCAGCTTTAATAAATCCCATCAAAACCGTCTTTAAAACCCGTTTTCACAATTAACGGTTCCATTAATAAAACTTATCGTTCCTAACATTTTATTAAATCACTAAAAATCATAAAAATACATTTTATTAAGAATCCATCAGAATCATAATTTTTCCAGATTTAAACCAAAGACCAGAAATCGAGAATTTAAACGACAAACACGGTTTTAACGATAAACGATGATTTAAAGTGATTAATTAATTCATCCACTTAACAATTCCGAATAATTATGAAAAAATTCAAAAAATTCTTTTTCATCAGAAAGTTTCACCACGTCGAAAATCAGATTAAAATAAAATGTTTAGGTACTAGAACTAAAAATCGGCTTTTAATCGTTTTTGTCCGATAACGGTAATAATTCAATAATCGATATCAAAAATATCAGAAAAATACTAAATTATTAAAAATCATCAAAACCAACATTTTTCCAGAATATAAACGTATATTACATGTTTAGGCCGATTATTACAATTTTACAAATTAATATAACAATTTAATCGTTAATCTCGTAAAAGCGATAAAAATATCGAAACATGCAAATTTTTAACTTTTAAAAATTTTCCAGATTATAAGACATACATATATTGTCAAAAATGAAATATAAAAATATACATGCAATTACACAAATAAAATCATGAAATACCGAGTAACATCGACGTTACCTCTAACCCAAATTTGAGTCGATTATAAATTCGTCGGCTTCGGGATCATTCAAAAATCCTTAACGAAGGGGTCGGAATAACGATTAATTTGATGATGAAAACGAGATGATTATGACTCGATTTGAGACAAGAATTAGCCTTGAGAGGCTGCTGCATGCCATGGCTAAGAGAGAAGAATGAAGGAATTTTTTTGTTGTTTAATTAGCAAAATGAATGAATGGGAAATGGATGGTTTTAAGCATGAATGTTAATAAAATTTTTGATAAAAACTATGCTACACTCCCTTCATAAAGCTGGCCAAAAGAGAGGAAGGGGATTATGAAAAGTTTGTTCAATAATTTGTCAAATAAATGGGTAATAAAAGCATTATCTTTATGTTTTAACATAATAAAACGAAACGTATAAAGAAAAACGTAGCAAGGGTGTGACAAGGAGGCATGTCGGTCCAACACAAGAGAAAAAGGTCCCAAATAATTTGTAAGTTGATAAAAAAAAAGAATCGTAAAATCGTTAAAGGTATTTTAAAGCAATTCGAGTAAACCTCGCGTTAGAAAACAATTATTTATGAAACTTCGTAATAAAATCTTTAATGGCTAAATTTCCGTAAATAAATATAATTATTAGTTGAAAATATTATATAAATATATTTATACAATTGTAGGAAAAGAAATAACTTAAATCCGAGCTTTGAAACGTTAATTCGTAGAGAAGTAGAATTCCTCGCGGAAAAATAATTAGTTTACGAAGAAAATCAATTAAATAGATATAAAAGATTTAAAATCTTCAAAAATAAAGTTAAGTATCATTAGACTCAAAAATGGAAATAAAGCTTGGGAAAAAAAATGATGAAACATAGGGCCAAAATGTGAGACGAAGTCATAACGGTAAGGATAAAAATGCTAGGAAAAATAGCGGGTGTTACAATCCTCCCCACTAAAAGAAAGTTTCGTCCTCGAATCTAAGAATAAGCAGAAAGGACTCAAGATTACCCCACTCGAAAACATGAGGACACCAATTTCGAATAAAAATTTTGCTCTAAAAGAAAATTTTACAACTTCCAAAGTGACACGAAATTGAATGAAAATATTTATTCCAAGAGAAAATGGGGCTAAGCTACCCGAAGTTTAAAATCTCTTAATTAAAGAAATCGTAAAGTAAAGTTTATTTGATAAAATAACGACGTCAAATAACATTTGTAAACAAACTCGAAGGAAACAAGGTAACCAAAACATTTTCGAAATAAAAGTAAAACAATTTGATTGAGAAATTCGATAATATTTCGTTTTATGAAGAAACAAAAATTTAGTTTTGAGAAATCAAATTTTGTAGTTAGTAAAAATAGAACAAGTTGTCAAACATTTTCAATAACTGATTCAAAAGTCCAACAATAAAACAAAAACTAATTTCAAAATGTTAAAATTCGAAAATGTTATCAAAGTAATTATGAAAGTTTTCAAAAATGTTACCAAACTTGAACACACAAAATAATTTCGACAATGTTAAAATGTTTTACATAATAATCCTATAGAAATTGAAATATTTGGAAATATGAAAGTCTTCGTAAAATTTTGATTGCTTAAAAATCAAAAATTGAATTAATTTCGAAATAATTTAAAATAAATTATTAGGGCATTTTTAAACATACCTAAAAATAAATATCAACCAAAGATTAAACAAAAGTGAAGTATAAAGTTCTGAAATTATAATTCAAAAATGTTAAATTTAACGATATCCGAAAAGTTTAAGTTAGTCAAACTTTTTACAAAACAGGCAATTAACTCAAAATGTTAAAATTTTACGCTAGTCAAACTTTTTATAAAAAAATAGGGAGTTCGAAAAATAGTTAACGGGTAAATAGAACAATGATAAATAAATTAAAAATAAGAGCTTTAAAAAACGACAAAGGTTGAAGGGATTGGCAGGAGTTACCCTAACAGAATTCAAGAGAAGCAGAAAGGAAGACGGAGTTGAGAATCAAAAAGAGCTCTCAAGGATTATGGAAGAAATTAATCATCAAGAGATCCCTAGCATGACTTCCACAAACACGGGTTCCTAATTCCCATCAAATAACGCTAAGTCCAATATCAGTACAGGGTGGTCCTACTCAATCTACAACCTCCAAAATTAAGTCTTACATACTTATACAATCTTTCAATTAGTATAGTAAGAATCCACAAATGATTTAGACTAATCTTTTAATTAAGATTCCAACGGTTATCAAAACATACCCTAACTCGTAATCACTAAGGTTCATAAATTTAAAGCTCATAAGGTCTGAACTCGAGGTATACTTCAAATTTCTCGAGTAAGGAAGACTAAATAAAACCCACCAATTAACAAAGTTCGGACACGAAATCCTCAAAAATGATCACCAACATATTTATAATACCACAAGTACAGAAGTTGGGGAAGTACAATAAATCCTCAAACACGCTCAAACCTATAGGTAATGGCGCAAACACTCACATCTTCAAACACATCATTTGATTAATGTTTCTAAGAAGTCCATCAAATTTCTAATCGTAATGGTGCAACCACAAAATATTTAATAACTCAACGAAGCCACAATCTCGTTGGTCTAAGGTTCTGAACTATAAATCCATTAAGATGATTGACATCAAAGTGTTCCTCAAAACAACGCGATAAATCCAACCTCTAATGGCAATATGTTTCTCCTTTTCAAGGTTAACAACAATTTATTCAATTTAGATCCCTCAACTCCAAAGTTCATAGGTTACAACCTTAACCAACGATTAACGATCTAATCCTTAAGAAACACGGGTAATCTATATTAACCAAAATTTCTAACGGTATTAATGAAAACCATCGATGGTACCACAACACTCAGGTTAACAATTTAAACAGTACTCTATGATCCCAAATATTCCCGATGCATCAATCAAATAACATTTAGGTAGGAATCCCAAAATTCTATTATTAGCTACACTTGGTTCGGTTCTAGGTTAAATTAGGTACTAGGTATCCATCAAATACGATATACTCTTACTACCCCAAAATATATTCAATTCTAAGTCCTCCAAATAATCAAGTAACCTATAACCCAAGGTTCAGAGTCTAAAGTACCAACCTAATTCCATTAATTGACAATTTATCATTCAAATCGATCCTCAAAAGCTTACTAAGATAGATAACAAGGTATAACTCACAACCCTCAAGCCATAGGTAACAAGGGTTTACTAAACCTCAAACATCTATATCCTTTCACGGGGTTCACTGAGATGGAAATCGGTCTAGCCAAAGTTCTCAAGAGAAAGATGGTAGGGTAGAAGAATATAACAAGGATTCACCAAGCGGTTGAAGAAGAGAATATAAAAGAGAAGAATTAGAAGAAGTAGAGGAAGGAAGAAAAGAGTCGATGATACTATATTACTAATTTCTTGAACCAGAGGAGAATCTTCGGGCCTCCAGAGTTCACGCGGGATCCAAATGGCTTACTTCATCTTCTTGTAGAGGAACGAGCACGTAAGTCTTCGGTCGCTCCATCTCGATCTACTCGACATCATGGAACAGGAATCTACTCTTGATCATCTGGCCTGTAGCTTAAGTAAACTGAACTGGAGCTAAAAATCACCATCGGCATCTTTCTTGGAGCACCAAGTTGTCCACTCGAGTCAGCAGGCGTTGAAAGTTCTAAGTAGGTCTTGTCCCGATCAGGAGCAGCATCCTATCAATATCTTGTTCATTCGTCTTCTTCCCACAAAAGCAACAAATATTCAATGCTAATCATTGAGTTAAGAAACAGATAATCTTAACAGTTAAGCCCTTATTTGTTTCTACCCATCTCTAATAATATTTTTATTTACTGTTTAAATAATTTACAGGTATTTTTCCTAATTTTAGGTGTAAGCATTGGGAGCAGTGATGCTCTGATACCAACTGTAATCCCCTAGAAATTCTAACGCAATACAGTGGCGGAAACACTGTAGAAGTGGAATTATAACACACTGTAGCTATGTTTTGATTAAATAAAAATGGTAAGTAAATACATAAGCCATAAAATAAAAATGGTTACAAAATAAATAAATAAATAAAATCCATAAAAAGGGTTTTAACAATCCATAATACAGTGATCTGATTAAAACAAGAAGGATCCATACCTGCTCGCTAGCCCACCCAAAGGAAAACACATATACCTGCCATGTTTAAAACATAACAGCCACAATCAGTGGGGAGCAACGTCAACGTTCTCCCAGCCGTATAACAGGATTTTAAAACTGTAATTACTATTATAGTAAATCATCCCTTAACATATTCTAAATATATTCAATGGTTTAATTAAATAAAAGATGTTAAAAGATTTAATTTGAGATTTGCCGTAAAATCCTATTTGTAATTGTATTGTCGTAACCAATAATAATTAGGGAATTATAGCTTTGTAAATTTTGAAAACACCCTGATTTGTATTATTAAAAATTTTAAGACATTTTTAATCATTTTATACACTTGTACGATATTTCAATAACTTCATAAACTCAAATGTTCTTAATTTAATAATTAATATCGTTAAGGCCGAAAGTATTAGTTTTATAAATCTATATCGTTTACTAAAAATGTGGTATTAGTATGAACTAATATTTTCACTATTTTGATATAATGCTATTTTTAGTAAAGTTTCTAAAAATAGAAGTTTCCTAAAATAGAAAGTTTCCTCTTTTAGAATATAAATGTTTACTTCTTTTATCCTCATATTATTTATATTGATTATATCTTTTGAATATCGATAATGGCTTTGTTTTGGAGTTATGGAATAAGGACAAGTGTGAGGTTAGAGTAATATATTCTAGGGTTTACGGTTTTGCCACCAACTATAAGGCTAGTGTATCAGGAATCGGTACATTGGTTGTTGAACCGGGTGACAGGTATCCCGGGAGTTGTGTACATTTTGACCTTAAGCTTAGGCCTCTCAATAAGTCGCCGTCATAAGTTGAACTGGGTGACAGGTAATCCCAGGAGGGGTGTGCATTATCTTAAACTAGGGCCACGCATTTATAAGTCGCCGCTCTATTATGGTTGAGTAGCCTAGTTAGAGACCGAAGTTTAATTTGTTTGAACTAAGTTCTCGAAGCTAGTTTTTAGTATTCTCCTAGTGAAAGTCTAGCCGTCTACACTACTCCTATCCATAACGCCATTTTGAATATTTTTATTATTATCGATATAATTTGGTTGCAGGTTGGCAAATGTTTTATGTTTTCTTCGGAAAACTCATTTTTATTATATTGTTTTGATACGTGAAGTTTTTCACTGAAAGTTTATTTTTATTATAATGTGTTTTCCTGTTTTCCATTTTTACTATTTTTCTATAATAGTAATTACAGTTTTAAAATCCTGTTATACGGCTGGGAGAACGTTGACGTTGCTCCCCACTAATTGTGGCTGTTATGTTTTTAACATGGCAGGTATATGTGTTTTCCTTCGGGTGGGCTAGCGAGCAGTTATGGATCCTGCTTGTTTTAATCAGATCACTGTATTATGGATTGTTAAAACCCTTTTTATGGATTTTATTTATTTATTTATTTATTTTTTAGCCATTTTTATTTTATGGCTTATGTATTGACTTACCATTTTTATTTAATCAAACGTAGCTACAGTGTGTTATAATCCCACTTCTACAGTGTTTCCGTCACTGTATTGCGTTAGAATTTCTAGGAGATTAAAGGTGAACCTTGTCGTGGATGTGATTCAAAGATGGGGTAATGAACCTTAAGAGTAGGGTACTGTATAAGACGGGACAGAAAAAGGGTTTACGGTTGGATTAGGCGTACCCGCTTTGAGCCTCTGCCTTCGCGGGTACGCCTAATCCAACCCTAAACCCCGTTTCCTTAATCAAGGACGGAAAAGGGTTTACGGTTGGATTAGGCGTACCCGCTTCGCGCCTCCGCCTAATCCAACCCTAAACCCTTTTCCTTATTCAAGGTCACTAATCCCGCATGAAACTGAACCCTAAGAGTGTATTGGTGAACCCTGTCGTGGATGTGATTCAAAGATGGGGTACTGAAACTTAAGAGTAGGGTACCGCATAAGACGGGACGGAAAAGGGTTTACTGTTGGATTAGGCGTACCCGCTTCGCGGCTCTGCCTTCGCGGGTACGCCTAATCCAACCCTAAACCCTTTTCCTTATTCAAGGTCACTAATCCCGCAAGAAACTGAACCCTAAGAGGGTATTAGTTAACCCTGTCGTGGATGTGATTCTAAGATGGGGTACTGAACCTTAAGAGTTGGGTACTGCATAAGAAGGGACGAAATAGGATTTAGGGTTGGATTAGGCGTACCCGCTTCGCGGCTCCGCCTAATCCAACCCTAAACCCTTTTCCTTATTCAAGGTCACTAATCCCGCAAGAAACTGAACCCTAAGAGGGTATTGGTTATCCCTATCGTGGATGTGATTCAAAGATGGGGTACTGAACCTTAAGAGTAGGGTACTGCATAAGACGGGACGAAATAGGGTTTAGGGTTGGATTAGGCGTACCCGCTTCGCGGCTCCGCCTAATCCAACCCTAAACCCCTTTCCTTATTCAAGGTCACTAATTATGCAAGAAACTGAACCCTAAGAGGGTATTGGTGAACCCTTACGTGGATGTGATTCAATGATGGGGTACTGAACCTTAACAGTAGGGTAATGCATAAGACGGGACGGAAAAGGGTTTAGGGTTGGATTAGGCGTACCTGCTTCGCGGCTCTGCCTTCGCGGGTACGCCTAATCCAACCCTAAACCCTTTTCCTTATTCAAGGTCACTAATCCCGCAAGAAACTGAACCCTAAGAGGGTATTGGTGAACCCTGTCGTGGATGTGATTCAAAGATGGGGAACTGAACCTTAAGAGTAGGGTACTGCATACGACGGGACAGAAAAGGGATTAGGGTTGGATTAGGCGAACCCGCTTCGCGGCTCCGCCTAATCCAACCCTAAATCCTTTTCCTTATTCAAGGACGGAAAAGGGTTTAGGGTTGGATTAGGCGGAGCCGCGTAGCGGGCACGCCTAATCCAACCCTAAACCCTTTTCCTTAGTCAAGGTCACTAATCCCGAAAGAAACTGAACCCTAAAAGGGTATTGGTGAACCCTTACGTGGATGTGATTCAAAGATGGGGTAATGAACCTTAACAGTAGGGTAATGCATAAGACGGGACGGAAAAGGGTTTAGGGTTGGATTAGGCGTACTTGCTTCGCGGCTCTGCCTTCGCGGGTACGCCTAATCCAACCCTAAACCCTTTTTCTTATTCAAGGTAACTAATCCCGCAAGAAACTGAACCCAAGGATGGTATTGGTGAACCTTGTTGTGGATGTGATTCAAAGATGGGGTAATGAACTTTAAGAGTAGGGTACCGCATAAGACGGGACGGAAAAGGGTTTAGAGTTGGATTAGGCGTACCCACTTCGCGGCTCCGCCTAACCCATGCCTAAACTCTTTTCCTTATTCAAGGACGGAAAAGGGTTTAGGGTTGGATTAGACGTACCCGCTTCGCGGCTCCGCCAAATCCAACCCTAAACCATTTTCCTTATTCAAGTTCACTAATCCCGCAAGAAACTGAACCCTAAGAGGGTATTGGTTAACTGTCGTGGATGTGATTAAAAGATGGGGTATTGAAACTTAAGAGTAGGGTACCGAATAAGACGGGATGGAAATGGGTTTGGGGTTGGATTAGGAGTACCTGCTTCGAGGCTCCGCCTATTCCAAGCCCAAAGTCTTTTCCTTATTCTAGGACGGAAAAGGGTTTGGGGTTGGATTAGGAGTACCCGCTTCGTGGCTCCGCCTAATCCAAGCCTAAAGTCTTTTCCTTATTCTAGGACAGAAAAGGGTTATGGTTGGATTAGGCGTACCCGCTTCGCGGCTCCGCCTAATCCAACCCTAAACCCTTTTCCTTATTCAAGGTCACTAATCCCGCAAGAAACTGAACCCTAAGAGGGTATTGGTGAACCCTGTCGTGGATGTGATTCAAAGATGGGGAACTGAACCTTAAGAGTAGGGTACTGCATACGACGGGACAGAAAAGGGATTAGGGTTGGATTAGGCGAACCCGCTTCGCGGCTCCGCCTAATCCAACCCTAAATCCTTTTCCTTATTCAAGGACGGAAAAGGGTTTAGGGTTGGATTAGGCGGAGCCGCGTAGCGGGCACGCCTAATCCAACCCTAAACCCTTTTCCTTAGTCAAGGTCACTAATCCCGAAAGAAACTGAACCCTAAAAGGGTATTGGTGAACCCTTACGTGGATGTGATTCAAAGATGGGGTAATGAACCTTAACAGTAGGGTAATGCATAAGACGGGACGAAAAAGGGTTTAGGGTTGGATTAGGCGTACTTGCTTCGCGGCTCTGCCTTCGCGGGTACGCCTAATCCAACCCTAAACCCTTTTTCTTATTCAAGGTAACTAATCCCGCAAGAAACTGAACCCAAGGATGGTATTGGTGAACCTTGTTGTGGATGTGATTCAAAGATGGGGTAATGAACTTTAAGAGTAGGGTACCGCATAAGACGGGACGGAAAAGGGTTTAGAGTTGGATTAGGCGTACCCACTTCGCGGCTCCGCCTAACCCATGCCTAAACTCTTTTCCTTATTCAAGGACGGAAAAGGGTTTAGGGTTGGATTAGACGTACCCGCTTCGCGGCTCCGCCAAATCCAACCCTAAACCATTTTCCTTATTCAAGTTCACTAATCCCGCAAGAAACTGAACCCTAAGAGGGTATTGGTTAACTGTCGTGGATGTGATTAAAAGATGGGGTATTGAAACTTAAGAGTAGGGTACCGAATAAGACGGGATGGAAATGGGTTTGGGGTTGGATTAGGAGTACCTGCTTCGAGGCTCCGCCTATTCCAAGCCCAAAGTCTTTTCCTTATTCTAGGACGGAAAAGGGTTTGGGGTTGGATTAGGAGTACCCGCTTCGTGGCTCCGCCTAATCCAAGCCTAAAGTCTTTTCCTTATTCTAGGACAGAAAAGGGTTATGGTTGGATTAGGCGTACCCGCTTCGCGGCTCCGCCTAATCCAACCCTAAACCCTTTTCCTTATTCAAGGTCACTAATCCCGCAAGAAACTGAACCCTAAGAGGGTATTGGTGAACCCTGTCGTGGATGTGATTCAAAGATGGGGAACTGAACCTTAAGAGTAGGGTACTGCATACGACGGGACAGAAAAGGGATTAGGGTTGGATTAGGCGAACCCGTTTCGCGGCTCCGCCTAATCCAACCCTAAATCCTTTTCCTTATTCAAGGACGGAAAAGGGTTTAGGGTTGGATTAGGCGGAGCCGCGTAGCGGGCACGCCTAATCCAACCCTAAACCCTTTTCCTTAGTCAAGGTCACTAATCCCGAAAGAAACTGAACCCTAAAAGGGTATTGGTGAACCCTTACGTGGATGTGATTCAAAGATGGGGTAATGAACCTTAACAGTAGGGTAATGCATAAGACGGGACGGAAAAGGGTTTAGGGTTGGATTAGGCGTACTTGCTTCGCGGCTCTGCCTTCGCGGGTACGCCTAATCCAACCCTAAACCCTTTTTCTTATTCAAGGTAACTAATCCCGCAAGAAACTGAACCCAAGGATGGTATTGGTGAACCTTGTTGTGGATGTGATTCAAAGATGGGGTAATGAACTTTAAGAGTAGGGTACCGCATAAGACGGGACGGAAAAGGGTTTAGAGTTGGATTAGGCGTACCCACTTCGCGGCTCCGCCTAACCCATGCCTAAACTCTTTTCCTTATTCAAGGACGGAAAAGGGTTTAGGGTTGGATTAGACGTACCCGCTTCGCGGCTCCGCCAAATCCAACCCTAAACCATTTTCCTTATTCAAGTTCACTAATCCCGCAAGAAACTGAACCCTAAGAGGGTATTGGTTAACTGTCGTGGATGTGATTAAAAGATGGGGTATTGAAACTTAAGAGTAGGGTACCGAATAAGACGGGATGGAAATGGGTTTGGGGTTGGATTAGGAGTACCTGCTTCGAGGCTCCGCCTATTCCAAGCCCAAAGTCTTTTCCTTATTCTAGGACGGAAAAGGGTTTGGGGTTGGATTAGGAGTACCCGCTTCGTGGCTCCGCCTAATCCAAGCCTAAAGTCTTTTCCTTATTCTAGGACAGAAAAGGGTTATGGTTGGATTAGGCGTACCCGCTTCGCGGCTCCGCCTAATCCAACCCTAAACCCTTTTCCTTATTCAAGGTCACTAATCCCGCAAGAAACTGAACCCTAAGAGGGTATTAGTTAACCCTGTCGTGGATATGATTAAAAGATGGGGTACTGAACCTTATGAGTAGGGTAGTGCACAAGACGGAACGGAAAGGGGTTTAGGGTTGGATTAGGCGAAGCCGCGTAGCGGGCACGCCTAATCCAACCCTAAACCCTTTTCCTTATTCAAGGTCACTAATCCCGCAAGAAACTGAACCCCAAGAGGGTATTGGTAAACCCTTACGTGGATGTGTTTCGAAGATGGGGTAGTAAACCTTAAGAGTAGGGTACTGCATAAGACGGGACGGAAAAGGGTTTAGGGTTGGAATAGGCATACCCGCTTCGCGGCTCTGCCTTCGCGGGTACGCCTAATCCAACCCTAAACCCGTTTCCTTATTCAAGGTCACTAATCCCGCAAGAAACTGAACCCTAAGAGGATATTGGTGAACCCTTACGTGGATGTGATTCAAAGATGGGGTACTAAACCTTAAGAGTAGGGTACTGCATAAGACGGGACGGAAAATGGTTTAGGGTTGGAGTAGGCGTACCCGCTTAGCGGGCACGCCTAATCCAACCCTAAACCCTTTTCCTTATTCAAGGTCACTAATCCCGCAAGAAACTGAACCCTAAGAGGGTATTGGTGAACCCTTACGTGGATGTGATTCAAAGATGGGGTACTGAACCTTAAGAGTAGGGTAATACATAAGACGGGACGGAAAAGGGTTTAGGGTTGGATTAGGCGTACCCGCTTCGCGGTTCTACCTTCGCGGGTATGCCTAATCCAACCCTAAACCATTTTTCTTATTCAAGGTAACTAAACCCGCAAGAAACTGAACCCAAAGTGGGTATTGGTGAACCTTGTCGTGGATGTGATTCAAAGATGGGGTAATGAAGCTTAAGAGTAGGGTACTGCATAAGATGTGACGAAAAAGGGTTTACGGTTGGATTAGGCGTACCCGCTTCACTGCTCCACCTAATCCAACCCTAAACCCTTTTCCTTATTCAAGGTCACTAATCCCGCAAGAAACTGAACCCTAAGAGGGTATTAGTTATCCCTGTCGTGGATGTGATTCTAAGATGGGGTACTGAACCTTAAGAGTAGGGTACTGCATAAGACGGGATGAAATAGGGTTTAGGGTTGGATTAGGCGTACCCGCTTCGCGGCTCCGCCTAATCCAACCCTAAACCCTTTTCCTTATTCAAGGTCACTAATCCAGCAAGAAACTGAACCCTAAGAGGGTATTGGTGAACCCTGACGTGGATGTGATTAAAAGATGGGGTACTGAAACTTAAGAGTAGGGTACTGCATAAGACGGGACGGAAAAGGGTTTAGGGTTGGATTAGGCGTACTCGCTTTGCGGCTCTGCCTTCGCGGGTCCGTCTAATCCAACCCTAAACCCTTTTCCTTATTCAAGGTCACTAATCTCGCAAGAAACTGAACCCTAAGAGGGTATTAGTTAACCCTGTCGTGGATGTGATTCTAAGATGGGGTACTGAACCTTAAGAGTTGGGTACTGCATAAGAAGGGACGAAATAGGGTTTAGGGTTGGATTAGGCGTACCCGCTTCGCGGCTCCGCCTAATCCAACCCTAAACCCTTTTCCTTATTCAAGGTCACTAATCCCGCAAGAAACTGAACCCTAAGAGGGTATTAGTTATCCCTGTCGTGGATGTGATTCTAAGATGGGGTACTGAACCTTAAGAGTAGGGTACTGCATAAGACGGGACGAAATAGGGTTAAGGGTTGGATTAGGCGCACCCGCTTCGCGGCTCCGGCTAATCCAACCCTAAACCCCTTTCCTTATTCAAGGTAACTAATCCCGCAAGAAACAGAGCCCAAAGAGGGTATTGGTGAAACTTGTCGTGGATGTGATTCAAAGATGGGGTAATGAATCTTAAGAGTAGGGTACTGCATTAGACGGGACGGAAAAGGGTTTACGGTTGGATTAGGCGTACCCGCTTCGAGGCTCTGCCTTCGCGGGTACGCCTAATCCAACCCTAAACTCTTTTCCTTAATCAAGGACGGAAAAGGGCTTAGGGTTGGATTAGGCGTACCCGCTTCGCGCCTCCGCCTAATCCAACCCTAAACCCTTTTCCTTATTCAAGGTCACTAATCCCGCAAGAAACTGAACCCTAAGAGGGTATTGGTGAACCCTGTCGTGGATGTGATTCAAAGATGGGGTACTGAAACTTAAGAGTAGGGTACTGCATAAGACGGGACGGAAAAGGGTTTACGGTTGGATTAGGCGTACCCGCTTCGCGGCTCTGCCTTCGCGGGTACGCCTAATCCAACCCTAAACCCTTTTCCTTATTCATGGTCACTAATCCCGCAAGAATCTGAACCCTAAGAGGGTATTGGTGAAACCTATCGTGGATGTGATTCAAAGATGGGGTACTGAAACTTAAGAGTAGGGTACCGCATAAGACGGGACGGAAAAGGGTTTAGGGTTGGATTAGGCGTACCTGCTTCGGGGCTCTGCCTTCGCGGGTATGCCTAATCCAACCCTAAACCCTTTTTCTTATTCAAGGTAACTAATCCCGCAAGAAACATAACCCAAAGAGGGTATTGGTGAACCTTGTCGTGGATATGATTAAAAGATGGGGTAATGAACCTTAAGAGTAGGGTACTGCATATGACGGGACGGAAAAGGGTTTACGGTTGGATTAGGCGTACCCGCTTCGCGGCTCTGCCTTCGCGGGTACGCCTAATCCAACCCTAAACTCTTTTCCTTAATCAAGGACGGAAAAGGGCTTAGGGTTAGATTAGGCGTACCCGCTTCGGGCCTCCGCCTAATCCAACCCTAAACCCTTTTCCTTATTCAAGGTCACTAATCCCGCAAGAAACTGAACCCTAAGAGGGTATTAGTTAACCCTGTCGTGGATTTGATTCAAAGATGGGGTACTGAACCTTAAGAGTAGGGTACTGCATAAGACGGAACGGAAAGGGGTTTAGGGTTGGATTAGGCAGAGCCCCGTAGCGGGCACGCCTAATCCAACCCTAAACCCTTTTCCTTATTCAAGTTCACTAATCCCGCAAGAAACTGAACCCTAAGAGGGTATTGGTGAACCCTGTCGTGGATGTGATTCAAAGATGGGGTACTGAACCTTAAGAGTAGGGTACTGCATAAGACGGGACTAAAATGGGTTTAGGGTTGGATTAGGCGTACCCGCTTCACGGCTCCGCCTAATCCAACCCTAAACCCTTTTCCTTATTCAAGGTCACTAATCCCGCAAGAAACTGAACCCTAAGAGGGTATTAGTTATCCCTGTCGTGGATGTGATTCTAAGATGGGGTACTGAACCTTAAGAGTAGGGTACTGCATAAGACGGGATGAAATAGGGTTTAGGGTTGGATTAGGCGTACCCGCTTCGCGGCTCCGCCTAATCCAACCCTAAACCCTTTTCCTTATTCAAGGTCACTAATCCTGCAAGAAACTGAACCCTAAGAGGGTATTGGTGAACCCTGACGTGGATGTGATTAAAAGATGGGGTACTGAAACTTAAGAGTAGGGTACTGCATAAGACGGGACGGAAAAGGGTTTAGGGTTGGATTAGGCGTACCCGCTTTGCGGCTCTGCCTTCGCGGGTCCGCCTAATCCAACCCTAAACCCTTTTCCTTATTCAAGGTCACTAATCTCGCAAGAAACTGAACCCTAAGAGGGTATTAGTTAACCCTGTCGTGGATGTGATTCTAAGATGGGGTACTGAACCTTAAGAGTTGGGTACTGCATAAGAAGGGACGAAATAGGGTTTAGGGTTGGATTAGGCGTACCCGCTCCGCCTAATCCAACTCTAAACCCTTTTCCTTATTCAAGGTAACTAATCCCGCAAGAAACAGAGCCCAAAGAGGGTATTGGTGAAACTTGTCGGGGATGTGATTCAAAGATGGGGTAATGAATCTTAAGAGTAGGGTACTGCATTAGACGGGACGGAAAAGGGTTTACGGTTGGATTAGGCGTACCCGCTTCGAGGCTCTGCCTTCGCGGGTACGCGTAATCCAACCCTAAACTCTTTTCCTTAATCAAGGACGGAAAAGGGCTTAGGGTTGGATTAGGCGTACCCGCTTCGCGCCTCCGCCTAATCCAACCCTAAACCCTTTTCCTTATTCAAGGTCACTAATCCCGCAAGAAACTGAACCCTAAGAGGGTTTGGTGAACCCTGTCGTGGATGTGATTCAAAGATGGGGTACTGAAACTTAAGAGTAGGGTACTGCATAAGACGGGACGGAAAAGGGTTTACGGTTGGATTAGGCGTACCCGCTTCGCGGCTCTGCCTTCGCGGGTACGCCTAATCCAACCCTAAACCCTTTTCCTTATTCATGGTCACTAATCCCGCAAGAAACTGAACCCTAAGAGGGTATTGGTGAACCCTGTCGTGGATGTGATTCAAAGATGGGGTACTGAAACTTAAGAGTAGGGTACCGCATAAGACGGGACGGAAAAGGGTTTAGGGTTGGATTAGGCGTACCTGCTTCGCGGCTCTGCCTTCGCGGGTATGCCTAATCCAACCCTAAACCCTTTTTCTTATTCAAGGTAACTAATCCCGCAAGAAACATAACCCAAAGAGGGTATTGGTGAACCTTGTCGTGGATGTGATTAAAAGATGGGGTAATGAACCTTAAGAGTAGGGTACTGCATAAGACGGGACGGAAAAGGGTTTACGGTTGGATTAGGCGTACCCGCTTCGCGGCTCTGCCTTCGCGGGTACGCCTAATCCAACCCTAAACTCTTTTCCTTAATCAAGGACGGAAAAGGGCTTAGGGTTGGATTAGGCGTACCCGCTTCGGGCCTCCGCCTAATCCAACCCTAAACCCTTTTCCTTATTCAAGGTCACTAATCCCGCAAGAAACTGAACCCTAAGAGGGTATTAGTTAACCCTGTCGTGGATTTGATTCAAAGATGGGGTACTGAACCTTAAGAGTAGGGTACTGCATAAGACGGAACGGAATGGGGTTTAGGGTTGGATTAGGCAGAGCCCCGTAGCGGGCACGCCTAATCCAACCCTAAACCCTTTTCCTTATTCAAGTTCACTAATCCCGCAAGAAACTGAACCCTAAGAGGGTATTGGTGAACCCTGTCGTGGATGTGATTCAAAGATGGGGTACTGAACCTTAAGAGTAGGGTACTGCATAAGACGGGACTAAAATGGGTTTGGGGTTGGATTAGGCATACCCGCTTCACGGCTCCGCCTAATCCAACCCTAAACCCTTTTCCTTATTCAAGGTCACTAATCCCGCAAGAAACTGAACCCTAAGAGGGTATTAGTTATCCCTGTCGTGGATGTGATTCTAAGATGGGGTACTGAACCTTAAGAGTAGGGTACTGCATAAGACGGGATGAAATAGGGTTTAGGGTTGGATTAGGCGTACCCGCTTCGCGGCTCCGCCTAATCCAACCCTAAACCCTTTTCCTTATTCAAGGTCACTAATCCCGCAAGAAACTGAACCCTAAGAGGGTATTGGTGAACCCTGTCGTGGATGTGATTAAAAGATGGGGTACTGAAACTTAAGAGTAGGGTACTGCATAAGACGGGACGGAAAAGGGTTTAGGGTTGGATTAGGCGTACCCGCTTCGCGGCTCTGCCTTCGCGGGTACGCCTAATCCAACCCTAAACCCTTTTCCTTATTCATGGTCACTAATCCCGCAAGAAACTGAACCCTAAGAGGGTATTGGTGAACCCTGTCGTGGATGTGATTCAAAGATGGGGTACTGAAACTTAAGAGTAGGGTACCGCATAAGACGGGACGGAAAAGGGTTTAGGGTTGAATTAGGCGTACCCACTTCGCGGCTCCGCCTAATCCAAGCCTAAACTCTTTTCCTTATTCAAGGACGGAAAAGGGTTTAGGGTTGGATTGGACGTACCCGCTTCGCGGCTCCGCCTAATCCAACCCTAAACCTTTTCCCTTATTCAAGTTCACTAATCCCGCAAAAAACTGAACCCTAAGAGGGTATTGGTTAACCCTGTCGTGGATTTGATTCAAAGATGGGGTACTGAACTTTAAGAGTAGGGTACTGCATAAGACGGAACGGAAAGGGGTTTAGGGTTGGATTAGGCAGAGCCCCGTAGCGGGCACGCCTAATCCAACCCTAAACCCTTTACCTTATTCAAGTTTACTAATCCCGCAAGAAACTGAACCCTAAGAGGGTATTGGTGAACCCTGTCGTGGATGTGATTCAAAGATGGGGTACTGAACCTTAAGAGTAGGGTACTGCATAAGACGGGACTAAAATGGGTTTAGGGTTGGATTAGGCGTACCCGCTTCACGGCTCCGCCTAATCCAACCCTAAACCCTTTTCCTTATTCAAGGTCACTAATCCCGCAAGAAACTGAACCCTAAGAGGGTATTAGTTATCCCTGTCGTGGATGTGATTCTAAGATGGGGTACTGAACCTTAAGAGTAGGGTACTGCATAAGACGGGATGAAATAGGGTTTAGGGTTGGATTAGGCGTACCCGCTTCGCGGCTCCGCCTAATCCTACCCTAAACCCTTTTCCTTATTCAAGGTCACTAATCCCGCAAGAAACTGAACCCTAAGAGGGTATTGGTGAACCCTGTCGTGGATGTGATTAAAAGATGGGGTACTGAAACTTAAGAGTAGGGTACTGCATAAGACGGGACGGAAAAGGGTTTAGGGTTGGATTAGGCGTACCCGCTTCGCAGCTCTGCCTTCGCGGGTACGCCCAATCCAACCCTAAACCCTTTTCCTTATTCATGGTCACTAATCCCGCAAGAAACTGAACCCTAAGAGGGTATTGGTGAACCCTGTCGTGGATGTGATTCAAAGATGGGATACTGAAACTTAAGAGTAGGGTACCGCATAAGACGGGACGGAAAAGGGTTTAGGGTTGAATTAGGCGTACCCACTTCGCGGCTCCGCCTAATCCAAGCCTAAACTCTTTTCCTTATTCAAGGACGGAAAAGGGTTTAGGGTTGGATTGGACGTACCCGCTTCGCGGCTCCGCCTAATCCAACCCTAAACCCTTTCCCTTATTCAAGTTCACTAATCCCGCAAGAAACTGAACCCTAAGAGGGTATTGGTGAACCCTGTCGTGGATGTGATTCAAAGATGGGGTACTGAACCTTAAGAGTAGGGTACTGCATAAGACGGGACGAAAAAGGGTTTAGGGTTGGATTAGGCGTACCCGCTTCGCGGCTCCGCCTAATCCAACCCTAATCCCTTTTCCTTATTCAAGGTCACTAATCCCGCAAGAAACTGAACCCTAAGAGGGTATTAGTTAACCCTGTCGTGGATGTGATTCTAAGATGGGGTACTGAACCTTAAGAGTAGGGTACTGCATAAGACCGGACGAAATAGGGTTTAGGGTTGGATTAGGCGTACCCGCTTCGCGGCTCCGCCAAATCCAACCCTAAACCCTTTTCCTTATTCAAGGTCACTAATCCCGCAAGAAACTGAACCCTAAGAGGGTATTAGTTAACCCTGTCGTGGATGTGATTCAAAGATGGGGTACTGAACCTTAAGAGTAGGGTACTGCATAAGACGGAACGGAAAGGGGTTTAGGGTTCGATTAGGCAGAGCCCCGTAGCGGGCACGCCTAATCCAACCCTAAAACCTTTTTCTTATTCAAGGTAACTAATCCCGCAAGAAACATAACCCAAAGAGGGTATTGGTGAACCTTGTCGTGGATGTGATTAAAAGATGGGGTAATGAACCTTAAGAGTAGGGTACTGCATAAGACGGGACGGAAAAGGGTTTACGGTTGGATTAGGCGTACCCGCTTCGCGGCTCTGCCTTCGCGGGTACGCCTAATCCAACCCTAAACTCTTTTCCTTAATCAAGGACGGAAAAGGGCTTAGGGTTGGATTAGGCGTACCCGCTTCGCGCCTCCGCCTAATCCAACCCTAAACCCTTTTCCTTATTCAAGGTCACTAATCCCGCAAGAAACTGAACCCTAAGAGAGTATTGGTGAACCCTGTCGTGGATGTGATTCAAAGATGGGGTACTGAAACTTAAGAGTAGGGTACTGCATAAGACGGGACGGAAAAGGGTTTAGGGTTGGATTAGGCGTACCCGCTTCACGGCTCTGCCTTCGCGGGTACGCCTAATCCAACCCTAAACTCTTTTCCTTATTCAAGGACGGAAAAGGGGTTAGGGTCGGATTGGACGTACTCGCTTCGCGGCTCCGCCTAATCCAACCCTAAACCCTTTTCCTTATTCAAGTTCACTAATCCCGCAGGAAACTGAACCCTAAGAGGGTATTGCTTATCCCTGTCGTGGATGTAATTAAAAGATGGGGTATTGAAACTTAAGAGTAGGGTACCGCATAAGACGGGCCGGAAAAGGGTTTACGGTTGGATTAGTCGTACCCGCTTCGCGGCTCCGCCTTCGCGGGTACGCCTAATCCAACCCTAAACTCTTTTCCTTAATCAAGGACGGAAAAGGGCTTAGGATTGGATTAGGCGTACCCGCTTCGCGCCTCCGCCTAATCCAACCCTAAACCCTTTTCCTTATTCAAGTTCACTAATCCCGCAAGAAACTGAACCCTAAGAGGGTATTGGTGAATCCTGTCGTGGAAGTGATTCAAAGATGGGGTACTGAAACTTAAGAGTAGGGTACCGCATAAGACGGGCCGGAAAAGGGTTTACGGTTGGATTAGTCGTACCCGCTTCGCGGCTCCGCCTTCGCGGGTACGCCTAATCCAACCCTAAACTCTTTTCCTTAATCAAGGACGGAAAAGGGCTTAGGGTTGGAATAGGCGTACCCGCTTCGCGCCTCCGCCTAATCCAACCCTAAACCCTTTTCCTTATTCAAGGTCACTAATCCCGCAAGAAACTGAACCCTAAGAGGGTATTGGTGAACCCTGTCGTGGATGTGATTCAAAGATGGGGTACTGAAACTTAAGAGTAGGGTACTGCATAAGACGGGACGGAAAAGGGTTTACGGTTGGATTAGGCGTACCCGCTTTGCGGCTCTGCCTTCGCGGGTACGCCTAATCCAACCCTGAACCCTTTTCCTTATTCATGGTCACTAATCCCGCAAGAAACTGAACCCTAAGAGGGTATTGGTGAACCCTGTCGTGGATGTGATTCAAAGATGGGGTACTGAAACTTAAGAGTAGGGTACCGCATAAGACGGGACGGAAAAGGGTTTAGGGTTGGATTAGGCGTACCCACTTCGCGGCTCCGCCTAATCCTAGCCTAAACTCTTTTCCTTATTCAAGGACGGAAAAAGGGTTTAGGGTTGTATTAGACGTACCCGCTTCGCGGCTCCGTCTAATCCAACCCTAAACCTTTTTCCTTATTCATGTTCACTAATCCCGCAAGAAACTGAACCCTAAGAGGGTATTGGTTAACCCTGTCGTGGATATAATTAAAAGATGGGGTATTGAAACTTAAGAGTAGGGTACCACATAAGACGGGCCGGAAAAGGGTATGGGGTTGGATTAGGAGTACCCGCTTCGCGCCTCCGCCTAATCCAAGCCTAAAGTCTTTACCTTATTCTAGGACTGAAATGGGTTTACGGTTGGATTAGTCGTACCCGCTTCGCGGCTCCGCCTTCGCGGGTACGCCTAATCCAACCCTAAACTCTTTTCCTTAATCAAGGACGGAAAAGGGCTTAGGATTGGATTAGGTGTACCCGCTTCGCGCCTCCGCCTAATCCAACCCTAAACCCTTTTCCTTATTAAAGGTCACTAATCCCGCTAGAAACTAAACCCTAAGAGGGTATTGGTGAGCCCTGTCGTGGATGTGATTCAAAGATGGGGTACTGAAACTTAAGAGTAGGGTACCGCATAAGACGGGCCGGAAAAGGGTTTACGGTTGGATTAGTCGTACCCGCTTCGCGGCTCCGCCTTCGCGGGTACGCCTAATCCAACCCTAAACTCTTTTCCTTATTCAAGGACGGAAAAGGGTTTAGGGTTGGATTGGACGTACCCGCTTCGCGGCTCCGCCTAATCCAACCCTAAACCCTTTTCCTTATTCAAGTTCACTAATCCCGCAAGAAACTGAACCCTAAGAGGGTATTGGTTAACCCTGTCGTGGATGTAATTAAAAGATGGGGTATTGAAACTTAAGAGTTGGGTACCGCATAAGACGGGCCGGAAAAGGGTTTGGGGTTGGATTAGGAGTACCCGCTTCGCGGCTCCGCCTAATCCAAGCCTAAAGTCTTTACCTTATTCTAGGACTGAAAAGGGTTTAGGGTTTGATTAGGCGTACCCGCTTCGCGGCTCCGCCTAATCCAACCCTAAACCCTTTTCCTTATTCAAGGTCACTAATCCCGCAAGAAACTGAACCCTAAGAGGGTATTTGTTATCCCTGTCGTGGATGTGATTCTAAGATGGGGTACTGAACCTTAAGAGTAGGGTACTGCATAAGACGGGACGAAATAGGGTTTAGGGTTGGATTAGGCGCACCCGCTTCGCGGCTCCGCCTAATCCAACCCTAAACCCTTTTTCTTATTCAAGGTAACTAATCCCTCAAGAAACAGAACCCAAAGAGGGTATTAGTGAAACTTGTCGTGGATGTGATTTAAAGATGGGGTAATGAATCTTAAGAGTAGGGTATTGCATTAGACGGGACGGAAAAGTGTTTACGGTTGGATTAGGCGTACCCGCTTCAAGGCTCTGCCTTCGCGGGTACGCCTAATCCAACCCTAAACTCTTTTCCTTAATCAAGGACGGAAAAGGGCTTAGGGTTGGATTAGGCGTACCCGCTTCGCGCCTCCGCCTAATCCAACCCTAAACCCTTTTCCTTATTCATGTTCACTAATCCCGCAAGAAACTGAACCCTAAGAGGGTATTGGTTAACCCTGTCGTGGATATAATTAAAAGATGGGGTATTGAAACTTAAGAGTAGGGTACCGCATAAGACGGGCCGGAAAAGGGTTTGGGGTTGGATTAGGAGTACCCGCTTCGCGGCTCCGCCTAATCCAAGGCTAAAGTCTTTACCTTATTCTAGGACTGAAAAGGGTTTAGGGTTGGATTAGGCGTAACCGCTTCGCGGTTCCGCCTATTCCAACCCTAAAGACTTTACCTTATTCAAGTTCACTAATCCCGCAAGAAACTGAACCCTAAGAGGGTATTGGTGAACCCTGTCGTGAATGTGATTCAAAGATGGGGTACTGAACCTTAAGAGTAGGGTACTGCATAAGACGGGACGGAAAAGGGTTTACGGTTGGATTAGGCGTACCCGCTTCGCGGCTCTGCCTTCGCGGGTACGCCTAATCCAACCCTAAACTCTTTTCCTTAATCAAGGACGGAAAAGGGCTTAGGGTTGGATTAGGCGTACCCTCTTCGCGCCTCCGCCTAATCCAACCCTAAACCCTTTTCCTTATTCAAGGTCACTAATCCCGCAAGAAACTGAACCCTAAGAGAGTATTGGTGAACCCTGTCGTGGATGTGATTCAAAGATGGGGTACTGAAACTTAAGAGTAGGGTACTGCATAAGACGGGACGGAAAAGGGTTTAGGGTTGGATTAGGCGTACCCGCTTCACGGCTCTGCCTTCGCGGGTACGCCTAATCCAACCCTAAACTCTTTTCCTTATTCAAGGACGGAAAAGGGGTTAGGGTTGGATTGGACGTACTCGCTTCGCGGCTCCGCCTAATCCAACCCTAAACCCTTTTCCTTATTCAAGTTCACTAATCCCGCAGGAAACTGAACCCTAAGAGGGTATTGCTTATCCCTGTCGTGGATGTAATTAAAAGATGGGGTATTGAAACTTAAGAGTAGGGTACCGCATAAGACGGGCCGGAAAAGGGTTTACGGTTGGATTAGTCGTACCCGCTTCGCGGCTCCGCCTTCGCGGGTACGCCTAATCCAACCCTAAACTCTTTTCCTTAATCAAGGACGGAAAAGGGCTTAGGATTGGATTAGGCGTACCCGCTTCGCGCCTCCGCCTAATCCAACCCTAAACCCTTTTCCTTATTCAAGTTCACTAATCCCGCAAGAAACTGAACCCTAAGAGGGTATTGGTGAACCCTGTCGTGGAAGTGATTCAAAGATGGGGTACTGAAACTTAAGAGTAGGGTACCGCATAAGACGGGCCGGAAAAGGGTTTACGGTTGGATTAGTCGTACCCGCTTCGCGGCTCCGCCTTCGCGGGTACGCCTAATCCAACCCTAAACTCTTTTCCTTAATCAAGGACGGAAAAGGGCTTAGGGTTGGAATAGGCGTACCCGCTTCGCGCCTCCGCCTAATCCAACCCTAAACCCTTTTCCTTATTCAAGGTCACTAATCCCGCAAGAAACTGAACCCTAAGAGGGTATTGGTGAACCCTGTCGTGGATGTGATTCAAAGATGGGGTACTGAAACTTAAGAGTAGGGTACTGCATAAGACGGGACGGAAAAGGGTTTACGGTTGGATTAGGCGTACCCGCTTTGCGGCTCTGCCTTCGCGGGTACGCCTAATCCAACCCTAAACCCTTTTCCTTATTCATGGTCACTAATCCCGCAAGAAACTGAACCCTAAGAGGGTATTGGTGAACCCTGTCGTGGATGTGATTCAAAGATGGGGTACTGAAACTTAAGAGTAGGGTACCGCATAAGACGGGACGGAAAAGGGTTTAGGGTTGGATTAGGCGTACCCACTTCGCGGCTCCGCCTAATCCTAGCCTAAACTCTTTTCCTTATTCAAGGACGGAAAAGGGTTTAGGGTTGGATTAGACGTACCCGCTTCGCGGCTCCGCCTAATCCAACCCTAAACCTTTTTCCTTATTCATGTTCACTAATCCCGCAAGAAACTGAACCCTAAGAGGGTATTGGTTAACCCTGTCGTGGATATAATTAAAAGATGGGGTATTGAAACTTAAGAGTAGGGTACCACATATGACGGGCCGGAAAAGGGTTTGGGGTTGGATTAGGAGTACCCGCTTCGCGGCTCCGCCTAATCCAAGCCTAAAGTCTTTACCTTATTCTAGGACTGAAAAGGGTTTAGGGTTGGATTAGGCGTAACCGCTTCGCGGTTCCGCCTATTCCAACCCTAAAGACTTTACCTTATTCAAGTTCACTAATCCCGCAAGAAACTGAACCCTAAGAGGGTATTGGTGAACCCTGTCGTGAATGTGATTCAAAGATGGGGTACTGAACCTTAAGAGTAGGGTACTGCATAAGACGGGACGGAAAAGGGTTTAGGGTTGGATTAGGCGTACCCGCTTCGCGCCTCTGCCTTCGCGGGTACGCCTAATCCAACCCTAAACCCTTTTCCTTATTCATGGTCACTAATCCCGCAAGAAACTGAACCCTAAGAGGGTATTGGTGAACCCTGTCGTGGATGTGATTCAAAGATGGGGTACTGAACCTTAAGAGTAGGGTACTGCATAAGACGGGACGAAAAAGGGTTTAGGGTTGGATTAGGCGTACCCGCTTCGCGGCTCCGCCTAATCCAAGCCTAAACTCTTTTCCTTATTCAAGGACGGAAAAGGGTTTAGGGTTGGATTGGACATACCCTTTTCGCGGCTCCGCCTAATCCAACCCTAAACCCTTTTCCTTATTCAAGTTCACTAATCCCGCAAGAAACTGAACCCTAAGAGGGTATTGGTTAACCCTGTCGTGGATGTAATTAAAAGATGGGGTATTGAAACTTAAGAGTAGGGTACCGCATAAGACGGGCCGGAAAAGGGTATGGGGTTGGATTAGGAGTACCCGCTTCGCGCCTCCGCCTAATCCAAGCCTAAAGTCTTTACCTTATTCTAGGACTGAAATGGGTTTACGGTTGGATTAGTCGTACCCGCTTCGCGGCTCCGCCTTCGCGGGTACGCCTAATCCAACCCTAAACTCTTTTCATTAATCAAGGACGGAAAAGGGCTTAGGATTGGATTAGGTGTACCCGCTTCGCGCCTCCGCCTAATCCAACCCTAAACCCTTTTCCTTATTAAAGGTCACTAATCCCGCAAGAAACTAAACCCTAAGAGGGTATTGGTGAGCCCTGTCGTGGATGTGATTCAAAGATGGGGTACTGAAACTTAAGAGTAGGGTACCGCATAAGACGGGCCGGAAAAGGGTTTACGGTTGGATTAGTCGTACCCTCTTCGCGGCTCCGCCTTCGCGGGTACGCCTAATCCAACCCTAAACTCTTTTCCTTATTCAAGGACGGAAAAGGGTTTAGGGTTGGATTGGACGTACCCGCTTCGCGGCTCCGCCTAATCCAACCCTAAACCCTTTTCCTTATTCAAGTTCACTAATCCCGCAAGAAACTGAACCCTAAGAGGGTATTGGTTAACCCTGTCGTGGATGTAATTAAAAGATGGGGTATTGAAACTTAAGAGTTGGGTACCGCATAAGACGGGCCGGAAAAGGGTTTGGGGTTGGATTAGGAGTACCCGCTTCGCGGCTCCGCCTAATCCAAGCCTAAAGTCTTTACCTTATTCTAGGACTGAAAAGGGTTTAGGGTTTGATTAGGCGTACCCGCTTCGCGGCTCCGCCTAATCCAACCCTAAACCCTTTTCCTTATTCAAGGTCACTAATCCCGCAAGAAACTGAACCCTAAGAGGGTATTTGTTATCCCTGTCGTGGATGTGATTCTAAGATGGGGTACTGAACCTTAAGAGTAGGGTACTGCATAAGACGGGACGAAATAGGGTTTAGGGTTGGATTAGGCGCACCCGCTTCGCGGCTCCGCCTAATCCAACCCTAAACCCTTTTTCTTATTCAACGTAACTAATCCCGCAAGAAACAGAACCCAAAGAGGGTATTAGTGAAACTTGTCGTGGATGTGATTTAAAGATGGGGTAATGAATCTTAAGAGTAGGGTATTGCATTAGACGGGACGGAAAAGTGTTTACGGTTGGATTAGGCGTACCCGCTTCAAGGCTCTGCCTTCGCGGGTACGCCTAATCCAACCCTAAACTCTTTTCCTTAATCAAGGACGGAAAAGGGCTTAGGGTTGTATTAGGCGTACCCGCTTCGCGCCTCCGCCTAATCCAACCCTAAACCCTTTTCCTTATTCATGTTCACTAATCCCGCAAGAAACTGAACCCTAAGAGGGTATTGGTTAACCCTGTCGTGGATATAATTAAAAGATGGGGTATTGAAACTTAAGAGTAGGGTACCGCATAAGACGGGCCGGAAAAGGGTTTGGGGTTGGATTAGGAGTACCCGCTTCGCGGCTCCGCCTAATCCAAGGCTAAAGTCTTTACCTTATTCTAGGACTGAAAAGGGTTTAGGGTTGGATTAGGCGTAACCGCTTCGCGGTTCCGCCTATTCCAACCCTAAAGACTTTACCTTATTCAAGTTCACTAATCCCGCAAGAAACTGAACCCTAAGAGGGTATTTGTGAACCCTGTCGTGAATGTGATTCAAAGATGGGGTACTGAACCTTAAGAGTAGGGTACTGCATAAGACGGGACGGAAAAGGGTTTAGGGTTGGATTAGGCGTACCCGCTTCGCGGCTCTGCCTTCGCGGGTACGCCTAATCCAACCCTAAACCCTTTTCCTTATTCATGGTCACTAATCCCGCAAGAAACTGAACCCTAAGAGGGTATTGGTGAACCCTGTCGTGGATGTGATTCAAAGATGGGGTACTGAAGCTTAAGAGTAGGGTACCGCATAAGACGGGACGGAAAAGGGTTTAGGGTTGGATTAGGCGTACCCACTTTGAGGCTCCGCCTAATCCAAGCCTAAACTCTTTTCCTTATTCAAGGACGGAAAAGGGTTTAGGGTTGGATTGGACATACCCGTTTCGCGGCTCCGCCTAATCCAACCCTAAACCCTTTTCCTTATTCAAGTTCACTAATCCCGCAAGAAACTGAACCCTAAGAGGGTATTGGTTAACCCTGTCGTGGATGTAATTAAAAGATGGGGTATTGAAACTTAAGAGTAGGGTACCGCATAAGCCGGGCCGGAAAAGGGTATGGGATTGGATTAGGAGTACCCGCTTCGCGGCTCCGCCTAATCCAACCCTAAAGACTTTACCTTATTCAAGTTCACTAATCCCGCAAGAAACTGAACCCTAAGAGGGTATTGGTGAACCCTGTCGTGGATGTGATTCAAAGATGGGGTACTGAACCTTAAGAGTAGGGTACTGCATAAGACGAGACGAAAAAGGGTTCAGGGTTGGATTAGGCGTTCCCGCTTCGCGGCTCCGCCTAATCCAACCCTAAACCCTTTTCCTTATTCAAGGTCACTAATCCCGCAAGAAACTGAACCCTAAGAGGGTATTAGTTAACCCTGTCGTGGATGTGATTCTAAGATGGGGTACTGAACCTTAAGAGTAGGGTACTGCATAAGACGGAACGGAAAGGGGTTTACGGTTGGATTAGGCAGAGCCCCGTAGCGGGCACGCCTAATCCAACCCAAAAACCTTTTCCTTATTCAAGTTCACTAATCCCGCAAGAAACTGAACCCTAAGAGGGTATTGGTGAACCCTGTCGTGGATGTGATTCAAAGATGGGGTACTGAACCTTAAGAGTAGGGTACTGCATAAGACGGGACTAAAAAAGGTTTAGGGTTGAATTAGGCAGAGCCCCGTAGCGGGCACGCCTAATCCAACCCTAAAACCTTTTCTTTATTCAAGTTCACTAATCCCGCAAGAAACTGAACCCTAAGAGGGTATTGGTGAACTCTGTCGTGGATGTGATTCAAAGATGGGGTACTGAACCTTAAGAGTAGGGTACTGCATAAGACGGGACGGAAAAGGGTTTACGATTGGATTAGGCGTACCCGCTTTGCGGCTCTGCCTTCGCGGGTACGCCTAATCCAACCCTAAACTCTTTTCATTAATCAAGGACGGAAAAGGGCTTAGGGTTGGATTAGGCGTACCCGCTTCGCGCCTCCGCCTAATCCAACCCTAAACCCTTTTCCTTATTCAAGGTCCCTAATCCCGCAAGAAACTGAACCCTAAGAGGGTATTGGTGAAACCTGTCGTGGATTTGATTCAAACATGGGGTACTGAAACTTAAGAGTAGGGTACTGCATAAGACCGGACGGAAAAGGGTTTAGGGTTGGATTAGGCGTACCCGCTTCGCGGCTCTGCCTTCGCGGGTACGCTTAATCCAACCCTAAACCCTTTTCCTTATTCATGGTCACTAATCCCGCAAGAAACTGAACCCTAAGAGGGTATTAGTTAACCCTGTCGTGGATGTGATTCAAAGATGGGGTACTGAACCTTAAGAGTAGGGTACCGCATAAGACGGGACGGAAAAGGGTTTAGGGTTGGATTAGGCGTACCCACTTCGCAGCTCCGCCTAATCCAAGCCTAAACTCTTTTCCTTATTCAAGGACGGAAAAGGGTTTAGGGTTGGATGGGACGTACTCGTTTCGCGGCTCCGCCTAATCCAACCCTAAACCCTTTTCCTTATTGAAGTTCACTAATCCCGCAAGGAACTGAACCCTAAGAGGGTATTAGTTAACCCTGTCGTGGATGTGATTCAAAGATGGGGTACTGAACCTTAAGAGTAGGGTACTGCATAAGACGGAACGGAAAGAGGTTTAGGGTTGGATTAGGTAGAGCCCCGTAGCGGGCACGCCTAATCAAACCCTAAAACCTTTTCCTTATTCAAGTTCACTAATCCCGCAAGAAACTAAACCCTAAGAGGGTATTGGTGAACTTTGTCGTGGATGTGATTCAAAGATGGGGTATTAAACCTTAAGAGAAGGGTACTGCATAAGACGGGACTAAAAAGGGTTTAGGGTTGGATTAGGCGGAGCCGCGAAGGATTAGGCGTACCCGCTTCGCGGCTCCGCCTAATCCAACCCTAAACCCTTTTCCTTATTCAAGGTCACTAATCCCGCAAGAAACTGAACCCTAAGAGGGTATTAGTTATCCCTGTCGTGGATGTGATTCTAAGATGGGGTACTGAACCTTAAGAGTAGGGTACTGCATAAGACGGGACGAAATAGGGTTTAGGGTTGGATTAGGCGTACCCGCTTCGCGGCTCCGCCTAATCCAACCCGAAACCCTTTTCCTTATTCAAGGTCACTAATCCCGCAAGACACTGAACCCTAAGAGGGTATTAGTTATCCCTATCGTGGATGTGATTCTAAGATGGGGTACTGAACCTTAAGAGTAGGGTACTGCATAAGACGGGACGGAAAAGGGTTTACGGTTGGATTAGGCGTACCCGCTTCGCGGCTCTGCCTTCGCGGGTACGCCTAATCCAACCCTAAACTCTTTTCCTTAATCAAGGACGGAAAAGGTCTTAGGGTTGGATTAGGCGTACCCGCTTCGCGCTTCCGCCTAATCCAGCCCTAAACCCTTTTCCTTATTCAAGGTCCCTAATCCCGCGAGAAACTGAACCCTAAGAGGGTATTGGTGAACCCTGTCGTGGATGTGATTCAAACATGGGGTACTGAAAATTAAGAGTAGGGTACTGCATAAGACCGGACGGAAAAGGGTTTAGGGTTGGATTAGGCGTACCCGCTTCGCGGCTCTGCCTTCGCGGGTACGCCTAATCCAACCCTAAACCCTTTTCCTTATTCATGGTCACTAATCCCGCAAGAAACTGAACCCTAAGAGGGTATTGGTGAACCCTGTCGTGGATGTGATTCAAAGATGGGGTACTGAAACTTAAGAGTAGGGTACCGCATAAGACGGGACGGAAAAGGGTTTAGGGTTGGATTAGGCGTACCCACTTCGCGGCTCCGCCTAATCCAAGCCTAAACTCTTTTCCTTATTCAAGGACGGAAAAGGGTTTAGGGTTGGATTGGACGTACCCGTTTCGCGGCTCCTCCTAATCCAACCCTAAACCCTTTTCCTTATTCAAGTTCACTAATCCCGCAAGAAACTGAACCCTAAGAGGGTATTGGTTAACCCTGTCGTGGATGAAATTAAAAGATGGGGTATTGAAACTTAAGAGTAGGGTACCGCATAAGACGGGCCGGAAAAGTGTTTGGGGTTGGATTAGGAGTACCCGCTTCGCGGCTCCGCCTAATCCAAGCCTAAAGTCTTTACTTTATTCTAGGACTGAAAAGGGTTTAGGGTTGGATTAGGCGTACCCGCTTCGCGGCTCCGCCTAATCCAACCCTAAAGACTTTACCTTATTCAAGTTCACTAATCCCGCAAGAAACTGAACCCTAAGAGGGTATTGGTGAACCCTGTCGTGGATGTGATTCAAAGATGGGGTACTGAACCTTAAGAGTAGGGTACTGCATAAGACGGGACGAAAAAGGGTTCAGGGTTGGATTAGGCGTACCCGCTTCGCGTCTCCGCCTAATCCAACCCTAAACCCTTTTCCTTATTCAAGGTCACTAATCCCGCAAGAAACTGAACCCTTAGAGGGTATTAGTTAACCCTGTCGTGGAAGTGATTCTAAAATGGGGTACTGAACCTTAAGAGTAGGGTACTGCATAAGACGGGACGAAATAGGGTTTAGGGTTGGATTAGGCGTACCCGCTTCGCGGCTCCGCCTAATCCAACCCTAAACCCTTTTCCTTATTCAAGGTCACTAATCCCGCAAGAAACTGAACCCTAAGAGGGTATTAGTTAACCCTGACGTGGATGTGATTCAAAGATGGGGTACTGAACCTTAAGAGTAGGGTACTGCATAAGACGGAACGGAAAGGGGTTTAGGGTTGGATTAGGTAGAGCCCCGTAGCGGGCACGCCTAATCCAACCCTAAACCCTTTTCCTTATTCAAGTTCAATAATCTCGCAAGAAACTGAACCCTAAGAGGGTATTGGTGAACCCTGTCTTGGATGTGATTCAAAGATGGGGTACTGAACCTTATGAGTAGGGTACTGCATAAGACGGGACTAAAAAGGGTTTAGGGTTGGATTAGGCGGATCCGCGAAGGATTAGGCGTACCCGCTTCGCGGCTTCGCCTAATCCAACCCTAAACCCTTTTCCTTATTCAAGGTCACTAATCCCGCAAGAAACTGAACCCTAAGAGGGTATTAGTTATCCCTGTCGTGGATGCGATTCTAAGATGGGGTACTGAACCTTAAGAGTAGGGTACTGCATAAGACAGGACGAAATAGGGTTTAGGGTTGGATTAGGCGTACCCGCTTCGCGGCTCCGCCTAATCCAACCCTAAACCCTTTTCCTTATTCAAGGACGGAAAAGGGTTTAGGGTTGGATTGGACGTACCCGTTTCGCGGCTCCGCCTAATCCAACCCTAAACCCTTTTTCTTATTCAAGTTCACTAATCCCGCAAGAAACTGAACCCTAAGAGGGTATTGGTTAACCCTGTCGTGGATGAAATTAAAAGATGGGGTATTGAAACTTAAGAGTAGGGTACTGCATAAGACGGGACGGAAAAGGGTTTGGGGTTGGATTAGGAGTACCCGCTTCGCGGCTCCGCCTAATCCAAGCCTAAAGTCTTTACCTTATTCTAGGACTGAAAAGGGTTTATGGTTGGATTAGGCGTACCCGCTTCGCGGCTACGCCTAATCCAACCCTAAAGACTTTACCTTATTCAAGTTCACTAATCCCGCAAGAAACTGAACCCTAAGAGGGTATTGGTGAACCCTGTCGTGGATGTGATTCAAAGATGGGGTACTGAACCTTAGGAGTAGGGTACTGCATAAGACGGGACGAAAAAGGGCTCAGGGTTGGATTAGGCGTACCCGCTTCGCGTCTCCGCCCAATCCAACCCTAAACCCTTTTCCTTATTCAAGGTCACTAATCCCGCAAGAAACTGAACCCTAAGAGGGTATTAGTTAACCCTGTCGTGCATGTGATTCTAAAATGGGGTACTGAACCTTAAGAGTAGGGTACTGTATAAGACGGGACGAAATAGGGTTTAGGGTTGGATTAGGCGTACCCGCTTCGCGGCTCCGCCTAATCCAACCCTAAACCCTTTTCCTTATTCAAGGTCACTAATCCCGCAAGAAACTGAACCCTAAGAGGGTATTAGTTAACCCTGTCGTGGATGAGATTCAAAGATACTGAACCTTAAGAGTAGGGTACTGCATAAGACGGAACAGAGAGGGGTTTAGGGTTGGATTAGGCAGAGCCCCGTAGCGGGCACGCCTAATCCAACCCTAAACCCTTTTCCTTATTCAAGTTCACTAATCTCGCAAGAAACTGAACCCTAAGAGGGTATTGGTGAACCCTGTCGTGGATGTGATTCAAAGATGGGGTACTAAACCTTATGAGTAGGGTACTGCATAAGACGGGACTAAAAAGGGTTTAGGGTTGGATTAGGCGGAGCCGCGAAGGATTAGGCGTACCCGTTTCGCGGCTCCGCCTAATCCAACCCTAAACCCTTTTCCTTATTCAAGGTCACTAATCCCGCAAGAAACTGAACCCTAAGAGGGTATTAGTTATCCCTGTCGTGGATGTGATTCTAAGATGGGGTACTGAACCTTAAGAGTAGGGTACTGCATAAGACGGGACAAAATAAGGTTTAGGGTTGGATTAGGCGTACCCGCTTCGCGGCTCCGCCTAATCCAACCCTAAACCTTTTTCCTTATTCAAGGTCACTAATCCCGCAAGAAACTGAACCCTAAGAGGGTATTAGTTAACCCTGTCGTGGATGTGATTCAAAGATGGGGTACAGAACCTTAAGAGTAGGGTACTACATAAGACCGAACGGAAAGGGGTTTAAGGTTGGATTAGGCAGAGCCCCAAAGCGGGCACGCCTAATCCAACCCTAAACCCTTTTCCTTATTCAAGTTCACTAATCCCGCAAGAAACTGAACCCTAAGAGGGTATTAGTTATCCCTGTCGTGGACGTGATTCTAAGATGGGGTACTGAACCTTAAGAGTAGGGTACTGCATAAGACGGGACGAAAAAGGGTTTAGGGTTGGATTAGGCGTACCCGCTTCGCGGCTCCGCCTAATCCAACCCTAAACCCTTTTCCTTATTCAAGGTCACTAATCCCGCAAGAAACTGAACCCTAAGAGGGTATTAGTTAACCCTGTCGTGGAGGTGATTCAAAGATGGGGTACTGAACCTTAAGAGTAGGGTACTGCATAAGACGGAACGGAAAGGGGTTTAGGGTTGGATTAGGCAGAACCCCGTAGCGGGCACGCCTAATCCAACCCTAAACCCTTTTCCTTATTCAAGGTCACTAATCCCGCAAGAAACTGAATCCTAAGAGGGTATTGGTGAACCATTACGTGGATGTGATTCAAAGATGGGGTACTGAAACTTAAGAGTAGGGTACCGCATAAGACGGGACGGAAAAGGGTTTATGGTTGGATTAGGCGTACCCGCTTCGTGGCTCTGTCTTCGCGGGTACGCTTAATCCAACCCTAAACCCTTTTCCTTATTGAAGGTCGGAAAAGGGTTTAGGGTTGGGTTAGGCGTACCAGCTTCGTGGCTCCGCCTAATCCAACCCTAAACCCTTTTCCTTATTCAAGGACGCAAAGGGATTAGGGTTGGATTAGGCGTACTCTCTTCGCGGCTCCGCCTAATCCAACCCTAAACCCTTTTCCTTATTCAAGGTCACTAATCCCGCAAGAAACTAAACCCTAACAGGGTATTGGTGAACCCTGTCGTGGATGTGATTCAAAGATGGGGTACTGAAACTTAAGAGTAGGGTACCGCATAAGACGGGCCGGGAAAGGTTTTAGGGTTGGATTAGGAGTTCCCGCTTCGCGGCTCCGCCTAATCCAAGCCTAAACTCTTTTCCTTATTCAAGGACGAAAAAGGGTTTAGGGTTGGATTAGGCGTACCCGCTTCGCGGCTCCGCCTAATCCAACCCTAAACACTTCACCTTATTCAAGTTCACTAATCCCACAAGAAACTGAACCCTAAGTGGGTATTGGTGAACCCTGTTGTGGATGTGATTCAAAGATGGGGTACTGAACCTTAAGAGTAAGGTACTGCATAAGACGGGACGGAAAAGGGTTTAGGGTTGGATTAGGTGTACCCGCTTCGCGGCTCCGCCTAATCTAACCCTAAACCCTTTTCCTTATTCAAGGTCACTAATCCCGCAAGAAACTGAACCCTAAGAGAGTATTAGTTAACCCTGTCGTGGATGTGATTCAAAGATAAGGTACTGAAACTTAAGAGTAGGGTACTGCATAAGACGGAACGGAAAGGAGTTTAGGGTTGGATTAGGCGGAGCCACGTAGCGGGCACGCCTAATCCAACCCTAAACCCTTTTCCTTATTTAAGGTCACTAATCCCGCAAGAAACTGAACCCTAAGAGGGTATTGGTGAACCCTTACGTAGATGTGATTCAAAGATGGGGTACTGAACCTTAAGAGTAGGGTACTGCATAAGACGAGACGAAAAAGGGTTTTGGGTTGGATTAGGCGTACCCGCTTCGCGGCTCTGCCTTCGCGGGTACGCCTAATCCAACCCTAAACCCTTTTCCTTATTCAAGGTCACTAATCCCGCAAGAAACTGAACCCTAAGAGGGTATTGGTGAACTCTGTCGTGGATGTGATTCAAAGATGGGGAACTAAACCTTAAGAGTAGGGTAATGCATACGGGACGAAAAAGGGTTTAGGGTTGGAATAGGCGTACCCGCTTCGCGGCTCTGCCTTCACAGGTACGCCTAATCCAACCCTAAACCCTTTTTCTTCTTCAAGGTAACTAATCCCGCAAGAAACTTAACCCAAAGAGGGTATTGGTGAACCTTGTTGTGGATGTGATTCAAAAATGGGGTAATGAACCTTAAGAGTAGGGTACTGCATAAGACGGGACGGAAAAGGGTTTAGGGTTGGATTAGGCATACCCGCTTCGCGGCTCTGCCTTCGCGGGTACGCCTAATCCAACCCTTAACCCTTTTCCTTATTCAAGGTAACAAATCCCGCAAGAAACTGAACCCTAAGAGGGTATTGGTGAACCCTGTCGTGGATGTGATTCAAAGATGGGGAACTGAACCTTAAGAGTAGGGTAATGCATAAGACGAAACGGAAAGGGGTTTAGGGTTGGATTAGGCGGAGCCGCGTAGCGGGCACGTCTTATCCAACCCTAAACCCTTTTCCTTATTCAAGGTAACTAATCCCGCAAGAAACTGAACCCAAAGTGGGTATTGGTGAACCTTGTCGTGGATGTGATTCAAAAATGGGGTAATGAACATTAAGAGTAGGGTACTGCATAAGACGGGACGGAAAAGGGTTTACGGTTGGATTAGGCGTACCCGCTTTGCGGCTCTGCCTTCGCGGGTATGCCTAATCCAACCCTAAACCCTTTTCCTTAATCAAGGACGTAAAAGGGTTTAGGGTTGGATTAGGCGAACCCGCTTCGCGGCTCTGCCTAATCCAACCCTAAATCTTTTTCCTTATTCAAGGACGGAAAATGGTTTAGGGTCGGATTAGGCGGAGCTGCGTAGCGGGCACGCCTAATCCTACCCAAAACCCTTTTCCTTATTCAAGGTCACTAATTCGGCAAGAAACTGAACCCTAAGAGGGTATTGGTGAACCCTGTCGTGGATGTGATTCAAAGATGGGGAACTGAACCTTAAGAGTAGGGTACTGCATAAGACGGGACGGAAAAGGGTTTAGGGTTGGATTAGGCGTACCCGCTTCGCGGCTCCGGCTAATCCAATCCTAAACCCTTTTCCTTATTCATGGTCACTAATCCCGCGAGAAACTGAACCCTAAGAGGGTATTAGTTAACCCTGTCTTGGATGTGATTCAAAGATGGGGTACTGAACCTTAAGAGTAGGGTACTGCATAAGACGGAACGGAAAGGGGTTTAGGGTTGGATTAGGCGGAGCCGCGTAGCGGGCACGTCTTATCCAACCCTAAACCCTGTTCCTTATTCAAGGTCACTAATCCCGCAAGAAACTGAACCCTAAGAGGGTATTGGTGAACCCTTACGTGGATGTGATTCAAAGATGGGGTACTGAATCTTAAGAGTAGGGTAATGCATACGGGACGGAAAAGGGTTTAGGGTTGGATTAGGCATACCCGCTTCGCGGCTCTGCCTTCGCGAGTACGCCTAATCCAACCCTAAACCCTTTTTCTTATTCAAGGTAACTAATCCCGCAAGAAACTGAACCCAAAGAGGGTATTGGTGAACCTTGTTGTGGATGTGATTAAAAAATGGGGTAATGAACCTTAAGAGTAGGGTATTGCATAAGACGGGACGGAAAAGGGTTTACGGTTGGATTAGGTGTACCCTCTTCGCGGCTCTGCCTTCGCGGGTACACCTAATCCAACCCTAACCCCTTTTCCTTAATCGAGGACGGAAAAGGATTTAGGGTTGGATTAGGCGTACCCGCGAAGGCAGAGTCGCCTAATCCAACCCTAAACCCTTTTCCTTATTCAAGGTCACTAATCCCGCAAGAAACTGAACACTAAGAGGGTATTGGTGAACCCTGTCGTGGATGTGATTCAAAGATGGGGTACTGAACCTTAAGAGTAGGGTACTGCATAAGACGGGACGGAAAAGGGTTTAGGGTTGGATTAGGCATACCCGCTTCGCGGCTCTGCCTTCGCGGGTACGCCTAATCCAACCCTTAACCCTTTTCCTTATTCAAGGTCACAAATCCCGCAAGAAACTGAACCCTAAGAGGGTATTGGTGAACCCTGTCGTGGATGTGATTCAAAGATGGGGAACTGAACCTTAAGAGTAGGGTACTGCATAAGACGGGACGAAAAAGTGTTTAGGGTTGGATTAGGCGAACCCGCTTCGCGGCTCTGCCTAATCCAACCCTAAATCCTTTTCCTTATTCAAGGACGGAAAAGGGTTTAGGGTTGGATTAGGCGGAGCCGCGAAGCGGGCACGTCTAATCCTACCCTAAACCCTTTTCCCTATTCAAGGTCACTAATCCCGTAAGAAACTGAACCCTAAGAGGGTATTGGTGAACCCTTACGTAGATGTGATTCAAAGATGGGGTACTGAACCTTAAGAGTAGGGTAATGCATAAGACTGGACGGAAAAGGGTTTAGGGTTGGATTAGGCGGAGCCGCGTAGCGGGCACGCCTAATCCAACCCTAAACCCTTTTCCTTATTCAAGGTCACTAATCCCTCAAGAAACTGAACCCTAAGAGGGTATTGGTGAACCCTTACGTGGATGTGATTCAAAGATGGGGTACTGAACCTTAAGAGTAGGGTGATACATAAGACGGAACGGAAAAGGGATTAGGGTTGGATTAGGCGTTACCGCTTCACGGCTTTGCCTTCGCGTGTACTCCTAATCCAACCCTAAATCCTTTTTCTTATTCAAGGTAACTAATCCCGCAAGAAACTGAACCCAAAGAGGGTATTGGTGAACCTTGTCGTGGATGTGATTCAAAGATACGGTAATGAACATTAAGAGTAGGGTACTGCATAAGACAGGACGGAAAAGGGTTTACGGTTGGATTAGGCATACCCGCTTTGCGGCTCTGCCTTCGCGGGTATGCCTAATTCAACCCTAAACCCTTTTCCTTAATCAAGGAAGGAAAAGGGTTTAGGATTGGATTAGGCGTACCCGCTTCGCGCCTCCGCCTAATCCAACCCAAAACCCTTTTCCTTATTCAAGGTCACTAATACCGCAAGAAACTGAACCCTAATAGGGTATTGGTGAACCCTGTCGTGGATGTGATTCAAAGATGGGGTACTGAAACTTAAGAGTAGAGTACCGCATAAGACGTGTCGGAAAAGTGTTTAAGGTTGGATTATAAGTACCCGCTTCGCGGATCCGCCGAATCCAAGCCTAAAGTCTTTTCCTTATTCAAGTACGGAAAAGGGTTTAGGGTTGGATTAGGCGTACCCGCTTCGCGGCTCCGCCTAATCCAACCCTAAACACTTTACCTTATTAAAGTACACTAATCCCGCAAGAAACTGAACCCCAAGAGGGTATTGGTGAACCCTGTCGTGGATGTGATTCAAAGATGGGGTACTGAACCTTAAGAGTAGGGTACTAAATAAGACGGGACGGAAAAGGGTTTAAGGTTGGATTAGGCGTACCCGCTTCGCGGCTCCGCCTAATCCAACCCTAAACCCTTTTCCTTAGTCAAGGTCACTAATCCCGCAAGAAACTGAACCCTAAGAGGGTATTAGTTAACCCTGTCGTGGATGTGATTCAAAGATGGGGTACTGAACCTTAAGAGTAGGGTACTGCATAAGACGGAACGGAAAGGGGTTTAGGGTTGGATTAGGCGGAGCCGGGTGGCGGGCACGCCTAATCCAACCCTAAACCCTTTTCCTTATTCAAGGTCACTAATCCCGCAAGAAACTGAACCCTAAGAGGGTATTGGTGAACCCTTACGTGGATGTTATTCAAAGATGAGGTACTGAACCTTAAGAGTAGGGTACTGCATAGACGGGACGGAAAAGGGTTTAGGGTTAGATTAGGCGTACCCGGTACGAGGCTCTGCCTTCGCGGGTACGGCTAATCCAACCCTAAACCCTTTTCCTTATTCAAGGTCACTAATCCCGCAAGAAAGTGAACCCTAAGAGGTTATTGGTTAACCCTGTCGTGGATGTCATTCAAAGATGGGATACTGAACCTTAAGAGTAGGGTACTGCATAAGACGAGACGGAAAAGGGTTTAGGGTTGGATTAGGCGTACCCGCTTCGCGGCTCTGCCTTCGCGGGTACGCCTAATCCAACCCATAACCCTTTTCCTTATTCAAGGTCACTAATCCCGCAAGAAACTAAACCCTAAGAGGGTATTGGTGAACCCTGTCGTGGATGTGATTCAAAGATGGGGAACTGAACCTTAAGAGTAGGGTACTGCATAAGACGGTACAGAAAAGGGTTTAGGGTTGGATGGGGCGAACCCGCTTTGCGGCTCTGCCTAATCCAACCCTAAATCCTTTTCCTTATTCAAGGACGGAAAAGGGTTTAGGGTTGGATAAGGCGGAGCCGCGTAGCGGGCACGCTAATCCAACCCTAAACCCTTTTCCTTATTCAATGTCACTAATCCCGCAAGATATTGAACCCTAAGAGGGTATTGGTGAACCCTTACGTGGATGTGATTCAAAGATGGGGTACTGAACCTTAAGAGTAGGGTAATGCATAAGACAAGACGGAAAAGGGTTTAGGGTTGGATTAGGCGTACCCGCTTCGCGGCGCTGCCTTCGCGGGTACGCCTAATCCAACCTTAAACCCTTTTTCTTATTCAAGGTAACTAATCCCGCAAGAAACTGAACCCGAAGAGGGTATTGGTGAACCCTGTCGTGGATGTGATTTAAAGATGGGGTACTGAAACTTAAGAGTAGGGTACCGCATAAGACGGGACGGAAAAGGGTTTACGGTTGGATTAGGCGTACCCACTTCGCGGCTCTGCCTACGCGGGTACGCCTAATCCAACCCTAAACCCTTTTCCTTATTCAAGGTCACTAATCCCGCAAGAAACTGAACCCTAAGAGGGTATTGGTGAACCCTGTCGTGGATGTGATTCAAAGATGGGGTACTAAAACTTAAGAGTAGGGTACTGCATAACACGGAACGGAAAGGGGTTTAGGGTTGATTAGGCGGATCGGCGAAGCAGGTACGCCTAATCCAACCCTAAACCCTTTTCCTTATTCAAGGTCACTAATCCCGCAAGAAACTGAACCCAAAGAGGGTATTGGTGAACCATGTCGTGGATGTGATTCAAAGATGGGGTAATGAACATTAAGAGTAGGGTACTGCATAAGACGGGACGAAAAAGGGTTTACGGTTGGATTAGGCGTACCCGCTTTGCGGCTCTGCCTTCGCGGGTACGCCTAATCCAGCCCTAAACCCTTTTCCTTAATCAAGGACGGAAAAGGGTTTAGGGTTGGATTAGGCGTACCCGCTTCGCAGCTTTGCCTTCGCGCCTCCGCCTAATCCAACCCTAAACCCTTTTCCTTATTCAAGGTCACTAATCCCGCAAGAAACAGAACCCTAAGAGGGTATTGGTGAACCCTGTCGTGGATGTGATTCAAAGATGGGGTACTGAAACTTAAGAGTAGGGTACCGCATAAGACGGGACGGAAAAGGGTTTAGGGTTGGATTAGGCGTACCCACTTCGCAGCTCCGCCTAATCGACGCCTAAACTCTTTTTCTTATTCAACGACGGAAAAGGGTTTGGGGTTGGATTAGACGTACCCGCTTCGCGGCTCCGCCTAATCAAACCCTAAACCCTTTTCCTTATTCAAGTTCACTAATCCCGCAAGAAACTGAACCCAAAGAGGGTATTGGTGAACCCTGTCGTGGATGTGATTCAAAGATGGGGTACTAAACCTTAAGAGTAGGGTACTGCATAACACGGAACGGAAAGGGGTTTAGGGTTGATTAGGCGGATCCGCGAAGCAGGTACGCCTAATCCAACCCCAAACCCTTTTCGTTATTCAAGGTCACTAATCCCGCAAGAAACTGAACCCAAAGAGGGTATTGGTGAACTCTGTAGTGGATGTGATTCAAAGATGGGGTACTGAAACTTAAGAGTAGGGTACTGCATAAGACGGGACGGAAAAGGGTTTAAGGTTGGATTAGGCGTACCCGCTTCGCGGCTCCGCCTAATCCAACCCTAAACCCTTTTCCTTAGTCAAGGTCACTAATCCCGCAAGAAACTGAACCCTAAGAGGGTATTAGTTAACCCTGTCGTGGATGTGATTCAAAGATGGGGTACTGAACCTTAAGAGTAGGGTACGGCTTAAGACGGAACGCAAAGGGGTTTAGGGTTGGATTAGGCGGAGCCGGGTAGCGGGCACGCCTAATCCAACCCTAAACCCTTTTCCTTATTCAAGGTCACTAATCCCGCAAGAAACTGAACCCTAAGAGGGTATTGGTGAACCCTTACGTGGATGTGATTCAAAGATGAGGTACTGAACCTTAAGAGTAGGGTACTGCATAGACGGGACGGAAAAGGGTTTAGGGTTAGATTAGGCGTACCAGGTTCGAGGCTCTGCCTTCCCGGGTACGGCTAATCCAACCCTAAACCCTTTTCCTTATTCAAGGTCACTAATCCCGCAAGAAAGTGAACCCTAAGAGGTTATTGGTGAACCCTGTCGTGGATGTCATTCAAAGATGGGATACTGAACCTTAAGAGTAGGGTACTGCATAAGACGAGACGGAAAAGGGTTTAGGGTTGGATTAGGCGTACCCGCTTCGCGGCTCTGCCTTCGCGGGTACGCCTAATCCAACCCTTAACCCTTTTCCTTATTCAAGGTCACTAATCCCGCAAGAAACTAAACCCTAAGAGGGTATTGGTGAACCCTGTCGTGGATGTGATTCAAAGATGGGGAACTGAACCTTAAGAGTAGGGTACTGCATAAGACGGGACGGAAAAGGGTTTAGGGTTGGATGGGGCGAATCCGCTTTGCGGCTCTGCCCAATCCAACCCTAAATCCTTTTCCTTATTCAAGGACGGAAAAGGGTTTAGGGTTGGATTAGGCGCAGCCGCGTTGCGGGCACGCTAATCCAACCCTAAACCCTTTTCCTTATTCAAGGTCACTAATCCCGCAAGAAATTGAACCCTAAGAGGGTATTGGTGAACCTTGTCGTGGATGTGATTCAAAGATGGGGTACTGAACCTTAAGAGTAGGGTAATACATAAGACGGGACGGAAAAGGGTTTAGGGTTGGATTAGGCGTACCCGCTTCGCGGCGCTGCCTTCGCGGGTACGCCTAATCCAACCCTAAACCCTTTTTCTTATTCAAGGTAACTAATCCCGCAAGAAACTGAACCCAAAGAGGGTATTGGTGAACCTTGTCGTGGATGTGATTCAAAGATGGGGTGATGAACATTAAGAGTAGGGTACTGCATAAGACGGGACGGAAAAGGGTTTACGATTGGATTAGGCGTACCCGCTTTGCGGCTCTTCCTTCGTGGGTACGCCTAATCTAACGCTAAACCCTTTTCCTTAATCAAGGACAGAAAAGGGTTTAGGGTTGGATTAGGCGTACCCGCTTCGCGCCTCCGCCTAATCCAACCCTAAACCCTTTTCCTTATTCAAGGTCACTAATCCCGCAGGAAACTGAACCATAAGAGGGTATTGGTGAACCCTGTCGTGGATGTGATTCAAAGATGGGGTACTGAAACTTAAGAGTAGGGTACCGCATAAGACGGGACGGAAAAGGGTTTACGGTTGGATTAGGCGTACCCGCTTCGCGGCTCTGCCTTCGCGGGTACGCCTAATCCAACCCTAAACCCTTTTCCTTATTCAAGGTCACTAATCCCGCAAGAAACTGAACCCTAAGAGGGTATTGGTGAACCCTATCGTGGATGTGATTCAAAGATGGGGTACTAAAACTTAAGAGTAGGGTACTGCGTAACACGGAAGGGAAAGGGGTTTAGGGTTGATTAGGCGGATCCGCGAAGCAGGTACGCCTAATCCAACCCTAAACCCTTTTCCTTATTCAAGGTCACTAATCCCGCAAGAAACTGAACCCAAAGAGGGTATTGGTGAACCTTGTCGTGGATGTGATTCAAAGATGGGGTAATGAACATTAAGAGTAGGGTACTGCATAAGACGGGACGGAAAAGGGTTTACGGTTGGATTAGGCGTACCCGCTTTGCGTCTCTGCCTTCGCGGGTACGCCTAATCCAGCCCTAAACCCTTTTCCTTAATCAAGGACGGAAAAGGGTTTAGGGTTGGATTAGGCGTACCCGCTTCGCAGCTCTGCCTTCGCGCCTCCGCCTAATCCAACCCTAAACCCTTTTCCTTATTCAAGGTCAATAATCCCGCAAGAAACTGAACCCTAAGAGGGTATTGGTGAACCCTGTCGTGGATGTGATTCAAAGATGGGGTACTGAAACTTAAGAGTAGGGTACCGCATAAGACGGGACGGAAAAGGGTTTAGGGTTGGATTAGGCGTACCCACTTCGCAGCTCCGACTAATTGAAGCCTAAACTCTTTTTCTTATTCATGGATGGAAAAGGGTTTGGGGTTGGATTAGACGTACCCGCTTCGCGGCTCCGCCTAATCCAACCCTAAACCCTTTTCCTTATTCAAGTTCACTAATCCCGCAAGAAACTGAACCCAAAGAGGGTATTGGTGAACCCTATCGTGGATGTGATTCAAAGATGGGGTACTAAACCTTAAGAGTAGGGTACTGCATAACACGGAACGAAAAGGGGTTTATGGTTGATTAGGCGGATCCGCGAAGCACGTACGCCTAATCCAACCCCAAACCCTTTTCGTTATTCAAGGTCACTAATCCCGCAAGAAACTGAACCCAAAGAGGGTATTGGTGAACTCTGTCGTGGATGTGATTCAAAGATGGGGTACTGAAACTTAAGAGTAGGGTACTGCAAAAGACGAGACGGAAAAGGGTTTAGGGTTGGATTAGGCGTACCCGCTTCGCGGTTCCGCCTAATCCAACCCTAATCCCTTTTCCTTATTCGAGGTCACTAATCCCGCAAGAAACTGAACCCTAAGAGGGTATTGGTGAACCATGTCGTGGATGTGTTTCAAAGATAGGGTACTGAAACTTAAGAGTAGGGTACCGCATAAGACGGGACGGAAAAGGGTTTAGGGTTGGATTAGGCGTACCCACTTCGCAGCTCCGCCTAATTGAAGCCTAAACTCTTTTTCTTATTCATGGACGGAAAAGGGTTTGGGGTTGGATTAGACGTACCCGCTTCGCGGCTCCGCCTAATCCAACCCTAAACCCTTTTCCTTATTCAAGTTCACTAATCCCGCAAGAAACTGAACCCAAAGAGGGTATTGGTGAACCCTATCGTGGATGTGATTCAAAGATGGGGTACTAAACCTTAAGAGTAGGGTACTGCATAACACGTAACGGAAAGGGGTTTATGGTTGATTAGGTGGATCCGCGAAGCACGTACGCCTAATCCAACCCCAAACCCTTTTCGTTATTCAAGGTCACTAATCCCGCAAGAAACTGAACCCAAAGAGGGTATTGGTGAACTCTGTCGTGGATGTGATTCAAAGATGGGGTACTGAAACTTAAGAGTAGGGTACTGCAAAAGACGGGACGGAAAAGGGTTTAGGGTTGGATTAGGCGTACCCGCTTCGCGGTTCCGCCTAATCCAACCCTAAACCCTTTTCCTTATTCGAGGTCACTAATCCCGCAAGAAACTGAACCCTAAGAGGGTATTGGTGAACCATGTCGTGGATGTGATTCAAAGATAGGGTACTGAAACTTAAGAGTAGGGTACCGCATAAGACGGGACGGAAAAGGGTTTAGGGTTGGATTAGGCGTACCCACTTCGCAGCTCCGCCTAATTGAAGCCTAAACTCTTTTTCTTATTCATGGACGGAAAAGGGTTTGGGGTTGGATTAGACGTACCCGCTTCGCGGCTCCGCATACTTATGCTCATCTTCTCATTGTTTGTCTATTTTGTGGTTGTGTTGAGGTTAGTCTTAGACGCGAGAGCGCGAACTTACCTCGGCGTTGGTCTACGTAGCGAGAGCCCGGACCGACTCTAGCAACTAGGAGACACCTACACCCATGATCACCCCAATTACCCTACAACACTTATGAACCCGACCCACCCCACTTCCTTTCATATTTGTTTTCATCCTCTTAGTAGCCATCGTTTCGTTTAGTTCACTTGTTTATTTGATCATTAGTTATTCCATTTTAGCATTGTTTTAGCCTAGTTCATTGTTATCCTAGTCTTACCTCTTCCACCACCATAGTTTACCAATTATTGCTTCTTTGGTGTTTGTTTGGTGATTTAGTCTCGTTTTTAGGCCGACCTAGTCTAGACTTTATCATACCGTCTCCGTGGATATCGACCCTACTTGCCCTAGCTACCCACTAGGAATAGTCGGTTATTTATTGATCGGTAGGACCCACGACAAATCCCACCATCAATTTGGCGCCATTGCCGGGGACGGTGCATTTTTTAGACTAGTTTGCTTATAGCTAGACTTAGTTACCTTTCTTCGTGCTCTTCTATCATCTCTTGTGCATATTTTCTAGGTTCTTCTTGTTTCCTTAGTTTTATTTCTTCCTTTTCTATTTGTCTTTCGATTGTGCTTGTTTATTGTCGTTACCTAGTGCCCATAAAGCACTAGGTATTCTCACGTTTGTTCTAGTGTGTAGTGTATGCCTAGGGTGGAGGCGACTTCTTTCTCTTTAATCCAGAGCCGGTAAGGCTTTTTCGAGCCTTTCGCCAACGGACGATTAACCGGGTTAGGATCTCTCAACCAAGCGCTGGCAATACCCATCAAGAGCAAGCTCAAGGAACCGACTTTGACGAAGCATCTCGGCAGACGGCCGAAGGAAGTTTCATCAATCCCTTTGGAAATTGTAGTCCTAGTTCCCCCTCTACATCTACTTCAACTCCGTCTACACCACCATCTCCCTTACATCCAATTATGCCGAAGTTTTCATCTCACTCTACATTTACGGAAGATGTCTTGCCGGAACCGAATACTCTACCGGCCGCTTATGCCGGAAATTTTGTGGCAAAGACTCAATTTATCCAACTTGTGGAGAGAAATCAATTTAGTGGTTTGCCCACCGAAGACCCGCACCAACACATGGAGACCTTCTTCGATTATTGTGACGCTATTTCTCAACCCGGGGTTACACAAGATCTAATCCGTTGGGTATTGTTTCCATTCTCATTACTTGGAAAAGCGAAGCAATGGATCAAGAGTCTCGATAGGGCAACCATGGGCATCGATACTTGGAAGAAACTTGCATTGGCGTTCTACCAAAAGTTCTACCCTCCAGAGAAGACTAATTTGCTAAGGGCCTCCATCACCGGTTTCCAACAACGGGATGAGGAAACCCTTTATGAAGCTTGGGAGAGGTTTAAATCTTTGGTTAGATCGTGCCCCCACCATGGACTTACACAATGGTTCTTAGTCCAACAATTTTGGAATGGTCTTTATGAGGACTCAAGAGCTATTCTTAATATGGGCTCCAATGGTAGATTCACCGAGGTCGATGATGACCAAACATGGGCAAGAATCGAGGAGATGGCGGTTCATAACTCTCAATACTCAAGGCCTAGGAAGGCAAATCGAGGAGGTAGGCACGAGGTTGATGCTATTACTCAATTAAGCATTGACCTCGGAGCTCAATTGAAGACCCAGATGGAGAATATTGACAAGAAGCTCCAAGGCCACCTCAATCAAGTTCAAAGCATTAGTTCCTCTAATCAACACTCGATTCAAGAAGTGAATGCTTTGGGATTTGCACCTCCTTTGCCTTATTATGGGATGTGTGATACTTGTGGAGTCGTTGGTCATGATCCTATGCATTGTCAAGGAAGCGTTGAGCAAGTGAATCTTTCAAGCGTTCAAGCAAGGTGCCTCATATTCTAATCAATACCAAGCTTCCAATCAAGTCCCTCAACAACAAGCTCTACAACTTCGTCCCTTTGTTCAACCCCCTTTAAGGGACAACAACCAAGGTTACCGAGGTTATCAAAGCAACCCAAGGCCCTTCAACAACTTCAAGCAAAATAACCAAGGTACCTTCCACAACAACAATCAAGGGTTCCAACAAGGGAACTTCAATCAAGGCCTTAATCGAGGCAATTCTCATGGGTTCTAAGGGAACCGTCAACAACAAGCAACTCAAAGTCAAAAACAAAGCAAGCCTAGGAGCCGATCTCCTACTCATGACTACGACATTCCTCTAGCCATCACCGATACTCCACATTATCCACAATCTCCACCTCGAGATTTCAACATTCAAAAATCTAAGGTGGATATGCATAAAAACCAAATGGAGATGGCAAGAAACCAACAAGAGTTCTATGCTTTTATTCAAAGGGATAACATGGCGAGAGATGCTCATACGAAGATGCTTGAGACCCAAATATCTCAACTTGCTTCGGGAAGCTCCTCAAGACAAAAGGGGAAACTACCTCCTCAAGGTGAAACACCGAAACTTGAGCATGTAAATGCTATTACTACGAGGAGAGGTACATCTTATGACTCCCCTTCATTCCCTAGTGAGCAAGAACCAATGCGAGAACACATGCAAGAAGATGCATCTCCGATTCGAGAAAACTCAAGCATGGAAGATCCAATGGAGGAGCAAGTCTTATGGGAGATCGAAAAACCCATTGAAGACAAGCTTCCCCCACTTCAAGCAAAAGATAAGGGTAAAGGAAAAGTATCATGTGAGAAGTCCACCCCTATTGAGCAAAGCAAGGTTCAAATCAAGTTTCCTTTCCCAACAAGGCAAATGAAGACTAAGGTGGATGTCCAATTTGACAAATTCCTAGACATTGTGAAGAAATTGGATGTTAATGTCCCATTCACCGAGTTACTTACCCAAATCCCGGCATATGGAAGATTCATGCGAGAAATCCTAGCTAGGAAGAGATCCATCGACAAGGAAGAGACTATTGCGTTCACAAGGGTGGTGAGCAAGCTCATTCAAGGTTCCACGCTTCCAAAGTTGAAAGATCCGGGTAGTTTCTCGATCCCGTGCACTATAGGCAATTACAAGATCGAGAGAGCGCTATTTTATTTGGGTGCGAGTGTGAGCATCATTCCTTATTCCATTTGTTGCCGACTCGGGTTGAAGGAACTAAGGCGCACTTCCGTTACACTCCAAATGGCCGATAGTTCATTCAACCGACCATTGGGGATGCTAGAGGACGTGCCGGTGAGAATCGGGAAGTTCTTCATTCCGGTCGACTTCATTGTGTTTGACATGCCGGAGAATGCTATCACTCCCATTATCCTTGGGCGCACATTTCTACACACCGCCGGTGCTATGATTGATGTGAAGAACGGTAGGATCACATTCGAGTTAGGCGAGGAAAGGCTAGTGTTTGACCTCCAAGGAAACACTTCGCCCACTAACGATGAGTCATGCAATATGATCCACGACACGGAAGACATCGATCTAGGGGTTGAGTTGGGACAAAGCTTGAAGAGCAATTCATATGAGCTTGAGGATGATGACTCCGAGATTGAGGAAGATGAGTGCCCATACCATGGGTTTGATAACAAGTTGAAAGGCAAGAAGCAAGATGAGCCTCCTTTGGGGCCGCATGAGGACAAGTGGACGTTTGGGTATATCCCGAAGGATCAAAAGTATAAGTTCAAGCCATTGAACTTACAAGATCAGGACGCCCCAGGAACGTCGAGGTAAGATCATGGAGAGCCTTGGTATTTGGATGCTTATATTACTAGCTTGATTGAAGACTTTGCTAGGGCCTTCGATTTGTTTCTTCATGCCCTCGATGGAGATGGAATAGGTTGTAGTATTGTTGAAAAAGATTGAAGAATGCACCATCCTTGGTTTGACGGAGTTCCACAAGAACCGTCCCCTTGTATATATTTCTTTCTCTTGTAATTCCTTTTAGTTCTTGTGAAATTCTTCTGATTTGGTATTTTGATGAGCGATGTGAGGGATGGAATTTGATGTTGTATTTGAGTTTATTGTGATAGGTGTGAAGTGAAAGTGTCTCCTAGGAAGGAAGGGTTAATGTTGGAGCTTGGATTGTGTAAAGGGGAGTCGGTTTTTGAAGCTTGGAACGAGCTTTTGGGAGCTATAAAGGGTTAGAGAACTCTTGCCGATTGAGAACAGATCATCCCGACCGGGAAGGATGAGCCATCCCGACCGGGAAGGGTGTCATCCCGTCCGGGATGGGTGTGACAAAAGTTGGGGCTACTGATGTGCCATCCCGACCGGGACGAGCAGGTCATCCCGACCGGGACCATCCATCCCGACCGGGACCATCCATCCCGACCGGGATGGACCCCTTATTCCTCCTTTGGCCTTTTCTTCGTCGTTTGAGCCCTCCCTACCACTTTATACCCCCTCCCAACCTCCCTACATGTCCTTACTCTCCTTATATGACCCCTACACCTCACATACACATTTTCACCTCACTTTCTCTTCACTTTACACCGACTTTCACATCAAAACCCACCTCATTATACCTTTGTGCTCCAACCATGGATCCGTATCGTGATTGAAGAGGAATAACAATGACGACGACTAGCTACATGCCGATATTGACTGATGAGACGATGGAGCGAGTGAGTTGCTAACTGTATGGTACGGCAACTATCCTTTCTTTTCCGTCTTTTATATCTTGTCTTCTTTTGTTAGTTCCCCTTCCCCTTATACACTTTTGTATCATGGTGGCCCTCCGGGCCTTGGTATTTGTTGCTCCCGACTCTCGATGACGTGACTACATCGAGAGTCATTTCAACATCCAAATTTACAAGATTTTCACCCTTTTGTAGGAATTAGTCGGATTTGGGCGGAATCCGGGCTAGGTGACTTGATCACACCTTGTCCTCCCCTCCCATTCCCTTTTATTTCTTTCTTTTTATTTTCTTCCCCCATCCATATCTTTTCTTGTCTCGGCCAATGGTGACTTGACTACACCCCGGCTGGACACATTCTACCCTTTTCTCCACTTTATTTTTTATTTTTAGCTTTATTTTCGTAGTATCTTTTCTTTTCTTTTGTGTCTCCATACACTACGGTCGAGCATGAGGACATTGCTCGGCTTAAGTGTGGGAAAGCGATATTCTATCGTAGTTAGTTTTATTTTCGTAGTTTTTCGAAAAAAACTTTAAAAACCCTAAAAATTTGAAAATTTTCCACAAAAATCAAAAAAGATTTTCCTTTTGTGTGTCTTCCTTTTTATGTCGTTGTATCGTATATATGTTTTGTTTTCTGTGTTTTGCCTCCCTTTTTCCTCTTAGGTCGCCCAATCGCCACTAACTTTGGAAGGCTTTCAAGACATCCGGTAATGCCTTTTTTTCCCTTTTTCCTCTTTACCTCTTGTGATGTTCGGAGGATATTTGTGATGTTGTGTGCTCGGGAGGAGCTTTGTAAAGTTTGGTGTTGGTTGGTGGCTTGTTTGGAAGCTAGGGGTGGTGTTTGTTCCGTTTGTTTGTTTGTTTTATTTTGTTTTTGTTTTGTTGCTTTTGCTTCTTTTTCTTTCGTTCTTTGTCGAGTCTTTGTTTTGTGGTGTGTACTTGTGTCTAGTGCGTAAACAGTTTTCGAAAACCCGGTTTAGAGGCTAGTGTGCGAGTGTTTACTTTCCCTTCTTAGTGGTATAAATCGAGTCTTGGACTTTAGTCTAGTAGAATGACCCTAAATCAATGATTTCGTTGGTCCTTTACCTTGAGTCCACCTAGCTTACTAGGGATTTACTACGGGATTTGCATTTTGACCACCCACCGTGTGAAAAGGCCTTGGTTGCCGAGTCCCGTCCCTTAGGTGACCTTGTTTGACATTGCTCGACTAGTCCAAGTTCTCCCCTTTTTGTGGGTTTGAAGGGAAGGGCCCATCCCGACTTACCCATTCACCTACCTCCTACACATATCCACCAAATAAAATTGCAATTTGTTGAAGTCTCTCTTTCTTAATTGCCAAGAAATGCCTATCAATCAAATCAAGGCAAAAAAGGGCAAAGAAAAGAAAATGAAAGAAAATGAAAGAAAGAAATGATTGAAGAAAAAGAAAAGGCACAAAAAGCAAAAAAAAGAAAATAGAAAAGAAGAAAAAGAAATGGCATGGCAACACACAAATCAAGTAAGCAAAAGAAAAGAGAAAATGCCAAAAGAAAATCGTCTCACAAAAAGATCCTAACCCCACAAAAATAAGCCTTTGTCGACTTTTGCCGTGAAGAGCCTACCAAAGGACCGAGTCCCTAGGAAGGATGATAGCGGCAAAGGTCCGTCTTCCCTCACTTTGCAATTATTTCCACCTTTTTACTTAGACTAGTTAGGCGGTTTCGGACATGGGACGACCCTCTTGGCTCATTGCTAAAGGGGGCGAGGTCTCACTTACCTACAGTGTCGACTAACATCGTGGTTCATCCATTTTCTATCCCGCCGATCGTCCTGTAGTACGTTCTTAGAAGGTTAGGAGAAACCTAGGTAAGTTACCAACGTTTTTATTGCTTTGTCGTCATACTATTAGGGTTTTGTCCATTTTGGTTTGTGATGGTGGGATTTGTCTTGAATCCCACCGATCAAATAATAACCGGCTAAGACCTAACGGTAGTTAGGGTAACTCGGGTCGTGTCCACGGAGACGGTGTTGCAAGGGTTAGACTAGGTTGGCCTAAAACGAGACTACGCTACCAAACAAACACAAAGAGCTACTAATTGGTGAATTATGATGAGAGGAGAAGAAGAAAGTAGACTAACAATGAACTAGACTATAACAAGCCTAAATGAAATAACTAAACACAAACTAAACAATGAACTAAAGAAATGATGACTAACTAATAAGTTGAATCAAATATGAAGAAGAAGTGGGTTAGGTCGGGTTCAAAAGTGTAGTAGGATTACTTGGGTGGTCAAGGGTGTAGGTGTCTCCTAATTGCTAGAATCGGTTCGGGCTCTCGCAACTTAAACCGATGTCGAGGTAGGTCCGGGCTCTCGCTACTTAGACCGATGTCGAGGTAGGTCCGGGCTCTCGCAACTTAAACCCTAGTCCGCACTCTCATGACTACGACTATCCTCAACACTATCCTCAACATGACCACATACAAGACAAACAATGAGTAGAGGAAGACTAGCATGAGAAGCATGACCACTACAACTCAAACAAGTATTTCAACAAACACATGGTGTGCCAAGTATGTGACTAACAACAAAGATTCACCCTTTACCCCTAATCAAACCCTAATCACCCATATTCTACCCTTAATCCCCCTACTAACCCACAAGTAATCTACTCACTCATAATCAAAGATAAACTAACAACAATAAGAGAAAACCACATCACAATCCAAACATCCATAATGAAAGAAAACAAGAACAATAACAAGAACACTAAGTAAAGTTTCAAACTTGAATAAATAACAATAAACAAGAGAAAGGAAGATTATACCAACAACCAAATGATGAAAAGATGATAACTTGCATAAAAGAGAAACCCAAATCAACTCCAAGTTTGTCAAGCTTGGATGAATCTTCAAGTATTCCCTTAATCCAAGAACTAATTACAATGATTAACTAGAGATTAAAGAGAGGTTAAAGCTAATGTGAGGAACACTAATCTAGGGTTTGAATGCTTAATGGAGGCTTAAAAGATTTAGGGTAAGATAAGATCCATAAACAATACAAGAGGGAAGTATTTATAAGGTTACAAGAATGAGGGAGGATGAAATAAAGGAGTCGCGGCTACAGGTCATTGGTCCCGACCGGGACGGAATCATTCCGACCGGGACGGCCTGTCATCCCGACCGGGACGGGTTGGTCCCGACCGGGATGGCCTGTCAGTGGCCCCTTCAAAAGTGCACTTCATCTCGGACGAGATGAGGTGCATACCCGTCGGGGATGAGTCTAGTAGGCCTCCAATATGATCCTTTTGGTTCCTCTTTGATTCACATGAACTTCTCATCGATTCTCGGGACTCGGGATCGGGTCTCGGAGGCTCGGGATTGGGTCCCAAGGTCTCGGGGTCGAATCCAAGGCATCGAGTGATCGTTCCTTCGCTTCGTTGGCTCCGAAAAGTGTATGTTTTGAGTCAGAATCGCTCCAACTCTTCACGAATGGTCTCGGAAACCTGAAACGAACTAGAGGAAGCATAAGTAGCCCATGAACCGCTCCCAAGGAGCGATTCCGCAAGGAAAAGGGACCAAAACACTACGAAATAGGCACTACAAACTACACTTATCAACTCCCCTACACTTAACCCTTACTCGCCCTCGAGTAAGCACATACTAACTAATAAACTAGTCGAGTGGGTATTAGCGCACCCTACGCCCTTTAAACTCACGCGAGTGCACTTAGAGGAAAAGTTCACTCCTCAAGGCAAGTGGGGTCTTGCGATAAAACCGTGGATGCAACCGGACACAAAACACATAAACAAACAAGCACACAAACAAACAAACAAAAATCGGTTGCACCCAAAAGAAAACCAATACCGCTTCCCTCAAACAAGCGGTGAAAGAAGCGCCGGTTTAGGACTCAAGGCAAGTGACAACGTTCCCAAGCTAGCAATACAAACCAAAATGGACTAAACCCTAATAGTATGACGACAAAGCAACAAAAACGTTGGTAACTTACCTCGGTTCCTCCTAACCTTCTAAGAACGTACCACGGGACGATCGGCGGGATGGAAAAAGGATGAACCACGGTGTTAGTCGACACTGTAGGTAAGTGAGACCCCGCCCCCTTTAGCAAAGAGCCAAGAGGGTCGTCCCATGTCCGAAACCACCTAACTAGTCCAAGTAAAAAGTGGAAATGATTGCAAAGTGAGGGAAGACCGACCACTACCGCTATCATCCTTCCTAGGGACTCAGTCCTTTGGTAGGCTCTTCACGGTAATGATCGGAAAAAGGCTTATTTTGAGATGTGGGGATTATTTTTGTGAGACGGTTTCTTTTGGCATTTTCTTCTTCTTTTGAATTTTTGCTTTGTTTTGCCATGCCATTCTTCTTCTTCTTTTCTATTTTCTTTTCGGCTTTTGTGCCTTTTCTTTTTCTTCATTCTTTTCTTTCTTTCATTTTCTTTCATTTTCTTTTCTTTGCCCTTTTGGCATGATTTGGCATTTTTGGCAATTCTTAACAATTAGGAAAGAGAGAATTCAACAAGTTACAAATTATTGTGTGGATATGTGTAAGAGGTAGGTGAATGGGTGAGTCGGGACGGGCCCTTCCCTTCAAACCCACAAAAAGGGGAAAACTTGGACTAGTCGAGCAATGTCAAACAAGATCATCTAAGGGACGCGACTCGGCAACCAAGGCCTTTTCACACCGTGGGTGGTCAAAATGGTCAAAATGCAAATCCCGTAGTAAATCCCTAGTAAGCTAGGTGGACTCAAGGTAAGAAACCAACGAAATCATTGATTTAAGGTCATTTTACTAGACTAAAGTCTAAGACTCGATTTATACCACTAGGAAGGGAAAGTAAACACTTGCACACTAGCCTCTAAACCGGGTTTTCGAAAACCTTTTTACACACAACAAAACACAAAACAAAGACTCAACGAAAACGAAATAAAAAGAAACAAAAGCAACAAAACAAGAACAACACAAAACGAACACATACATAACCCCAACACCACCCCTAGCTTCCAAATGAGCAACCAACCAACATCAAACTTTACAAAGCTCCTCCCGAGCACACCACATCACATTCTCCTCCAAATTCCGCAAGAGACAAAGAAGGAAAAAGGGATAGAAGATGTTACCGGACATCTTGAAAGCTTTCCAAAGCCATCGGTGGTTTAAGCAACCTATAAGGAAAAGGGGGGCAAACACACAACAAAAAAAATATACGACACAAAAGAAAAACACACAAAAGAAAATCTTTTTGTTTTTTGTGAAAAATTTTCAAATTTTTAGGGTTTTTAAAGATTTTTCGAAAAACTAGGAAAATAAAACTAACTACGATAGAATATCGCTCCCCCACACTTAAGCCGAGCAATGTCCTCATGCTCGACCGTAGTGCATGGGAGCACAAAAGAAAAGAAACTACGAAAATAAAGCTAAAAATCAAAAAGTGGAGAAAAGGGTAGAATGTGTCCGGCCGGGGTGTAATCAAGTCACCATGGGCCGAGACAAGAAAAGATATGGAAGGGGGAAGAAATAAAAAGAAAGAATAAAAGGAAATGGGAGGGGAGGACTAGGTGTAATCAAGTCACCTAGCCCGGATTCCGTCTAAATCCGACTAATTCCTACAAAAAAGTGTGAAAATCTTGAAAAATTTGGATTTTGAAATGACTCTCGATGTATTCACGTCATCGAGAGTCGGGAGCAAGAAATACCAAGGCCCCGAGGGCCACCATGACACAAAAGTGTATAAGGGGAAGGGAATAAACAAATAAAGACAAGCTATAAAAATGGAAAAGAGAGGATAGTTGCGGTACCGTACGGTTGGCAACTCACTCGCTCCATCGTCTCATAAATCAACATCGGCATGTAGCTAGTCGTCGTGTTATTCCTTCCCAATCGCGATATGGTTCCATGGTTGGGGCACAAAGGTAAAATGGGGTGAGTTTTGATGTGAAAGTCGGTTTAAAGTGAAGAGAAAGTGAGGTGAAAATGTGTATGTGAGGTGTAGGGGTCATATAATGAGAGTAAGGACATGTAGGGAGGTTGGGAGGGGGTATAAAGTGTTTGGGAGGGCTCAAACGACGAAGAAAAACCAAAAGGAGGAACAAGGGGTCCATCCCGGTCGGGATGACCGGCTCGTCCCGGTCGGGAAGCTCTGGTCCCGGTCGGGATGACCTGTCAGTAGACCCATCTTTTGTGCACCTCATCCCGGACGGGATGACATCCTTCCCGGTCGGGATGGGCCTTCCATCCCGGACGGGACGACCTCTTCTAGGCCGGGAAGAGTCTCCTAACCCTCTATAGCTCCCAAAAGCTCGTTCCAAGCTTCAAAAACCGACTCCCCTTGTAGACACCCGCATTTTGACTGCCAGGTGTCTATGGTAGTCTCCGACAAACACCCGATGATGATCGGACGCAAACGTGACTTGGTATAATCGGATTTGGGCTCGGAATCAATAATGTCCGACATGGACTTTTAGCGGAGTAATAATCTCACAAAACAGACCTCAAATCCAGGCCCAGTGGGTCGTTCCAAGCAAAATAAGACTAATTTGGGCCAAAACCGACACCAAAAATAAATCCCGTCTTTTAGCGACCGGGTCAAAACCCGGTCAAGGACGAACCCGTCACACAAACCAGCCAAGTTCAGCTTCTAGAAATTGCGCTCAAATCAGAATTCAAAAATGCAAAATCAAATCACAAAAGTCAACCTTTCCTAAACTAACCCTAATCACACCCCTACTCTATAAATACCTCCCTAACCCTCATCATTTGGAGACCCTTTTTTCAGCATTAGAAACCCTTAAAAAAGCTGAAACATAAGCCTTAAAAAAGCTCTTTCATCCTACAAAATTCTACCCTAATCATCCTAAACATCACACACTACAACCCTAAGCAAAAGTCATACAAAAATCGAGCCATTTTGCTCTCAAGCAAACCGACACAGACACACACATATACACACCACAACTCACATTCATCCTCGATACTCCGGTGTTCCGTCGCCATTTACGAGTCTATTTCCGAGGCCTATACCTAGCATGTATGTTGAGGGTGTCCTAAACCCCATCTTGATCCTTTTTTACTTCGTTTCTATTTACGTTTTTGTGTAGTTTATATTATAATTATACTAATATCGTAATACTAACACTAACATTACTAACATTTCATTTCTCGCATACTAACTTTATTTTCTCGTTACTAACACTATAATACCGCGTATATATTAATACTAGTATCTCGGTTTCGAATCCGTTTGACTACGACGATGGCCTAAAGTCCGTCTAATCCCTTTACGAGTAACGACGGAGGTGGAGCCCTTTCGAGGAGCCCCGCCCCAATGTTCTCAAGGGCGTGACGTGATTGCAATCGGTCGTAGTTGAACGCACTCGATCCCATTTCAATTAGTACGAAACCCGTTGACACGAAAATCGACATCACATAACCCGAAAGGGTTAGTTTTGAGGTCGTGACGTAGAGGGATACTATTTCGTCACTAATTTAACATCCTCAATCCATAAAAAAACATAAGCCGAGTAAATAAAACCGTTTTGGCACGTGATTATAAAAATAGACGAGTTTTCGACAAATAAAAAGGCACCCGACCAGACCCGCACGCGAGTCGCGCGACCAGCCATGCGACTCGCGGGCAGGCCTATTTGGCCGAGCCTACATTTTCTCGATTTCCAAATAAAAAGGCACCCGACCAGACCCGCACGCGAGTCGCGCGACCAGCCATGCGACTCGCGGGCAGGCCTGTTTGGCCGAACCCACTTTTCCTTTTTTTCTTCCAACCTTCTATCCCACTCGGTCCTTACATTGACATGCGACCTCCGCGACATACGACCATATTTTAAAACTCGTCTTTACTTTACGACTTTTTTAGTCAACGCGTGTAAAGACCATCACGTGAACCCATTTTTTCTAAAATTCATACTCATGCACATCACTAAAAGAAACGACTTTGATCGACGGTCTCACACTATTGATTTTTATGTCGACGACTCTTTAGTCGTATCCGACATATAATTAATTTAGACTTCATTTTTCGAGATGATAAGTCGGGACAAGACATCGAGGTTCGAGATCGGGTTAGATTCACGCCTATGTCTCGAACCTCCGTCCTTTGATTAATATGCAATATAATGCGTAATTAATTAAGGTTCGTCTGTCTAGCTAATTCACGATATAGCGAATATTTATTATATACGGGTCTTTGTCGAGTCGTGTATTTTATTTTTCGCTTTTCTTACTCGGTTTATTATTTCTTTCAATCGTTATAATAATCGTCGTATTGTGAATTCCGGGTTGTATTTTCGCCCGTGTAACTTGTACGTTACTTATTTTCGAGTTTCGTTTATTTACTTGCTTATTGCTTTATAAATGAACCTCGCATGCTAAATCACTTCGACCATAATTAGATGCATTAAATGACGTAATTCATATATGCTTAGCCCGAAAACGCTGTTTGCATATCATTTAGTCATTTTACTAGCGCGCGCACACGAACACGAACGATGTCTTAGTAGAGGCCGCCATGTGCGGGCGGGGTTGGGTGTCCTTAGTGGGCTTCCCAACACGTACCCTCACCCCTTACTCAGAACCTTTGGTTTCCGGATGTCCGAAACCCTTGGCGCACGAGAGTCATTCTATATACGATACCGGTGTAGATGGTATCGGTATCGCAATGCAAAGGGACGAGCCCAATGAACTCTGAAATCGAAGTGGGCTTACTTTGTGTATAGCCCATGACGACATAGAGTGGGCTCGTATGGTTCCGAATAACCACAAAATTCGGTGGCGACTCCATTTTGACTTAAATTTCGAACCCGAGAACAATCTCACCACGAGATTCATTCGCCTACCCAAACCCGCGCGTGGCCGCGTCGGGGTGGACCTACGTCATGTCCACAATTTGGCGACTCCGCTGGGGATACCTGATGTACCACATGTCATCGGGGTTCCTAGGGTGAGACTCGAAGAGAAATCGTTCGAATATTAATGTACGCGCATTAGTTTAATGATTCATGCATAACCCAAATTTTGCCCGGGCCGGTTACTTGTGACCGACGTCCCACTATACCACGGTGCATTTCTACATGGGTGCGCTAAAGACATCGATGGTGGAACTCGTCTCGGTTTCGCGGCATGTCCTAAGACCAACTCGGTTTAGGGAGTCCGCCCTTCACACGAGAAAGCCATCGTTGTTGGTATAGACCCTATTTTGACCGACCGAGACTTAGTGTAAAGCATACATAAGCGTCGTTATAATGCTTGCTTGACTACGTGCTACTTGGTTTCCGTGTCATTTTTTTTTTCAAAAAACGTCATTTCAAAAAATGCATATTTCCAAAAATACCAAATTTTGAAAAACCCGAAATACTGTCCGCTTCGGGACCCGTCTTTTCAAAATATCCAATTTTCAGAACTCGGAATGCCGCCGAAATTTAGGATCAACGATTTGACTCAAAATATCCTTTTCTTTAGCCGGCATGCCGTCCGTTTTAACCCTCGAATTTCCGAAACCACCCTGATTTTCTGAATTTTTCAAAATTCTAATCTCGGTTTTCGAAACTCTTTTTTCAATTCTCGGAAATTCGCCCGTCTTTTATTCAAATTTCAAGCATCCAACCTCTTTAGTGAACCTTCCTTATTATAGGACCTACCGTCTAGCCGTGTGTCGGGTCTTTGCATAGTTTGTCGAAGGTCTATAGCGTCGAAACTCCGTTGATCCTATATCACGAGTTTCCCCCCTTTCCCGAGTTTGCTTATCTGTCAAGGCACGACCAACCCGCGTAGGGCATACCCCTACAAAGGAAAGTCCGTCCATACACTCGAGTCAAAAGTCTGGGGAAAAGTCTCACGTGGACCTTCCTTCGAACGGGATTAGGCCCACAAAGCCGAAGTCCTAAGGAAGTCATCCCACCTACGAGTCATCCGTCTAGGTGTCTTTCTCGAGTCTCTAGTTTTCTTTCCTAGTGTCGCTCGGGATGTACTTCTTTTTATGATCCCAAGATCTGGGTTTGGGTACTGATTACACGGTGTTCTTACAGACAGGCCACCGGCAACCAGGCACGCCGCAAGATGGCTACTTTGAACAGTCTGCAAACCTCTTTGGACGCCATGGTCGCGAAGCAAACCGATATCGAAGCCCAACTGACTGAAATGAGGGCTGGCCAAGTGGCCATCGTTGCTCGCCTAGCTACAGTGGAGCAAAGGACTCCTAATGTCGAGACCACTGGGCCTATAGCTGAACTGGTCAGCGCAGTGCGCCGACTAGAAGAACAAGTCCATTTGACTGGGAGTAACAATATCCACCGGGAGAATAGCCGAGAGTACTCCACGGTGAGTGACAAACTACCCGCAAACCTGAACCTTACAGGCTTGCCCATGTTTGAGGGAACTGAAGACCCGTTACTACATGTACGGGCCTTCAAGGAATTCATGGCCATCAAGGGAGTGGATTCATCGATGTTCAAGAACCTCTTTGCTGCATCTCTCGAGAAACACCCACGGGCCTGGTACTACAGGCTAGACCCGAAGAAGTTCCCTACCTGGGATGATGTGGCCACCGAGTTCGCTCGGAACTATGCTGACAACACCGAGATCCAAACCACAATGCGATCTCTGGAGGTTATGGCCCAAGAGCCGAAGGAAGGTTTTACTAAATACCTTCAACGCTGGAGGGCCGAGAGTGTGAAATTGGTTGATAAGCCCAATGAGAAGACTCTGGTGGAGGCTTTCGTCAAGAACCTCCTCCCTTCCTACCGGGTTCACCTCCGATATGCTGTCATACCCAATTTCACCACCCTTACTGAAATGGGTATGAGGATCGAAGACGATCTTAGACTGGAGGGCCTCACTAAGGCCGCTAGCAAAGGGTACCAAGGGGCTTCTTCCTCTACCACTAAGCCCCAGGCTGCAACTCGCAGCATTTTTGACGCGGTTAATCTACTAGATGCCCTGTCCAAAAAGAACACCCCACCTCGGGTTTTCACTGATATAGGTACCACCTATACCTATGCCTTACAAAGGCTGTCCTCCAAAGGCCTAATCCAACCGATAGGCCCAACTCCTGAAGTTCCGGTCGAGCGACGCTCCAAGAACTACAATGCTCAGGCCTATTGCCAATACCACCGGGGCAATGGGCATGATACCGAAAAGTGTTGGAAGCTGAAACACTTGATTCAAGACTTGATCGAGAGCGGTAAAATCCCGCTACCAGGAGATAATCCCAGCAACAAGGAGAACCCTTTCAGCTCCCATGCCATCTTTGCCGGGGAGGTGATCGATTGCTCTCACCTTATCTCCCCATTTATCCCGCAAGTGAACGGGATCTGGTTTGATGACGAGGATGATGTCTACCTCGCTAAGAGGGAAACCATTCCCATCACCCCTGAACAGATTCGAGAGGTCAAAACTCGAGTCCTAGCCAGCAACAACCTTGGTCGTCCCTTCTTAGCCACAAGCACTAGGGACACCCCTATCCCGACAACCATCACCGATCCACTCGGGATGGAAGTCGCCCCTGAAGAGCCGACCGCTGAAACGGCCATTATGAAGCAACTGAAGAGAACCCGAGTTGACCTCACTATATGGCAACTCCTCGTTAGCTCTCAAGAACATCGAGAAGCACTTACAAAGGCTCTCGATCAAGTCAAGATCGACTCTTTGGCTACCCCTGCTGAAATGGTAGCCACGGTCCTACCCCACCTAAAGGGTAAGGCCAAAGAAGGAGGCCCAATGATCACCTTCTCTGAAGCCGACTTGCCACCGTTCGGGGCCTCCCACAACCTGGCCCTCTACATCACAGTGATTTGCCGAGGAAAATACCTCCCGATGACCTTAGTCGATGACGGGTCGGCTGTGAACGTCCTTCCCTTAAGGACCGCCAAAGCCCTCGGAATCACCGAGGCAGACTATATCCCGACTGCTCAAACCATCCAAGCTTTTGATGGAAGCCCAAAGTCGGTAGCTGGGGCCATAAAACTGACCATCATCACGGGCCCGATAGAAAAGGAGCTTGAATTCCAGGTGATTGATGTCACCTCATCATTCAACTTGCTCCTAGGAAGGCCGTGGATCCACGCGGTGAAAGCTGTGTCCTCCACCCTCCACCGAAAGATCAAGATGCCTCTACTCGACAATGTTGTCACTTTGGAGGCGACCCCAATGACCGTGGCTAGCTGTAACGCCACGGGCCGCACGGACCTCTGGGGGTTCGACTTTGTGGGGATGATCGAGGAAGAGTACCTTTTCCGACCTTACTTCACCACGAGCATTGATACAATGCTCCAAAACCTAGGGTACCTTCCGGGGGCTACCTCTCGACCCGACCTTCCAGCTGGGAAGATCATCGAGGTTCTCAAGGACGAAGACTCTCACTTCGGCCTTGGCTATGCCATCACCCCGGACAACGTTGTCCGAGCAGGAATCGAAAAAGCCTGCAACATCATGAAGGGTATCTACTTGAGCCCTTACAGCCCACGGTTGTCTGACTACTTTGTCACACCCGTATTCGGGGCTGTCCAGGTTGGGCTATACCAACCCAGTGCTACGCACCCCGGGACCCACTTGGCCCGGGATTGCAACTACATCCCGGATGATGTGTTCGCCCTCATCCAGTCTGATGAAGCCAATGATGCTGAGCCCGCGCTGGGGCTGCTATTCGGAGAAGACACCATAGCCCCGACCCCAAAAGAAGACCTGGTCAACCTGATTCTCCGCAGCAACAGGTTTGACCCGACCAAGCTGATCTCGGATGTTGGTTCCGAGACGGGAAAAAGGGCCTGGAGGAAGACTGTCAAGTGGACTGACAGTCAAGGAAAGATCTACGAGCTGGTCACCGGAGAGGGAGACATGCCTGAGTCTGATTCCGAGTCTGAGTCGGAGTCTGAGTCAGAGTCTGAGGTCGAGTCTAGGGAAGTCGGTGCTAGAGTCACTCCTGTAACCCCTCTCCCTTCTATTATTCCTGCTGCCGGCACTTCGGGGTCTGTCCCGAGTGCCTTACCAATTCCGCCACTGACCAATGATCAGATGGCTGCTCTCTTTGAGCTGTTTTCCAAATTTTCAATCAATAATAACAACCGTTATGCTTACGACTTGTCTCTTTTAAATTCTCCTTTCAAAAATGTTTTATGCTATGACATTGAGAAATCCGACGAACAGGTACCCTTACCTCCACATCTGATCGAGCAACTAGAGCAAAGGGAATCCCGTAATCCGGTAATCGAAGAGACCGAGTCCATAAACGTGGGAACAACCTCAGAGCCTCAAATACTTAAGATAGGGTTATCCTTAGATCCCGAGGAGAAACAACAATTCATAAACCTCCTCCAAGAATTCAAAGATGTCTTCGCATGGTCCTACAAGGACATGCCGGGGATAGACCGGGAAATAGCTGAGCACCACATACCTATCAAAGACGGGTGCAAACCGGTCAAGCAGAAGCTTCGTCGAATGAGGCCCGAATGGTCTCTTAAGGTGAAAGAAGAAGTCGACAAACAGTTCAAAGCCGGCTTCATACAAGTGTCCGAGTACCCGGACTGGGTGGCAAACATCGTACCGGTTCCTAAAAAGGACGGTAAGGTGCGGGTATGCGTAGATTTTCGGGATCTTAACAAAGCAAGCCCGAAGGATGATTTTCCGTTACCACACATCGATATACTGGTGGATAACACGGCCGATCATGCCCTTCTATCATTCATGGACGGGTATGCCGGATATAATCAAATCAAGATGGCAGAAGAGGATATGAGTAAGACCACCTTCACCACACCTTGGGGTACTTACTGCTATACCGTCATGCCATTCGGTCTCATTAATGCCGGGGCCACATACCAAAGGACCGCTACCACTTTATTACACAACATGATGCATAAAGAGGTAGAAGTTTATGTGGACGACATGATCGTCAAATCCAAAGAACGGGACGATCACATCATCGCCCTAAGAAAATTCTTCACCCGATTGCGCAAATACAACATGAGGCTAAACCCTCAAAAGTGCAGTTTCGGGGTAACGTCAGGCAAATTACTGGGTCATATCGTTAGCCAACGAGGTATCGAGGTCGACCCAGCTAAAATCAAAGCCATTACCGAGATGCAAGCTCCTAAAACCGAAAAAGAAATAAGGGGATTTCTCGGGAAAGTCCAGTACATTAGTCGATTCATTTCCAAACTAACCATGGTATGTGAACCAATTTTCAAGAAACTGAAAATAGGGGAACGAATACTATGGGACGATAAGTGCCAAGCTGCTTTCGACAAAATCAAAGAAATTCTGTCTGCTCCGCCGGTCTTAATGCCACCTCAGCCCGGTTTGCCTTTGTCGTTATATCTAACAACGACCGAGACAGCCATGGGGGCTATGCTGGCCCAGACGGTTAACTCCGAAGAAAGGGCCATCTATTACATCAGCAAGAAGTTTTTAGAGTATGAATGCAAATATACCATGCTCGAAAAGACGTGTTTGGCTTTAGTCTGGGCCACTAAGAAGCTCCGGCACTATATGCTTAGCTACGAGGTCCATGTCCTATCCAAGATGGACCCCATCAAATATCTCTTCGAAAAACCAATCCTCAATGGCCGAATTTCTAGATGGACTCTAATGTTGGCAGAATTTGACCTAAAATTCGTGCCATTAAAGGCCATTAAGGGACGGGTGGTAGCTGAATTTCTCGCTGACAGCCCGGTAACCGAAGAAGGACACACCGACACCTGGTCCTTCCCAGACGAAGATATTTTCCATACCGATGCCGAAACGTGGGATTTATACTTCGATGGAGCATCTAATTTTCGAGGGTTCGGAGTCGGGATACTCCTGATCTCACCAAGAGGGGAGCATACTCCCCTCTCCATCAAACTGGACTTCGATGTTACCAATAATGCAGCAGAATATGAAGCATGCATTTACGGGCTACAAGCCGCCGCCAATCTGGGGATCACAAATCTCCGGGTGCACGGTGACTCATCCTTGGTAATTAACCAAGCACTGCAAAAATGGAAAACTCGGAATGCTAATCTCGTGGCCTACCAGGCACGGGTAAGGGATCTCGAGAAACAATTCCAGAAGGTAGAGTACATATACCTACCCTGGGAAGAGAATCAGTTTGCGGATGCACTTTCGAAATTGGCATCTCTATTAAATATTCCCGAGCACGTGACCAGTATGCCAATTTGCGTCGAAAGACGGTCCGAGCCGGCATATGTTCACGATATTGAAGACATTGAGATAACTGATCCCGAGCCATGGTACCAGGCTGTGTTAAAGTACCTGACAAACGGAGAGTATCCTCCCGGGACGGAAGGTCGAGCCAAGAAAGCCTTACGAAGGCTAGCCACCCAGTTCATCCGTACTGATGACGGACAACTGTACAAAAAGACGGCACAAGGGGCTCTTCTCCTTTGTGTTGATAAATATAAGGCTGGGAAGGTCATGGCCGAAGTACATGATGGTGAAAACGGTCCACATATGAATGCTCACATGTTGGTCCGAAAAATCATGAGGCTCGGTTATTACTGGAACACTATGGAAGTCGACTGCCAGTCATATGTCAAACATTGTCATAACTGTCAAATCTTCGGCAATGTGCAACATATGCCGTCATCTTTGCTCTATACTATGACGTCACCCTGGCCGTTCTCAACATGGGGTATCGACATAATCGGGAAAATAAATCCCTCTGGTACTGGTGGGCACTGTTTTATTTTAGTAGCTATCGACTATTTCACCAAATGGGTCGAAGCTGAATCATATCGCATCCTCAATGCTAAACATGTTGCCAAGTTCATCCAGAACAAGATAATATGCCGGTATGGGATCCCACATGAATTCATCAGTGATCACGGGACTCATTTCCAAGCCGAGACCGCAACCCTGCTGACCAAATATAAAATTCAAAGGCACACGTCCTCGCCTTACCGTCCCCAAACGAATGGAGCAGTGGAGGCAACCAACAAAACAATTGTCACCATACTCAAAAAGATGGCTGATAGTTACCGGGATTGGCCCGACAAAATACCTTTTGCCCTATGGGGGTACCGGACGTCAATTCGCACCGCAACCGGGGCAACACCGTATTACCTAACCTATGGGATGGAAGAAGTCCAGCCCGTCGAGTTGGAGGTACCGTCCCTCAGAATTCTGCTAGAGAGTCAAGTACCCGAAGCTGACTGGGTTCGAGCACGGTATGACTCGTTGGTTCTACTAGACGAACGACGATCCCGCGCTCTCAACAATATCCAAATCTACCAGAAGAGGATCCAACGGGCCTTCAACAAGAGGGTAAGGCCCAGAAACATTAAAGAAGGGGATCTAGTCCTTAAGTCTATTCGAGCTTTACTACCGGTTGACCCAAGGGGAAAATTCAAACCCAACTGGGCTGGGCCATATCTGGTAAAGAAAATATTATCAGGGGGAGCAGTGATGCTGACGGACCTGGACGGGAATGAGTTCGTCAACCCGACCAATCTGGACCAGCTGAAGCGTTACTACCCTTATCCATTTCTCAATGTCATTAGCAAAATTTATCAAAAATTTTTTTTACAAAAAGCAAGTCAATGAGCTAGAATTATTTATTCTACTGTCACAAAACATCTTGAACCAATAGTCTTGGTGTAATTCGAGATTGCAAATTTACTAAGCCTGAACTACGTTTGGTTTGATTCTGCTAATTGCGGATACGTAGGCAGCCCCTCAAAAGGGCACAACCAATGCAATCGAGAAAAAACAGGAACGGTTTAATAATAAACTTTCTTTATTAATTCAAAAAAAAAAAACCCCGATAAACTCGGGAGATTACAAAATGCAGGAATTCAAAAATACAAAAAAAAACACACAACCAAAAATAGTAATAATACTTAAATAATAATAAAGCTGACGGACTCGGCATTCAGGGCATCTTGCCCTTCCCCTTGTCCTTGGCCTCCTTAGCCGTCCATTGACGACGACGCGGAGGGGAGCGTTCCCGAATCACCACGGGAACCTCTCTGGCTCGGGCTCGCCCGCTTGAGCCCGAATCCTCCATCACCTCGACAGGCCCAAGTCGGGCCCTCACGGCCGCAGGAAGCCGGTCACGCGGACCCAGTCGGTCCCGGGCCGCCAGCCTAGGCCCAAGGCGTCTCTCCAAATCCGTCTGGGGGCTTGGCCGCCCCGTTTGCTGCTAGAGCCGACCTCCTTAGATCGAGTCTTAGTTTGTGACTTAAGACCCGATTCTTCCCGAGCTGCAGCTTCAGGAATATCTCCCCCAACGAAGAGATCCCTGTTATCTTTTGCCGTCTCACGACGAACTAGTTCAAAGGCCTCATCTAGCTTTAAGGCCTTGCGAGCTTCCTCGGACTCTTCAGAAGTCCATTTCTGGTAAGCCCTTGAAACCCAAGCGGATTGGCAAGGGCTGGGTATAGTCCATGTGGGACGAGTGAACCATCTTTGCAACCAGGTGTCGCACATAGCGTCCGTCAGTTGGAGCGAGACGCTGATGATGGCTTCAGTCTCAGGAATGCGCTGAGACGAACCGAACTGCCTCAGGATGCGGTCCGGGTAAATGTGAACTGTCTAGTCAAGGGACAGAATCACCAAGTAGCGAGCTTGGTCTCTCTTGGCCAGCCCCGTCAGCCTAGAGAGAAACCACCAAGCGACAGTCCACCTTATAAAGGGACCCCCGTGGAACACCAGTTCCTCATCCCAGTAAGCTCGGTTTATTAGATGACTCGAGCTTATCCGCCGCCTTCTGGAGCTAAGCTGACCGCTCCGATAGTTGGGAATACTCGGAGGGGGCTCTATGATTGATAACCGCTCTGACAGCCATATCTGATAAGAGTGCGCGAATGTTGTAAGCAACAGAAAAATTCGCCAGGTAACTTTCAAGGATCCCGCGGAAAAAAAAAAAAAAAAAAAAAAAAAAAAAACCGCGAGATGTATACCTGTAGGATACGGGTACTCCCCGTCAGTGGTCGGGTCGGGTCGAGTCGCCTAGCATCCAAACCCATGATAATCTCCCAGTGGCTAGCCAGGCAGGGCTATGACCAGTTTCCATCTGGTCAACCACTCCAATTAACCTAATTTGACCCCTGCATGAGTCAAGGTCCATCAGCCCTTCAAAAACATAACAGTGCAGCATGCAAAAAGCAAACGCCCTACGCCTGTGAGTAGGGGTGGCCCTCACATCCCGGCTGCTCATGAACTTGTCGGCAAGGTCGAATAGGGAAACAGTATCTCCCTGCACCATCCGATCTGTCTCTGCATGAGACAGACCCAAGAATTCCCTTAGCCTCCTCCTCGGGTCCGGGTAGAACGAGGGAATGGCAGGCTGAATAGTTAGTCCCCAATCTCCTATGGCTGCAACTTCCTCGGGAAGAGGGCATATCTCTCCCCGTGGGAATGCGAAGACGTGATGGGTAGTATCCCAAAACGACAGGCAGGCGTCCAAGAAGTATGGGTCAACTATCAGTCGTTGGAAGGGAAACAGACTGACAATCCCCATCTGGGTCAGCCGAATCTTTTCCTCGTCCCGAAAGTATTGGGACCAGGCAAGAAGCATGGCGGTCAAGTGATCGATACCCATGACAGAAGTTTCTAACTTTCTTGAAAGTCTAAAGGATTTTGAGAAGTTTAAGAGAGAATTTGAGTTAGGATGCAAAAGCTGAAGCAGGGAAACCTATATTTGTAATAGGAAACCCCACCTGTAACCTAACTGCTGTGCCTCCTCAGCTAATCTGGGCCCTTTGCGCGCGCAGGCCTGGTTTCAAACAAGAAACCCAGAATAGGAATCAAGTCGTCCCGAGCTTTCCTAAAATTCTTTTCAAAATTTTCTGTGTCAAAAATTATGATAATTTTCTTTTTTTCTCGAAAATCATTGGCATTTTCAAAATTCGGTACCTTTCCTCCCCAGCGCGAGTCAATTTTTTGCCTATGTGTTACATACAAATTGCTATGTGTCAGCATACAGGTACACTCCAGACTTTAGAAGCAAGTCTCCACAGAGCTATTTTATCTCCCCAGCATAGTCGGTGATTCCTCCGAAATGCTACATCCAAAGCAGGATGTGTCGGCATACAGGAACACCTACATCCCCAAAGGCGATTTCGACTCCCCACGGAGCTACCATCATCAGGACAGGTATGATCCTCTGCTTATGGCTGGCGAGCCCTTCACGCAAGTCTACTGGACTATAAACGACCCGACCGGAAGGCTGCCAGGTCGTAATCCTCGATTGGCCTGGTAGCTACTCTGACTTTTGCCTTGTCCAAGCCTCAGTCAGAGTGGGGGCTCTGTAGACACCCGCATTTTGACTGCCAGGTGTCTATGGTAGTCTCCGACAAACACCCGATGATGATCGGACGCAAACGTGACTTGGTATAATCGGATTTGGGCTCGGAATCAATAATGTCCGACATGGACTTTTAGCGGAGTAATAATCTCACAAAACAGACCTCAAATCCAGGCCCACTGGGTCGTTCCGAGCAAAATAAGACTAATTTGGGCCAAAACCGACACCAAAAATAAATCCCGTCTTTTAGCGACCGGGTCAAAACCTGGTCAAGGACGAACCCGTCACACAAACCAGCCAAGTTCAGCTTCTAGAAATTGCGCTCAAATCAGAATTCAAAAATGCAAAATCAAATCACAAAAGTCAACCTTTCCTAAACTAACCCTAATCACACCCCTACTCTATAAATACCTCCCTAACCCTCATCATTTGGAGACCCTTTTTTCAGCATTAGAAACCCTTAAAAAAGCTGAAACATAAGCCTTAAAAAAGCTCTTTCATCCTACAAAATTCTACCCTAATCATCCTAAACATCACACACTACAACCCTAAGCAAAAGTCATACAAAAATCGAGCCATTTTGCTCTCAAGCAAACCGACACACACACACACACATATACACACCATAACTCACATTCATCCTCGATACTCCGGTGTTCCGTCGCCATTTACGAGTCTATTTCCGAGGCCTATACCTAGCATGTATGTTGAGGGTGTCCTAAACCCCATCTTGATCCTTTTTTACTTCGTTTCTATTTACGTTTTTGTGTAGTTTATATTATAATTATACTAATATCGTAATACTAACACTAACATTACTAACATTTCATTTCTCGCATACTAACTTTATTTTCTCGTTACTAACACTATAATACCGCGTATATATTAATACTAGTATCTCGGTTTCGAATCCGTTTGACTACGACGATCGCCTAAAGTCCGTCTAATCCCTTTACGAGTAACGACGGAGGTGGAGCCCTTTCGAGGAGCCCCGCCCCAATGTTCTCAAGGGCGTGACGTGATTGCAATCGGTCGTAGTTGAACGCACTCGATCCCATTTCAATTAGTACGAAACCCGTTGACACGAAAATCGACATCACATAACCCGAAAGGGTTAGTTTTGAGGTCGTGACGTAGAGGGATACTATTTCGTCACTAATTTAACATCCTCAATCCATAAAAAAACATAAGCCGAGTAAATAAAACCGTTTTGGCACGTGATTATAAAAATAGACGAGTTTTCGACAAATAAAAAGGCACCCGACCAGACCCGCGCGCGAGTCGCGCGACCAGCCATGCGACTCGCGGGCAGGCCTGTTTGGCCGAGCCTACATTTTCTCGATTTCCAAATAAAAAGGCACCCGACCAGACCCGCACGCGAGTCGCGCGACCAGCCATGCGACTCGCGGGCAGGCCTGTTTGGCCGAACCCACTTTTCCTTTTTTTCTTCCAACCTTCTATCCCACTCGGTCCTTACATTGACATGCGACCTCCGCGACATACGACCATATTTTAAAACTCGTCTTTTCTTTACGACTTTTTTAGTCAACGCGTGTAAAGACCATCACGTGAACCCATTTTTTCTAAAATTCATACTCATGCACATCACTAAAAGAAACGACTTTGATCGACGGTCTCACACTATTGATTTTTATGTCGACGACTCTTTAGTCGTATCCGACATATAATTAATTTAGACTTCATTTTTCGAGATGATAAGTCGGGACAAGACATCGAGGTTCGAGATCGGGTTAGATTCACGCCTATGTCTCGAACCTCCGTCCTTTGATTAATATGCAATATAATGCGTAATTAATTAAGGTTCGTCCGTCTAGCTAATTCACGATATAGCGAATATTTATTATATACGGGTCTTTGTCGAGTCGTGTATTTTATTTTTCGCTTTTCTTACTCGGTTTATTATTTCTTTAAATCGTTATAATAATCGTCGTATTGTGAATTCCGGGTTGTATTTCCGCCCTTGTAACTTGTACGTTACTTATTTTCGAGTTTCGTTTATTTACTTGCTTATTGCTTTATAAATGAACCTCGCATGCTAAATCACTTCGACCATAATTAGATGCATTAAATGACGTAATTCATATATGCTTAGCCCGAAAACGCTGTTTGCATATCATTTAGTCATTTTACTAGCGCGCGCACACGAACACGAACGATGTCTTAGTAGAGGCCGCCATGTGCGGGCGGGGTTGGGTGTCCTTAGTGGGCTTCCCAACACGTACCCTCACCCCTTACTCAGAACCTTTGGTTTCCGGATGTCCGAAACCCTTGGCGCACGAGAGTCATTCTATATACGATACCGGTGTAGATGGTATCGGTATCGCAATGCAAAGGGACGAGCCCAATGAACTCTGAAATCGAAGTGGGCTTACTTTGTGTATAGCCCATGACGACATAGAGTGGGCTCGTATGGTTCCGAATAACCACAAAATTCGGTGGCGACTCCATTTTGACTTAAATTTCGAACCCGAGAACAATCTCACCACGAGATTCATTCGCCTACCCAAACCCGCGCGTGGCCGCGTCGGGGTGGACCTACGTCATGTCCACAGCCCTACACACGATCCAAGCTCCAACAATGACCACTCCTCCCTAGGAATCAACTTCACTTTACCTATCAAACAAATCTCAAATACACGTCAAATTCCCTCCCTCACATCGCTCATCAATCAATCCAAGTAATCAAGAAATTCACAAAACAAAAAAAACTACAAGGGAAAGAGATATACACAAAGAGACGGTTCTTGTGGAACTCCGTCAAACCAAGGTGGTACATTCTTCAATCTTTTTCAACAACCAAAACTAGTTCCATCTCCATCAATGGCACGAAGAAACAAGTCGAAGGCCCTAGCAAAGTCTTCAATCAAGCTCGAGATATAACCGACCACATACCAAGGCTCTTCATGGCCTTGCCTTGACGTTCCCGGGGCATCCCGATCTTGTAAGTTCAAAGGCTTGAACTTATACTTTTGGTCCTTTGGGATGTACCCAAACGTCCACCGATCCTCATGTGGCCCCAAGGGAGGCTCATCTTTCTCCTTGCTTTTCAACTTGTCATCAAGCCCATGATATGGGCACTCATCTTCTCCACTCTCGGAGTCATCATCATCAAGTTCACAAGAGTTCTTGTTCAAGCTTTGTCCCGACTCTCCCCCTAGATCGATGTCTTTCTTGGCTTGGATCATATTGCATGATTCATCCTTAGTAGGCGAAGTGTTGCCTTGGAGGTAATTATTCAAAAACATAAAATGTACGTAGTAAATACTTTAGATGGGTTATGAACATGTAATATTTACATATATACATCATGTACTAGAAATATGTACATCAAGAATTATTAACTCAATTCAGCGGAAAATTTGATTCAATCACTGTATGTAAAGTAAAGCTACAAATGTGTTAAATTTGTATAGATAGGTTATGTACAACTAATATAGAAATATATACAATGATGTATTCGGTTGTATATACAAATGATATGCAAATATATAAAATTGTAATGTCAAATTTGTATATAAATCACGAATTATTATTATTATTAATGTAATTCAAAATGATTCAACATTTGTACTTAGACACGTTTGTCATTTTGGGAAAAGTTGCTTTTGACGCGTGGATCTACATCAGCATTTACTCCTATATTCTTCTAGTTATACCTACCCCAGTTATACCATCCCCAGTTATATCTTTCCACATTTACAGTATAAATTGATGAAAGCACACCTACAACCACACCCACATCTACACCCACAATCCATTCCTCTTTGCATTATTTAATTAGAAATAATAATAATTATTCATCAAATACCATGCAAATAAATTCTTTAGTTTATTTGTCTTTAGTACCTTAGATTAATTAGTGCAAGTTAATGAACACATAATTTGCACCAATTCATCAGAGGTACTAAGGACAAATTTGCTAAAGATTTTATCTGAAATGGAGTTGGGTATTAAATACGGAGTACTCACAAAGGGAGTTTAGTCTTCTATGTTTTGTTGTTTTACTGTACATAATAGGTATAGCACTGTCAAAGTATAGAGTAAGAATATTTTTTTACCCATAAAAAAGTACTCGTACTCTACTATATTTAATATTGACTGCAAAAGTAATGATGACTGCAAAGTAATGATGACTTTTGACTGCAAAGCTATACTTTTTCATCTAGAGACGTCAGTTGTATATGCAGTTGTATATAGAGGATTCAATTTTATTGCATTTGATTGTGTTATATTAAGGCAGTATCTATTAAATCAGAGAGTTTTTTAGTGTATATAACATACGATGAGTTGTATATAACCTATACTGCACATATTCATATTCATAACCTATTTTGTTACATTGGTTAACGTCTACTTCATCAAGTACCATGTTTCAAAGAGGGTTGCACTTGGTCTATGCACAAGCAACAAGGGAGAGGCTCTCATATGTAATTATGCACAAACACTAATTAATGTAATCTATCTTCATTTACAAAAGAGATCTTAAAAGAACAACATACTCTTAACAGTCCCATTCTTCAAAAACCCACGAGCACTCTTACTATAAAAACGATGCAAAAATGTCTAATTAATTAATTAACAATTAAGAAAGAAAAATTAAAAACATAATCCATAAAATTAAGATTTCCTGGTCCCCCTCAATTGTACCTTATGTACACTAAAGATTTTTTTATGTACATTTAAAGTACTTATGTCCTATGATGGTTAAAGCAGTGTATTGGAATTTATACATGGTTAAAGCAGTGTCCGTTTTGATGTACATAAGTTAATATTTGTTGTACATGTTCAAATTTGTACATGGGTGGTAACTAGTTGAGATATGTAGATCTAATATGGAATTATGTAAAATCGATAACCACCGCTTCCATTCTTTACTACAACTACTCCTCTCTCTATGAACCCTAACAGATTGGGGGTACTGATCATATCATCTAATGTTTTACGGGGTATTGATCATATCGACTGAACTGGAAGTCATTCACCAAAAATTACATGCATACTCACTACAAATCAGTACTACCAAGAACAGCTACGTCAAATCCGTAGTTAACATTCATACCATAGTCAGTTCGTTCCAAAATGTAACTGATTAATAATTGCAATACAATACATTCATAGTAGGATTAGAGTATTGAATTACAATCCGAGTTAACAGTAAGTGCCTATGCACAAAACCAAACCAGAAAAATTCATATGCTTGCAAAATAAAATCCATATGCTAGGGTCCCCCGATCACTTACCTGGACCATCTTTTCAAGGGTAGAAGTTGGGGTAAATCTGCCACAAGGCCTCCAGGCAGATCTCATAATGGCAGATATCCGTCATGTCCGCCAAATATCCACCTTCTCCCCTCAACGTCAGAGGAACCACCCTGTAAGCCGTGTGACTGGACAGATATTGGTCATCCATCCATAAGGTAACCCAACAGCGAGGTCTGTCGTATGGATGAATCTGCATCCCCATCTCAGGTTTCCCTCTTCCGAAGTCCTCAAAGGCCCGTTGCAGCTTATAGGCGTGGAGGTAGTTCTGATAACCGCTCTTGAAACAAATGACTGCAGCTCTGGTGAAGATCAGACCATTTGGACTGGAAACCCACTTTAGCATTATTTTCTCCACCGGATAACCCAAGGCAATTAACCTGTTTCTTAAACCAGCTAGTGATCTATTGGTATGTAAATATGAACGGTATGTATTAATCTATTTATGACAAAACTACCCGTATAAAAGCTTTGCATATGATTTCTTATTCAATTCATGTAAGTGTTTATTACACAATACAATGTGTATAATATGATGTACATAGTTTAGAAGACAGTGTATATAACTTATGATTATAAGATGGGTTATGTACAAGTTATATATGAATATGTACTTGATGTTCATGAAAATTAACCTGTTCCTTAAACCATTTAGTGATCTACTGGTAACCTTGTTATCAACCCACTCAAATGGCAGATTTGCAATAATGCATTTAGGAAGGTACATCAGTTCCACATACATTTTTTGGGGGTTTTTTTTCTTTCAATTTTGAAAGTTTAACTGCTCTCAATCTTAGTTTGGGGAGTATATATATGACTGATTGAAATTCCACTCAAACCTCTTTGTAATTATTACTTATGCATTTTCGAGATATTTATTTACTGCATTGTGTCTAATAGAATCCAGATTTTTAATGGTTACACACTTACACCTAAATTTAGGTGTCTACAGATTAATTGAACTTTATTTCAATTTAAATTTACGTACTTCCTCCAAGTTTTAATGTTCTTCCCATTCCAAATTGGCACAAAGTTTTTTGGTTGGATTAAAATAATGAAAAACTAATAAGGAAGTATAGGTTGGAAATGAAAAAGTAATGAAAAATTATGAAAAATAATGAAGTTAATGTATAAATGGATTAAAATATTGAAAAAGGTGTTCCGGTATGGAAACGGGTCCCTGACCTTGAGCTTCGCGGTTCTCCTCGGCTCCGAGTGTGTGCCGACGGTGATCCTGCAAGGTGAACTCCGGGCCCGAGGGGAACCCCCGGGGCGGAGCCTCCGACGCCCAAGTCAGTAAAATGTATGACTGAATATAAATATTTAGGGAGATAAGAGAGGTAGAGAGAGTAGGGAGGAATATGTGAATGAAATTGTCCCCCCTTTCCCCTCACCCTAAGTGGGGTATTTATAGGGGAAAGGGTGTAGTAGGGTGATGTCATGGGTGACATCAGCATAGTGATCAGTAGATAGGTCTTTTTGGGTCAATTGATGGCTACCCGTAAAGGAGGTCGGGCCTATGCGTCAGGGGGTTTTATCCCCCAACAATTTGCCCTCAGCGGAGTCGGATACTGAGTATGCGGGTCCGGTGCCAAGCATGATTGGACCGACAAACTAAATGATGGACTTTGTTTTTCATACAAAGCCAAGCATTCACTAGGCCTTGTGGGTGCGTCTGCCCTAGCATTGTCTGGATTCTGTCTGGGCGTCAGACGTCGTGCCTTTAGTGTACTCGGAGGTGTACATGGGATTTTATTATTCTATACATGACCAGGTAATCACTAAGTCCTGTGGTCAACGCTCATGCCCTGGTACATCTCATACGGATGTGTCAGGGTGCCAGAGGCCTGCCAGGGTAGTTTATGGGCCTCGTCTAGGTCTTGGGGGCCGTGCCTGACCCTGGCTTCTAGCCGAAGTCCAGGTGGCCTGCCCCCTGCCTGCCCAGAGGTAGGCAGAGGGACTTATGATTCGGCGCATGGGGCCGGGCCTGACCCTGGCTTCTGTTCGAAGTCCAGGGGGCCTGCCCCCTGCCTGCCCAGAGGTAGGCAGAGGGACTTTATCGTTCGGCGCATGGGGCCGGGCCTGACCCTGGCTTCTTGTCGAAGTCCAGGGGGCCCGCCCCCTGCCTGCCCAGAGGCAGGCAGAGGGGCTATCGTTCGGCGCATGTGGCCGAGCCTGACCCTGGCTTCTGGTTGAAGTCCAGGGGGCCTGCCCCCTGCCTGCCCAGAGGCAGGCAGAGGGACTTGTAGTTCGGCGCGTGGGGCCGGGCCTGACCCTGGCTTCTGGTCGAAGTCCAGGGGGCCTGCCCCCTGCCTGCCCAGAGGTAGGCAGAGGGACTTGTAGTTCGGTACGTGGGACCGGGCCTGACCCTGGCTTCTGGTCGAAGTCCAGGGGGCCTGCCCCCTGCCTGCCCAGAGGTAGGCAGAGGGACTTGTAGTTCGGCGCATGGGGCCGGGCCTGACCCTGGCTTCTGGTCGAAGTCCAGGGGGCCTGCCCCCTGCCTGCCCAGAGGCAGGCAGAGGGACTATCGTTCGGCGCATGGGGCCGAGCCTGACCCTGGCTTCTGGTCGAAGTCCAGGGGGCCTGCCCCCTGCCTGCCCAGAGGTAGGCAGAGGGACTTATAGTTCGGCGCATGGGGCCGGGCCTGACCCTGGCTTCTAGGCGAAGTCCAGGGGGCCTGCCCCCTGCCTGCCCAGAGGTACGCAGAAGGACTTATGATTCGGCGCATGGGGCCGGGCCTGACCCTGGCTTCTGTTCGAAGTCCAGGGGGCCTGCCCCCTGCCTGCCCAGAGGTAGGCAGAGGGACTTTATCGTTCGGCGCATGGGGCCGGGCCTGACCCTGGCTTCTGGTCGAAGTCCAGGGGGCCTGCCCCCTGCCTGCCCAGAGGTAGGCAGAGGGACTTGTAGTTCGGCGCATGGGGCCGGGCCTGACCCTGGCTTCTGGTCGAAGTCCAGAGGGCCTGCCCCCTGCCTGCCCAGAGGTAGGCAGAGGGACTTGTAGTTCGGCGCATGGGGCCAGGCCTGACCCTGGCTTCTGGTCGAAGTCCAGGGGGCCTGCCCCCTGCCTGCCCAGAGGTAGGCAGAGGGACTTATGATTCGACGCATGGGGCCGGGCCTGACCCTGGCTTCTGTTCGAAGTCCAGGGGGCCTGCCCCCTGCCTGCCCAGAGGTAGGCAGAGGGACTTTATCGTTCGGCGCATGGGGCCGGGCCTGACCCTGGCTTCTGGTCGAAGTCCAGGGGGCCTGCCCCCTGCCTGCCCAGAGGTAGGCAGAGGGACTTGTAGTTCGGCGCATGGGGCCGGGCCTGACCCTGGCTTCTGGTCGAAGTCCAGAGGGCCTGCCCCCTGCCTGCCCAGAGGTAGGCAGAGGGACTTGTAGTTCGGCGCATGGGGCCGGGCCTGACCCTGGCTTCTGGTCGAAGTCCAGGGGGCCTGCCCCCTGCCTGCCCAGAGGTAGGCAGAGGGACTTGTAGTTCGGCGCATGGGGCCGGGCCTGACCCTGGCTTCTGGTCGAAGTCCAGGGGGCTTGCCCCCTGCCTGCCCAGAGGTAGGCAGAGGGACTTGTAGTTCGACGCATGGAGCCGGGCCTGACCCTGGCTTCTGGTCGAAGTCCAGGGGGCCTGCCCCCTGCCTGCCCAGAGGTAGGCAGAGGGACTTGTAGTTCGGCGCATGGGGCCGGGCCTGACCCTGGCTTCTAGTTGAAGTCCAGGGGGCCTTCCCTCTACCTGCCCAGAGGTAGGCAGAGAGACTTGTGATTCGGCGCATGGGGCCGGGCCTGACCCTGGCTTCTGTTCGAAGTCCAGGGGGCTTGCCCCCTGCCTGCCCAGAGGTAGACAGAGGGACTTTATCGTTCGGCGCATGGGGCCGGGCCTGACCCTGGCTTCTGGTCAAAGTCCAGGGGGCCTGCCCCCTGCCTGCCCAGAGGCAGGCAGAGGGACTTTATCGTTCGGCGCATGGGGCCGGGCCTGACCCTGGCTTCTGGTCGAAGTCCAGGGGGCCTGCCCTCTACCTGCCCAGAGGTAGGCAGAGGGACTTGTGATTTGGCGCATGGGGCCGGGCCTGACCCTAGCTTCTGTTCGAAGTCCAGGGGGCTTGCCCCCTGCCTGCCCAGAGGTACACTACTACAAATCCCTTGGTTTCTTGACGCTTTAAAGGTAGGTTCTCGACACCTTAAAGTATCGCAATTTTAATTCTCGACGCTTCTGAAAAGTGTGGAGATTTTGGGCGTCGGGAATTCTCGACGCATTTATGTGTCATCATTCTCGACGCTTTAAAACGTTTAATATATAATTCACGACGCTTTTCTGCATCACCACATGCACACTAAAATATGCAACCTTGACACTTTTCTATGTCGAGGTATTTTTTTCTCGGCCATTTTTTTCTAAGTGCGGAACTTTCTACTATTAGAAGGATCGGGAAATAATAATATAAAATTCAATTATCAACACTATAACATCATAAAGGCGTGGAGATTCTAATCATAAAGAATATATTAATTTAAAAAATCGAGGTACAATTATATAATATAATAGAAGGTTGGTTGAATACATCCCTAATATTATAGTTCACTAAACTAAATACAATTGCATTAGAAATTTCTAAACAAAATTAATTCTATACGATGTAGCTTCATCATGTCAAAGTGACGATCACTCGTTTCGTTTTGCTGCAGCGACATCATTTGCAAAATGCAACACCTAGTGGAAACAAAACCAAAATACTTTTAATCAGTGCACTCACAAAATAAATTAAAATATAATTTTTTTTCATATACGTCCAACTTCACATAAATAGCCCTGAGGACGACTAATTACAAAACAATGTAAGACTGGATGACTTATATTGAAATCATAAACTCCTAGTTATACTATATAATATATCATATTCCTTCTATCACTCAATATTTATGAGCTACTAGTACATATTTATAACTACTAAGATTATAAGAGAAATTGAGGACTCCAACATATTTCCACACCATTCACAATTGATACACTTAGAACAGGAAAATACTAAATTTTGTTTGCATGTATTAAGATATACGGAGGAGAAAGTAGACATTCAGGAATATGGTCAACAAATACGTACAAAATATATTAAATCAATTGAGAAATCAACTAAGCAGAATGAAAATTTTAGAACTAACATTAGTTTTATAAGGTCCTTGGAAACTGAATATTCATCCAGAACTTACTTGGTGTCATCTCACGTTTCTACTTGTCCTTCAAGATTTCATGCACTAGTTTATTTCATTTGCCCACATGCATAACTGGACAGACCTTTCAATTCCAAAAAAATCAAGAATAGCTTTTGCTTTACTAAACACTAAGAGAGAGAAAAAAGAGACAAAACGTATCCAATAAATATCTATCAAACTACTTACTAATAGTTCTTGACTACAACTTATGTTTGTGTGGTAAAGAGCGCATCAGGAAACCGAAAACATTCATCCCCAACTTTGAATAACCCTTCCATATCATCTAGTAGAAGATGTCAAGTCGAGTGCCGCATAAGTATGTTGGTGAACCATAATAATAATAATAATTTAAAAGAATATATCATGCATGCTTTAGTGCACAATGACATAAATCATAACCTAATATCACTAAATTTTACCCAATCTCACGAGGTATCACTCCCGTTTCCTTCAACTCATTTATCAAGTGCACAAAACTAAATCAAACCTATAGCCTAAAAAGGTAACAAGGTAACAGAACAAACAAACAAATATCGGAAAAAACTAGTGCTGGCAGGAGCAAAAAAGAAGCGGCCACTTACTTGGGTACATGCACCTTTCCAATATTTGGTCACCTGAAAATCCTTTTCACCTCTATAATACCACGATTTGGTATAATTAGGACCACATTTTCATTTCCTTTAATGTTGCAAACTCTTAAATGAACACCGGAAAAAGTCAAAGATAAGGTATCTTTGACATACAAGCCAAAGATAAGAATGAAGCAAATCTACAATTCCTGCTACGTACTTTCTATGGTCTTTCCTAGACTTAAATTCCACTGAAATAACCCTCCAATCTGATGGATTACATAAGAGTAGCTATCAGCTTTCTCAATGAAGGTCTTGTAGCTTTGTAGTACTTATGTGAGACTAAAAGCCACTCCTTAGTACATGTAACATTATATATCCACCCTTTTATAGAATTGAATGTACTACTACCAATAGATAATCAGGTCAAAAATTAGTGTAAAACACTAGGTGATTATTATTGTACGTACCTTGGCTAAAGCAGATTCATGAATAATGAAATTGAGAGCAACTAGCATCCCAACTGACAGCAGCAATGATCTGTCACAATTTCCTGATATGAGCATAAGAAGAACAATTTAGACATTGGTCTTTAACAACGTAATATATGGTGCCAGAAGTAGACGTACGAGTAAGTCTGATCAATAATGACTATATGATGCACCTTAATTCGAGTAAATGCAGTTGACTGAGTCTAGATCAATTTCATATTTATTATATACTATGTAAATGAAGTTTCTACTCATAACAAGCTTTTAAAAAGACCCAAATCTGAAGATCCGGTTGTTAGACATAGACACCATAATGAACATCTAAACATATTACGAGTAATAAGTATACAAAGTACAAACAAAATAATATTACCATAATAAGTATATACAAAACGATCAGTTATCAAAATAAAGTAAACGATCAGTTATCGAAATAAAGTAAACGATCAGATAGCTAAGATCAGAAGATCAGTTGCACAATACAATTATATGAGAGATCAGTTGCGCAGTACACATCATACCTGTGTTGCATTTCAACCGGTTCGGTTCAAGATGCAACCTAATGTTCTATACAGTGTAGGCTGCACTACAGTTCGATACAAGGCTGCACTGTGGGTAAAACTATAGCAGGCTGCAGGTAAAACTCAAAAATAGCTACTCAGTTCACAAGCTTTCTTGTAGGCTTCTTACACACTAATTAAATTAGTTGCTCATATATCATCATAAATACACTAGTAAGTCAATCGCGGAAATAAATATAATCTCTTTGTCTCAAAGTAGTATTTTTTAATTAATCAAAGTAAGTAAACAAATGATTGGGACGAGGGAAGTCATTTTTGAATTTGAATACACGCACTTACAATGAAGAAGATAAGTAGAAACAAAAAGAAGAGCATGCAATTGGATCATACATGTATGTATATTGTGTTACAACTAACGTTGTTGAGTACAATACAATCTTCCGAGTTATTATATAGGAGTATGATAAAACAGAGTCTTTAATTATATATATATATATATATGATTTGGAATCCAGTAGCATGAAGACCATATATATATGGGCTATCTACACGAGATAGAAATAATAAACACAAAGCTGATCAAAATTTCTCTGTGAGAGGAGGAGTAATAAGATGTGCTAAATCGACAGTATAAGAAGACAAGGACAATTTCACAAGTTGTTGTTGTTGCTTCTTATTAATATGATGATTGGGGTTCACAGTTTGCACATTTCCTTGAAGGGTAAGGAACACAAATGACCAAAGACGGAGAAGAATAAATAATATATATATAGTCCATTTAAAATAAAATAACGTCTATATTGTATCTATCTTACTTCTAGACTTCATGTAGCTTCCCTATTGTATATTCAATACTCCGTACCATACAATAATTTGACATTTCATTAGACCCAAAATTGAAAAATTCGTACAAATTTATAACAACTGTATCCGATAATACTCTGGTATTAACAGACGAGTCAAAGTAAGAAAGCATTGTCTGTTTGAGTTTGGCATGATTTGATGATGATGGTGGTGATGGTGACGAGGATTAAGTTTACATAAAAAGGGCAGAACACAGAAAGGGGAGTGATACAACCAGAAAACAGAGTTGAACATTGAGAGATTATTATCTGAATCAAGTGCATGTATCATGTATCATGTATCATGTATGTAGCAGATAGAACAAAAAAGAGAAGAGGATCAGCACCTGACCTTTCCCATCCATATATATGGACGTGGTTAATGTTGTGCCTAATAAACATGTTTCCTGATTAAGCATTCAACTGATTTGCACCTCTAAACTTATGATGAAGTTAACACAAACAGCATGCTCTTTTCTCAAGTCAACCACCCAAGAAAACACTTACGGAGTATATGAAAACGGATGTTTTTGAATACATATATACCTAGCTACTTTAAGCCAACCATGGAATGAAGCAGAAGCTACTGAAGAAAGATCGAAAGCACACCCGACCTTATGATCTCTATCCCATCATTCACATCAATGCAATCTGGTGAACCATCTTCAGTCACTGGTCAAATGACAAAACAAAAGGAAAAACAAGAGTTGAGTAGAAAAGATGGTGATACCAACTGCTGAAACAAAAAGGCAATGACAATTACCAAAAAAAGCAAGCTCTCATAAGTCGATCAATGCAGCGCAGCCATCAGGTACAGCAAATGTGCAAACAAAATATAACCAGATCTTCAATTCCAACTCGAAAACTAATTAACAATGAAATTAAAAGCAAGAATAATGAAGAAAATAATGTGCAAATAATGAAGAACTCGGTCAATTAACTAATTAAAGTTCCTAACAAAATTTTTAAAAAAACCCAGAACAGAAAAGCAATGAGTTCGCTTGAGAAATTGAAATTGAAGAAACTTACTATTTTTCCCAATGAAATTCAACCAAGAGATTGAAGAAACTCGGGCTTGATCGACTACTTGATCGGGAAGTTAGAGAGATCACGGTTCGCTGATGAGAAATTGATCGAGAATGGAGGAAAAGGAAAGGCGATGGAATGAAGGAAAATAATTAGGTTTTGGGAAGATAATAGGGAGAGGAATAGGTAAGGCGGTTGTTTTCAACGAGAGAGCGGGAGGTGAATTTGTTTTTACAGTATTAGTGCGCCCATGTCAGATTTGAGGATTTAAAAAAAAAAATTAAAAATGCTTCGACGCTTATAAAAGCGTCGACCATAAAGCGTCCAGAAACTAAGGAAATTGTAGTAGTGGTAGGCAGAGGGACTTGTAGTTCGGCGCATGGGGCCGGGCCTGACCCTGGCTTCTGGTCGAAGTCCAGGGGGCCTGCCCCCTGCCTGCCCAGAGGTAGGCAGAGGGACTTGTAGTTCGGCGCATGGGGCCGGGCCTGACCCTGGCTTCTGGTCGAAGTCCAGGGGGCTTGCCCCCTGCCTGCCCAGAGGTAGGCAGAGGGACTTGTAGTTCGGCGCATGGGGCCGGGCCTGACCCTGGCTTCTGGTCGAAGTCCAGGGGGCCTGCCCCCTGCCTGCCCAGAGGTAGGCAGAGGGACTTGTAGTTCGGCGCATGGGGCCGGGCCTGACCCTGGCTTCTAGTTGAAGTCCAGGGGGCCTTCCCTCTACCTGCCCAGAGGTAGGCAGAGAGACTTGTGATTCGGCGCATGGGGCCGGGCCTGACCCTGGCTTCTGTTCGAAGTCCAGGGGGCTTGCCCCCTGCCTGCCCAGAGGTAGACAGAGGGACTTTATCGTTCGGCGCATGGGGCCGGGCCTGACCCTGGCATCTGGTCGAAGTCCAGGGGGCCTGCCCCCTGCCTGCCCAGAGGCAGGCAGAGGGACTTGTAGTTCGGCGCATGGGGCCGGGCCTGACCCTGGCTTCTAGTCGAAGTCCAGGGGGCCTGCCCTCTACCTGCCCAGAGGTAGGCAGAGGGACTTGTGATTTGGCGCATGGGGCCGGGCCTGACCCTATCTTCTGTTCGAAGTCCAGGGGGCTTGCCCCCTGCCTGCCCAGAGGTAGACAGAGGGACTTTATCGTTCGGCGCATGGGGCCGGGCCTGACCCTGGCTTCTGGTCAAAGTCCAGGGGGCCTGCCCCCTGCCTGCCCAGAGGCAGGCAGAGGGACTTGTAGTTCGGCGCATGGGGCCGGGCCTGACCCTGGCTTCTAGTCGAAGTCCAGGGGGCCTGCCCTCTACCTGCCCAGAGGTAGGCAGAGGGACTTGTGATTTGGCGCATGGGGCCGGGCCTGACCCTAGCTTCTGTTCGAAGTCCAGGGGGCTTGCCCCCTGCCTGCCCAGAGGTAGGCAGAGGGACTTGTAGTTCGGCGCATGGGGCCGGGCCTGACCCTGGCTTCTGGTCGAAGTCCAGGGGGCCTGCCCCCTGCCTGCCCAGAGGTAGGCAGAGGGACTTGTAGTTCGGCGCATGGGGCCGGGCCTGACCCTGGCTTCTGGTCGAAGTCCAGGGGGCTTGCCCCCTGCCTGCCCAGAGGTAGGCAGAGGGACTTGTAGTTCGACGCATGGAGCCGGGCCTGACCCTGGCTTCTGGTCGAAGTCCAGGGGGCCTGCCCCCTGCCTGCCCAGAGGTAGGCAGAGGGACTTGTAGTTCGGCGCATGGGGCCGGGCCTGACCCTGGCTTCTAGTTGAAGTCCAGGGGGCCTTCCCTCTACCTGCCCAGAGGTAGGCAGAGAGACTTGTGATTCGGCGCATGGGGCCGGGCCTGACCCTAGCTTCTGTTCGAAGTCCAGGGGGCTTGCGCCCTGCCTGCCCAGAGGTAGACAGAGGGACTTTATCGTTCGGCGCATGGGGCCGGGCCTGACCCTGGCTTCTGGTCGAAGTCCAGGGGGCCTGCCCCCTGCCTGCCCAGAGGCAGGCAGAGGGACTTGTAGTTCGGCGCATGGGGCCGGGCCTGACCCTGGCTTCTAGTCGAAGTCCAGGGGGCCTGCCCTCTACCTGCCCAGAGGTAGGCAGAGGGACTTGTGATTTGGCGCATGGGGCCGGGCCTGACCCTAGCTTCTGTTCGAAGTCCAGGGGGCTTGCCCCCTGCCTGCCCAGAGGTAGACAGAGGGACTTTATCGTTCGGCGCATGGGGCCGGGCCTGACCCTGGCTTCTGGTCGAAGTCCAGGGGGCCTGCCCCCTGCCTGCCCAGAGGCAGGCAGAGGAGGGACTTGTAGTCTGTGGAAGGCTGGATGTGTATCATGCCTTGTTTTTTGTTGGGGGGTCTATTTTCTCAGGGTCTTGCAACAGGGGCTCCTCCCCTATTGCCCCCTGCCTATTAGCTGTGAGAGTAATGAACAGGTGATGGGTATATATTAGTCTTGTCTTCGTAGAATTCCGCATGGTGGTTGGCGGACCTATGCGGTCTCTGCAGACGCTGAGGTTGAGCCGTAAGTTGGTAGGGTCGGACCGTAAATCGGCAGGGAATCATCTTGGCCGAGCCGTAAGTCGGTAGGGCCGAGCCGTACGCCGGCAGGGCGAACCGTAAATCGGCAGGGCAGCATCTTGGCCGAGCCGTAAGTCGGTAGGGCCGAGCCGTAAGTCGGCAGGGCGAACCGTGAATCGGCAGGGCAACATCTTGGCCGAGCCGTAAGTCGGTAGGGCCGAGCCGTATGTCGGCAGGGCCGGACCGTAAATCGGCAAGGCGACATCTTGGCCGAGCCGTAAGTCGGTTGGGCCATGTCTCTGTCAAGCTAAAAATATTCAGCTCATTTGATACTCATTTTTGTGACTTATCTTCACCATTTTTCGGGTAAATTTCTCGAGGAGTTTTTTGGAAATTCTTTGTGACGGGCAAAAAGTTAAGTCATTTTTTGTGGTTGGTATTTTTTGTCTCACAACTTCGACAATTTTTTGGCTAATTTTTGTGAAGTATTTGTGAATTTCTTGTGGTAGGATGGAAATTTGGATAAATTTTTGTGACCGGGCTAGTTTGTGAATGTTCTACATTAAGGAGTAAATAAGAAACCATAGTAGGTAAAGGTACCCGACATTCAAACCTGGCAAATGGGAGCCTTGATGAGAACACTTTTGACAAGCGAAAGTAAGAGATATCGAGTGGCCTTCATTGGACCAAGCTTGAAAATAGTTGCTCATTGTGAATGGGGCGTGCCTTCTAGTCATCACAATATGGGTCTGTCTCAGGCTCGTAATCGTCTCGAATAGAGTTAAGTTCGGCAGCCTTTACAGCTTGAGCCATTTCCAGAATAAAGGTTGGAATAGGAAATTCATCGAGCACCTTTGGGCACTAGTAAAATCCGTTATACTCATTGCTAGTTGATTTGAACATAAATTCGGGTCAGGACTTTCATCAAACACCTTGTGTGCAGTAAATGTAGTGTCACTCTACGGAGAAAAGATAACGGTTCGCGACTCCGTCGCCTCCTTGTTTCCGACTAAAGACGTAGCAGTACAGAGGGAGTTCCCACAAAACTTGATCGAGTCACCAACAATATATTTAGAGAAGTACCATGGTAACTTGCTATAATCAACTTTACCTTGGGCAGCCAAGTTTAGAGCGAATCCTTCAACCGCTGCTGCCAATTTCTTCATTTCCACTTTGAGCGTCTTAATCTCGTCGGAAATTGCCATCATCGAAAGTTTTGAGCACCTGATTTTGATTTGATTAAAAAAGGAAGATAGAATGGACTATGGTCACAGGTACTATGGTGCTGGAGCAGTTATGTCACAAAATGATCCGGAGCTGTTATCTTCAGTAACTCAATTTGTTGATCAGTTGCCTTCTGTACTAAACGAGGTATGTATATAATTTATCGAAATTTCTTTACAAAATGAAGACAATGATGATCATACATGGACTATTCAGTTGTGACCTTCCAATATTTCTCATTTAAAATAAATTGGACAGGTGCGACAAGGAACGTCAGAGTTCAGACCAACCCCATCAGAAAACCGTGAATGTTGCAAGCGCTCGTACAATGGACTATGAACACTCATTTTTTTGTATTTTGTGTCATTGATTTATGTAGATCTATCTCAAAGATGAAGATTAGATCGGGAAAAATTTGTATTTGGGAGTGGTTGATTTTTGTGGGTAATTCGTGAGCACAACCGTTCTTCCCACAGACGGCGCCAAATTGTTCCGGTATGGAAACGGGTCCCTGACCTTGAGCTTCGCGGTTCTCCTCGGCTCCGAGTGTGTGCCGACGGTGATCCTGCAAGGTGAACTCCGGGCCCGAGGGGAACCCCCGGGGCGGAGCCTCCGACGCCCAAGTCAGTAAAATGTATGACTGAATATAAATATTTAGGGAGATAAGAGAGGTAGAGAGAGTAGGGAGGAATATGTGAATGAAATTGTCCCCCCTTTCCCCTCACCCTAAGTGGGGTATTTATAGGGGAAAGGGTGTAGTAGGGTGATGTCATGGGTGACATCAGCATAGTGATCAGTAGATAGGTCTTTTTGGGTCAATTGATGGCTACCCGTAAAGGAGGTCGGGCCTATGCGTCAGGGGGTTTTATCCCCCAACAAAGGGTATGGCCAAATAAGGAAAGAAATGAAACTTGGAGGAAGTATTACATTAGTAAAATCATTTTATGATAGACACGTTTTAATTCACCCATCAAATCCTTCATTTATCAAAGTGAAGAATTGTGTCTAATAGAATCCAGAATTTGAATGGTTACACCTAAATTTTTGTGTCTACGGATTTATTGAACTTTATTTCAATTTAAATTTATGTATTACATTTAAGGCATTTTATACATTGGTAAAATCACTTTCTTATATATTGGACGGCGTGATGTACATAAATTAATTTAAAGCGCACATAATTCAATTTATATTAACTTCATCTATTTTTATAACTTGTACTATAAAAACTTGTGTACATAATCCCATATTACTTGTGTACATAAACCCATATTATAAAAACTTGTGCTATAAAATCCCATATTCTCAACAAATTCTCACTTTGTCTCTCTGTTTCTCTGTTTCCCTCTCTTTTTGTGTCTCTCTCTCTGTATCTCTTTTTCTCTCTTCCTTTCTCAACAAAAGATGAATGTTACATGTAATGGACAGATATACAATATTAGGCAAGAACGTAAACTGTGGTTTGCTTCTCAAAAGAAGGAGAAGTTGCCTTTTATGTTTAACAATTTTTATGGACCTATTTCAAGTCCATATGTTGAATCACTTGAAGAAGTTTTTGCAAATGAAAATATAATGGAAATAATTTTCAAAATGTTTAACCCTACTTTTAGAAAGGAAGAATTTGCAAAATTGACTCTTGTTTGCAAGACGTGGGGTGAAATACTTTTGTCACATCCTCATTCTCTTCTGTTAGAAATGGAGTGCAGTATGAGTGTGCATGTAACAATTGAGAATGGATTACTTTCTCTTCATAGGAATGGTATCTTGTTGTTAAAGCAATGCAGATGCTATTTGACTGATGATCTGCTTTGTAGAAATATACTACACAACATGCAACTTCGACTTGCACCTCCAGAAGATGTAGTTCATCTTCATGGTTCTTCTCTTGAGAAAGCAGAAAGAGAAAATTTTGTAGGTGTTCCACAGCAAATGTTTCGTCAAGCATCTACCTTCGCTGAATATCTGTTTGAGCAAAGAAATTTTTATCCAGATGTATAACTATATTTTGTTTTTTCCTTATATATGTAATGTTTGTTACAGAGTACTAGATAAAAGAAGATTCTCAAGTTAATTTGAACTTATGTACACTTGTTATAAAATTATTTACGAATCAAGCGTTTGTATATGTATATGTACATAACGCTATGTTTGAAGGATTATGAATGCTTCAGTAAAATTAACCAGTCTAATGTATATAACTAGATGTTTTATTTTTTACTTCATAAATCTAGTTTAAAGATTATCCAGGCATTAAAATATATAAGTTTGAGATATCTGTTTGAGCCAAGAAATTTTTATCGTTATATATGTAATATTTAATTTGAACTTATTCGAGATATCTGATTAAGTTTGAATGTAATGTTTAATTTGCATGCATACTGGTTATTATGAAATTATTTAATAATCAAGCGTTTGTATGTATATGTGTACATAAGGCATTCAATTGTGTTCGACTGCCCCATAAATCTAATTAGAATAACTTATGATTTGATTTCAGTAATATGTAACTAGATGAGTTATGTACAACAATTATAGAAATATGTACAACCGTGTCTGTTTTGATGTACATAAGTTACTATGTGTTGCACATGTTGGAATTTTTACATGGTTATAGAAGTGTCTATTTTGATGTACATAAGTTACTATGTGTTGCACATGTTGGAATTTGTGCATGGTTATAGAAGTGTCTGATTTGATGTACATAAGTTAATATCTGTTGCACATGTTCAAAGTATATGCATAGTTAAAACAGTGTCTGTTTTGATGTACATAAGTTAATATTTGTTGCACATGTTGGAATTTGTACATGGTTATAAAAGTGTCTGTTTTGATGTACATATGTACATTATGTATTGATCTATATACTATGACAAAACTAACTGTATAAAAGCTTTTTATATGATTTTTTATTCAATGCATGCAAGTGTTTATTACACATGGAGTGTATATAAATAGATATGATATACATAGTTTAGAATACAGTGTATATAAAATATGATACATAATCTCCAAATGTATACAGTGTATATAAAATATGATATACAATGTACATGATAGATATGATATGCGTATTTATAATAGATACGGAGTATGATATAATAGATATGCGTATTTATAATAGATATGATATACAGTGTATATAAAATATGGTACATAATCGTTTCATATCTTAGGATTTAAATTATTACTCGTAATTAATATTATTAATAAAAATAAAGTACTTCGTATTAGACACATTATTTTGAAATATTGTAATTACTCAGTATTCCACTTGCCTAGGTGAATTTATGACGTATTAAGACTTTTGAAACTATGACGTATTAAGACTTTGGAAATAACTACTGAGAATTTCTATAATCACTTCAACAGTCACTTCACAACTATTGCATAATTATACTCAAAAAGAGCATCACTTCACAACAATTTGAAAAATCAAGTACGGAGTAATTTTTGAAGTACTGTAAT